>OZ012740.1:676012709-676761646 GCA_963859935.3 Lathyrus sativus
TTCTGATACCTCCTATCAGAAGTTGCTTTCAGAGCCTGCTGTTCTACTTCCTTTTCAGAGTTTCTCTCAGTCAGACGCAACTCTTGCGCTTCTAGACTGCTCTGCAGTTCTTCAATTCTCATTGTGCTCAGATCTTTGGAATGTTCTATTGCTACCACAATGTAATCAAATTGAGGAGTAAGGGATCTCAACACTTTCTCCATGATTGTTTCTTCAGAAAGAGTTTCTCCACATGCCTTCATCTCATTAGTGATCAGAATCACTCTGGAGATGTATTCAGAAACTTTCTCATTATTCTTCATGTTGAGATTCTCATATTGCTTTCTCAAGGACTGAAGCTGCACCTTCTTCACTGATGCGTCACCACCATAACATCTTACCAGAGTGTCCCATGCAGCCTTTGCTGTTGTAGAGTCTGCAATCTTCTCAAACACGTTTACATCCACACATTGATGAATGAAGAACAATGCTTTCTGATCCTTCTTCCTTACTTCCTTCTGCGCGTTTTTCTGTTCATCAATCGCATCTGCTGCTACCGGAACATAACCATCAGTGACAAGATCCAAAACATCTTGAGCACCAAACAGTACACGCATTTGGATCATCCAACGATTCCAATTTTTACCGTCAAATACTGGAAGTTTGGTGTTCATGTTGCCGTTTCCGTTCATCTTCTACTTTGCACAATACACTCAGAGTTTTCTCACACAGTGTTTCCCAACCCACAGAATTAAAAAATTCTGATCAGATTTTGTTCAAGATTCAACAAGAATCTGAGAAACAAAATCAAACACACAAGACCTCACGTTCACTCGTGTTTCCCGTGTTTCCCAATGAATCTGAACCGGAGCTCTAGATACCAATTTGTTGGTGCAAAGATAGAATAAATGATGAAATAGGGAAATATTCTATTAAAGAGAATGACGGCTACAAAACATGATATTTGGTTACAATGATTGTCACCCTATTTATAAGCTAAAACTAGGGTTACTAGAATAAGATAAATACTAAAATACCCTCTAACAAACTTATGGGCTTAAGAAAGTAATATAATAAAATATGAATTATTACTAATAATCTTTGGTGCAGAGTACGAATCATACGCTCCTTAAACCTTCAAGGTCTGAGATGCCACTAGAAGCTGGAACAACATACCAGAGTCTAAACCTTTAGATGCTGATTAACATATTCAAATTATGATCATATAAAATCTGAGTAGTATTGCTTTTTCACTTATGCTTTGTACATGATTAATGGTGAATTCTTAGCTTATGATGCTGCACACTCGAATATATGTTAATAAACTCTATTGTTCTTTAAATACTTTGCTATCATCAAAACCTTTTAAGGGCATAAACAAATCTTGTTTTAACACTCACGAACCTAAACTTAGTTTTATACCGGGCTTACCAAGAACCTATGAGATTTTACCACCGGGCTGATCTCAAACCGAAACAAGCTTTTATCACTGGCTGAGCTTGAAACGAAACTTGGTTTTATCATGGGCTAACCAAAAGCCTATGAGATTTTACCACCGGGCTGATCTCGAACCTTTGAAAGCTTTTGAACGCACTGAACTTTTGAACCTAAACGAAGACTTGATCCCACAATCCCAAAACCAAAGCTTTTTATGGGTTTAACTTCGAACCCAAACAAACAACCCCTAAATGGATGACATGTTCAACCAATTACAAAAATACTCTCCCAAAAATACAACTCCTTCACTTCCAAAATGACTTTCTCGAAAGCGCTACAACTAAATTTTTAGTGAGAGAAAGTAAACAAAATAATATATATATATATATATATATATATATATATATATATATATATATATATATATATATATATATATATATATATATATATATATATATATATATATATATATATATATATATAGAGAGAGAGAGAGAGAGAGAGAGAGAGAGAGAGAGAGAGAGAGAGAGAGAGATAAATAGATAGATAGATAGATAAATAAATAAATAGATAGATAGAGATAAAGAGAGAGATATCACTAAGATTTGTTTAGATAGTTCCTTAATTGTCCTCACCATGGGTACGCATGCCCTCAATTCGCTAAAGATCACCTTTAGATGGCTACATCACGTTGAAGTGTCATCGCCTTGAGTCCATTTTGGAACACCCCAAAAACACATTTCTTGGTTTGTAAGAACGACGTTGATGCTGGCTTCATTAAACCAGGAGAGATAGTCCCTTAATGTTTTTGAAAGACCATGTCGTATGTTAAATAAGCTGGTGGTGGACATCTTCCAATGACTGACAGTGACAAACTAGTGTACGAGCTTCCTCATCAGTTCATAATAACTGGCGATTGAGGCTAAGATAAACCCATATACCATCATATGTTGCATTGCTGAAAGTGTCAGACAATAATTTGCAGATAAGGGAGTCTAATGCTCCAATGATAACCATCTAGTGTTGTAGCAAGAAAAACAAATTATAGACAAAAATTTAAAACAAAATGGAAAATGTGAAACTCCTAATCTCTCCCATTTATAGGAATAATATATATGTATGCACCTAGGGCTGGAAATGAGTCGAGTCGAGTCGAACTCACCTCAGCTCGGCTCGACTCGTTAAGAATTTTTTGAATTCGAGTTCGAGTTCGAGTTCGACACGGACTTTTTTTTAAGCTCAAACTCGACTCGTTATAAGTTCACGAACAGTTCGGTTCGACTCGTTAGGTTCATCTCATTAGGTTCATCTCACGTGGTTCACGAACTTAAAAACTATTTTTTTAAATATATATATTTTTTAGTATGTTTGACATTTTAAATAAATATATATTTTTTAAATAAAATATTAAAATAAAATAAAAGTTATCATATTGAAATTTAACTTTATCTTCGAAATCTACTAATTCAAAACCTACACAACTTTAAAGAGATACATTTGAGAGTCTAATTCAAAAACTACTAAATTTAAGATTAAATTTGTCTAAGATTTAAAGTAAATATTTAAACCTAATCTTAAAGACAGTATAATTCTTTTCATATGTAATCGAGTTGACTCATGAACCTAACGAGTCGAACTATGTATAGTTCAAGTTCAGCTCATTTAGTTAACGAACTTAATTTTTCGCTCATACTCAACTCATTTGGTTCATGAACCTAGTTCAACGATTTAATTGTCGAGTCGAATTCCGAACTATCTTCGAGTTGGTTTGGTTCATTGCCAGCCCTATATGCACCCAACAAACACTCTATAGATAAATATAAATATTCAAAATCTTATATTTTAAAAATATTTTTACAGCTATGTAAAATTATTAATTATGAAAAATATAAACATTCAGCATTATTACAAAAAGTATATAATAATATAAAATTTAGAGAGTTTGCACTATCACATAGAAAATTATAAAATCTTATAAACACCTTAGACTAGACTCTAACCAAAATTAGGTTATTCAATTTTTTAAACTAATTATTTAATTTATTAATGTATTATCTACTTAATTCAGTATCCATTTATGAAAGCCCAACTTAAAAAAAATAAAGCCCATTTGAAAACATAGTATGGGCTCAGAACCCAAAATAAATTCGATATTTATAATATCCAAAGGTTTTCTTTACCACTCTCATTTTCAGGTTAGCTAGGGTTTGTAGCAAGGAGAGGAAGTAGCAGCCGTCGTGAATTCAACAATGGGTAATTTTCATAAACCCTAATTTCTAAATTCTCAATCACTCGTTTTCTCCTCTCAAATCTCAGTCAAACGTTTTTCTCATGATTCATGTGTGTTGTGTTCTTCAGCAAGAATCAAGGTTCACGAGTTGAGGCAGAAAGCCAAAGCTGATCTTTTGAGTCAGCTCAAAGATCTCAAGGCCGAACTCGCTTTGCTCCGTGTTGCTAAGGTCACCGGTGGTGCACCCAACAAGCTCTCCAAGATGTAAAAAATCACTTTTTTTTGATGTTTTTAATTATAATTGGTTGATGCGTGTTAGGTGTTTGTGTTTATGATTGATGTTTTATTTTTTGGATTGTTTTGTATTTTTCAGCAAGGTGGTAAGGCTGTCGATTGCTCAGGTTTTGACAGTGATTTCTCAGAAGCAGAAGGCTGCATTGAGGGAAGTTTACAAGAACAAGAAGTATTTGCCACTTGATCTCCGCCCTAAGAAGACCAGGGCTATTCGCCGAAGGCTCACCAAGCACCAGGTAGTATTTTATTTTACTTTGAACTTTCATTTGTGTTTATGATGCTTAATTAGATTTACTATTAGCTTCAGTGAGATCTCTAACATGATGGTTCAGAACAATCTCAATAAGTCTTGTAGCAATATAGTTATTGTTTCCTGCTATTTTTCAAAGTGTTGTTTTTGTGAAACAGTGTACTTCTTCCGTAGTAATTGTATTGTATATAACATTATTTACTCATGTAATAATTGTATGAAAAAAATTCCTGCAAAGGTATAAAAGAGACCTCATAAGAACCAGTCCTTGTTAAGGAATTTCTACCATCTTGAGAATATAGTTCAGTCTTTGGATACCTCTGACATTCAGAGCTTTATTAATTGATATGTGCAATGCATCCTTTTCTTCTAATAAGGCCTATTTTGAGTCAAACTAATTACAAAACTATATCAGTTCTCTTTTTTGTTTTAAAGAGTCACCAATGACTAATAATGTAAATTATGGTTTGATATAGGCTTTTTAGGGAAATGTAATTTACTTGAATTTGGTCTTTCTATCTATCCTATTCTCCTGCTGATGGTACACTAGTTGCATAAGAGCAATATATATTTGACAGTAACTTTTTTTATGCATATGTTTTTCATCCATTCATATGTTTTTCTGTGTGAGAGTGTATGTATTTATGATTTTATTTCAAAGTTGCATAAGAGCAATAGATATTTGACAGGAATTTTTTTTATGCATATGTTTTTCATCTATTCATATATTTATCTGTGAGTGTGTATATATCAGTAAATTTTTTTTTGCATATGATTTTCATCTATTCATTTATTAATCTGTGATTGTGTATATGTATTGAATGATCTTATTTCTAAGTTTGTGACTTTCTGAGTTGAAATAGAATTGCAGGCTATAATTTTTTGTTTATAGAACTGGACATTATGTTTGATTTTTGGCTAACTTTCACTAATTGTTCACGCAGGCATCTCTGAAGACCGAGAGGGAGAAGAAGAAAGAGACATACTTCCCATTGAGGAAGTATGCCATCAAAGCCTAAGACTATAGAACAACCATATCTATCTATTGGAGATTTACATCTTTCATAGTTGACAAGTTTTGATAATTCTACTTTTGTATTTGCATGTTTGTGTTATCTAGTTTTTCTTCATCAGACATGTTTCTTTGCTGAGGTTACTAGAGTTTCTGTCTTAAAGGAACTAGGATTATTGTGGAATGTTTAAAATTGATGAATACTCTGTTTTGCCCTTTATTTATCAACGTTTTCCATTTAGACTGGTATAATATAGTTGTATAACATAGTTGATTTACTTGGGAGGATAAGGTCAGAAACTGTTTGAAAACACAACTTTTGCGAGGAAGTTAGAGATTCATATATTCCTTGGTATCTGTTGTTGCAGATAAACTGAATTATAGTTTAAAAACAGAGTAAAAACGCACACTTAAGAAGTGTTCATTTGATATTTCATCTAGTTTTCTTGAGTGGATGGTCTAGTGCTTTAATTATTCTTTGAAAGCCACGTGTAGTTCATATCAATGATTCTAGTGTCTATGTTGTCTCTTGTTTTTACAATGATGGATTCTTTTAGAAGTTGTTATTTTCAAGCCAAGTAAATAAATCTTTTGTACAAGGATTAATGGAACATATTTTTGAAGTTTTATGAGTTTGAGGCAACATGTTGGACAATGGATTGTATGATCAAATTGTTTTAAAAATTTGATCAGGGAGGTACTTTTTTTTCATTTGATAAATAGAGAAAGACTAAACTATGCTTTTTGTGGGTCCATTTTTTTTATATAATGCAAGTAAACTGGATATACACCTATTTATTGACATTTCCAGAGGGAACAAATTCCCATTGACGTTGGAAAGCATGTCCATTAAGTAATTTATGGCTTGTTTTGTGTAACCCTTTGCCAATTGTTTGGCATTGTGGCTTTTCAAGTCATCAAGGAGGTTTTGGAACAACTGGCCATTTCATGTTGGTTTCAAGAGCGTCAAAGTTCTTTTTCTTGGTAGATTTAGAAATGTGAAGTATGATGGCTTGGTGGTAGAGCTCAGTTTCTTAGTTATGACAAGAAATGAAATATTTGTAGATTTTGGAAAGTATTGAGTATAATACATATTATGAATGATTGGGTGTAGAGCATACAAAAATTTTCAAATATGGTTTAATGGGGTTATTTATCGTCAGTCATCTTGAGTGATCAAAGAGAGAACACGAGCCAAGGTAGGGGGATAGGTTCATTTAGAAGGATTTGACTACAGATGTGGCTGAATGAACCGTTTAATCCCTTAAGAAAATTAAAGACATTTTTGTTGTAGAAAACAAATTAAGGGTTGCAGTACTCCACAATTATAAGTGTCAGCTGAATTTTGTAAAATACATACTAATAAAGATCTTTCTTTATAAGAAATGATCTCTTTTTCGAGTTAAAAAGTATGAGGCCCATTGTTTTGATAAAATTTAGTATGAAATAGATTGTTGAAGGTTGAATTTCCTTTGACACAAAATTGAGGATTCAAGAAGCAATTATGTTATCGTTACAATATTTTAACATAATTGTTTATTAGAGAAAGAAACTTCAGATTAATTATCAAGCTTTCAAGATTTATGCATTGCGCCATAGAAGTACATTATCAAGCTTTTAAAAGAATAATGAGAAATACCAATGGAACAACTAATTATGACATTAAGTATATGACATTAAGTATACATGTTGTTAAATGGTTAGTCTGGGAATAATCATTTGATGATATGAGAAACATAACAAACTATTGTCAACTTTGGATTATGGGTGTTCTCTTGGTGTTTTTCATCCTTTAGTATCGACTCAAACCTCATTTTTTGTTCATCTATTCAATATTCATTTTAAACATATATCTTCACAAAGTCATAAAACAGCAATAATTGTTAAAATATTTAATAGTATTATCAACTCTTAATTTCTGTGATATGATCAATGAGATCTTACATATAGTGATGGAGCTAAGAACAATGTAGTATGAACCTTTTACACAGAACTTCATAACATATTGTCTACTGGCCTACAAATGGACTGCCAACCTGCACATAGCTGGATAACCTCTCTGAGAGAATCTGTAGCCGCTTCCATTGTCCAAGTCGGGTAATATTCACTAGGATGAAACATGGATTCTTCTTTAGATTCTGGTGGCATGCATGGCTGAGCACCATTCAGAAGCATGTCTCCTTCAGATATTATGAAGCCAGACTCCTGATGTTCTTTGTCTTCCGCCTAAACAATTACTCATGTCACACCAATTAGTAATTATAATACGTTAAAATATGGTCGGACTAGAGAATAGCAATTTATCAAGCTTTTTCAAAGTTAATAACAAATGGTTGTTTTTGTTTGCCTAACGCAATGAAGCACGGACACGATACTGATATTCAATACGATACATATCTGATCCGACAATAGGTCGGACATTGAAAAATATAGGATATGATCCGATTCAGATTCAGATATAAAGAACTAAAATTAACCATTCGCTAAATCTTTGTCTAACAAAAACTAAATGAATTTGCAAAATTTGATAATTGGTAAAGGATCGAAAGCAATCTTAAAAATAGTAACCGTGAGAGAATATATAATGAATGCATCACAAAGTACATAGTAGAGAGAAAGTTGAGCGAAGCGTAATTAAGGAGGGGAAAGTTTAATTCTTGTCATAGAAAAATGTACACCGTTGCGAGAGGTAATTAAAGGTGAGAGAAGAATAATCAAGGAGGGGAAAGTTTCATTCATGTTCTAGAGAAATAAACTGTCATGGGATTAAGTGGCCATATCCGTAACGCATCATAAACATGTTGACAACGTATCAAGATGTATTGTAATTTTTTTTTTTTAAATAAAAAAGTTCGAGTACTCCTTTGATTTGTATCAACAATGTATCGGAGCGTATAAGTACATATCATGATACAGCCGAGATTTTAGAGTATGTGCTTCATTGGTCTCATCCTAAGGCCAGTCTTAGTTTTAGTTGTGAAAATGGGCTACAATGAAGTCAATCCGAGAATATAACAGAACCCTGACTAATGATGATAAAACTGCAAACTTGGAGTGAATAGCAATGTACTTTACCTTTTCGGTATAAAATTCAAAAGCTTTTTTCTTAGTTCCTGCTTCATATATGTTGCATTGGGAGTATATCTGTAAAATGATTTAAGAGAAATTAGTTATGTCCACAACTGGTGAACATAAATTGGAAAGCAAAATAAGTAATTGAAATGCAGGGGATGATGATATATCATAGCAGCACAATCACCTGGGCCTCGACACTAGCACAAATTGCATAGACTTCCCAGTTTCTGATGTAATTGTTGTACAAATGAACTTTTCCAAATCTCACACGAGGTTGTCTCTGTCGTGTTCCATCAAAGAAACAATGATGAATCGTCACCCGGATGCATCTATCACCAACGTGTGACGGGTTAGCTCCAATTAGCATGGTCTTGTCATGCTGTGCAAAGTAGCATCTGGTGCCATTAACAAATAATCTCATTACAAAACAGAACATTCGATCAAATCATTGACGCAGTTTAATTTAAAATGGGAGAAAATGAACCAACCTAGATACAGTGATATCCGTGCTTTGTCTTGTGATGTCTATAAGCCCGTCATCGTAATCTCGAAGGCTGCAACGGTCTATCCAAATATTTCTAGAATTTGGTTTTATCTGAATTCCATCTACATCATGACCCCTTCCCCCCTCAAACTCAAGGTTGCATATAATTATGTTCTCACATTCTTTCAGTCTTAAGCCTTTCCCAGTCAACTTAATCCTCTGGCCTCTTCCATCTATTGTCTTATGAGAGGACACACTCAGGTATGATGAAAGATTAATTGTACCTGAAATCTCAAAAACAATCCACAGAGGCTCCTTTCTACGACATCCTTCGCGTAGCGAGCCAGGACCATCATCTGAAATGCAAACACACACAATCAATATAATAGAAATACACTATCAAGACTATGAAAAATCAACAACACTACAAAACCTCAACAACAAAAACAACTAGAGCCACTTTCCAATTGTTGTATGGATGAAAAAGGTTGTCAAACAATGTTAATGTTCTCTAACAAAATATGACTAATGATCCCTACGGCACCGACACCTATATTTGTTATTAAGTTTAATTTATTCAAAATTTCAAATTATTATCATTGTAGATGTGTCAGTCTCAGTGTCATGATAGATCATGTGAATACAAACCTAGTTTTTCACTATGAAAAGATAGAATTTGCAAGTATCCAACAAAATGAATTTGAAGTTCCGATATTTGGGAGTAGATTAACTGATTCATACATGCAAAGACAATGGAATGAAATGCTAATTTCGCTATAACATACCGGGAATAGCAAAGCATAAATTGAGGGAATGGAAAGGAATGTAAAAGAAGAAGAAACCTGAAAGGGAGGTAACCAAATAGAGAGGACCGTGGAGGCCACCAATGGCGAGGCGGCCGAAGCCCTCAGCACGGCCGGCCATGGCTCTCAGAGTGGAATCCAAATCTCCGTATGGTTGAATCGGCGTCGACGCCATATTCGCCTTCTCTTCGGAGCTTTTTCTCTTGGGGACAAAATATTTTCGATTCTATGCACTCAATGATAGAATAATAAATAATAATGAAAATTACTAAAATTAGTGAAAATTAACTTAAATAGTCCATTTTTAAAAAATCTTTTTAACATTTTTTTTCCTCATAATTATTTATGATTTGATAATGATGTGATTCGAGTGGAAGATCTTAAAATATAAATATGTTGCAATTCTAAATTGAACTTCTCGTAATACACATCTATTAGATCTTAGAGTTTTTTTAAGACAAAATCAATGGTGTAGTGTTAGAAATTTAAGATTTTTTTTTACCCATATAATCTTCATTTTCAAAATATTTCTCGTTAAAAAAAAAAATTCTCAATCCATCTCATTTAAAAAAAAAAAAATTAAAATATAGCACTAGACGAATTAGCGGTTTTACCTACTTTTTTAACGGTGGTGTCAATTGGGTTGGTGGTTACATATGATATTGCCAACCCAATTAACGATAATGTATACCTTTTTAAAGGTAGTGCCAATTCATCTGGTGCCAAAGTGTATTGTGATTTTCTAGAAACATAAATAATAAACATTAATATTTAATTTAAAATACTTTTACATACACTGACGATGACGATCAAGTTGGTCATATTGGCCACCGGTTCCACACCTCATAGCTACCCTAACTCGTTATACTCATTGTTGGTTCACCTTAGATGTTTGAGGATTTGAGGTCTTAGAAACATCACCAAAATACCTAAGAAGTTCTTGCATTTCTAAGAAGTCTTGTGTATGAAGTGACACACTGCCGTAAGTAAGTTCGCGATCCATACCAGAGTAATTGGGATGTGTTGATGGAGTTATTAGTGTGCGGCCTAGTAAATTGAAGGGAGACATTGGTGTGAACGATTCATTGAAGAAAGGTTGAAATGATTGTTGTGATGTTTGAGCGTTTTGGCTATGCTACGAGGAATTGTTGGTGTTATATGTTCCTTGGGTGTTTTGGCTATGGTAGGATGATGTGTTGGGGGCATATGTATTTTGGGTTTCTTGATAATAGTAATCTTGTTGGGATGGTATGAGAGACGCTCTTGGTATTGTAGTTAAGTGTCTGGCCTGTTTTGGTTGCGGGTTTGTGTGTTTATGAGTCCGTAATTTTGTTGGGTAGGGGTTGCGAGAAACTGATATGGTAATTTTGTAGGGGAGGAGGGGGGGGGGGGGGGGGTGTTAGACGTTGGAGGTTCTTGTGTGTAATTGGTTGACTTACTTATTATGGCAGTGGCACAAGACGACAATATTACTTATGGAAGTGACATAAGACGACAACAATAATATCTTTCCGGTTGCCTTCGCTCTAGTTGAAGGTGAGACTCTTGGTAGTTAAAGTTTCTTTCTCAAGAATCTCAGAGCACACATTGTTTCACAACCCAACCTCTGTTTGATTTGTGACATATATGCATCTATTGAGAATGTGTACAATAATCCTGAGAACGGATGGCAAAATCCACCTTTTAGTCATGCCTACTGCATTAGACATATTACATAAAATTTCATCCAAGAAATCAAAGAAAAGAACCTTCGAAAAAATTTATGAATATGGGGTTTGCTTTTAATCAACCATCATTCCGACACGACCTCGGGGAAATTAGATTGTCAAATGCGGATGCATCAAGGTGGGTGGATAACATTCAATTGGAGAAGTGGACAAGGGAATTTGACGAAGTACGCCGATGGGACCACATGTCAACAAACCTTGTTGAATCCATGAGCGAAGTCTTCAAAGACATTAGAAATCTACCAATAACCGTATTGGTGAGCGCAAACTATTTTAGGTTGGGATCACTTTTCGCAACTAGAGGAAAAAAATGGAGTTTGGTGTTACGCTCGGAACAATTATTTAGTGAAAGTTGCATGAAAGTGATGAAGAAAGAAACTCTCAAAGCTAGCACACATGCCATTACAATCTTCGACCTTCATAAACACACTTTTAGTGTAAAGGAAACAATGAGCCATGATGAGGGAGACATAATGGAGACTACCGGGTTCAACTAAATAGAAGTTGGTGCGATTGTGGCAAGTTTTAATCCTTTTGTATGCCTTGCTCCCATGTCATTGCGGCATGTTCATATGCTCGCCAGGACGCTTCTAAGCATTTATTTGATGTTACAAAGTCATAAATATTTTCAATGTGTACAATAATAGCTTCCCGATGGTAGCAATGGAAGATTATTGGCCTACATATCAATGGGACATAATTTGGCACAACAAAAATATGTGACAAAAAAAAGGCTCACCCAAACAACATGCTTATTAGAACATAAATGGACATGACTGATAAAATGGTAAGATTATATGGTATATGCCGTCAGCCCAGACATAATCAAACAAATTGTACAAATGTTGGAGCAAGTTCTACATGATCATTTATTTTTTTCTTTAAATTTTTGTAACATTGGTATTTATAATATATATAGCAACTTTTTGTTACCAAACAAACATAAACACCCCTAAAAAAAGTTTTCATACATGAACAACACACGACATAACATACCAACATAAATACGCATAAAACAACAATACAAACAATAAATAAAAAAGACTTAACACCACAACAAATTTAAAAGATTACAACAATCACAACAATGTCATATACTGTAGACATCATATCCCTAGCATCATTGTCATCTTTAACTTGCACCGACATACGTTAGATAACATTATTGTCATATGCATTTGAGATGTACAAAATAAGCCTTTCGATACTTCTAATTCTTTTCCCATCATTAATCTCTCTATAACCAACTTTTCAAACTCTTTTCAAGATTCTCGAAACTTTGGATGTTCCAAAAAATCATTTTTCATCTATGGTTTTATTGCCGAATAACATACATGCCCATATCTTTTGTCAACCATGATAGAGCTAGTGAAGAAAATAAAAGAAGAATTTAAAATGAGGTATGAAGTGAAATAAATGGTATAATGCACCTCTATTTATACTAAAAGAAATCACAATATACACTAGTGCCAAATAAATTGGCACCACATTTGAAAAGGTAAACATTGGCGCCAATTGGGCTGACAACACCATATGCAGTCACAAATACAATTGGCGCCACCATTAGGTCGCCAATTCGTCTGGCACCACCACTTTGTTCCATTTTTGTTTTGTTTGAAAGTGAGATTGGTTGAGATTTTTTTTTGAAACTTAGGTTATTTTGGAAATACATTTGAAAATATGGTTTATTTGGGATAAAATATTCGAAATTT
This sequence comes from Lathyrus sativus, assembly GCA_963859935.3. Taxonomy (NCBI): domain Eukaryota; kingdom Viridiplantae; phylum Streptophyta; class Magnoliopsida; order Fabales; family Fabaceae; genus Lathyrus; species Lathyrus sativus. The sequence continues at coordinate 676,025,716 of OZ012740.1, forward strand.
AAGCTATATTTTTTATTATAACATTGTGGAATAGAAATGAGCATAATGGAATAAAGTTGAATAGAAATGAACATAAATTTTATTCTATTGTTTGAATATTTTACGATGAGGCAAATAAAGCTCTTTATTCGGCTCAAAATAGAAGAATGAATATATGGTGGTAAGTGATGCAATGAAATGATATAAAATCAATTATGTTATGATCTATTCAATTTTAATTAAATTAAAAAATTAAAATTTGATTTTTTTATCTGATACCACTCAATTTCTTCTCATTATATTAGTCTAAACAAAGTCTTGCTGAATCAATGGGAATTAGAGAGTTGTGTCACACTACAGCAGCGTCATTGATGATAACGCCACAATATAAAAATGGAGATAAACAAAAAACTCAAACATTGGAAAATATAAGACCCAAATCTTGATTTTATAAGTAGAGACTAACGATTTGTTTGTTTTGGTTTTGTAAAACTGTTTTTTAATTTTTAAAATTTGAAAATAATAAAACTTGTTTGATAGTCTAATTTTACAAATTTATTTTTGAAAAATATCTTCTATTTATGAGTTTTAAAAATAAAAAACTAAAATAAATTTTAGAGATTTTGGTTTTTGGTATTTCGTAGTTTTGGAAATTAAAGAGAGGAAAAATCAAGAAAAAGTTGTATTCTTTATTTTAAAAGTGGTTCAATTTTTAAAAGTAAGATTATCAAACATGTTTTTTCTTTTACAAACCATATTTTTAAAATTAATTTATGAACTAATTTTTAAAAATTAAAAACTAAAACTCATTCAAACGAACCCTAAAAGTTATTATCCTTGTCCCTGAATATAAAATTTTCAACTTCATTTTTGTCTTTCTTGTAAGACTTGTTTTGAATTTTTAATTGAATTAATTATTTTTTACCAACACAATTCTATTTAGGTTACATTTTTTTTACAATCAGCCATCAATATTATCATAAGAACATAAACTAACTTTCTCTTAAAAAACATATTCATAAAAACAACATCAGTTGTTCCTCAAAAGCTTCTCTTTAAAGATAGCCATGTTCTAATTGTGTTTGACCTGAAGATCAATCTCTTTATGGTTGCTCGACTAACTCGAATAAGGGGAGGGTAACTACACATACTCAGACGCACAATTCACCGACTATTAAATAAGAGACATAAAATTTAAGGAATTTTTGTGTGTATATTGATTTGACGCTTGTGGTCCTTTTTATTGGGGTCTTGCTATAGTTACTGTCGACCCTTGTCCCTTTAAACAAAAAAATTTAGGTTACAAGTGACAAGATATAATTTCTTTTACGATTTGATGACTCTACCCCTGTTTCATGCTTGGATTAAATGTTTTTTAGGGAAGGTCTATGCTTGGTCTCCATGTCATAGAACCTCCTACTCAGTTAGTAGATATCTATTTTTTAATGTCATGGATCTAAAGTTGTTCCCCTTAAAAATATCTTTATCTTTGGTCTTTAAGATTATTATGGACTTTTTCTCATTGGATCACCATTTGGGCCGGTACCGGGTAGGAACAGTTGCCCCTATGCCTACTTTGGCCTAGTCGAGGTAAGACTTTTGACTTCATAATTTCTTTGTCTGTCTTTAGAGTCTAGGAACGGTGCTGGTGGAGAGAGGTCTGACCTGTAAGATTATCACTCAACGCTCAAGTCAATATGTGAGAGAGAAAAGTGAATTAAAATTGAATTTAAAACTTAGTACTTTAATTTTCGCGCTCTCTATATATAATAGAGAGGAAATAAGAACCCGCTATTTGTTACGTGAGGATTGTAGAGAGCCGTTAGATGTATCTGGAGTTTATATCTCATGTACTCATCTGTAGGATAGTTCTTGTGTGTTGGGAAGATTCTAGAAGAATTGTAGGTCCTTCAAAGTGGTCGATTGAGACCAATATGTTCAGTTGCTTACAAAGAAGAAAACCCTAATGGGATTTTGAAGCTGGATCCTGTTGCTATTTAAGGAGGAGCTCTCTATTGTGAAAACTCAGACCTTGCATAATTGTTTAAACTACAGTAAAGCGGTGTTGCACCCCAAAATTTGCCCGCTTTTTATCAGGATATTCAAGATTAATATTTCTAAGGAACATGAAGTGCAAGGCCTAATTCAAGATTTTTCCCATCCAACTTTGTTTCCAACTCTATGTTCAAGTGGAGTTCAAAGATCACAAGTTCATAATTCAAGACTTCGTCCCTTGCAAATTCAATGGCATAAGGGAAATCCATCATTCAAAGTTCAAGATTCATGAATTCAAGGCTACAATTTTACAAAGGGGATTTCATGACATTGCAAGAATGTCACATTTGTTACAAGGTTTCTAACTCTTGGTAATGCTTAGAAAATTAAGTCATTTCTAGTTTAATTCAAATTTCTAACTAATTTCATGTTATGGTACCCTTCATGCCTCATCAAATCTCCATGTGCTACATACAATTCATAACCCACAAATATCCACAAATAATTAAGGCTTAATTCCACATTGGAGCATTTCAATAATAAGACCATTAATGTTTGTTCATGGGCAATTGCAAGGCATTTTTTAAATTGATCCAAAACAGCCCCATGACCAACTAATTCCAACCAAATAAACCATGTCAAAAAACTTGATGAACTAGATCATGTTGGTCCACTTACATGCTAAAATTCAGAACTTCAAAATTCTATCAAGAGGAAAGGCATAAACCATAAGTACAACCCAAGAACAAGTGAATAAAGGAGGGAAATGCTGAAAAAGCAGCACTAGGAAAGTGCAACAGCAAAAGAAAAAAAGCAGTATGCTAGAAATGGAAAGAAATGGGGCTGCACCAAGAAAGTGGTAATAAGTATTTCCAAGCATGGAAATTCTAAAAATAAAAGCATGTGCAAGCTCTACTATTTTGGTACAACAGCAAAAGTGCAGCAGAAAAGTAAGATAAGAGAGGAGAGGGGGCTGCAAATAAGTAACTCACTACATATTGAGATAGAGAGAGCAAGGAAAAAACCCTAGAAAATCAGGAAAATAGAGAGAAAGAAACCAACAAAGTCAAGAGAGTTACATAGAAACACAAGAGAACCATTGAGAAGAAATACCTTCAAAACATAGAGTGAAGAGTGAAGAGAATACTCAACCAAAATCAGTGGAGGCTTTGCAAGAAGGATAACAACTCTTAGGTATCCATTCCTTCAAACTTTTCTCTCTTTATATTTTGCACTTGTCATTTATCATCTCTGTTGAGTGTTTTTGTATTGTGTACCTTGTGTAAAGTCCCAAGAAGGACCAATAAACCATTGTAAGAACCACAAGAAAGAAAGAGAACAAAGAAAAAAGTTCAGATTTTTTTACCCAGCAGGGCTGACACGGTTCGTGTCAGCTGACACCAGCGGCCGTGTCAGTCCGCTGTTTAAGTTTTCTTCGCGCGCATATCCCAGAGGTGCTGACACGGGCCGTGTAAGCTCCCTGTTTGCCTCCAAAAACCAGTGTTCTGGGCATTTCTTGACACGGGTCGTGTTAACTGACACAGACGACCGTGTCATCCCCCTGTTTACTTCAGAAAATCATTGTTGTGGGTACTTTTTGACACAGGCCGTGTCAGCTAACACGACCGGCCATGTCAGCTAACACGACCGGCCATGTCAGGCCCCTGTTTTTCCACGTTTTTTTTTTCTATTTTACCTTAAACAAAAATTTTCAAGGAGTTCGCACGACGAACTCCTTGATGGCATTTTTTTGTGTGTGTTTTGATTCAAGCCGACTAACCCGTTATGTTTGCATGGTCTTTGTATGTGGATATTTTATTGTTGGTCATTTTTGATCTTTGGTTCCAAAAAACCATTTTTAAGAAAACAAACTCTCGATTCTCATCGAGCCATTTTTGACCTTGTAAGTCGATTGCCTTGTGCATCGCCATCGACCTTGTTCACATCACCTCGAACTTTTTTAAGAAATCAAACCCTTGATCTAACATCAAGCTGATTTTCTCAAACAATTGTTAAACCAATTCACCATCTTTAATAAAAGGATAAAGTTCTATTTGTATTAAATTAAAGAGAGAGGATTGAGTGTAGACTTCTTCCTCTCTGAGTGTTGGGATACTCACTGTAGAGTGTGTGGTCTCTATACTCGTCTTTCAATACGAAGACGTAACCGTATTCGCCACACCTTTTCTCCTAAAAACCCCGGTCTCGTACCGAGTGCATTTTCAAATTCTTTTCACAACAAACTTGAATGGTCGTGGAGTGGTTAGGCGTAGGCCTTCTCCTATCCCGAGTGCTTGACATTACCGTAGGGTTCACTGTCGCAAAGCACTTACCATTCAAAACCAAAAACATCTTTAATAAGAGAATGAAATTCTCTTTATATTTAATTAAAGAGAGAAGATTGAGTGTAGACTTCTTCCTCTCCGAGTGTTGGGATACTCACTGTAGAGTGTGTGGTCTCTATACTCGTCTTTCAATACAAAGACGTAACCATATTCGCCATACCTTTTCTCCTAAAAACCTCGGTCTCGTACCGAGTGCATTTTCAAATTCTTTTCACAATAAACTTGAATGTTCGTGGAGTGGTTAGGCGTAGGCCTTCTCCTGTCCCGAGTGCTTGAGATTACCGTAGGGTTCACTGTCGCAAAGCACTTACCATTCAAGACTAAAAACATCTTTAATAAGAGAATGAAGTTCTCTTTATATTGAATTAAAGAGAGAGGATTAAATGTAGACTTCTTCCTCTCCGAGTGTCAGGATACTCACTGTAGAGTGTGTGGTCTCGATGCTCGTCTTTCAATACGAAGACACTTGTGTTCGCCACACCTCTTCATAACAAAAACTTTGAGATAAAGAATTGGGTACTACCCGCAAGGGGTTACTATCCGAGGATCTATTTCACCCCAAAAACAACTCCCACAAATCAAATGTGATATCTTGCCTGGATAGGCGAAAATTAATCTTTAAAAAAAGGATATGTTACGTCCGTTCTACTGCAAATAGGTAACACCTAAGTCTCCAACGAGCGAGCAACAATACACCTAAACTGCTAGAATGCGCACGATAGCATCATCTACAAAAACACCGATTACCCGTATCACAAACTACGTTTGCTCTGATTTCTCATATCAGATGAGAATACGTAGGCACAAGACGGCGATGTCTTAGCGAGCTCACTTTTTCACCTTTTCATCTGTAGTTAGCCAAACTACGACTGCTCTGATTTCTCATACCAGATGAGGATACGTAGGCACAAGACGATGATGTCTTTGCGAGCATACTTTCCCATCTATATCCGTAGTCCCCTGAACTACGTCGACTCTGACTTTCTCATATCTGTTGAGAATACGTAGGCCTAGGACCACAAAGTCCTATCGAGTCCTTTCTTCTCCCCCCTTTATCTCTCCTTTCCCTGTTTCTAACCTCTCTTGGAACACTCTTTACGACAATATTCTTTAAGAAAATATCATCACACGTTGATAAACAAATGGTTCGCATCGAGTACGATGGATGCGGGGGGTGCTAATACCTTCCCTTCACATAACCGGCTTCCGAATCCGTTCTTGGTCGCAAGACCATCTTATCCGTTTCTTTCTTAAGGTTTTCTCGATGATTTCCTTTCTCCTCATGGGATAAATAAAGTTAGGTGACGACTCTTCTGTCTATCTTTTCGCCTTCCCGTCGTTGCATTTTTTTGAGTAACGACAAGCGACAAGAAGCAAAAAATTAGTTTTGGAAGGATTCCTTCTGAGATTTATATCGTCCCCACAGGGATCAGTGCGAGGGAAAGAGTGTCGTTCAATGGTGTCGCAACTGTGAAAAACACCCGACGGAAAACAAAAGAGTCGCCAACTTTCGTTATTTATCCCAAAGAGAGGGAAAGGAAACAATCAGAAAAACCTAACGAAAAAGGGAAAAGACGAGGTCATCGCAACCAAGTCCTGGGTTCGGGAGTCGGTTACGCAAGGGGAAGGTATTAGCATCCCTCACGTCCGTCGTACTCGACGGGATCCACGCTTGTTGTCTATCTAAGGGTGTGTTTAACTATCTAGCTACAGGCTCACAAGACAAAAAGAAAAAAAAAAGTGACTCGGCAGAGCATTTCCGCTCTGTGCCTATGTATTCCCTCGTGCAATGGGAAAGTTAGAGTCAACGTAGTTCGGCTAACTACGGGTGAAGGGGGGAAGGTTGCTCGCCAAGACATCGCGTCTCGTGCCTACGTATTCTCATATGGTATGAGAAATTAGAGCAAACGTAGTTCGGGCTGACACGAAACCACAGGTTGATTAAGTGTTTTAACCGAGTAGGGTTAAACCTTCGTTCTAGCAGTTAGGGACGAAGCCTGTTTGCGGTAGAACCAAAGCTTAACAACACTCTTTTTTTATGAAAAAAGGTTTTCCATTATTACGATCCTAAAGTATGAAAAAGGTTTGAACTTGTTTTTGTGTCTTTTAGAGAAGAAGTGCCTTGATTATTATTTGTAATTCATGTTGCACTAAAGACTATGACCTAGGAGCGAATGCGTCGCATATCACCCAAAGGGTGTACACTAAACACTCTAGGCCATTGAGAGAAAGCCCCCCAATCACCATTTCCCAAGTATATTAAGGCTCGTAGCATACAACATTCATTGAACTTTATTAAATATTTTGAAATTGTTTGAAGGTGAGAAGAAGAAGACGCACGGAAGGTCTAAGGGAAACTCGGCCCTAACGTTGTCATGCAAAATGGTTTTAAGGTTAGGATTGAAAGGGGAAACATCTACCCTAATGTTAGCATGCATGGTTTGAGTCCTAATGTCTATCATAACCAAACTTAAACAAGGAATATTAAATCCTAGGTAGAAGAAAGATCAAACACAAATGAGAGTGAAAATAGGGATGCAAACACGTAATGCAACACACAAGCAAAAGGAGGAACAAAGTATGGGGTGAATACCAACACAAACGCATCTCGACCTTTATTAATGCAAGCCATCAAGATGCAAAACACAAGAGGAAATTCAAATTCAAGAATGTAAGCAAACATGAATATGCAAGAACACCATCACTACGAATAACAACACATAAGTGTGCATCCAAGTGGAAAACAAAAACAAGTTGACGAAGTTTCGATTAAACAACCAAAACAACGACATATATCCCAAAACATTTCACTTCTAATGCATCATATGGATCTACGATGATTCGAAGCGAAATGGTACTCAAACAAGCAAGAAAATCAGCAAAACAGACCCACTGGCACAGTGTTAATCGGTTAACGCTAGAGGTTAACCGATTAACCACTTAAAAATGGCTGGAAATCTGAAAATTTGTACATGTTAATCGGTTAACACCAGGAGTTAACCGATTAACACCTTGAAGACTTTGAAAAATTTGAATATTTGAAATGGTTAATCGGTTAACCATATGTGTTAACCGATTAACACTGTGCCAACAGCAGAAAAATAGCAACAGAACAACATGTTCAGCATATAAGCTCTTATTCGATCAACCGGATGATCGCATAATCACGAAATTAAACCAGCAAATCACGATTCAAACAACATGTAAACATATTAACACAACCAAATCATGAATCAACCGGATCAAATTAACCAAAAGTCAATCAAAGATGAAAATCCACATGATTATACCAAATAAGCTAAAACTAGATTCGGATCAAGAACTTCCAACCTTCGAAGCAGAGATTGGCTTCGGTTAGTGTTGATTCAAATGTAATTGAACAGATCCAATGCTAGAAGTACGGAATACTTCATGATCCACACCGATTCTTGTAGTAGCAATGAAGATCCTTTAAGATCAATCCAAAATAAGCTAAATAATCACTTCCAAAATCACTTCCAGATTCAGATCCAATTTTGCATGAAAATTGGATGAAGAAATCAATTCAATGAAGATGATGGATGGAGGTTTGAGCTCAAGAATTCATTGATTCCAAGGAAGAATAAAAGAATTCAATGGAAAAGAGCTTTGGTAAAGGTTTTGGAAGATGAACAAGTGTCGCTACTGCGAAAAAAGGTGCCAGTAATGAAAGAAGAGTCGCCACCGTTTGTTATTTATCCCATCAGAGGGAAAGGAAATGATCAGAGAAAACCTAACGAAACGGGATAAGATTGGTCATCGCAACCAAATCTCGGGTTCGGGAGTCAGTTACGCAAGGGGAAGGTGTTAGCACCTCTCACGTCCGTCGTACTCGACGGGATCCACGCTTAGTTGTCTATCTAAAGGTGTGTTTATCTATCTAACTAACGGTCTCAGAGACAAAAGAAAAGAAAAGTGACTCGACAGAGCATCGCCGCTCTGGGCCTACGTATTCTCATCTGGTATGAGAAATCAGAGTCAATGTAGTTTGGCTAACTACGAGTGAAAGGGGGGAAAGTTTCTCGCCAAGACATCGCGTCTTGTGCCTACATACTCTTAACAGGTATGAGAGATCAGAGCAAACATAGTTCGAGCAAATAAGAACACCGGTTGATTCAACTGTTTTTACCCGAGTAGGGTTAACAATCAGTTCTAACAGTTAGGTGTATGCAGCTCGACCCTTGGAGACTTAGGCGTTACCTGTTTGCGGTAGAACTAAGAGTTAACAAAATTCTTTTTTCATTAAAAGGTTTTCCATTGTTAAGGGCCCCAAGGGACAAAATGAAGTTTGATATTTGTTTTTGTGTCTTTTAAGAGAAGAAGTGTCTTTTGAATTGTTTGTAATTCATATTGCACTAGAGACTATGACTTAGGAGCGAATGCGTTGCATATCGTCCTAAGAACGTACACTAAACACTCTAAGCAGTTGAAAGGTAATCCCCCAATCACTATTCTCCAAGTACTTAAGGCTCGTAATGCACAATATTCATTAACCTTTATTAAGTATTTTGAAGTTGTTTTGAGATGAGAAAGAGAGAGAGAGGACAAACTAAAGGGAAACTAGTTCAAAACCTAGTAGTTGTCATGCATCATGGTCCTAAGGTTAGGATTAATAGGGGAGTTCTATCCTATTTGTTATCATGCAAAGGATTCAACCTAATGTCTATCATCACTATCCTTAATCAAGGAAGTGAGAATTCCTAAGGGAACATGTTAAGAACAGAGAAGAAGAAAACAACACGAAATAAGACATGAAATAGAAATGAATGAATGCACATGCAATCCAACACACAAGAAAAGGGAGGAAATTGTGTGGGGTGAAAACATGCACAAGCTCATCTCAACCTTTAATGCAAACAAGACAACAAAATGGCAAATAACACACAAGCAAAGGGAGGAAATTGTGTGGGGTGAAAACCTCCACAAGCTCATCTCAACCTTTAATGCGAGCAATGTGCAAAACAAACCCTACAACTTGAACATGGAATCAATAATAAACCAAAAGAGAGTTGGGAGAAGAAGAGAAAATAGCCAAAGTATCCCTAATGTCATTCAACCAAAGTCTCATTATGACTTGTGCAAAAGATGCACAAAATTGTCCTAAAAGTTCACCATTTTAGGACTTGCTTCAAGTATCTCCTCAGGAGAGACTAAGCCATCCCAAATGGTGTCCTTACATCATTGGACAGAAAGGAAGATGAAAGGAGAGTGCACAAACTCAATCACAAGATTAACCAAAAGAAATTGTAAGTTTATACACAAGATAAAGCAAAGCATGCATCATGAAAACCCTAATTGAAATGCCTAAAAGAAAGCCAAACTTAAACAAGTTAGGAACACAATTATAACCCAAAATTGAGCATACAAACACCTTATTACATTCACAACATGAATCCATAAGAATCAATAGCTCAAACAATGCACAAAATGCCATTACAAGGCAAACTAGTTCATGTATCAAAATGAAAACCATGCAAGGGTAGGCTAGAATGTAAAATACACTAAAAATAGCATACAAGTCCTAAAAATAACAAATAAAATTCTAGGGAACCCCTCTGGTGTTAGGAACTAGGGGTCCAAATTATGGGAAAAAATATAAACCTAACTAGGCAAACAGAGGGCAAGTTCTAAGGTATACCCTAAGAACTAACACAAATCAAGGGTCCTAAAAGATCAACCAAAACCCTAATCAAATGGCACCAAATCCAGGGAGAAAAATATTACAAAAATCATTTGATACATCAAGAATATGCACACAAGAAATCAAGCATTTATATGAAGGATTGATCACAAAATGAAATCCAAAACAAGAAACATGCATTTTTCAATTCACATAAAATACCTCAACATGGAAAATCAATTTTAAATTGAAAAATGGATAAAAAATAATCCCAAAAATTGGTAAAATCAATTAACATGATAACGTGTATAGAATTGTTTTTCCATGATTTTTAGAGGCATTGGGGTATTTTTTATGAATTAAAATTGCAACTGAAAAATAAATGGGAAAATAAAGAAAAAGAAAAGAAATTGGAAAAACATTGGTATGAATAGCAAGAAATTTCAGTTGTGCACGTTGGGCTTGAATTGAGGGGGAGGGGGAGGGAGGGGGGGGGGGGGGTAATTAGAAGGGAAAGGCCAAGTTAAAGCCAGCTAAGTCCAATGAGCAAAACACACAGTTTTATTAATGTGTTGGCAAGTCAAAGAGTTTACGTGGCCGGTCAAAGGAAGCAAGATGAAATCTCGTCCGTTGCATATGGATAGTCAAAGATTTAGAGGGATGGGTTGGATGCACACGTGGGACAAACGAAAACAATACCAGATGCCGGAGCACGGTGGCTCCAGTCATCTTCTCCGGTGGGAAGGAACAATAGCAATCTCTAAACTTAACCAAAACTCAAGATCTTTTAGCCTAAACTAATCTTTGTGTTCCACTGATCAAGAATCTAGGGTTTATGCTAACTAATCCTTCCTAAATCAACCAAAACGAATCAATTGAAAATCAAGCACCAACTAAGAATTGTCAAGAAACTCAACCAAACCTAACCAGAATCGATCTACAATGCTAGGGGATCATGGATATGTAAAAATGGCGTGTAATTACTACCTACACAGAGAGAAATTTGGAATGATGAGTTACCTAATGGAATACCTCCGTTGGACCTTGATTCTTTGATGAACCTTGCAACAAATGATCCAGAAACACTCTACAATCTTCAAGGAAGCTTCAGGTATCCTCAATTTTGCTTGAAATTGCTTGGAATACAAAATTCGATTTTCACTTTTCCTTGAGTTGTTGCAACTGATTTCTTGATTAATTTCCCTCCAAAATCGCTTCTGAGAGTTTGTGAATGATGCTGAGTTTATATACAATGGATCCAGATGCAAATAAAGCCTAATCAAAGCATATGAAGATCCAATTGAAAATCCAAAATTTTGGTTTTGTAAGCTTCAAGTATGCATAATTTGATCTTAATTTGACTCATGATACATTCTGATCCAATGGATGAGGATTGTTCCTTAATTTGATCTTATGGTGAAATTTGGATGTGTTACTTCAATGTGAAGCAACCTTGAAATTAACCATGAAAATGACCTCAAATTGCAATTCTTAAATTTTCATCATGTTTGGTATGTTTTGTAGACTCAAAAAATGCATACACTTGATTGAAATTGGTTCCAAATGAATTTATTTGGATTTATGGCTTTTAAGGCTTTTTTCCATGAATTTTCCTTCACCATTCTCCTAGTCCAATCCAAACTCATGATAAGTGATGATTTGATGATGAAAAGGATACTATTTTAAGAAAGTTTGATGTTGGAAAAAGTTTCCTTTGAGGTGTGCAAAGTTGTGAAATTGACCTATAACCAAAATGGCATATAATCAAAGTTTCCCAAAATACCCCTGCCTTGCAAGCTTCATATCTTGAGCTCTACAAATAATATGAATGACTTCTAGTACTTTTTGGAAAGCTAAGATCATAAGGAAAAACTTTTATGTTTGGGTCAAAGTGAGGAGAAACATCCTGCTAGGTCAAAAATGTCTTGGAAATTGGTTGACTTTTGTTGACCAAAATCACATTCATTTGATGACCTGTAACTTGTTAGCATCATAACTTGAGTTCTAGAAATCCAATGGATGATTTCTAGTAATCAAAATAAATCTAGAAACATGCTCTACAAGTATCATGTTGGGGTCAAGATGAGATGAGACTTGTATATTGAGATATGTGGTCTTGAAGTTGGGCACTAAACATGGGATTTTACACTGACAAGCTTAGAAACCCTGGCTTGGCAACTTCTCACACTCTTGATTATTCTTGATTTGATCTTGGAATATCATCTTAGACATCTCATAACAACATTCCATGATCATAAAGACTTGGAATTGAGTCTTAATCTCCTTCAAATTCACTGTTGACTTGGGGTTAACCAGATGAAAACCCTAACTGCATCACCTTTGACTGTGGCTTCTTACACTTGATATAATGACTTGCACAAGCTCCTCAATGACCCTCAAGACATCCAATGATATTATAGAATGCTCTGCATCCATAACCATGGACTCAACATCATCTGGTGATTTCCACATGGCCTCCAAGATAGGAGGCAAACCACAAGTATTCATCTGCCCTTTCAAAGAAATTTTAACTTTCTTCTGAGGATGATAAACTCTTGATAGCTTGAATAAGACCTCTTGCTTAGGCTTAGAAACTTTGGTAATCTCCTCTTTCTAGGCACACTTCTTTCAATCCTCTGTACATGGAAAATGGTATGCAAATGCTAATGCTACAAAAATGCAAAGAATCAAAAACCCTGGTAAAGAAAAGGTTGGGCAAATTTTGGGGTGCAACAACAAGTTGAGAGAGAATTGAGAGAGAATGAGACCAATTCTGAAATTGAAATGAAATTATGAGGCTTAGATGTGTGTGGTTTGGAGTAATTTAAATAAATACCCCTTAGGTTTGGATCCAAATGAAAGGTTTGGAATATGGTTTGTGAATTTTGGTTTGGAATGAGGAATGGGCATTTGGAGGAAAAATGAAATTAACCAAATTTCAAATAGGTTCTAGATCCTTCCCAAAGTGAAAATCAAATTTGCACATGACCAAAATTAGACCCCAAAGTGGTTTTTCTTCACAATTCACGTACAGAGGAAAAAATTGCACTGGTTAATCGATTAACCATATGTGTTAATTGATTAACACCTTTAAAAATCCCAATCTGCCCTAATTTTGACTTGGTTAATCGATTAACCAAATGTGTTAACCGATTAACACTTTCAAAGTTTTGAATTTGGCGCCTCTTGGAGGGAAATCTGTCCTTTTGTCCTTTTCCAACTGTTTTGAGCTCTGTTAAGCTTCCGAATCTTGCTCTTGAATATTATCATTGTGAGAATGCTTGATATATCCTGAATGCTATTTTCTGAGCTGAAAAATGCTCTGCAAAATAAAATCGGTCGCCCGACTGCTGGGAAAAATAAATGCCAGAGCCTTCGATGCTTACTGTTCAGGTTCATGCACGAAAACTGAGCCACGGGAAAACCTTGACCCCATGCCTCAAGAACGAATGCTATGATATGCGAAAATGTAAAATGCAAAGAAACAAAAGCCAGTTAAGGTTAAAACGAAAGGGCAAATTTTGGGGTGCTACAGCTGCCCCTATTCAATCGACTTAGACCTGAAGGGGTGAGAAGCATCAGCTTTCAAACATTCAAGGTATGAGGTGATTGAATACAACAAGAACCCGAAAGTTTGCCAACTGCAGAAATAAACTGCAAACTCTGATTGGGGATAAAAATCACCGGAAACAACTGAACTGATAGTTGCAACAACAACAAACTAACTGATCATGTGACTTCGTTGTTGGGTACCCAAATGTCACCTCGTCTAAGGATAGACAGGAAGAACCAAATATCCGAAACTCACATCGCCTTATGCTAGACAGGAAGCAATATCCAAATTCACATCGTCTAATGCTAGATAGGAAGAAATATCCAAATTCACATCTCACATCGTCTAAGGATAGACGGAGAGAAATATCCATAGTTCACATCGTCTAATGGTAGACGGAAAGAAAATATCATATCCAAAATATTACATCCAAGTCTCGCATCGTCTAAGGATAGACGCAACGAAAAACATCTTCAAAGAGCCACCTCGTCAATAGGAATTGACAAAAAGAAAACCCTATCAAAGAAACACATCGTCAATAGGAATTGACAGAAAGAAGATCATATCCAAAGCTCACATCGTCTAAGGATAGACGAAGAGAAAACCATCCGGAGATCATATCATCAATAGGAATTGACAGTCGGAAAACTATACAGAACATCACCTCGTCAATAAGAATTGACAGAAAGGAAATATCTAGAATATCTGAAATCCACATCGTCTAATGGTAGACAGAAAGAAACACCATGTTCGAAAAACCACATCGAAATCTCGCATCGTCTAAGGATAGATGGAGAGAAAACATGCATCTAAAACTCACATCGTCTAAAGATAGATGAGAAGAAACATCAAATCCGAAAGTATCACCTCGTCTAGGGGTAGACGGGAAGAAAATACCATATCCAAAAATCACCTCGTCTAAAGGTAGACGGGAAGCAACAATACCCATATCCGAGGAACCATCTCGTCCTAGGGTAGAAGGGAAGAAATATCCATATCCCACAATATCACTTCGTCAATAGGAATCGACATAAGGAAAATCATCCAAAATACCCCAACGACCCTCAGAACCACTTCGTCAATAGGGATCGACGGAAAGAAAACCTGCTGGGGATATCATCATCAGAGGGCTGGCGGACAAAGAAAATCTGCTTGAAGATGCCATCATCAAAGGATTGATGGACAAAGCATAACCGACGTATGATCTGAAACCCAAAAGTAAGCAGATGAGCCAACTGACCAGGTTGTTGATATACCACTGTCTTGATTGAAGAGTTGATTCAGGTTGCCACGGAAGGCTAATAAAAACTGGCTTATGCCTCGCATGCATATGCTTGAATTTTGTTTCTATGGTGTAATGCTTCATATGAAATGGAAATGCTACGCATTTGAGGATGAAATGCAAAGATGATGCAAATATGATAACTATATGCAAACATGCAGATGCAGGCTCGGGCTGCCGGGGAAAGCTGGACGCAAAAGAACCACTTCAGCAAAATAAATGCTGAAGCCAACTCCGCTGGGGAATAACCGGATATTCCAAATATGATTGGACTTTGCTGGGGAAGACCAGGTGAAATCTTCCTGGGTACCAATGGGAGTTGAATTTTGGAATGAGGTGCCAATATGGATTGGGCTTTCTGGTAGTTGGCGCTAGAAGGAGGGGTCAGGGAATGGTTTACATGATTTCCCGACATTCGTCTTGAACCTGAAGGTTGACAGACCCTGCTCGAATAGCTCTGAGTGCTCTAAAAATATGGAGAGGACATATCCTTCTATTTCCAATTTTGCCCCAGCTCGTGGGATTTCTGTAAGAATCTTCCTCGAAAGGGAACCTGAAATCTCCGTACCCTGATGGTTAGACATGAACTGCCTCAGCATTCTGAACCTCGAGGAAGTGCTGGCTTCTGGACAAGGATAACTTCTGCTCTTGGGGTGGCTTGCCCCAACCTTGAAATGACTTTGCCCCTGATTGGCTGATCTGTGAAGAAGTGGTCCCGACTGACTTCAAGAGATTTCCCGAATCTCAACCTGATTGCCCCAGATTAACTGACCTTTGGATGGATGACTCCCATTAGGTGATCATTTGATGTAGCTTGCCCTGGCTCAACGGAGTACTCAAACACTCTGCATCTTATCCTGATCAAACTTTCCCCCGTGGAATCTTTCCGGATGTCAAGTGCTTACTCGAAAGTAAAACAAATTGTTCTGCACAAAAGATATATTAATGCAATGCATATGACGTTTTGAAATCCAAGTCTGTTCATTGGAAAAAACAAATTGTGACATATAGTGAACAAATCACTTATCAGAATGCCAACCTTAGTAACCACAAGTTGAGCATAATCCTTTTAGGAGTCAGTTTCAACGCGATCTTTACCGAAGTATGCTTTCGAAACAAACCTGATTCAATTAGGACTTTTGAAGGTTGTATCGTGGTCAGGTTCACAGTTTGAAAGAAAGGATATAAGGCTCAAAATTTATTTTAACCCACTCGTTCTCCTTGATGTTCTCCAATCCTATATTAAGCTAATTCGACACTAGCGCCCACCTTTCAAAGGGTGAATGAACGGAGTGATAGTTCAAGAAACCACAGGTTTTTGGAGTGACACTCACTCGCTTTTCGTCTTTGCTGCCTGAATCACACGACTTATTTTTCACCATTCTTTTTCGATTTTCCTATTTTTGCCTAGACTGGCTCTTTTGAGCTTCTTTTGACTTGAAATTCCAGCGGGATGCCCTAATTTTTGCCTAAGCCACTTGTTTTCAAGTTATCGACTTAGCGGGCTTCTTGTTTTTCTTTTTCTTTCTCTCTTTTTTTTTGAACAAATCGTGTGACACCGGCTTGTATGACTTGTTTGAAAGAGATTACGACTGTTTCACTCCTTGGTCGGTAATGGATAACCACTGTATTTTTTTGGTACGACCTCTACAGGTGTGATTGATCCTCGAACGGGAACACTCCTCTCGCAATTTGGACGCTCATCCAAATTAGCTAACACCTACCTTGCCCCAGGTTAAGATTGAGGATTTTTCATTTTCAGAAAGAAACTCATACTACTAAGCTCAAAGGGGTTAACAAGGGATTATCTCCGGTGTTTGGGAATTTGAAATAATGCCTGTACATCATCAACAAGTTTTATTCAAAAGCATACAATCGGAAGCTTGCGCGTCTTTCAATTTCGTCATCCTCCCTAGATTCCGTTTAAACAAGTGTTTGATATCAGTCAAAAGTATAGAGTGAAAACAAATGGATTAAATCAAAACATGCATATGCATTTCATTATCATTATCAATTGAAAACAATACAAATTTTACATATGAGATTTGCACTTTAACAGAAAAGAAACTACAAATGTAAAGAAATGACATGATAAAAGAAGACTGCCAGCTTCAAGGAACCGGGCTTTCAAGCCTTGATTTGCTGCAGAACCAGCCACCTTTAAAATTGTTCGTCGAAGTAGGTCTGATACTCCTCTGAACATCTGCTCTCGGTGAACTCCTCCATACCATGAACTGATACGCCCACATGGCTGGATGATGGAGGATTATGGATCTAGATACCCTGAGGCGTGATTGAGAACCTGTTGGAGTGTAGCTGAGTCTGAACCTGGCTTTTAAGCACCTTACAGTCTTCAGTTGAATGCCCCTGTGCCCCAGCATGGTACTCACAGTGGGTGTTGACATCAAACCCTGGCGGATATGGCGGAATTGCAGGATTAATTTCCTTCGGCACTATTAATCCACTCTTGATCAAATTCGGCAACAACTGACTGTATGATACCAGCAACTGAGTAAAATGCCTCTCTGGATTCCTTGGTCTTCGTCTGGCGTGCTGACGCGGCGGATGACGATATGATCTTGACTCTGAACACTCGAAACGTCCGAAAACTGAATCTGAGGTGTCGGAGATTTCGGGATAACATTACTTTCTTTCTCCCATTCTTCTTGAGAACTGACAACTGATTCATTTTCATACATTGAGGTATCTGAGATGTCTCAAATCTTCCCACTCTTGATTCCGCTCTCGATACGTTCCCTCATTATCATCAGGTCAACAAAGTTTGCTGCTCCACTACCGATCATCTTATCAAAGTAATGGCCTTGCAAAGTATCCATGAACATATTCTCTATCCAGAAGTGGTGGTCGAACGCGAGCTATGAATTCTCTCCATCTCTGCACATGCCCTCTGAAGGATTCATTGTCCGCCTGAGATAATTCTTGCAACTGTATGCGACTGGGAGCCATGTCGCAATTGTAGTTGTACTGCTTCACAAAGGCATTGGCTAAATCTGACCATGATCGGATGCAACCCCTCTCCAGCTGCATATAACAACTCAACGATGCTCCACTCAAATTGTCCTGGAAACAGTGAATCATAAGCTTGTCGTTGTGGACATGCGAAGTCATTCTTCTGCAGAACATCACCAAATGCTGCTTCGGACAACTACCCCCTTATACTTCTCAAAATTTGGCATTTTAAACTTTGGCGGAATCACAAGACCAGGCACCAAACACATGCTTGAAGCATTCATATTAAGAGAATCCTGACCCATCAGGGCGTCGAGCTTTTCATCCAACAGACAACATTTTCTCATAAATTCAACAACCTGTGGGTCCTTAGCATTAATCTTTGGAACAACCCTTTGAGAATCTGGCACATAGAAAGTGAAATTCTGATAATCTATGTCATGAAGAGAAGATGAATCTCTATCTCTAGAAATAGTATACTATTTAACAGGAATCAGCACAGGATGAGCTTGACCATTATTGTTCACTGGAGTCCTCTGAATATTAGCTTCCCCTCTAGTCACAGGTGTCATGGCTTCCATGAATTGATCTAGCTGATTCTTCATCAATTCAAACTCTGCCCTTGTAACAACCATATTCTGCTTTCCCGAGTTCATGATTCTTCCAGAAGCTAATTCAAGTCCAATGAGAATGTCGGGAAATCAACTACGGGTTGGACAAAAAGATGGGTAAGCTCCCTGCTCCGGATGAGGATGGACATGCAGAAATGAAATGCAAATACAATGCAATGCAAAATGCTGATGCAACAAACAAGGGATCAAAGATCCCACATAGCTCTGAACAACTGTTGTGCTGCTGACTGGATAAGTTCGCTCTGAAGAGAAAACCAAAATACCGGGTTGGCTGAAAGTCAAGTTTCCTGCATAACCCAATCCCTCTCACAGGTATGGACCTAATATGATAAGGTTCGGTATCCTATGCGTTCATCAGCGTCACAGACTTTCAAGAAACGATGATACGTCCACCATTTCTGGTTTGGCATCACAATTCCCTGAAGATGCCTCACTTAGCTGAATCACAAATGATCGGTCCCTAGAGTCGACAACTCTCATATCCAAGATCCTAACAAATCCTAAAGATCGGAAGGGAAATCATCAAAGAGAATCTTGTCTGAGCGCGGATTTCATGGGGAACAGTGTCTGCTAAGCAAACAGGCCCCCACTAGTCTCCACTACTAATGCCAGGTTTGTACTCAAGCCTGGGTCTGGCTTATCACTCAATGGAACATTCCCTCCCCACAGCACAACAATATTAATACAATGCAGAAAGTAAAATGCGAAAGTAAATAAAGCCCATATATACAACATCCAAAGATAAACAAGCAAGCGCTAGGATTGACTCGCATAGGGGTGGTTCGATCCCCAGCAGAGTCGCCAACTGTCGCAACTGCAAAAAACCCCGGCAGAAAACAGAAGAGTCACCACCTTTCGTTATTTATCCCAAAGAGAGGGAAAGGAAACGATAGGAAAAACCTAACGAAAAAGGGAAAAGACGAGGTCATCGCAACCAAATCCTGGGTTCAGGAGTCGGTTACGCAAGGGGAAGGTATTAACACCCCTCACGTCCGTCGTACTCGACGGGATCCACGCTTGTTGTCTATCTAAGGCTGTGTTTAACTATCTAGCTACAGGCTCACAGGACAAAAAGAAAAGAAAAGTGACTCGACAGAGCATTGCCGCTCTGTGCCTACGTATTCCCTCGTGCAATGGGAAAGTCAAAGTCAACGTAGTTCGGATAACTATGGGTGAAGGGGGAAGGTTGCTCGCCAAGATATCGCGTCTCGTGCCTACGTATTCTCATCTGGTATGAGAAATTAGAGCAAACGTAGTTCGGGCTGACACGAAACCACAGGTTGATTAAGTGTTTTAACCGAGTAGG
Organism: Lathyrus sativus; assembly: GCA_963859935.3. Taxonomy (NCBI): domain Eukaryota; kingdom Viridiplantae; phylum Streptophyta; class Magnoliopsida; order Fabales; family Fabaceae; genus Lathyrus; species Lathyrus sativus. Next base: position 676,045,416 of record OZ012740.1, read on the forward strand.
GTTAAACCTTCATTCTAGCAGTTAGGGACGAAGCCTGTTTGCGGTAGAACCAAAGCTTAACAACACTCTTTTTTTATGAAAAAAGGTTTTCCGTTATTACGATCCTGAAGGATGAAAAAGGTTTGAACTTGTTTTTGTGTCTTTTAGAGAAGAAGTTCCTTGATTATTATTTGTAATTCATGTTGCACTAAAGACTATGACCTAGGAGCGAATGCGTCGCATATCACCCAAAGGGTGTACACTAAACACTCTAGGCCATTGAGAGAAAGCCCCCCAATCACCATTTCCCAAGTAGATTAAGGCTCGTAGCATGCAACATTCATTGAACTTTATTAAATATTTTGAAATTGTTTGAAGGTGAGAAGAAGAAGACGCACGGAAGGTCTAAGGGAAACTCGGCCCTAACGTTGTCATGCAAAATGGTTTTAAGGTTAGGATTGAAAGGGGAAACATCTACCCTAATGTTAGCATACATGGTTTGAGTCCTAATGTCTATCATAACCAACCTTAAATAAGGAATATTAGATCCTAGGGGAACATGGCAAAAAAAGACAAAGGAAGAAGAAAGATCAAACACAAATGAGAGTGAAAATAGGGATGCAAACACGAAATGCAACACACAAGCAAAGAGAGGAACAAAGTGTGGGGTAAATACCACCACAAGCGCATCTCGACCTTTATTAATGCAAGCCATAAAGACGTAAAACACAAGAGGAAATGCAAATGTAAGAATGTAAGCAAACATGAATATGCAAGAACACCATCACTACGAATAACAACACATAAGTGTGCATCCAAGTGGAAAACAAAAACAAGTCGACGAAGTTTCGATTAAACAACTAAAAAAGCGATATATCCCAAAATATTTCACTTCTAATGCATCATATGGATCTACGATGATTCGAAGCGAAACGGTACTTAAACAAGCAAGAAACAGCAAAACAAACCCACTGGCACAATGTTAATCGATTAACGCCAGAGGTTAACCGATTAACCACTTAAAAATGGCTGAAAATCTGAAAATTTGTACATGTTAATCGGTTAACACCAGGTGTTAACCCATTAACACCTTGAAGACTTTGAAAATTTTGAATATTTAAAATGGTTAATCAGTTAACCATATGTGTTAACTGATTAACACTGTGCCAACAGCAGGAAAAAAGCAACAGAACAACATGTTCAGCAAATAAGCACTTATCCGATCAACCGGATGATCGCATATTCACTTAATCACGAAATTAAACCAGCAAATCACGATTGAAACAACATGGAAACAGATTAACACAACCAAATCATGAATCAATCGGATCAAATTAACCAAAAGTCAATCAAAGATGAAAATCCACATGATTATACCAAATAAGCTAAAAACAGATTCAGATCAAGAACTTCCAACCTTCAAAGCGGAGATTTGCTTCGGTTAGTGTTGATTCAACTGTAATTGAACAGATCCAATGCTAGAAGTCCAAAATAGTTCAAGATCCACACCGATTCTTGTAGTAGCAATGAAGATCCTTCAAGATCAATCCAAAATAAGCCAAATAATCACTTCCAAAATTACTTCCAGATTCAGATCCAATTTTGCACAAAAATTGGATGAAGAAATCAATTCAATGAAGATGACGGATGGAGGTTTGAGCTCAAGAATTCATTGATTCCAAGGAAGAATCAAAGAATTCAATGGAAAAGAGCTTTGGTAAAGGTTATGGAAGATGAACAAGTTGAGAGAGAATGAGACCAATTCTGAAATTGAAATGAAATTATGAGGCTTAGATGTGTGTGGTTTGGAGTAATTCAAATAAATACCCCTTAGTTTTGGATCCAAATGAAAGGTTTGGAATATGGTTTGTGAATTTTGGTTTGGAATGAGGAATGGGCATTTAGAGGGAAAATGAAATTAACCAAATTTCAAATAGGTTCTAGATCCTTCCCAAAGTGAAAATCAAATTTGCACATGACCAAAATTGGACCCCAAAGTGGTTTTTCTTCACAATTCACGTACAAAGACAAAAATTGCACTAGTTAATTGATTAACACCTTTAAAAATCCCAATCTGCCCTAATTTTGACTTGGTTAATCGATTAACCAAATGTGTTAACCGATTAACACTTTCAAAGTTTTGAATTTGGCGCCTCTTGGAGGGAAATCTGTCCTTTTGTCCTTTTCCAACTGTTTTGAGCTCTGTTAAGCTTCCAAATCTTGCTCTTGAATATTATCATTGTGAGAATGCTTGATATATCCTGAATGCTATTTTCTGAGCTGAAAAATGCTCTACAAAATAAAATCGGTCGCCCGACCGCTGGGCAAAATAAATCCCAGAGCCTTCGATGCTTGCTGTTCAGGTTTATGCACGAAAACTGAGCCACGGGAAAACCTTGACCCCATGCCTCAAGAACGAATGCTATGATATGCGAAAATACAAAATGCAAAGAAACAAAAGCCAATTAAGGTTAAAACGAAAGGGCAAATTTTGGGGTGCTACAAATGGTCTCTACATTTATAAGCTCATGGTTACAAAATGGTAGAAATATTCAAGGTATAGTAGATAAAAGAGGAAAATATAAAGACGAAAAAATAAAAAGTAAAGACTTGAAATATAGACAGAGTCTTGTTGGGATTGGATCTCATCAATTGATAACACATGCATTCTTCTAACCAATTAAACAAAAATTAATTATTTGTCTGATATCGTTACGTATCATCCACAACAGAGGTTATGTCTAATACAACGTCGAGAGAACAACTGTATTGTCTCATTGGTGATGTCTCACGTAACTCAACAACACAGAGCATTAAGAATTGATACTCAAGCAAATATTAAGCATAAATCTATGTCTAGAGTCTATAACTAACAAATAATCATCCTAATTTCAGATATGAAGAGTATATTTCAATAACGGTTCAAATCAAAGATAAATAGGTAAACAAAGATGACAACTTATATCAGCTTCATGATTGATTCATATAAAATGCCATGATCAAAATACGTACATATCACTTGAGTCTTCATCACTTAAGCAATTGCTATCACTTTCCCAAGCAATATGAGCTCTTCTAGACTTTCTAGAATTCTTGTATTGACCGCTTCCTTTATCTTTATTTGGCAATGGACAATCCGGCTTATAAAGATCGATTTTGTCACAGTCGTAACATGAACCTCTTGATCTTCCTTTCTTGTTATCATCTTCCTTTGTGGAGTTTAATTATCTTTTAAATCTAATTGGGGGGGGGGGGTTGTTTTAGTACTTTACACAATTTCTTTTGATGTACCTATTATACCTTTTCATAAAAATCCCCATTTCTTTATCATCCAAATTCTTGTCATCACTTGTTTCACAATCACTTTGCTCATTGGTTGAAGACTTTGAACTTGAAGTCTTTAGAGCAATAAACTTATTTTCTACCTCATTGTCCTTGCCTTTCTCATTCTTTACCCTCTTCTCATTCTTTTTCTCACATTTTTTCAAGCAAGTGAGTTCTTGCTCATGTTTTTCTAGCTTGCCAAATAAAGTTGTGAGATCAAGTATTCTAAGATCATTCGCTTCTTTGATTACGGTGAACTTAGGTTACCTTACCTATTAAGACACCTCAATAATTTATTAATAGAAATATAATTGGAAATAGCCTTATCTAGAGCATTCAAATGATTTATAAGATGTGTGAACCTCTTTTGCATGTCGGCAATGGTTTCATCATGCTTCAAGCGAAATAGTTCAAACTCTTGATTTAAGGTATTGATCCTAGCTTGTTTGATTTCATTAGTTCTTTCATGGGTAACTTCTAATGTGTCCCACATAGCTTTGGCGATTTTATAATGGGAAACACAATAATATTCATCAACACCAAGTGAGGATATGAGAATATTTTGTGCGTTCCAATCATGTGACCACAATTTCTTATCATTATCATTCCATTGTGCTTCCAGTTTTAGTATGATGACACCTTCACTGTTGGTCATTGTAATTTGATTAAGACCATTAGTAATGCCGTCCCAAACACCTTTATCAACCAAGTTAATATGGATATGCATACAAGCTTTCCAATAGTCAAAGTTTTAACTGGTAAAGACAGACGCTCTATTTTACACCCCTTTATGTTTGGAAGCCATTTTCTAATAAGCGAATATTGAAGCACGAAATTAACCGAAGATCATGATACCACTTGTTAGACGAAAGAAACTTATTTAGACGGGGGGGGGGGGGGGGGGGGGTTGAATAGATCCCAACTTAAAAAAAACTTTACAAACAACTATTTTGAAATTTTTAACAGCTAGCGGAAGTGATTCGAATCGAATTGTCTAAACTGAACCGCTATCAAAAAACACAGATATGCGTATATAGAATCAAGTTATGACAATTAGAACAAAGTGATCACTATAATTATAACAACAATAACTTGAATGCTATAATAAAGGTGAAGTCTATTTACAATGACAAAATACACAAAAACGCAATTGAGGAAAATTATCGAATACCTTGTGTGCAATTAATTTCTTTTAGAATTTTGTATGATTTTGTTGATTTGCAAATCCAACCATAATCTAATAGATTGTGATCAACTCAAATAAACCTTTTACAAAAGGATTTGTTTAGGCAGTTCCCCAATCGGCCTCACTATGGGTGCACCTGCCCTCAATTCGAACTCGATTGAGATAATCAATCTTACTTTGCAAATTTAGTTTTACAACCCCACAAACCGTATGTTTGATGTTGATTCTAACACATTTTCTTCCCTTGGTCTGAGCTTGATCAAGTCATCCAACAATACCAATTAAATCCACCATCTCACGCTACTCCTTTGTAAGAAACCCCATTCTTCAAAGCTTTCACTCGATCGAATCCATGTTATGAATTGTTGTCTCCCATGATTTACCAATTTGATCCATTGTCTCACACTAATCCTTTGCAAGAAATCCTGTTTTTCAAATTCAAAGCTTTCACTCGATCGAATCCCAATTGCATAATCTTGTCCAAAATCTTTCAATCCCCAATTGATCTTAAAGGAAAATCCCAGTTTGATTTTCTTATTTGAAACTCCGAAAGATTCTCAACCCAATTTATAATTCAACAACCTAAATTGGACGTTATAAATTCTGATTCTAGATGGCACCCAAAACAAAAAATGATTATGCGTAATTTGTTTGTGTGTATGCATAAAACATAGGTTGAAGATGAAGATAACTCTTTGTATAGTCCTGGTTTCGTATGTTGAAATGATACATGTATGAAGTATATATATATATATATATATATATATATATATATATATATATATATATATATATATATATATATATATATATATATGTGTGTGTGTGTGTGTGTGTGTGTGTGTGTGTGTGTGTGTGTGTGTGTGTGTGTGTGTGTGTGTGTGTGTGTGTGTGTGTGTAAGTTTGAGGCAAAAAGAAATGCAAGAGGTTTAGAAAAAACTGAAAATTTTCAAGATTTTTAATTCATGTGCCGACCTATGTAAGTCATGTATCGACACATTTGATGCATGTGTAGACTCATACAAGCGGCACATCAAGCAGAAGCTACATGCTTTAAAATTGACCTACATGTGTCGACGCATAACTCATATGTGTCAAATCATAGATACATTTTTCTTCTATGTGTCAACCTGATATGCTTTATGTGTCAACTCATGCATTACAGAAGATACAACCTTTAAAAATGATCCACATGTGTCGACTCATAGCATGTATGTGTCAACACATAAATCTGTTTTCACATAAAAACATGTTTTTAATGCATGAAACCTTTTCTAAACCATTCCTAAGTTTTCTAATACTAAGATGTGTATTTAGACTTAGAGAATACCATTCAATATGCATAAATGATGAATTATCCTAGTTTTGATGTAACACCCCAATTTTCCTACTCATGTTATGTGGAGGTCAAGAATGAATTAAGTTAATTGGTTAATATTGAATAACATGACAAGTTAGTATATATGAAATAATTGAAGGGCTAAAATGACATTGTCTTCATGTGATCCTTATAAGGTTATAATAGACCTTTTCCCTCATTCTCTCATTATGTTCCTTTAGTAGAAAAAACAGTTTGGAAGGGAAAAGAAAGATAAAAAGGGAACATGAAAAGGGAAGGAAAGAGAGGAAAGAAAGTGTGCTATTAAGCTCATTATGAACGTGCATGTGAGAAAAATTTGGTGATCATAGAAGAAGAATAAAAGCCAAGTGAATCTTCATAATTATCAATTCAGCTCCATTTTTCTATCAAAGAAGAGTTAGGGTTTAAGGAGCAAGAGTTATGAGTAATTTAAGAATTTGAGGAGTTATACAAAATTCAAGAATCATTAATAGAAATACACTATCAAGACTATGAAAAATCAAAAACACTGCAAAACCTCAACAACAAAAACAACAACTAGAGCCATTTTCTAATTGTTGTATGGATGAAAAAGGTTGTCAAACAATGTTAGTGTTCTCTAACAAAATATGACTACTGACCTCTGTGGCACCGACACCGCTGACCAAAAGTGTGTCTAATGTCCGACACGTCTCAGTGTTCAACATTCAAACATATGGTTACATTCAATTAACTCATTTTAAGTGTTGGTGTCGTGTTCTGTGGCTTTATTAAGTGTTTTATAACTAATGATCTCCCATTGGCACCTTTGTAAAAATATGTATCTGTGTCAGTGTCCCACCGACACCTATATGGCTATATTTGTTATTAAGTTTAATTTATTAAAACTTTCAAATTATTATCATTTTTGACGTGTAAGTGTCGATGTCATGATATATCATTTGAATACAAACCTAATTTTTCAGTATCAAAAGATCGAATTTGCAAGTATCCCACAAAATGATTCAAACATATATAGTAAAATAAATGTATCTGAATTTGAACTTCCGATATTTGGGATTAGATTAACTGGTTCATACATGCAAAGACAATTGAATGAAATGCTAATTGAGCTATAACATATAGGGAATATCAAAGTATAAATTGAGGGAATGGTAAGGAGTGTAAAAGAAGAAGAAACCTGAAAGGGAGGTAACCAAATAAAGAGGACCTTGGAGGCCACCAATGGCGAGGCGGCCGAATGGTTGAATCGGTGTCGACGCCATTTTTGCCTTCTCTTTTGAGCTTTTTTTCTTGGGACAAAATATTTTGGATACTATTCACGCAATGATAAAATAATAAAGAGTTAAATCTACAACAACCTGTAATGTATGCGAGTTTCAATTTATATATTGTAATTTTTTTTGAATCCCCCTTGAAATGTTAAAATTCTATGTCTTTTGCCCCCTAAACATCAAGGTTACCATGCATTTTTTTTGGTTTACTCTATATTCAGTGTTCAAATTGCACGTTTAGGGGATAAAACAAAAAATGTATATTGCAGAGGGAATTCAAAAAAAAAATTACAAAAGGAAAAGATAAACTCACATACATTGCAGAGGTGTTGTATATTTAACCCAATAATAAATAATAATGAGTAGATGTATCTTAAATCTTCTTCATTTTACTAAAATTAGGGAAAAATATGTTTTTGACTATGAATATCAAGTTAGAATCAGTTCTAACATCAAATGGTTCAAACCTCCTTTTTGACAACAGTAGTGAAGATTGAACCGTTGTCCTCCATATTAAATCTAACATCAATCATCACTGAATCAATTAAAGATTGGTTACTGAAAATAAACTTTAAATAGTACATTAAAAAAAAAATCTTTACCATTTTCCCCATAATTATTGATGGTTTGATAATGATGTGATTCAAGTTGAAGATCTTAAAATATAAATATATTACATTTGTATATTAAACTTCTCATATCCACGTCTATTAGATGTTAGAGTTTTTTTTAGACAAGATAGATGCCTGAGTGTTTTGCAAATTGAACTTCTCACGATCCACATCTATAAATGTTAGAGTTTTTTTTAGAGACGATATAGATGTTGAAGTGTTGGAGAAATTTAGAGTATATTTTTTAATACAATATTGTTGAATAGAAATGAACGAAATAGAATGAAACCGAGTTAATTATAGAGGAACATACATTTTATTCTATCGTTTGAATATTTTAGATTGACGTAAGTAAAGCTTTTTATTCCTCTTAAAATAGAAGAGTGAATATATGGCAATAAGTGATGTAATGAAATGAGATGAAATTGATTTTGTTACGATCTATTCAATTTTAATAAATCTACAAACTAAATTTTGATTATATTTTATCTAAAATACCATTCAATTTCTTCTCATTCTATTCATTTAAACAAAGTCTTCCTAAATCATTAGGGATTAGAGAGTTGTGTCACACTTCAACGTCGTTAGTATTGAAGAATCAAGTGCAATCTGGTAATGGAACTAAGTGGATTATAGAGGTAAGCGAACTTAGAGGATTCCGATAAGTTGCGTCTAATGGAAACTAGAGTAATGTAATAGATGGAGAAGACTGAATTATCCTATAGTTAGAGATGAATGAAATGTTTGCAAGATTATGACTTCAAGTTAATGAATCTTCTAAGAGAATCTTACTAAGGCAATGTTCCTTTTTCCCATGGTTCTTCAAAATCCTCCAAAATCTGAAGAAGAAATGTTGATGACTTGGTATGAGAAACACATTACGGGTGTGTGTGATTAGATGTTTATTATGTCATCCGATGGTTTCAGAACAACGGGAGTTAACTGGTACTCCCTCCATTCCTATTTATAAGCAAATTTTAACATTTTAGGTTCATTAAGTAATTAATGCATCTAACCTATATATAGTCTAAATACATCATTTATTGAATGAATCTAGAAAGTCAAAATTTGCTTATAAAAGAGAATGAGGGAGTATGTGGTAGTCAATGCGGATTGAAAAAATGGGAGTAAGGAATCTATCTTGATGAATCTACGATGTGATTTTACCCCTTGCACCCAACAATGGTGTTTTGCTTTGGGTGGTTGTGGATAAGTTAACTAGAATCATCTCCTTTCTTATTCGACAAAGAACATATTTGAGGTTATCAATCTAGTAGGATTATCAGTAGCAATGAACGTTTAAAAGTAGGTATTCAGTTCAATTTTGTTTTGTAAATAAAAACCAAAGAGAATCGAAGTTTAGAGGCTTTCTCATGTACAATGAAGAAGAAGTTGGAATTAAGATCAAAAGATTCGAGGAACTGTGAAGGAATGAAGAATGCCAACGAAGAGGCACTAAACGTTTGTGTATGTAAGGAAGAGTCGCATCTAGTGAAGCAATGTATTAACCAAAGGAGGAATTATAAGAAGTGTTTCATCCTCATGTTTAGCCAAAATTTGAGGACAAATTTCAATTCAAGGGGGAGAGGATGTAATACACCAATTTTCACGTAAGCGAGTTTGTCATCCTTTGAATAGCAAATTAATGGAAATATTTTGTTTTAGTGGTAGAATGATTAATTAGAGGCTTGCTTAAGAACAATGACATGTTTAATAATTTTGCACAAGTGGCAAGGGCATAATGATATTTTTCACTCAAAGCTCTACTTAAATGGAATTGGTCCACTTTCTCCCTATTCTTCCACATATTTTTTATTCTAAAAATCAGAATTTGATATATATATATATATATATATATATATATATATATATATATATATATATATATAGTATATATATATATATATAATATATATATATATATATATATATATATATATATATATATAATATATATATTATATATATATATATATGGAGAGAGAGAGAGAGAGAGAGAGAGAGAGAGAGAGAGAGAGAGAGAGAGAGAGAGAGAGAGAGAGAGAGAGAAGAGAGAGAGAGAGAGAGAGAGAGAGAGAGAGAGAGAGAGAGAGAGAGAGAGAGAGAGAGAGAGAGAGAGAGAGAGAATTCGAGCCCTAAAGGGAGAGGGAGAGAAAGCTCATCTTCTTTGTCATACCTCAATTTAGCCCCAAGCCATTCATTCATAGAAAGTATTCGCATTAGTTCAGTAAAAGTCGACATTCAGTAAACTTTCAATTCATTTAAAACTAAAAATGGAGTTAATTGCATTTCATGCATTTTCATCAACTCATGCATTGTGTGAAGTCGACTAGAGGTCAACCAGTATAAAATTTTGGTTCTACAAATAGAACGCTAAAATCAGTTTTCCTCATGCTTGAAATTATCGGACAAAGTCTTTTAAGTTTTGATCTTTATCTGATTGTTTTACGAAACTACGTTATACTTAGGTTATTTCGGAGCACTCATTTCTTTTTTCGCATCCCCGTGCATTCATGTGTTGATCCGTCAAGGCCGTCTTAACCAGGAATTTTTAATTGCAATTACTTGTCTATTTTGTAAAACTTTGTAAAATTATTTTGATATATTCGTTTTATATTTTTAACTATGCGCGCGTCCATTTTTTTTCCTTCCTATTTTAGTCTTTTTTCAGCAATTTTTTTATGTAAATAATTTAATCAAAAATAATAATATTAGAAAAAAATAAATTGAATAAGGTTTGTTTTTGGTCTATTGTTCATTAATTCATTTTGATCCAATTAGACCCAAAAGGTTATTTTGAAATTAAATAAAATTTTGAAACCTTAATGATTCATCGTTATAGTTGACACTTGGGAGGCAATTGAAGGGGGTTGCTCCACTCTCTGAATCTCATCCATTCAAAACAAAAGAAAATACAAGTGGAAGAGAAAAATTTTATTCTTATTCTCATATTACTTTGTCTCACTGATTCATAACCACCCTTGACCACCCACGTCCCACTCTTTCCACCTTTCTCTCTCAGCCAATAACAAGTATCTCTCATGCCCTCATAAGGAATCATCATTGCTCCTTCTTCGGGAAGAATAAATCACATTTCTCGTTTCCCTCTCCATGCACTAATTAAAAGGAGAAATCATAGAATCACATAATTACTCTCTCCAACTCTCCTGTTCATCATCTCCTAGCTCTGGTGAGACTCCCTTCGTCTGTGCCCTTACACATTTGCCTTCTCCATCGTAAGGACACAAACATTATTGTTTCACCACCATTAAACCTTACCGTCGTGACCCAACTTCTGTTAATGTTTCCATCCCTCTTCAACACTCTCTTTTTCAAAAACCTTTGAACAACGAAAACTCTCTCTGTTCAACATGACAACCGAAACAATCATCATCACCTCTAACACACAAACTCTAGCGACCACCCCAATAACTCACCGTCATAAATAATCCTTTCACCTTACTCTCGACTTAAAGCATCCAAAACACCAATAAATCAACAACTCGAAGTTCCAATAACAACAAAAAGAAAGTAAACCAAGTCAAAACAAGGAAAAAGAAATAAGGAAAAAACATCGTTGCCGGATCTTCAGCTTTTCCGGTGAAAACTGTTGGGGATATTCTAGAGGTGGTATGTGATAAAATATATAGTTGCAGAATTTAGAGTAAGAACATGTTTTTAAGTCACATTTTCACTGAACTTCCACTGGTGGAGGTTAGGCTTTGAAATACTTTAATTTTATTGACTTCACCACACACTTTTTTTTCTCTTGCATACAACTTAGGCATTACAAAGCCTTTATATAGGCTTGAAGGAAACTGACAGAGAAAACAATAAGTTGGTAATCAAGATAAGGACTCTTTGATTCTCTCAATCTTAATGATACAACTCTACCATAAATCTATATAAAGACATTAATTATAATGCGATGGTTACAATTCTCTCATAATGCTTACTAAAGATAATGGTGGTTACAACACATTAATTTTAACACTCCCCATTAATGTGCTATTCTTTAACTCCCATTACTTATCTAAGTTGTTGAACTCTTCCTCTTCGTAGTGCTTTAGTAAAAATGTCTGCAAGCTGCCCTTGTAAACTATAGAAAGCTAACTGCACATCTCATTCTTCAATCACACTTTGAATGAAGTGATGCTTTATGTTAATGTGTCTGGTTCGGCTATGAAAAACAGAATTCTTTGCCATGACAATAGTTGATTTATTGTCACAATGAAGCTGTAAACTTCCCTCTTGCTTCTCTCCAAATGTCTTCTAATATTCTTCTCAACCAAAGTGATTGTTGTGTAGCCAAACCAGCTGCTAAATTCTCAGCCTCAGCTAAAGACTGTGCAACTGTATCTTGCTTCTTTGAGCACCAAGAGATCCCACCTGAACCAAGGTTGAATACATAACCTGAAGTGATCTTTATATCATCAACACTTCTGGCCTAATCACTATCACACAATAGCCTTTAAATTCAAGTTTAGAATTCTTCTCAAATCTTATTCCATGCTCCATGGTTCCATGACATACCTTAGAACTCTTTTTGCTGCCCCAAGATGTAAATGACTTGATTTACTTATGAATCTTGAGAGTAAACTAGAAGTAAGCATTAAATCGGGCCTTGAAGCTGTTAGATAAAACAAGCTTCCAACCAAACTTCACATGCTTGCATCTACTAATCTTCCAGCATTTTCCTTCTTTAATTTTTCATTCACCACTAAAGGAATATCAACAGATTTGCAACCATACATGCCAAACTTTTTCAAAATATTTTCAGCATATCTCTTTTGAGAAATAAAAACTCCATATGCATCTTAGCAAACCTCAATACCAAGAAAATGATGCAGCAAGCCAAGATCACTCATCTCATATTTTTTCATCATTTCTATTTTAAAATTTTCAATCATTTTTTGTTGTTACTCGTATACACCAAATCATCAACATAAAGGGCAACAAGAAGGATGTCATTTTTACCTTGATGCTTCACATACAAGGTAGGTTCACTTTGACTTCTTTGAAATCCTTGCTAAATGAAGTAGTTGTCAAGTTCACTATACCATGCTCTAGGGGCTTGTTTCAGCCCATAGAGAGCTTTCTTCAACTTGTAAACTTTTTCCTCTTGGGCTTTAGTCACAAAGCCTTGAGGTTGCTGAACATACACCTCTTTTTTTAATTCTCCATTCAAGAAAGCTGACTTCACATCAAGTTGGTACAAATTCCAACCTTTTTGAGCTGCTAATGCAATAATTATTCTCACAGTGTCCAAACGTGCAACCGGAGAAAAAGTCTCAATATAGTCAATTCCAGGCTATTGTGCATAGCCTTTGACTACTAATCTAGCCTTGGCTCTTTGGATTGAACCATCTGGATTATGTTTCAATTTGTACACCCACTTTACTCCAATAGCTTATTTGTCATTTGGCTTTTCAATTAGCTGCCATCTTTTGTTCTTCTCAATTGTATTTATTTCTTCTTGCATCACATTCCTCCAAACATTTTCTTTGATTGCTTCATCGAAATTTTCTGGTTCCATAGCACAATAGTTACACCTTGTATAAGTATCTCTCAAATACTTCAATTTTATTAGAGTTGAGCTGGGAGATGATGAACTTGGAGACAATGAAGAACTTGGTGTACATGGGGCTGGTTGCTCATTTTCAGCTGCTGAATTTTGTTGTAATAAAGTTCCAGGGACTGTTTTCTCCTTCATTTTGTCTTCTTCCCAATTCCAAGAAGCTTTCTCACCAAATACAACATCCCGAATAATGATCACCTTGTTTCTCTTCAAGTTGTAAAGTCTATAGCCCTTTGACATGGGACTATAGCCAATAATAACACATCTTTCACTTGTTTCTTCTAGCTTTGTCCTCTTTTGTTTAGGAATTTGAGCACAACAAACACAACCAAAAACTTTAAGGAGGTTAACTGAAGGTGTTCTTCCACTCCATGCTTCAAATGAAGTCTTATTACACATAGCCTTTGTTGGACATCTATTCATCAAATACACAACAATATTAACAGTCTCAAGCCAAAAGGTTTTAGGCAAACCTTCCTCAAGTAGCATAAACTTTGCCATCTCTATCACAATTTGCTTCTTTCTTTCAGATACACCATTTTGCTGAGGTGTATAGCCGAGAGTGAGCTGTCTTTCAACACCTTCATCTTTACAAAATTTGTGAAATTTATTTGAGGTGTACTCCTTCCCCCGGTCACTTTTCAACATTTTTATAAACCTGCCACTTTGTTTCTCAACAAAAGCTTTAAACTTCTTAAAAATTACCAAAACTTCAGATTTTTGTCTCATAAAATATACCCATGTCATGCCGGTAAAATCATCAATAAACAATATAAAGTACCTATTTTTCCATGAGACAAAGTATTCATAGGGCCACACACATCTGCGTGTACAAGTTCCAACACTTGTTTGGCTCTCCATGCTCCTTCCTTTGGAAATGGTTGGCGATGGTGTTTTCCAAGCATTCATCCTTCACACACACACACACACACACACACACACACACACACACACGCGCGCGCGCGCGCGCACACACACACACACACACACACACACACACGCGCGCGCGCGCGCACACACACACACACACACACACACACACACACACACACGCGCGCACACACACACACACACCAGATTTTTATTCAATTATTGGCAACCCATACACCATCCTCTTTTGATAAAGTAACTTGAAACTATTGTAGTTCAAGTGCCCAAGTCTTTTGTGCCACAAACAAGAGTCATTATCTTCTCTAGCCATCATGCTGAAATTTTTCTCATAATTAAGAGAAAGTGGAAAGCTTCTATTGCTGGTCATTTTTACAACAACAACATTTCTTCTCTTTGAATAAAAAATTCTGCACTCCCGATTCTCAAAATTTAGAGAATAACCATGCTCCAAAAGTTTTCCAATGCTTAGCAAGTTCTCATCTAACTCTGACACATAAAGAGTGTCACAAATGACTTTGCTTCCTTGCTTTGTTGTAACTTCAATGATTCCTTTGCCTTTTACTTTAACATGCTCTCTATTTCCCAATTTAACTTTTGAGCCAAATGAAGAATCGATGTTGATAAAAACTTCTTTCTTTTCGGTCATATGTTTGCTACAACCGCTATCCAAATACCACACATTTTTATCTTCTTGAAATGATTTTTGACAAGTAAATAACAAATTACCTTCATCATTTTCTCCTTCTGCAAATGAAACATATTGTTGATTGGCAAAACGACCATCCTTTTGAATGTGCCCGAATCTCTTGTAATTGTGACATTGCGGTTTGCCCTTGTTCCAACAATCCTTCTCGTCATGAGTGTTACTCTTACAAATTTTTCAACATTTATTTGATGCTTCTTCATGCCATTTTCTGTCAAACTAATCAGAATTTTATCAATAATTCTACGATAATCTATTATATCTCCATGTGACTTTATTTGATTCACTAATTCAGGGAGTCAATTAAAGTATTCATTCAAAGTCTCATTCTCTTTCCTTCTTTCATTTTCGTAATCTCTCTTAAGAGATTGAAGTTTTATAGTTCTCACCTTTGAGTTTCCTTCAAACTCTTGTTGTAGAATATTTCATGCTTCCTTTGATGTTTCTGCTCCCATAATCCTTGGTAAAATGGATATAGAGACTCCTCTTTGAATCATCCTGAGAACTCCAACATTTTTGATCTTCTTCTTCAATTCTTCAAGTCGTTGGCTTGATTCTTTAGCCTTTTCTTTTGATACTCTAGCCTCTGTTGGTACTAGTTCTTCATACCTGTTTTGGACGAACTCCAAGACATCCAACGAGGTGAATAAAGTCTCCATTTTAACAGCCCAAAAATCACAATTCTCTCCAAACAAAGGAACTTTAACATTGCTATAAGTTGTGGAAGAGTTTCTTGTGGAAGCCATATTTTTTGTTGCTTTTGCTGCCATTGCAAGGATCTGCAGCTCTGATACCACACTGTTGGTGATATTCTTGAGGTGGTATATGATAAAATATATTGTTGCAGAATTTAGAGTAAGAAAATATTTTTAAGTCATGTTTTTCACTGAACTTCCACTGGTGGAGGTTAGGCTTTGAAATACTCTGATTTTATTAAATTCACCACACACTCTTTTTCTCTTGCATACAAGTATTACAAATTTTTTATATAGGCTTGAAAGAAACTGACAGAGAAAATAATAAGTTGGTAATCACGATAAAGACTATTTGGTTCTCTTAACCTTAATAATACAACTCTACCATAGATCTAAATAAATACAATAATTATAATGTGATTGTTATAATTCTCTCATAATGCTTACTAAAGACACTGGTGGTTACAATATATTAGTTTAAACAAAAACACACCCATTACTCGAAATCGTGACACCTCCGACCATCCAACAAACACTTACACGTTGTTGTTGACAAGTCCACTATTGCGAGAAGACAATGTAGAAACGAGTGGAAACCAGAGGTTCGAGTCCTCTTCAAGGCATAATATTGAGATCTATTATGGAATTGGAATAAGTTCGCCAGCAGATCACGAAGTATCTCCACCAGCGGTGTTGCTTCGATATCCTCTATTTCGTTCGGTAACATTTTCCCTTTCCTTTATTTCATTTGGTTTTTTTGCTTTGTTCCTCAAATCAGAGAGATATGTAAAATATTTGTTGTTGTTTTGGTATTTGAAAGAGAAGGAAATTCTAAAGCTTGTACGAAAAAGAAGGATTCCGTTTTTTAATCTAATTTTCCTTCACTCAATTAATTATTATTCTAACTATTTCTATGATGGGGGTTAGGGCCAGTCAACATCTTCTATTCATTTTTAAGGGAAGTACTTTTTAATTTATGCTAATATTAGTTTCTGTAAGTAATATGTTACATTTACTAAACTCAATGCATTTCTATTTGATGTAGTAAGATAAATTTTAATTTTAAAAAGAAGAAAGATATGCTAAAAAATCTTTTTTTTTTATAAAAAAAATCCAATTTGTGACCGTCTCACTTAAAATTGATATGAATACTTTGGATTTGGTATTTACACACATTCTGAAATTTTATATCTACTCAATTTTATTTTAATTCGTTCATCCTAATTGTGCTCAAACCTTTTCGTAATAAATTTGGACGAAAAAGGATGAATGGGTGCACTTTCATCTTGTCCTCGAATAATTGAATGTTTGGCGTACACCTTGTGGTTCGATTATCCATTTCCTACCAAAATCATTTTTGTAATAAACTGAAATGGAAAAGAAGGTGATTAGGTTTAGACCTCTTCCCTTTCCGAACACTCGAATACGATTGCGGAGCTCAATGATTGAGTATTTGTCTTTCTAATAAAATACAATAATATAAATGAATCTTGATTCATCTAACAACTTTTATAACTTTTTGGATGAAAAAGAAGGTGCTTGGAGTATAGACTTATTCCATTTTCAAGTTTTTAGATCCTGCTGTAGAGCTCCCAATCCAGATACTCGTCCCCACATGAAATCAATCTCAACTCATCAAATTTATTTTTCGTCCGTGTGCGACTTTGAAAACTTTTTCAGAAACGAGTGTGTTTATGCATTTTGATGCGAAACAAACAAAGGCTTCAGTATCCAAGAGCGAGTAACAAGCAAAGGTTTAAAATCTCAAAATGTCTAAAACATCACACTCTAAAAGCAATCAACCACTATATTGTTTTCTACAAAGAACTACGTAACTTTGAGTTCTTCATCGCACCTGGAGATACGTAGAAGTAGGATTTTAAAATCGTGTTAGGCACATTAATAAAAAACCAGAAAAACCTTTTCTTTCTCTCTCTTTTTCTCACTCAATAAGTAGAAGATCGCAAACTAACATCATATTAACATTCGATCACGAAACTAACTAAATGGGTCCCGTTGAATACAACGGATGTGAAGGGTGATAATACATTTCCTTACATAACCGACTCCCGAACCTGCTTTTTGTTGCAATGACCATTTCTTTTTGTTTTCATGGCTTTTATCGATATTTTTCTCTTTCTTTGGAACAAATAAAGTTTGGTGGAGACTTTATTGTATCTCGAGCGTGACATGTGCTCGGGTATTTTTGTGTCGGGACATTCTTCATCAAACCTTGATGTGCATGTGTGTTCAAGATGGAAGCTTACAAGAAGAATAATTTTGAAGCAATCTCACCATCATCATCACCGGTTTTCATCATCTTCTTAATCGCATAATCCCAATCAGAATTCCAGGTTCTTTAAGGTGGGGTTCTTTAGATAGTTGGGTAGATTCTCTTAGTAAGGGAATTGCATGTTCAGGAACAAGGGTTTGATTGCTCTGTTGACATTGTGCATGTCTATTATTGTTAATTCATTATATTTGATAATGTTTGAGTGCCACGTGATGTTATGTCAATGTTGTATCGTTGTTGGATTGATGTTGTGTTCATGTTAAGAAATCATATGAAGACATTATGTTATTGTTGTCGTTCCTTGTTGTTATGAAATGTTGATAACATGAGTTAGAATTTTAGAGATTAATGAGGTTAATAAGTCATGAAAACATAGTTGTCTATACATCCTTGTTTGATGTTCATGGTGTGAAATACTTGAATATGTTGTATTATGATTGGATATGGTTTGGATGGTTAGAGGTAGAAGAAGTTAGGTTTAATAGTGAGTTTTTGGGAAGAAAATTGAGAATTTCAGCTCATCCAGGTTTTACTCGAATACAGGTTTCAACCTAATTTAATTTATAGAGTAAAATTATGCAGAAATGAAACGTGAGAATACACTTGATTCGAATCAGGAGTGATAGATTTTATTCCTACATTGTTTTCCTCATAATTTGAGTTTCGTAACTTGAAATGAAACACGGTCAAATGCATTGGAAATCTAGTTCAATGAGCTTTTTTGTGATGATTAAATACCAAACTTGTATGACATATTGTGATATATTATGAGTTCATGGTTTATTGCACATTGCAAGTTAAGTTTAAATAACTGAAATCAAGTCAGCTGCGTTAGAAAGCTAACTCGGAGGGTTATGACATAATGGGAGTTCTGTCCTTAACTTCTACTATATTTTATCCGTTTTGTCTGCTGTGTTCTATTTTGAACAATCATATGCACATTCAATTATATAGATGTAGTGCATGAATATGCTTGAGTCTATAACCTAATACTATTCGAGATTCACTCGTATAATCAGTAATGAACATGTATGTAATTATTTTGTATAATGGATAATGGTGAGGATAAACTATAGGTTGTATAATTATGTGTTCCCTATGTTGAGGTGTCCCGTTAGTGAGCGAATTCGTGAAAGAGTGGGTATACTACTCTTGCTGATAGGTTGTACAATACATGGTTTGGAAATTTACCACAGTGTAATTCCACCGTTCTCGTTGCCGTGGAAAAGGAATGAGCATAACCTCATTTCCTCCATACTAAAGTAAGTCCTGATAAGGTTTATGGAATCACCATGATGGTATTCCATCCGTTCTCCTCATTGGACATCAGGTCCGATGTATCATTTGTGATATGATATAATATGTATTACCCGTAGTTTCCTTTGTCCACCTATCATAAAGTACAGTATATCGTGTATTCACGGGTGTTATTAAGCGATATACACTTGGTCGGTATTTTTTTACCTGAGTGCTTATGATGTCTCAAAAGTAGGTCTGGAGGTAAATCCGTAAGACCAATCCTTGAAAGGCATAGACTTCCCAAAAGCAGGAAGGTAGGTAAAACCCGTAAGACATATCCTTGAGGGGAGTAGTCTAGTAAGTTGCCGTGATATGGGACTTGAGTGATTGGTAATACGTTTAGGTATGCCTATGCATTATTTGTGTCATGATATTAAATGGATATATTGAAGATCCTTAAAATAAATACTTCCAAGTTAATACCCATGACCGAGAGGACTCCTAAAATAGGATAACTCCACTGAGATAAGTTGTATCTCACCCATGTTAAATATTTAAGGTAGCTCAGCTCACGAAGAAGACAAAAGAATGATATCTTGAAGAATTAGAAGTCATAAGTTGTTTATGTTCCACTATGTTGTTATCTGTTAGTAGTATTTTCTTGTATCACATGTCTCTATCATGTATTTGTACTGCTTTATACTTAGTTTTACATGTATTAGACGTCATTTAGACACTCTTGATTGTACTCAGTGCCAGTTTAACATGTTAGATAATATGATTTAGACACATATTATGTAGCATGTTACAATTAGTATCAGAGCAGGTTGGTTCTCGATCCAACCATGAGATATCACTAGAAATTATCTTCTTCCTCACATGTGTATATTGCTAGCATGATTTTCACGGTTACAATATTCAATTGCTGATCCTGGTCAACTCACTGACTGTGTACGTGATTTCTAGAATCACGGTAGAGCCGCCACAAGGACGCGTAAGACCGAAAGTGACAAACTCAAGTAGTATAAATCAATAAAATAGGAGAGTATTGAGAATTTTTGGGCATGAATGGTGAATAAAATGCAAAAGAATAAATGACCTAAGACTCCACAACAAGAGTTAAGGAAGTGGAAACTCCTAAGAATTTCTACTGAAATGAGGTGAATATTCCAGATTGTCCGTCTGAAAAATGAATTAGTTAGAAAGAGTCACCTATGAGAGCACCTAGTAAGAGAATTCTGCGAAGAGTTTGAATTCTTAGTAATTAGTGATTCCTTATCCAATGGTGGTTACCACTTACGAATAAATAATTAAGGACTTGTTGGACGAATGAAAGTTGTCAAGTGATTAAGACAAAGAGACCAGACTTTTATGGTCGATATGGTATGTTATAAATACCTGAATGAGATGAGAAGTTAAGTTTCAACCCTACTTAATTTTATCCATTTGATGGAGACGAGCTGATAAAAGATTGACATAGTATGTGAATGGTGTGGTTCCTACAACGTGTATGACAAGAGACAAGCATAAATCTGACATGGTGCTAGTAGGGTAAGGTATTTCATAATGCTAGATTTGGTGAGTGAGATTTTTAAACGTTCTTCAATCAAGCTATAATACTATACGTATCTCGTGGGCTATCAAGAATTGAGTACTGACAGGGCAAGCCTGAGCGTGAGGTCTAGTTTAGGAAAATCCTGTGTACCAAGTTGGTGGCATGTGCTACTGTATCTCCTTGTTTATATTGACCCGCCTAAGTCATAGAACTATGCTTGGATGAGGAGGATAAATATGCAAAGTGAAATAGACCATGTTCCATGCTATTTATGGTTCATATAACCCTTAGTGAGAACATAGAACTATGATGGGAGTTGGGGGGTTAGGTGAATAAAGACTAGTGGCTATTTATAGTAATAGCACGATGACCATGGACTATGAAGTTTGACTTTAGCCATGGTACACATAGTTGTGGAATAGTCATTGGAATCTTTTATGCTGGTATTATGAGGATGATAACATGCATGACATAACCTTGCGAGTTGAGTCTTATCAAGTCGAGCCTATCTTGTTTGTGTTTATAGTAAGTAAACCCTGAACATGTGGAACTCTTAGGTTTTGTATTCCTAAGGAGTGGGTCTGGAAGGACTCAGGGAGTTGACCTCAAGAGAGAACAATCAAGATATTCGACTATCGTTGCTATATGATACAAGCGAAGAACGTTATATAACACAAGGTAGTTCATGTGAGTACATGGCCTTGAAGTTGAACCACCATGTTAGTGCTACTAGACGAATTGAATAAATGTCTACAAGAAGCCTCCAGTCAGAAGTTATCTAAAGAAGATCACATGACAAAAGTACAGTACTTTATGTCTAATCAGCATAAAGTAATATTGTCAGGATCTTATTTCTCCGAGTGTTCTGACCTTTGCTCTGCTCCTATCAACGTATTTATGTTAGTGATTTTTTTATCTCATCTTATTGTACTCTAGCTAAAGACCTTCAAAGTATACTTGTACCATATGTAGTTTCAATCTTCAATGGATCTATTCTCATAATATATTTAATGAAGATGATTGAAAAAATTTAAAAGATCTTGAAGATGAGAATGAATCAGAGTTGAAAAATTTGTGACTGTGTTCACAAGGATGTGATACCAGTTCACATAAATGGGCTGAGAGAGACTGTGTTAAACAAAAAACACAATTGAGAGAAACACACTTAAAAAGAAAATATAACTAGAAGGGTTAAGTGTGTAAGAGTAGAGTGAGACGTATTCACATATGTTCTAAAGAAAGAATATATGAATATGATCAAGAAGGTCAAAAAAATAGAAAGACACAACAAGAAGAAAATCTGTGCAAGGAGAGAAGAATAATGAAAACTTCATTCTCCTACACTCAGGAACAAACCATTTATATTCTTCTCAAGAGTGTAAACCTTTGTGTATCTGCTTAACCAAGAAGCACATGTATAAACACAAGGTTAATACCAGATTCTTCTGTTAAGAGAATCTGAAGACTCTAGCCTCTATGCTTAGAGTAAGTCTCATTTTGGATAGATTGATCATTAAAGTCTAATGCTTGAGGGAAGATCAGGAAGTCTCAGTCTGGTATGATTGAGCAGGAAGTCTTGAACCTAGGGTTTAAGCAAGAAAGTATCATTCTGGATAGATTGAGTAGGAAGTCATGAACAAGTTGTTTAGGAAAGGAAGTCTCATGCTTGAGCAAGAGGTCTTGAACTTAAGGTTTAAGAAAGTAAGTCTCATTCTAGTTTGATTTAGCATGAAATCCTGAGCTGCTGACTTAAACAATTGTAATCCGATTAATAATAGTTAAAATCTCTTGTGCTGCAAGGGGACGAGACTACTCTAAATTGAGAGGAACCAGGACATATTGTGTGTCTCTTTATTTACTTCTGCTATTACATTCTGCTGTGCAACAAACTCTGAAGTCAGACTCTGATCTGATTCAGTCTCTTACTTGGATCAGAACATGAGCTTGACATGTTAGGTTCTAAATTAATAAGTGGTTTTTATATCACTTTTATTAGTTATTTTTCCATCATATTTTACTGTTTTTGTTTGCTTCCCTTTCCTTTCACCATATTTTACACTTTGGTATTATGTTTCCTTTATTTTCAGGTCATAATATGCATTTCAAGCGAAAGAGAGACAAAAAGTGGATAAAATACGGAAAAAGGCGAAGAATCGGAAGACATCAGTACAAAAACCAGAGGCCTTTTATGGGCACCCGTAATGGATATTATGGGCCGTAACATGCATGGCATTTCAACCCTAATCTTGAGGTCCCTAGTACAAAGACCAGAGACCTGTTATGGTCGCCCGTAATGGCTATTAGGGCCCGTAATATGAGGGTGAGTTTTCCCTGATTTGTTTCCTTTTTAGGCCTGATTCCTTCCACTTCAAGGCTTTTGATTGGTTGAATATGATATTAATTGCTTGTAATTGGCATTGAACATTAAGAGATTCTCACCATGTTTAGAATTTTATATAAAAACTCATAGGTAGTCTTGAGATTTTATCTAGTTTTTAATTCTAGTTTACGTTTTTATGCTTCCTTTTTCGCATTCTGTAAAAGTCTCCATTGAAGCAGATGGGTCAAATTTACCATAGAATTATTGCTTTTCATTAATTATCCCTTTCATTACTTATTTATCGATTATGTCTTTATCAGTAATTATCACTTTGATTGGATCATTCCTTACCATGAGTGAGTAGTCCTCTAAGGACTAAAGGTTATGAACCCTATCATTTGATTATTCACATGATTTAAGCTGGTTACAAGAATTCCACCTTTTTTATTTTAAGAGTCTGAGTTTTATTCAAAACTTGCTACGAGAGTAGGAGTGTTGCCTTTAGGTATTTAACTTGCACCAAAAGGGTAGAGGCAATACCGAAAAGTAGTTTTTAAAACAGTCAAGTCTGAAGTCACGAACATGATCAGATGAAATTGAGAAAAGTCCCATTTTTAATAGATTTGAAAAGGTAAATACCACTAACAAATGTTTCTGAGCGAGTGAAAGACGACGAGCGTCCCGTTCATTAGAGGTAGGGCAATAGGCTAGCAAAAGCAAGTGTTGCTATATTAATATATTTTTCTATAAATTGAACCGGAATTTCTCTAATAGAAATGCTTAGATCATGTGAAGAAGTCTAGGATATGAGTCATAACCCTAGGTCCTATTTGTTTTATATATTTTTACACGTTTAAGTTATTTTTCTTAAAGTGTTTTTCTATTTAAGTTACTCATTAAAACCCAATATTGGTCGCTTTAGCTTTACATCGATAACATAGAAATCGGTACTTAAACACTAGTCTATGAGGTTCGATAATTTTTTAATGCTTTGACATTAGCTGTGGACTTGCGGTGTGTCAAGTTATTAGTGTCATTTCCAAGAACCAATTGCGTTAATATTGAAGTTCTATTTGATCATCATGGAGACTAGAGTTTTATTTTTCTGCTTAAATTTTACCGCTACCTTTGTATGCGAAGAATGTGTTCTGCTAATACTTTAGTCGAATTCGTTGATGAAAACGAGCGCTTTTTGCTAGAAAGGCGTTGAATTCAAAGACAAGTTGCAATGGTTTCCCCTGTTGTTGACATGAAACTTTTGAAATATTATGCGATTCCCACGGACGAGGAACCACACTGTAGTATTGTGCACCCGCCTATTGAGGAAAACAATTTTGAGCTTAAATCATCGTTGATAGGTATGGTCCAACAAAACCAATTTTCAGGATTATCTTTAGAAAATCCAAACCTACATCTATCCATCTTTGTAGATAGTTTTGGCACTGTAAAGGCAAATGGCATCGACCAGAACGCTATTTGCCTTAAACTATTCCCCTTTCCCCTAAGACACTGAGAACGGGCTTGATTCCAATCTTTACCTGCTAACTCCATCACTTCTTAGGCTCAATTAAAAATTCTTTTCTTGCATAATACTTTTCGCCAAGTAAGACAATCCAAGTTAAGAATGAGATAAATAATTTTAAGTAAGAAGATGGGGAATTTTTGTTTGACGCTTGGGAGAATTTTAATGACTTGTTAAGGCTTTGCCTATTTCATGGGCTTGAAAAATGGATGATAATCCACACCTTTTATAACGGTATCCTTCATTCCACTATGATGACCCTTGATGCAGCTTTTGGTGGAGTCCTCATGAATTACCCCCAAGATGTAACACCCCCTTTCTATACCCCCAATTAATCAAATAAATCATTTAGGTACATATTAAAAATCCATCAGAGTATAATTAAAACACGGTATAAAAGAGGTGCGCCACATCATACTTGAATCAAAACGCACAACATCTGCTCAATAAAGATATGCAACAGTGGGGTAACTTTCAACAGAGGAACTTAGTCCTCATACCCACATCTCAATATTTATAATAAAAGCGGAAACATCTAAATATTTCATAACGTCAAACATATATACATATATGTTTATCATCCATCATGATACAATCATCAAAAACATGTTTACATAAACATCCAACATCCAGATACGTATACAACGTATAAAAAAGAATCATATATCCTAGCTACCCGGTGCTACATATCAGAGCTGACCGACAAAAGAATGAAGACACGCTTCACAAAAAGACCTCCAGCATACCTACTCTGCAATGCCTCATAGAGCATCATAAAACAACAGAAGGGTGAGAAATATTATCATAATAATCAATGCATATAATTATATATATCTACAATCTTAGAATACACATAATCAACATTCTCACCACAATTCATCCATATACGTCATAATGTATATACAAATATACGGATAATCACCAAGCACATTCATCATGCGTACATCCACAATTCACTCATTTCCACATAAACATTTACGATTATGTTTATTCATCAATTTACAACTCTCAGTTCAACAATTCATACACATATGCATACTTTCATACAACAAATATACCTATGCCATGTGACTCAATGCAACTCATGCCATGTGGTACCAACACTTGTTATTATTTTTCGGTTTTTACATTTAAACCGGGTCCGTCCTCTAGACCAATAACAAACAAAATCCCGTCCTCTAAGCTTTCAAACCCCACTCTAGGTTTGGGACAAGTCACTGGTCTCCACGAAACTAGCAAGTATTGCCTCTTGACAACAAATGATGTGTATGCAATCAACAACCATATGCACTTAAGACCGTTCTCACATCTTAATCTCATGCATATTCAAATAATTCATCACACAAGAATTATAACATGATTGCACACACAACACATTTCATAATAATCAAAGTATTCATACTTTCAACACCATCACTACATTTATCAAGCAATGCACAAGAATACACATCTTGGTGCTTCACATACAATCGCATACAATCAATATACATTCATAATATCGCGCCAAACGGCAACGAACTCCACTACAATCATCATGCACTTTTAATCAATTTAAACAATGCACATATTTGCCAACAAGGCCACATTTCACAATCTAGGATTCAGGCCATACGACTACCTACATCATATGATATAACAGTACACAAGCTATGCGTTGAAGAATCAAAGCATCAACATTGGATGGAAACAACAAAAACAAAATGCTGTTCTGTCACGTTTGCTGCACCTCTCGCCTAGCGAAGGTCATCGCGAACGTTCGCTACCTGCTCGCTTAGCGAATACGCTAGCGAAGGCTGGTTTCTAGCTACTGGAAGTGTTCGCTACACAGCTCGCTTAGCGAAGACTTAGCGGACACTCGCTATCTCACTCACTCCAGCGAACAGGGGTCATTTTGGTTCTGTCCAAGTCTGGACCATTCTCTACTCGCTCGCCAGCAGCTCGCCTAGCGAATCACTTGCTAGCTCGCTCGCTAGTTGCTCGCTTCGCGGACCTTTGCGATCTCTCAAAAACCTCTACTGTCCGAAAATGTCACAAGGTCCAAAAATCACCCGATTCAATTCTAACAAGTTTCCATAGTCTTAGCCTAACATTCCTCGACTAAACTACACCATTATTCCAGATTCTAACCGTTAAAACATCAGTTTCTATCGATTACACCATTTCTGACCTAGAATGGAAAATAAGTAAAAACTCTCCAATAATCCAAATCAACCCAACAAAAGCATACATAATCATACATGTTGCGGTGAAATTTTGATGTCAAGCTATTGATTAACTTGAATCTTATTTCATTTACAATCGGTCTTTGATTTATCCGAAGGAAAAGTTAAAGGAAGGAAAAACCTATTTTGCATCGTAAACACAATACAGGGAGAGATCTAGGGTTCGGGGGTTGGTTAAGTTTAGGGAAGGTATTAGCACCCTAAACTTCTGTAGTACTCTACAGGAACCTCTTGTGCTATTGCTATAGTTATCTGCTTAAAGGTAATGCTAGGGTTAAAGGTGAAGAAAAGGACCTAGAGTGGTTAGTCCTAAGTTTACTCGCCAAGACTCGCATCTTGTGCCTACGTATCCTGGGTAGGGGATGGAATCAGAGTAATCGTAGTTCCCCTCACAGAGAGAGATGAGGAACTTCTTGACTGTGGTCAAGGTTCATGGGGGAAAATAAACGTTCATAGGGAAGTGCTTATTTTGGAGTACGGGGACTCCTATTCTATATTATAAGTTAAATTTAAAGGGTGTGGGATAAGTATTCCACGGTGGGAAACTTACATGGAGTACAGTGACTCCCAATCCTAAGGCTAAGGTGAGGGTAAAGGTATTAACATGGAGTACAGTGACTCCCAATCCTAAGGCTAATGTGATAGTATAATACGGGCATGGGATAATGAAATGGATAATGCGTACAAATTAGATATTGAATTCGGAATTAGACAGAAATTGAGAAGGGGTGAATTGTGATTTGATTAAGAAAGTTAGAAATTAATCCACTAGTTATTTTTTTATTACTTAAGTTTTAAATGAACTAAGCTTTTTTTTTTTATAAATTAAACCTTAACTCTATTTTACTTTTTTGGTATTGAAAAAAAGTTAGAATCTAAATATTTTTATTTTTTATTATATTAAAGGGCTAAATTAATTTTAAATCCGAAATTAAATATTTCCTAATTTCTAAGATTTTTCTATTTTTTATTCTTTTTTTCTAGTTTTTTATTAATTAATTAATTTTTTTTAATTAAGTTAGTAATTAGTTTTTTTATATTATATATATATGTATTACAGATTTACACGGGCCAGGCCCAATTAAACAGAAAAAAAACTAAAACAAACAAATAAACGAAACAAACGGACCGGTGGGGTTGCCCGACCCGGTCCAGAACCAACAGAGAAGAGCAAAAGGGGTTTCAAACGAAACCCTAATTCTATCGAGATCCAATTCGCAGCGCCTAGGATTCTCCTCCTTCTGGCGATTTCGCTTCCTTTTCTTTCCATCTGATTCGTCCTCGATTCCCCCTAAATCGCAGAAACAAACAAACAAAATTAAACCAAATATTATCAATGTCAAACAATCATCTTACGGTGTAGTGTCTTGCGGATTTCGTCGGAGTCTTAGCGGTGTTTAAAATGGTTTGTGTCTAAAACGTGAACGGTGGTGGCTCACGGTTTTGAAGGTAATGCGGGAATGGGATTTTCTGGCGAGATGACGAGGCTTCGGTAATGTGCGCGACGGCGAACAGCCAGAGATAAGTTCCAATTTCTTCTCACGATTTTTGGGGCTTTAGGGTTTAGTGATTTTTGTGATAATTTTTGCCTCTGTCTTTGTATGTTTTGAGTCTCTGTGTTTGTGATGGATCCATTATTGTATGAATATGTCATCCTTTTATAATGTTTCAGAACATCTTGCATTGAATGTGGTTAACCATTGATTTCGAATTTGAAAGCTCCCCTCTGTCTGTCGAATTCTATTTTGGAAAGCTTTTAATTGTATTTCTGTTTCGAAATAAACATGTTCAGTCCTGTCACTTCTGATTTTTGGAAAGGGAATTAACTCTTTGTCTGATTTTGTTTGTACTACGTCCGAAGTGTGTTTTGGAATGATATTCAATATTGTCTGATATAGTTTTAATGGATTTCCCTTGTTTTTCAGCAAGCACACTTGAGTATCTTCATAGATCAGATGTTGTCAGGGACTGCTATTTGTTGAGACGGGTTCAGAAACGAAAGGTAAGAAACTCACGGAGGACATTTCTGAAGTCTTATCCATTATCGATTAAACATTGTCACAATGTTTTCTAACCTTTTCTTTGCTCTGCAGCTCGGATTCCATTACTATTGAGACCAACAACGACAGCAGCAGGAGTATCAAGCTTCTTTAGCGGTGATGCCGTGATAGGATTTGGTAATGTCCTGTGATCTTTGTTGTTCATCTACTGATAATGGTACGCCTCTCGGAACTCCATGCCTGCTATCCCTAACAAAGGTTGCCATTGGACCAGATGGTGATGACAAGTTATTGCCAAGACTCATACCAGCAGATGGTGGATTAGAAAAGCTTAACCCAGTCGAAGGAAGCACTGATGGTACAGAACTGTGACTTGGTAATGCTAAACCCCCAGCATGAGAACCTTGATACCCAAGCGATAACACATATGGGCTAGTTACATTCGTATCACATAGGTCAAGGGGCATCAAAAGTCCTCCATTCAAGTTGTTCGGGCAAACTTGGGAAAGAGCAATTGTAAGAACAGAGTATGCCTAAGAGGGGGGGGTGAATTAGGACTTTTGAAATTTTTCCGGTTTTTATATGGTTCTTAAAAATATACTGGATGGTGTTCTTGGTTATGGAAAGCAGTAAATCAACAGAAAGAAAAAAGACACAGAATTTATAGTGGTTCCCCTCACAATCCGAGAGTACTCCACTCCCCTTTCAACATGAAAGAGAGTTTTCACTATTGTTTAAAACAGTACAACCTATCACACCATCACCCGGTGAGGCCTACTATCAAACAATAAAACTAACAAGTGTACAAGAACAATCCTCTTGTAAACACTCACCCTTGTGTCCAACAATCCTGGATCACAAGTCAAAAATAAAATAATTGTAATGAATTTGGTTTGAGAATAACTATCAAAGTGATCTTCTCCAATGAATCAAAATTCACTCTTCGTAATTTTTCAATACAAGTGTTCAATGAATATGAAATTTTCAATGCAAGTATGAACACTTTTTGAAAAATGAATTTGATTCTAAGATAATTTTAAAATGAGTATTGGAGGTTGAAAAGTTTTTGAGTTATGTTCTATTGGTTGTTTTTCAAAAATGAAAAACTCAGAATTTATATGAGTAAAATAACCTTTCAGAAAAGGTATAATTTTAAAAGATTCAAACCATGAAAAGGTATGTTTTTAAAATAATTTTTGAACTTGAAACAAAGCAATTTTTCACTGCACGTTCAGTGTTAATCGGTTAACCCATATGGTTAATCGGTTAACACTGGTACGTTAGCCCAGAAAATTCAAAATTCAAATTGGTTAACCGGTTAACCTATATGGTTAATCGGTTAACACTGCTAATTTTCAGAAAAATACTTTTTTTAAAATAATGTTATACCATTTTTAAGGTTTCAAAAACATGCTTATGTATTATGCACAAATGATTGATGTTTTTGAACACTTGTATATCAAATTATAAAGGTGGATTTGATATACCAGTAATGCAGCCAAGTCTGGAAGAATCATAGTTCCATATGTAGCTTGACTTGAAAGATAGCTTGACTTGATCTTGATGACTTTGAACGGCTTGTCTTTTTGCAATCAAGAGATGACTTTGAGTAGTATTGACATCATCAAAACTTGAGACTAAAGCATGCTTCTACATTCTCCCCCTTTTTGATGATGGCAATAAAAAATGTTGTGCGATATCTCTTGGTTCTTGATCTGGTTCTCCCCCTATGTCTAGCAACTCCCCCTATCTTAACAGAGGAAAAGAAATCTGCACACAGAGAGACATTAAAAGAACCAAGCTCTTCTCCCCCTTTGACATCAGCAAAAAGGAAGAGCTTTCAAAGAAATCACAAGATAGCAGTATATATAGTAATAAGCACATGCAAAGCCAAGTAAACACAAAGCACAAACAGTAGTACATATAAAATGCAGCAAATAGAAATTGTACTTGTTACAATAACACATAGTTCAAATGAAAGTATAAAAACTTAAAACTAGAAAGCAAAGCAATAAAAACAACAGCAGCAGCATATTCTCTAAAAATCCTCATCCGCCATATCCTCCTCCTCTTCTTCATCATCACTATCAACCTCTTCTTCAATCTCGTCGTCCACAACTCGGGTGCTGGAATGTGGAGGGTTAAGAATGAGGTTTCTAAGGGAGGCAATTGCTCGGGAGGTCTCTCTATGCATATTCATGGATTCTCGATGCTGGTTCATCATGGTTGTGTAGAGAAACTCACTGGTAAGACCCCCTTCAGGCATTGGATAAGCGTGATGCACAGGACCGTCATCAGTATACCTGTAGGTACCGTCAGCCGCCTTGATGATTCCAGTATTCTTCACAATATTAATCTCATTGATCTCATTAGTTGTAGGTTTCATCTTGGAGGATGGTTCTCTGTTGAGGTCAAGTTCAGTTAATTCCAGAATTCTAGAAACCAAGCGAGCATACGGCAGCCGGGTAATGCAATGAAGTTGTTGCTGCAGA
Source organism: Lathyrus sativus (assembly GCA_963859935.3). Classification (NCBI taxonomy): domain Eukaryota; kingdom Viridiplantae; phylum Streptophyta; class Magnoliopsida; order Fabales; family Fabaceae; genus Lathyrus; species Lathyrus sativus. Next base: position 676,076,639 of record OZ012740.1, read on the forward strand.
TGATACATAATAGTCAAAATCCAATTGACTCTGATGCGATTCTTAATAGCAAATATCAGCTGCATTTCCAAGTCGTTGATCTGAGAGTGATTTGAGTCCTTTGGAATGAGGACATACCAGATAATGTAGTGAAGCATTCGATCAGATACTGTCAGATTCTTGGCATAGCATAGCATACGAGCAGTGCGAGAGTTTGCAATAACGGTTTCTTTTGGGAACCTGCAAATCTGATAGTAATACTCCATTTTATCATAGTTTGCCCAGGGTCCATCTACATGGTTTACACCTTTCCTCAGGAAGCATCCCTTTGATGGAATCTTAAGGTGTCTAGCAAGGGTGGATAAATTCTCAACAAACTCATGATCTCTAATGGTGGACCGGATCATGTGGTTCTCATCCATGTCCAGATATACAGACATTTTATTCATAAAAGCTTTAACCAGATCAAGATAGATAATACCAGAGTTGGTGACGAACTTGTCGATACACTGATATTCCAACAGAGTAGGAAAATCAAAAGATATTGCAGGAAAAGCTCGAAGATTCACATACTTTACCGGCATAAGTTGACGAACACGCACTTTGAAATCCATCCGTCTCTTTTTGGTGGTTTCCATTGGAATACTGTCGTCATCTGATTCTGATGCAGAATGATGTTCTGGAAGTTTTCCCTTGCCGCGGTTTGATGCTGAAGCCATGGATGGAGGTTTGAGAGAACTGGGGTTGTGGGTTCTGAGGAAGTTAGGGTTTGAGAAGTTGTGGGGAGTTTTTCCAACTTTTAAGAGTGGGAGAGAGAAGTTAGGATTTTAAGAGGGAATGTGGATTTTGGATATGGATGTGGATATTTAAGAGAATATGGACCACACAAAATATATAAAGAAAAATATAAAATTTTCAAAAATTTAATTAATTTTCGTTTCTGATTTTTTTTGAAAAATTAACAGTGTTAATCAGTTAACCATATAGGTTAATCGGTTAACACATTAAAAAATTTAATCAGAATTGAAAATTCAACAGTGTTAATCGGTTAACCCATATGGTTAATCGATTAACATGCTCGAATTTTTGAAAAATACATAAAAAACAGAATGCATACACATGAAAACATATCACAAATAATGCATACATATAATAGAGACAAAGATCAGATGTCACCTTCATCAAGAATCCCAAGTTCTCTCCGAATTTTGTAGAATGATTCTTTTGCCAAAGGCTTGGTGAAGATGTCAGCGAGTTGGTTGTGTGTGTCGACGAAAGTAACATCAGCATCTCTGTTTAATACGTGATCTCGAAGGAAATGATGCCGGATATCGATGTGCTTTGTTCTGGAATGCATAACCGGATTCTTTGTGATATTTATGGCACTAGTATTGTCACATCGTAGAGGAATGCATCCGAGGTCAACACCATAATCCAGAAGTTGTTGTTTCAGCCATAAAATCTGTGCACAGCAACTTCCTACGGCGATGTATTCTGCTTCGGCGGTGCTGAGTGCTACACAAGCTTGCTTCTTGCAGGCCCATGATACTAGAGCATTTCCGAGAATATGACATGTACCACTTGTACTTTTTCTATCGGTTTTGCATCCTGCATAGTCAGCGTCAGAATAACCAACTAAAGAACAAGTACTACCTTTAGGATACCATAATCCAACGTGGTCGTTCCTTTGAGATACTTGATAATTCTCTTCACAGCAGTGAGATGCGATTCCTTCGGATTTGCTTGGAAGCGCGCACACAAACAAACACTAAACATAATGTCAGGACGGCTTGTCGTCAAATATAGTAATGAACCAATCATACCTCGATATTTAGTAATATCAATTGGAGTACCAGATTCATCTTGATCAACATACGTTCCGGATCCCATAGGAGTAGACATCATCTTGCAACTATCCATATCGAATTTCTTTATTAATTCCTTACAGTACTTGGATTGGTTGAGGAAGATTCCATCCTTGGTTTTCTTGATTTTTAGTCCAAGAAAATAATTTAACTTTCCCATCATGGACATCTCGAATTCTTCTCGCATCATGAGTGAGAATTCTTCGCACAGTTCTTTGTTTGTTGATCCAAATATGATGTCGTCGACGTAGACTTGTACTAACAAGGTGTTACCCTTGATCTTCTTTATAAACAACGTCTTGTAAACCTTTCCTTTTGTAAATCCTTTCTCACATAAGAAGTTGCTAAGGCGATCATACCATGCTCGTGGTGCTTGTTTTAAACCGTAGAGAGCCTTCTTCAGTTTGAAAACATGTGAGGGATTTTTGAAGTCTTCAAAACCCGGAGGTTGTTTGACGTAGACTTCCTCATTAATGTACCCATTCAGGAAAGCGCTTTTGACATCCATCTGGAATAACTGAAAATTCATAGAACACGCGTAAGCAAGTAGTAATCTAATTGCTTCTAACCTTGCTACCGGAGCGAATGTTTCATCAAAATCAATTCCTTCCTCCTGGTTGTAGCCTTGTGCGACCAATCTTGCCTTGTTACGAACTATAATCCCATTCTCGTCAAGTTTGTTCTTGAACACCCATCTGGTTCCTATAATATGCTTATTGTCCGGTCTTGGTACAAGGGTCCAAACTTGATTTCTTTCAAATTGATTAAGTTCTTCTTGCATTGCTGTAATCCATTGGTCGTCGCCTAAAGCTTCATCGATCTTTGATGGTTCAATTTGAGATACAAACGCCATGTTGAGACAAGCATCCTTTAAATTAAGTCGAGTTGCAACGCCTTGACTAATATCACCAATAACTTTATCAATTGGGTGATCTCTGTGTGTTCTCCATTCTTTCGGAAGATCTTGATTTTCTTGAGTAACATCTTCTTGTAATATTGTTTGATCTTTTGAAACAATTTCTTCATTTTGTGAAGTATCTACAAAATCATCATCATCATCCAAAACAATATTATCCTCTTTCGAGGGGTTAGTCTCATCAAACGAAACATGAATGGACTCTTCAATGGTAAGAGTTCTTTTATTAAAAATTCTAAAAGCTTTACTATAAAGAGAGTAACCAAGAAATATACCTTCGTCGGACTTCTCATCAAACTTACCGAGATTGTCCTTATTGTTGTTGAGAACGAAGCATTTGCAGCCAAATATGTGGAAGAATGATATATTCGGTTTCCTTCCGTTGAACAACTCATACGGAGTCTTTTTGAGTAGCAGTCGAATATTCACGCGGTTGCTTACAAAGCATGCCGTGCTTACCGCTTCTGCCCAAAAATATTTTTGGAAGATTTGTGTCGCTGAGCATTGTTCTAGCAAGTTCAACTAGTGAACGATTCTTCCGTTCTACGACGCCGTTTTGTTGAGGAGTTCTTGGTGCCGAAAAATTATGAGAAATTCCATGTTCTTCGCAAAATTCTTCAAAGTCTGAATTTTGAAATTCTCCACCGTGGTCGCTTCTTATGGAGGCTATAGTGAGTGACTTCTCATTTTGAATTTGTTTTGCATACTTTTTGAATGCTTTAAACGCATCATTTTTCTGCACTAAAAACATTGTCCAGGTATATCGAGAAAAATCATCAACAATAACTAAAGCATAAATACTACCTCCAAAGCTCTTCGTTCTTGATGGACCAAAAAGATCCATGTGCAACAATTGAAGTGGTCTTGATGTAGAAACCACTTGCTTGGATTTGAAAGTTGTCTTGGTCTGTTTTCCCTTTTGACATGCATCGCATAATTTATCCTTGATGAATTTTATCTTCGGAAGCCCAACAACCAGATCATGCTTGATTAATTTGTTTAAATGCTCCATGTGAATGTGAGCAAATCTTTTATGCCAAAGCCATGCCTCGTTGTTGTTCGCCATAAGACACTTCACCTTCAAGGAAGAGTCATCAAAAGAGATCATAAAAATATTATTATATCTTTTACCTTTTAGCAGAATCTCATGAGTGACTTCGTGTTCGATCAAGCATTCCTCCTTTGTGAAGTTGATTTTGAACCCTTTGTCACACAATTGACTGATGCTAAGCAGGTTATGCTTAAGGCCTTCAACAAAAAGAACGTCTTCGATGATTGTACATGGAGGTGCACCAATGGTTCCAACTCCAAGAATTTTTCCTTTATTATCATCACCGTAAGTGACGTATCCTTTGGCCTTTAATGATAGACTTGAAAATTTGTTTATATCTCCCGTCATATGCTTTGAGCAGCCACTATCAAGATACCATTGATTTGTGGTTGTCTTCAAGCATACCTACAAAACAAAATTAGGTAGTGTTAGGTACCCAAATTGCTTTGGGTCCTTGATAGTTAGTACCTTTTTCCACCCACACATAATGCCCCTTTGCAACACCAATATTACGTACATAGCAGGTATTAGGTGTGTGCCCTTTAATACCACAATAAAAACATGTAGGTTGAAAATGACTTCTATATCTAGGAATATAATTCTTTTTCTTATTAATTCTTTTCTTGTTATGATTTTGATGCTGAGTTTTAGAAGTGCTTGTCTCTTCCTTCACAATTTGTTCACTTGCTCTTACAAAAATGGTCTTATTGGTGCTTGGTTTTGAAAATTTAGAATATCCCAATCCACTTTTATCATTAGGATACCTTTGATGTTTAAGAATCTCTTCCAAGCCAATTTGACCTTTTTCGTATCTTTCTAAAACTCTTTTAAGTTGAACAATTTGAAAAGACAAAGACTCACAATTCTTACATACAAGACTTTGTTTTTCATCCATCACTTTTTGTTTTTCATCTTCAATATTTTTCAAGAAATCAGAATTTTGTTTTTCTAAAAGTAAAATTCTTTTCTTTTGTGATGAGATGTCTTTATACAAAGTCTTGCGCTCTTTTAGAAGTTCATCTATAACTTCTTGTGCATCATTATCATAGACAGAAAAATTACTACTAACCTCATTTTCGTCATCGGAATGGTGAGAGGCCATTAAGGCAATATTTGCGCATTCATCGCTATCTGATTCCGATGATGAACTCACTTCGTTGTCGTCCCATGCGACATAAGCCTTCTTTGTTTTGAATTCCTTCTTGCCCTTGAATTTTCCTTTATTTGCGAGTTTTGGGCAGTCTGGCTTTATGTGACCTTGTTTTCCACATTCATAACATGTAATTTCTTGGTTTGATGTGGATGCCTCCTTTTTCCTGAAATGTCTATTCTTTTTAGAAAAAGAAGAAGTTTTATTATTATTGAAAAACTTACCAAGCTTCTTTACTAGAAGCATGAAATTTTCGTCTTCGGAAGATTCGTCAATTTTGTCATCCTTTGTGTCAGTCTTCAAGGCAATTCCTTTGGACTTCTTGTCTTGACTTTCATGTTTCTCAAGCCTTCCAAGTTCCAGTTCATGCTCTTGAAGTTTCCCGAATAATGAAGCGGATGTCATAGTTGAAAGACTTTTCTTTTCCGAAATGGCGGTCACCTTTGGTTGCTATTCTCTTGTCAAGGATCTTAGGACTTTTAAGTTGAGATCATCGTTGGTGAAGGTCTTCCCAAGAGCAATCAGGTGATTTTTTAGATGAACGAACCTCTTTTGCAAGGCAACAATAGATTCACCGGGCTGCATACGGAACATCTCATATTCTTGACTTAACGTGTTAAGTCTTGATCTTTTTACTTCTGTTGTTCCTTCATGCGTTTCTACCAAGGTATCCCAAATCTGTTTTGCCGATTTACACTATGATATGCGAAAGAATTCATCCATATTGAGAGCGCTTTGAAGTATGTTGATTGCTTTCTTCTCATTCAAGATTCTCTTCTTGTCATCTTCATCATATGAGGATTTAATCTTTGGGGTTCCAACACCATTTACCACACTTGTAGGAACATGTGGACCAGTTTCAACAGTTTCCCATATACCATCTCCTTGAGCCTCAAGATGTGCCTTCATACGGATTTTCCAAAAATCAAAGTATTCTCCAGAAAAGAGTGGTGGTTTGTTACTACTTCCACCATCTTTGAAAACCGGGTTGGTACTTGCGGAAGCCATACTGAATCGTTAGGAACAGGTTACCTTAACCTGCTCTGATGCCAATTGTAAGAACAGAGTATGCCTAAGAGGGGGGTGAATTAGGACTTTTGAAATTTTTCCGGTTTTTATATGGTTCTTGAAAATATACTGGATGGTGTTCTTGGTTATGGAAAGCAGTAAATCAACAGAAAGAAAAAAGACACAGAATTTATAGTGGTTCCCCTCACAATCCGAGAGTACTCCACTCCCCTTTCAACATGAAAGAGAGTTTTCACTATTGTTTAAAACAGTACAACCTATCACACCATCACCCGGTGAGGCCTACTATCAAACAATAAAACTAACAAGTGTACAAGAACAATCCTCTTGTAAACACTCACCCTTGTGTCCAACAATCCTGGATCACAAGTCAAAAATAAAATAATTGTAATGAATTTGGTTTGAGAATAACTATCAAAGTGATCTTCTCCAATGAATCAAAATTCACTCTTCGTAATTTTTCAATACAAGTGTTCAATGAATATGAAATTTTCAATGCAAGTATGAACACTTTTTGAAAAATGAATTTGATTCTAAGATAATTTTAAAATGAGTATTGGAGGTTGAAAAGTTTTTGAGTTATGTTTTATTGGTTGTTTTTCAAAAATGAAAAACTCAGAATTTATATGAGTAAAATAACCTTTCAGAAAAGGTATAATTTTAAAAGATTCAAACCATGAAAAGGTATGTTTTTAAAATAATTTTTGAACTTGAAACAAAGCAATTTTTCACTGCACGTTCAGTGTTAATCGGTTAACCCATATGGTTAATCGGTTAACACTAGTACGTTAGCCCAGAAAATTCAAAATTCAAATTGGTTAACCGGTTAACCTATATGGTTAATCGGTTAACACTGCTAATTTTCAGAAAAATGCTTTTTTTAAAATAATGTTATATCATTTTTAAGGTTTCAAAAACATGCTTATGTATTATGCACAAATGATTGATGTTTTTGAACACTTGTATATCAAATTATAAAGGTGGATTTGATATACCAGTAATGCAGCCAAGTCTGGAAGAATCATAGTTCCATATGTAGCTTGACTTGAAAGATAGCTTGACTTGATCTTGATGACTTTGAACGGCTTGTCTTTTTGCAATCAAGAGATGACTTTGAGTAGTATTGACATCATCAAAACTTGAGACTGAAGCATGCTTCTACAGCAATCACATGAGAATTAAGCACAATTACTAATTGTTTTAGATCCTGGTTATCATTCTGATTCCGTTCGAACCAGATTTTGTCTTGCAAGTATGTACCAACAATGTGTGGCATTCCTGGTGATGGATTTGTTGTGATTAAAATCTGCAAATGAATTTGAATTTGTTCTTTTATGCTTTTGTTAACAGAAATGAAAATGATGGGTACTGGGGCTACTATGTCGTCGTAAAGACAACCTTCGGATCTAACACGCATCACCAATATTGCGTGAGTGAAATGCTCTTATTTCCATGGTTTTGGTGTGATTACGCTTTTAGCAATCAATAATTTCTAGACTTCTGAACAACCGGCAATTTACAGGTGCCTTCGCGGACGTCAGGAAGAACACTTCATCTCAATTGGATTACCACAGCATAGGATAAGCCTTATTGATGATGGTTCCATGCTTTTTGTTTTCTTGATGTTAGCATTGAATCGAGTGGTTCTTGAATCTTGCTTAAACGCCAGCTTCTGACTTCGGGTTTGAAGCTTCAATGAGGTTCTGTTATACTTTCTCCGCGGTTCAATCACTTTAAGGTAAAAGGGCTCCGGTAACTCCCCCATTTAATCTTCTAAAAAATAAATGTTGTGTCTCATAATGTTGTTTATTTTATCGTTTCAGCAATGAATTTTGGCCTTGTTTGGATATAGGACATGTTTGCGACTAACGGTTCACGTTTCCGTCAGCTGCAACAGAGTTACCTTGAGGAGGGCAGAGAAACATCGTCGGCGAGCGTGAAGAGTTGGATTAGATTAATCCGAGCCGCAAGGTGGTTTAACGCTGAAATAAAGTTCCAATAACTAAAAGTGCAGTGCTTGCCAACAGAAATGTCTTATCTATGAGTTCAGTTTTTCAACGACTTGCCGTCGGGAATCAATCATCTCCTCAACGCTAACTTGTACTGTCTTAGGAATGGTGCTCAGCTCCTATAGTTAGAATCTAGTAGCATTTGTTATTCTTGAAACAAGTTGGGTAATTTAATACTGTAATGCCGCTTTGGCTTCAAGGTTGAATTGTACAGAGAAGCTAAACTAATGAAAAGGGCATACGTATGTACAACTTCTTTTGAATTTGTAACATTGGCTATTAACATGGTGCCGTTCGTATCCATGTTGTTGTATTCACAGGGCACTATTCAGTGAAACATTTCGTGATATTAACATTGTAATCCCAAAGAAGGATCACCATGTATTAAGTCAGGTTCTCTGATGTAAACTCTGTTATACTAGTCATTTCTCTCCAAAATTGGTTCACACATAAATGCATAATGAAATTGATAACAGAGACTTGGCCGGACTTTCAGAAACGGAATTTGGGCTTGTTTTTTTGCAATGTTGATCAACCCTTGAATATGGTAGCAACCTTGTAATTTAAATAAACTTGGGCCTTTTTAATGTGATGATGAATTGACCCTCCAAATTGAGGAATTTTGGAATGTAATGTTTTGAATTGGAATAATGATTCTTCTCGTGAACCACATCTGAATATGGAATTTAGAATTAAAGCGGGGAACCTCGTGTGAGCATAATGGCATAAATCCCCTCTTGAATTAATCCAAAAGTACTCTTCTTCTAGTAATTTTGAGTATAACTAGGATTTTGAACCTTTATGATGCGCTTATACTTTGCACTTGAATGATGAATTTAAATTTGAGTATTAAAATGCACTTGTATGCCTTTCACATCCTGGATTTCTATGATGAGCTTGAATCTCAATTTGAAGTTTACTTGTCTAAATTCGAATTTGTCCACATTCAACGTTTCACTTCACACTCTACAAAAAAAAGGTCTTTAGAGATTCACATTAAGCATATAATTCTCACTAGTTCTTAAACCAAATATCTTTGAAATTCAATGGATAGGAGACTCTGGTCCTTATTGGGGGGAAACTTCTGATAAATCTGGGAGGACGTTAGCCTTGCCTTGACTAAGGATCCTAATCATGGGGGTATGTCTATTCTTCATTTCAACACATCTTGTAGAGACTAAAACGCACACAAAGCGTTGAATCTTCTGCAGCAAACCTGATTTCACAAAACAAAGCAGACAAACTGGTTAGAAGGTTAGGTAAGACAAAGGAATGAACTAAATGAAATGCAAATGACCACTAAATCTAAAGGAAAAATTTGGGATATGACAGTTGCCCCTCTTTAAATAACTTCACCGGAAGATTCGAGCGACGACGGCTCGAGAAATCATGGTGAAAGGAATTTAACTACAGATAACCAAAAAAATTTCCCTTAGATGCAACGATATGCAATGCTAGGGACAAAACGAAACGAACTATAATGCTTATAATGCTATGAATCTAATGTGATGCGTATGATGGACATGGTAAAGATGCAGACGAGAACGACACACCGGGGCAACAACATGGAACCGGGGAAGTCTAAAGTTGTGGACCAACAGGTTCAAGCATGACCAATTGTCACTTTAGAAAGAAAACAAGGAAAGATCCTCAATGGAGATGGCACCGACAAGACGGCCTCCACTAGGGAAATATCCAAGAGTAGCTGTTTTAGCAGGTTCAGGCATGACCGGCTGACACTCTAGGATGAAGAGGTAACGCAGGATCCACACGGCAGCAGGATCAAGTAAATGATCAGTGCTGGAATTTCTGGGACATTCCTTTAAACAAAGAGATCGAGCGGAATCTTCAGGAGTCGTCGGAAAATATAAAAAAAGAGAAACAACATCAGAAAAATCCGGAAGAACATCGAATGAACTCTGAAACATACCAAAGATACTCGGGAAACCATCGAATAAACTCTAGGCTGCATCCAAAAATAAAAGGACAACATCCATAGGAGCATGAGATGAAGACAAGTCTCTGAAGGTAAATCCGAAACATTTAGGAAAGCAATAAATGTAACGGGACAAGTTTGAAGACATATCTGGAAGAACATCAGATAAGCAACAAAGGGGTTCTGGAAGAACATCAGAATAAAAGAGAAACTTATCCGGAAAACCATCAGATAGATTCTGGAAAACCATCAGAATCAAAGGTGATATCTGGAAAACCATCAGATAAAAGACTCGATCTGGAAAACCGTTAGAAAGAGAAACAAATACGGAAAACCACCAGATAGAAAAAAACGTCATATCTGGAAGAACATCAGATAGACACGACACAAATATGTTTGGTAGGTGCCAATTAGTTGGACTTTGACAACAAGGTAAGACGTGGATAAAACACGACCTCGGGAGAAATGAAAATGAGGATAAAAACACTTATGATATGTATATGTGTATGAATTGTGCTATCATATATGATCAAACGCAAACACAGATGCCGTCGACAAGGCTCGACTCTTCTGGTAATATGACAAGAATGGGAAACTGATTCCTCAACACGGAGATCGCTGCCACTTGCCCGAGGACTAAAGATACCACTGCTGGGAATCCTTCAATTAAACTGCCCTAGATTAACCTGTCTGTAGACTAAACTGGTAAATACTTCAGCTTGTCTGATTCTGAAAATGACTGTTTTACTGTACCCTCGAAAGGCTTGCCCCAGTCCGAGTCTTGAAAAAACTTAAGGATAAACCAAATCTAAGAATGGCTTTGTCTTGAACAAATCTTGAACTGATTCTTAGACAGGATGTGAAATGAACTTGCCCCTGATAAGATCACTTGACCAAGTTTCTTGATGTCTGAAAATTCCTTAGAGGAAAACTGTAACACCCCCTTCTATACCCCCAAATAAGTGCATATACAAATTTATCAGAGTGAAAATTTTAGAATAAGGTATAAAGGAAGAATGTCACAATTTCACCAATGAAACACTTTAACATTTGCTCCTTAAAATATGTAACATTTTCATGGTTTAGAAATCACATTTCAACATTTAAATTTAAGCGGAAGATAAAATCATTTAATCATTTCTAAAATATTAATTCACATACAGATAAGATATCCAGATTGATACATCATATCAGGTAATTACAAAACCACATCAGCTGATACATCACAATGTATCACAAAAGAATAACTATACTAGTCTAACTACCCGGTGTTACATATCAGAGCAGCCGACTCAAAAGAATGAAGATAACTTCACAAAAAAACTCCAGCATCCTAATCTGCAATGCCTCGTAGAGCATTATAAAACAGCAGAAGGGTGAGAAATATAACCATAATAATCAAAGCATAAGATTATATATATATATAGGTAATCATATAATTCAACTCCATATTTCTCACCACAATTCGCCCTCTTAGTCATATATATTTACCACACATATATAGACAACATGAATATTCACAAAGCATTCCGACATCATGCATACACTCACATTTCCACAATCTTATCATTCACACATAAGCATCTCTTCATGCATATGTCATATATCAATGTGACTCAACAACTCAATGCAACTCATGCAATGCGGTACCGACTCTCGTTATTATTTTTCGGTTTTTACATTAAACCGGGTCCACTCTTCTAGACCGATAACCCGTTATCATTTTTCAGTTTTTGCATTAAACCGGGTCCACTTTTCTAGACCGATAACCCGTTATCATTTTTCAGTTTTTGCATTAAACCGGGTCCACTCTTCTAGACCGATAACAACAAAGGCCCGTCCTCTAAGCCTTCAAACCCACTCTTCTAGGTTTGGGACAAGTCACTAGTCTCCACGAAACTAGCAAGCATTGCCTCTTGACTAAATGGTGCATATGCAATCGAAAATCAAATGCACTTAAGACCGACATCTTAATCTCATGCATTCCAATAATTCATCTCTTCAAGAATTACAACATGATTGCACACACAACATATTCATAACAATTCAAGGTATTCACATTAATACCATTAACGTAATTCACAAGTCATGCACACATATCCACAATGTTCTCATGCATACTTATCACACAATTGCATACAACATTAGGCATTCACAATTTATCAGACAATGCACACATAACCTCTATTATGTTCTCATGCATTTCCAATCAATACAAACAATATACACATCTCAAAACCTAGGATTCACGCCCGAAGGCTACCCACAACATATCACAATAGTACATAAACTATGCGATTAATCAAGCAATAAACCATAGTCGAACCACACAATCAACCTATGGATAAATCTCAAATAAAACATCAACCTGTCATACTCGCTACTCCTTCGCTAAGCGAACTCCTAACGAGTATTCGCTACTTGTTCGCCTAGAGAACGTGCTAGCGAATCTCAACAGAAGTTACTGACTTCATTCGCTACCTGCTCGCTACAGCGAGCTTCCCAGCGAATCGTTCGCTATCTTTTCGCTACACTTTCGCTACCAGTGAACACACCAAAATCCATTCTGTCCAAGTCTGGGACCATTCGCTACTTGTTTGCTGAGCGAGCTCCTAGCGAGCATTCGCGACCTGCTCGCCTAGCGAGCTGCTAGCGAGTGTCTGCGTATTTTGTTTTTCACTTACTGTTATCCAACTCAACCAACTCCAAAAACTCCAATCTCACCAATCCAATTCCAATACTCTTAGTCTAACATTTCTAGACTATTCTACATCATCTATTTCAGATTTTAACCGATTAAATTGAGTTCTACCGATTATTCCAACTTTTGCCCTAAATGGAAAAGGATGGAAACTACACCAAAACCTCAACCCAACATATATAATATCATGCAATGATCAAATAGAAACATTTCTCACCCTTACCTCGATTAATCGGAGCTTTGATGTTGGTTCTTGATGATTTTCCACTTTCCTATTCTTCTCCTCTCTTTCTCTTCTTCTTTCTTTCCAAATGTTTCTCTCTAACTTTCTTTTCTTTTCCTTCTCTATTATATATTTCCTTTATTTTCCTTCCTTCCAATTTCCTTCTCAATTCTCTATTAATTCCAATTAATAAAAATTAATTTCCAACATTAATAAAAATCCCACTAAATCAATTAATTACTATAATTAATTATTTAATGAAATTCGGGCTGTTACAAAAGCCAGTTTGCAAACAAAAGTGTTCATACAAACATGTTAATGCAAAGCTCATGCAACTTTTGAAATCAAAATCATTGAAAGATGAAAAAAATAAATGAGACTTTGGTCAGAACACGGTGGTTCAAGACGCTCGAAGTTTAAAATAAAGGTGTACTGCCAAAATAAATGATTCGCAAAGATCTTTTGGAGTCAGCTTACACAACCTTATTGTAGTATGCTTTCAAAGTAACCTTGCTTCAATTAGGTCTTTTGCGGGTTGTAACGTGGCCTGGTTCACGGTTTATGAAACAAAAGACAAAGGCTCAAATTTTATTTGTACCCACCCCATCTACATGATAATCTTCAGTCATACGCTCAGTTACTCATGTTATGCCTTCAGGTCCTTATAGGTTAGGAATTGCCCTGATGGTAGCAACTGATGGTTCAGAAGTCAAGGGACCTATGAAAAGGAAGCCACTGTTTCTTTACACCATATGGTTATTTTGACATTGAGGACTTTCATGGCGAGGGTTTAAAGACCTCCTCTTTTTATTATCCCTAAATTTTGCCTAAACTGTTTCTTTTAAAGCTTACAGTCAGCTGGATGCCCCAGTTTTTCCTAAATCTCCTTCATAGGTTTTGACTTATCGGGATTTTTCTTTTGATTTTTTTTCTTTAGAAAGTGACTGTCTAGCTTTAATGATTACGGCAAACCATCATCGGCGTTTTGGTTTGGAAAACATCTTCGACGCTTGTTTGTTGTGTGCGAAGAAAAATTGTGAGTGAGACCTTTATATGAAAGGTGTATTGTATGCGTGCAACCGAGTTAACTGAGAAACTACCCATGCCCCAGGTTAAGATTGCGGTTTTTTTTGTAAAGAAAGAAACTCCAACTTCTAGGCTCGAAGGGGGTGACAAGAGATTAACTTCCTTATTTCTTCAGTGTTTGGGAGTTGAAACAATGCCTTACATCGTCAACAAAGTTTGGTTGAAAGCACACTGACAACAATTATGGGTATAACGTTTTCATCATCCTCCCTCCAATCTTTGCATATCACAAATTTGGACAAGAAGTAAATATTTAAAAGATAAAACATAAGGATGTAAATAATAGACAAAGATGAATTGAAATAGAAAATTGCAATGCTCATTTCATTAATGTAAAAGTACAAACATAATTCGAAAGCAAACAAATAATAAAATAAGGAAAGTGCAAACAACGAGAAACAAAAGCTTAGTGACTAAAGCAGTATTGTCTGAATCTTCACTTCTGATGCACTGGCAAAGGATTCTTCTGGACATTTGGAGGATTATCCACAAAATCCAGTGTCCCATCTCTAATCAACTCACACACTCTAGCTTTCAGTGCAAAAACAATGCTCCAGGTCATGGCCTAAGGCACCTTCATGAAAAGCACACTGGAAATCAGTCCTGAATCCAGCTGGAGGAGGATTAGGAGGAGGTGGTAGAGCCCTTGTAGTAATCAACCCTCGTTGAACCAAGTACGGATATAACTCTGTGTAAGTCATGGGAATATGATCAAATTGGTTCCTATTTCGAGACTGGTCTTGTCTAATAACTGAATGTTGAGCAGTCTGAGCTGGATGTGGAGCAACCATAGGTTGAGTTCCATGGCGAGGCTTTCTTGATTCAGTCATGACAGCATTAGTCTATTCCTCCTTCTTCTTCTGGAAATTCCCATAGAATTTCTTTGCCCCATTAGAAGATTCGGCAGCTTTGGATACCTTACCATTTTTCAAACCCTCTTCTATCCTTTGGCTGATAGTCACCAGATCTGTAAAGCTTGAAGAGACACTTCCAATCATCTTTTCCCAATAGAAGGGAGACAAAGTATCCATGAACATTCCTGTCAGTTCCTTCTCTGCTATAGGGGGTTCAACTTGGGAAGCTAACTCTCTCCAGCGCTGAGCATATTCTTTGAATGATTCTTTTTCCTTCTGAGACATACTTTGGAGTTGACGACGATCAGGAGCCATATCCAAATTGTATTTGTATTGCCTCATAAAAGCATTGGCGAGATCCTGAAAGCAGTGGACGCTGTTATGCTCTAAGGTCATATACCATTTGAGAGAAGCATCACTCAGACTATCCTGAAAGCAATGGATAAGCAGCTTCTGATTGTTGGTGTAAGCTGCCATCTTTCGGGAATACATGACTAGATGAGCTCTTGGACATGAGTAACCTTGATACTTCACAAACTCAGGAGTCTTAAACTTGGAAGGCAAAACAAGACCAGAAGCTAGGCACATATTGTCGGCATCAACGTTGAAGAAATCAGTACCTTCGACGGCTTGGAGTCTCTTGTTTATGATTTGAAACTGTTCACGGGTAATCTCAGGCTCAACAAAGTCTTCCTGGTTGTCTTCTTGAGCACGGGTAGCATTTTACTCATAGGGAGAATTCTCAAAGGGAGCTTGGATAGTCTGATTAACAGTGTGGACCACAGGTCTGGCCTCGGTAAAGACAGGAGCTTGAAAAACTGGCCTGACAGTCTGACCAATTGTAGCAGCAGATGCAATAGGTGGAGAGTAGTTATGAGGTAAACCAAACTCCGGCCAAGTAGAGGGCGACAGTGAAACAGGAGATGGATCATCACTTGAAACTTCCTGAATGACGGTCCTCTGAGGTGGCTCTCCTCTGGCAATCAGTACTTGAAGCATCTCGGTAAGCTTAGTCATGCCTGCTTTCAACTCATCGATCTCCATTCGGACTTCCGCATTATGTTCCTCTTGTTCTGACATCTTGCGTCTAAGGTTAGCTCTAGTCTGATATATGTGTCGATGAATCAGCTTGACGACCCAAAGGAGCACTGGAAGATAAAGATAACTGGGAATGAGAAAACCGGGGGAAAAATGCAATGCAAAAATGTGATGCTAATGCCATGCAATGGTTTCAAGAACCTCAACAGTCGATTGCAAACATTTTTAGGAAAGTTGGGAAAAGGTTTTAAACTTTAAAAATGTAGGACTTTTGAATTTGCAAAGGACTGTTGAATTCCTTGAAACTAGGAATGATGTTTTATGAATGCCATGCACAAATACACACAAACAACAAAACTCCTAGGTTAGAGGAACAATGAGTGGAATTAAGGTCTACCCATCCCAAAAGGCATGCACTATAGGTTAATTGTACCTGCAGAACAAGGGTTATAAAACGGTGCCCAAAGTCATCAATCCATCTTTCGGATATTATCAAAGTCCCAATTACTTGGTGGTTAATAATATTCTAAAGAGAAAGTCTTTTGAGTGTAGCATCGCGTAGCAACTATTTCGGGAGTACTCCCTCACAGTCCTTGCACTACGTCCTAAATAAGGCCAAAGTTATGTTTAGGTAACTACGGTCCTCAATATCATAGACTCCAATCGACAATAGTAAAAGTTTTCACGATTACTCGTTCAACCAAACCATTTTTGAAAGGGTCTCAACTGAGCGTGATTTTCGAGTCAACTTGGTCGAGATTCAACTCCCTATAAGCCTCGTCGAACATATCACTATCCTATCTTAAGTTCACTCAAGTCCTGGTGTAGGACTTATCTCACAACAACAACATAAACCCCAAGCAAGGTATAACAATTATATATAAGTAGATAATAAGTAAAAGCAAGCATAAAAAACAAGATAGGGATATCCCTCGAAAGATAAAACTTCTGTCCCTAGTGAAGTCGCCATTTTCTGTTGCGGTGAAATTTTAATGTAAAGCTATCGATTAACTTGAATCTTAATTCATTTACAATCGGTCTTTGGTTTATCCGAAGGAAAGGTTAAAGGAAGGAAAAACCTATTTTGCATCGTAAACACAATGCAGGGAGAGATCTAGGGTTCAGGGGTTGGTTAAGTTTAGGAAAGCTATTAGCACCCTAAACTTCTGTAGTACTCTACAGGAACCTCTTGTGCTATTGCTATAGTTATCTGCTTAAAGGTAATGCTAGGGTTAAAGGTGAAGAAAAGGACCTAAAGGGGTTAGTCCTAAGTTTACTCGCCAAGACTCGCATCTTGTGCCTACGTATCCTGGGTAGGGGATGGAATTAGAGTAATCATAGTTCCCCTCACAGAGAGAGATGAGGAACTTCTTGACTATGGTCAAGGTTCTTGGGGGAAATAAACGTTCATATGGAAGCGCTTATTTTGGAGTACGGGGACTCCTATTCTATATTATAAGTTAAATTGAAAGGGTGTGGGATAAGTATTCCACGGTGGGAAACTTACATGGAGTACAGCGACTCCCAATCCTAAGGCTAAGGCGAGGGTAAAGTTATTGACACGGGGGTCAGGCATATGAACCTTTCCTTCGATGGGAGTAAACGATAGACGAAAAATGTTATAGTATAATACGAGCATGGGATAATGAAATGGATAATACGTACAAATTAGAGATTGAATTCGGAATTAGACGGAAATTAAGAAGGGGTGAATTGTGATTTGATTAAGAAAGTTAGAAATTAATCCACTAATTATTTTTTTATTACTTAAGTTTTAAATGAACTAAGCTTTTTTTAAAATTAAACCTTAACTCTATTTTATTTTTTTGGTATTGAAAAAAAGTTAGAATCTAAATATTTTTATTTTTTATTATATTAAAGGGCTAAATTAATTTTAAATCCGAAATTAAATATTTCCTAATTTCTAAGATTTTTCTGTTTTTTATTCTTTTTTTCTAATTTTTATTAATTAATTAATATTTTTTTTATTAATTAAGTTAGTAGTTAGTTTTTTTTATATTATATATATGTATTACAGATTTACACGGGCCAGGCCCAATTAAACAGAAAAAAATAAAACAAACAAATAAACGAAACAAACGGGCTGGTGGGGTTGCCCGACCCGGTCCAGAACCAACAGAGAAGAGCAAAAGGGGTTTCAAACGAAATCCTAATTCTATCGAGATCCAATTTGCAGCGGCTAGGATTCTCCTCCTTCTGGCGATTTCGCTTCCTTTTCTTTTCCATCTAATTCGTCCCCGATTCCCCCCTAAATCACAGAAACAAACAAACAAAATTAAACCAAATATTATCAATGTCAAACAATCAGCTTACGGTGTAGTGTCTAGCGGATTTCGTCGGAGTCTTAGCGGCGTTTAAAATGGTTTGCGTCTGAAACGTGAATGGTGGTGGCTCGCGGTTTTGAAGGTGATGCGGGAATGGGGTTTTTCCGGCGAGATGACGAGGCTTCGGTAATGTGCGCGGCGGCGAACAGCCAGAGATAAGTTCCAATTTCTTCTCATGATTTTTGGGGCTTTAGGGTTTAGTGATTTTTGTGATAATTTTTGCCTCTGTCTGTGTATGTTTTGAGTCTCTGTGTTTGTGATGGATCCCTTATAGTATGAATATGTCATCCTTTTATAATGTTTCAGAACATATTTCATTGAATGTGGTTAACCATTGATTTCGAATTTGAATGCTCCCCTCTGTCTGTCGAATTCTATTTTGGAAAGCTTTTAATTGTATTTCTGTTTCGAAACAAACATGTTCAGTCCTGTCACTTCTGATTTTTGGAAAGAGAATTCAGTCTTTGTCTGATTTTGTTTGTACTACGTCCGAAGTGTGTTTTGGAATGATATTCAATATTGTCTGATATAGTTTTAATGGATTTCCCTTGTTTTTCAGCAAGCACACTTGAGTATCTTCATAGATCAGATGTTGTCAGGGACTGCTATTTGTTGAGACGGGTTCAGAAACGAAAGGTAACAAACTCACAGAGGACATTTCTGAAGTCTTATCCATTATCGATTAAACATTGTCACAATGTTTTCTAACCTTTTCTTTGCTCTGCAGCTCGGATTCCATTACTATTGAGACCAACGACGACAACAGCAGGAGTATCAAGCTTCTTTAGCGGTGATGCCGTGATAGGATTTGGTAATGTCTTGTGATCTTTGTTGTTCATCTACTGATAATGGTACGCCTCTCGGAACTCCATGCCTGCTATCCCTAACAGAGGTTGCCATTGGACCAGATGGTGATGACAAGTTGTTGCCAAGACTCATACCAGCAGATGGTGGATTAGAAAAGCTTAACACAGTTGAAGGAATCACTGATGGTACAGAACTGTGACTTGGTAATGCTAAACCCCCAACATGAGAACCTTGATACCCAAGCGATAGCACATCTGGGCTAGTTACATTCGTATCACATAGGTCAAGGGGCGTCAAAAGTCCTCCATTCAAGTTGTTCGGGGAAACTTGGGAAAGAGCAATCACATGAGAATTAAGCACATTTACTAATTGTTTTAGATCCTGGTTATCATTCTGATTCCGTTCGAACCAGATTTTGTCTTGCAAGTATGTACCAACAATGTGTGTCATTCCTGGTGATGGATTTGTTGTGATTAAAATCTGCAAATGAATTTGAATTTGTTCTTTTATGCTTTTGTTAATAGGAATGCAAATGATGGGTACTGGGGCTACTATGTCGTCGTGAAGACAACCTTCAGATCCAACACGTATCACCAACATTGTGTGAGTGAAATGCTCTTATTTCCATGGTTTTGGTGTGATTACGCTTTTAGGAATCAATAATTTCTAGACTTCTGAACAACCGACAATTTACAGGTGCCTTCGCGGATGTCAGGAAGAACACTTCATCTCAATTAGATTACCACAGCATAGGATCGGCCTTATTGATGATGGTTCCATGCTTGTTGTTTTCTTGATGTTAACGTTGGATCGAGTGGTTCTCGAATCTTGCTTAAACGCCAGCTTCTGACTTCGGGTTTGAAGCTTCAATGAGGTTCTGTTATACTTTCTACGCGGTTCAATCACTTCAAAGTAAACGGGATCCGGTAACTCCCCCATTTAATCTTTTAAAAAATAAATGTTGTGTCTCATAATGTTGTTTATTTTATCGTTTCAGCAATGAATTTTGGCCTTGTTTGGATATAGGACATGTTTGCGACTAACGGTTCACGTTTTCGTCAGCTGCAACAGAGTTACCTTGAGGAGGGCAGAGAAACATCGCCGGCGAGCATGAAGAGTTGGATTAGATCAATCCGAGCCGCAAGGTGGTTTAACGCTGAAATAAAGTTCCAATAACTAAAAGTGAAGTGCTTGCCAACAGAAATCTCTTATCTATGAGTTCGGTTGTTCAACGACTTGCCGTCGGGAATCAATCATCTCCTCAACGCTAGCTTGTACTATCTTAGGAATGGTGCTCTGCTCCTATAGTTAGAATCTAGTAGCATTTGTTATTCTTGAAACAAGTTGGGTAATTTAATATTGTAATGCCGCTTTGGCTTCAAGGTTGAATTGTACAGAGAAGCTAAACTAATGAAAAGGGCATACGTATGTACAACTTCTTTTGAATTTGTAACATTGGCTATTAACATGGTGTCGTTCGTATCCACGTTGTTATATTCACAGGGCACTATTCAGTGAAACATTTCGTGATATTAACATTGTGATTCCAAAGAAGGATCACCATGTATTAAGTCAGGTTCTCTGATGTAAACTCTGTTATACTAGTCATTTCTCTCCAAAATTGGTTCACACATAAATGCATAATGAAATTGATAACGGAGACTTGGTCGGACTTTCAGAAACAGAATTTGGGCTTGTTGTTTTGCAATGTTGATGAGCCCTTGAATATGGTAGCAACCTTGTAATTTAAACAAACTTGGGCCTTTTTAATGTGATGATGAATTGACCCTCCATATTGAGGAATTTTGGAATGTAACGTTTTGAATTGGAATAATGATTCTTCTCGTGAACCACATATGGATATGGAATTTAGAATTAAAGCGGGGAACCTCGTATGAGCATAATGGCATAAATCCCCTCTTGAATTAATCCAAAAGTACTATTCTTCTAGTAATTTTGAGTATAACTAGGATTTTGAACCTTTATGATGCGCTTATACTTTGCACTTGAATGATGAATTTAAATTTGAGTATTAAAATGCACTTGTATGCCTTTCACATCCTGGATTTCTATGATGAGCTTGAATCTCAATTTGAAGTTTACTTGTCTAAACTCGAATTTGTCCACATTCAACGTTTCACTTCACACTCTAAAAAAAAGGTCTTTAGAGATTCACATTAAGCATATAATTCTCACAAGTTCTTAAACCAAATATCTTTGAAATTCAATGGATAGGAGACTCTGGTCCTTATTGGGGGGAAACTTCTGATAAATCTTGGAGGACGTTAGCCCTGCCTTGACTAAGGATCCTAATCATGGGGGTATGTCTATTCTTCATTTCAACACATCTTGTAGAGACTAAAACGCACATAAAGCCTTGAATCTTCTGCAGCAAACCTGACTTCACAAAACAAAGTAGACAAACTGGTTAGAAGGTTAGCTAAGACAAAGGAATGAACTAAATGAAATGCAAACGACCACTAAATCTAAAGGCAAAATTTGGGGTATGACAATACATATTGAGAAAATAATAAGATTTCACACCCTTACCCGATTAAATCGAATCCTAGATGTTGATCTTGAGCTATCCAAGCTTTTCCTCTATTTTTCTCCTCTTCTCTCTTCTTCCTTCTTTCTTTCTCTTCCTTCTTTCTTCTTTCTATTTCTATCCTTTTCTTTCTCTCCTCTAATCCATTTATATATCTTTCTATTCTATTTCTCTCAAAACATCTATTTAATCCAATTTCTCACAAAATATCTCATCTTATCATTAAATAAGAAATGTCTAAAATACCCTTCAATCTATTTTCCCCGAAAACTCCCAAAATCGGTAAAATAGCATAATATGCAAACATAACATATTAACACATCAATTTCATAATTAAAATATTAATCATCCAAATAAATCAAAAGACTCAACAAAATTGGAAATCAGAATCAGGGCGTTACAACTCTCCCCCACTTTAGAAATTTTCGTCCTCGAAAATGTTACTTGATTCAAACAACTCTGGATACAACTCTCGCATCCCACTCTCTAATTCCCAAGTCATATTGCCTTCCGCAGCGCCTCCCCATGCTACTTTCACAAGCGCAATATCCTTGCCTCTTAGCTTCTTAATTTCACGGTCCAAAATTCTAATCGGTAAAGCTTCAACCGTAAGGTTATCTCTCACCTCAACCTCGTCCATAGGAATAACATGTGACGGATCCGGAACATACTTCCGAAGTTGCGAAACATGGAACACATCATGGAGATTATCAAGCAACAACAGTAAAGCAACCCGATAGGCTACCTCTCCTATCCTCTGCAAAATTTGATAAGGACCAATAAAATGCGGCGTCAACTTATGCGACTTCAACGCTCTACCAACACCTGTTATTGGAGTAACTCGAAGAAACACGTGATCTCCCTCCTGAAATTCAAGTGCTTTCCTCCTCTTGTCATGATAACTCTTTTGACAACTCTGAGAAATCTTCATCTTCTCTTGAATCATCTTAATCTTATCGGTAGTCTGCTGAACTATTTCGGGTCCAACCACAAAACTCTCTCCGGACTCATACCAACACAATGGCATCCTACACCGTCTACCATACAATGCCTCAAACGGTGCCATACCAATACTCGAATGAAAACTGTTGTTGTAAGTAAATTCAATCAAAGGTAAGTAGCTATCCCAAGCTCCTCCCTTTTCCAATACACAAGCTCTCAAACGATCCTCAAGTGATTGAATCGTCCTCTCAGTCTGACCATCGGTCTGCGGATGATAAGTAGAACTCAAACGTAACATCGTACCCAAAACACTTTGCAAACTTTCCCAAAATCTCAAAGTAAACCTCAGATCTCTATCTGACACAATGCTAGACAGAATACCATGCAAACTGACAATCCTTTCAATGTACAACTTTGCCAATCTCTCCAACGGGTAGTCCATTCGCATAGGAATAAAGTGAGAAGATTTGGTCAATCTATCCACAATAACCCAAATAGCTTCAAAGTTACTCGGCATTCTAGGTAAACCAGACACAAAATCCGTAGATATGCTATCCCATTTCCACTCAGGAATAAACAACGGTTGCATCAAGCCCGACGGTTTCTGATGCTCAATCTTTGACTTCTGGCAAGTCAAACAAGAATACACAAACTCGGAAAT
This sequence comes from Lathyrus sativus, assembly GCA_963859935.3. Lineage (NCBI taxonomy): Eukaryota > Viridiplantae > Streptophyta > Magnoliopsida > Fabales > Fabaceae > Lathyrus > Lathyrus sativus. Next base: position 676,099,779 of record OZ012740.1, read on the forward strand.
ATCCTTCTTCATACGAGGCCACCAAAATACTTTCCTCAAATCTTGATACATCTTAGTAGCAGCCAGATGAATACTCAATCAACTACGATGCCCTTCTTCAAGAATAATCTTCTTCAATTCAACAATATTAGGAATACAAACTCTATCCCGACATCTCATGATACCATTTTCATCAATCCGAAATTCACCATCTTGACCTTGATTGATCAAAGTCAACTGATCAACTAAACCCAAATCAAATTTCTGTCATTCTTAGATCTCGTCAAGAATACCACTAGTAAGCTTTAACATACCAAGCTTAACTCCGTAAGAAGTCTTCTCACACACTAAGCTCAAATCGCGAAATTGCTCAATCATCTCCAACTCTTTTACCATCATCATCGACATATGCAACGATTTCCTACTCAATGCATCAGCTACTACATTTGCTTTACCCGGATGGTAATTCAAACCAAAATCATAATCCTTCAGAAGTTCCAACCATCTCCTCTGCCTGGAATTCAATTCTTTCTGATTAAAGAGATACTTCAAACTCTTATGATCACTAAATACCTCAAATCTCGAACCAAACAAATAATGCCTCCAAAGTTTCAGCACAAATACAACAGCAGCCAACTCTAAGTCATGCATCGGATAATTCATCTCATGCACTTTGAGTTGCCTTGAAGCATAAGCTACAACTTATTTATTTTGCATCAGCACACCTCCTAAACCCATTAAAGAAGCATCACAATACACAACAAACAATTCCGTCAAATTCAGCAAAATCAAAACAGGAGCTGTCGTCAATCTTCTCTTAAGCTCTTGAAAACTTTCTTCACACTTTGCATCCCAAACAAAAGCTTGACCTTTCCTAGTCAACTGCGTCAACGACAATGATAACTTGGCAAATCCTTCAATGAATTTCCGGTAATAACCTGCCAAACCAAGAAAACTTCTAATCTCAAAAACTGATTTTGGAGCCTCCCAATGCGATACCGCTTCAACCTTTGACGTATCGACTACAATACCCCTACTCGAAATCACATGACCAAGTAAACTCACTTCCTTCAACCAAAATTCACACTTAGAAAGTTTAGCATATAACTGCTTCTCTTTCAACATAGATAACACAATCCTCAAATGCCCGACATGTTCTCCTTCACTCTTCGAATAAATCAAAATATCATCAATGAACAAAACCACAAACTTGTCCAAATAAGGATGGAAAATCCTATTCATGTACTCCATAAATACACCTGGTGCATTAGTCACACCAAATGGCATCACAGAATACTCATAATGTCCATACCTCATTCTAAAGGCAGTCTTCTGAATATCTTCAGCCTTCACACGAATATGATGATACCTAGATCTCAAATCTATCTTACTAAAGACACTCACACCAATCAACTGATCCATCAAATCATCAATCCTCGGAAGTGGATAATTATTTTTGATGGTCATCTTGTTCAATTGTCTGTAGTCCACACAAAGTCTCATAGAACCTTCTTTCTTCTTAACCAACAAAACTGGTGCATTCCACGGTGACACACTCGGATGAATAAACCTCTTCTCAAGTAGATATTCAAGTTGACTCTTCAACTTTTTCAATTCTGATGCAGACATACGATATAGAGCCATCGATATCGGACTAGTTCCAAGAATAAAGTCGATCGCAAACTCCACTTCTCGTTCTGGCGGTAAATCTCTTATCTCCTCAGGAAAAACTTCCGGAAAATCACGGACAATTGGTAAAGCATCAATTGCTCCATTTTCACCAATATTCAAAGTTGCCATCAACATAAATATCTTCGCACCATCTTGCACTGATTCCTTCACTTGCTTAGCAGTCATAAACAAGTCTCCTTCATCATCAGGTTCAGGAAAAATAATCATTTTGTTAAAACAATTAATATAGACACGATTGAATTCTAACCAATTCATCCCAAGAATAACATCAAGTTGATATAAGTGAAGACACATTAAATCAATTCCAAAGTCTTTACCAAAAATACTCAACAGACAATTCAAACACACAAAAGGGGTAGTTACTGAACCCATAGCAGGAGTATCAATAACCATACCACCACTCATAATTGACAACTCAAGATTCAATCTCTCAACACAATCAAAGGAAATAAAGGAATGTGTAGCTCCAGTATCAATTATAGCGACCAAAGGTATACCATTAATGAAGCACGTACCTCGGATCAACCAATCTTCACTAGCAGTCTCCGATCCTGATAGAGCAAACACTTTCCCATTCCCTTGATTTTTCTTTGGCTTGTCACACTTGGTACTAATGTGCCCTTGATCACCACAGTTGTAGCAAGTCACACTCGCACCGCTCTTGCACTCCATAGCTTTGTGGCCTGACTTGCCACACTTGAAACATTTATGCTCAACACTTTTGCACTCAGGAGCACGATGTCCTTCAACACCACATCTAAAACACTTCACTGGAGTAGGAGTTCCTCCCCCGATCGGCTTCTTTCCATTACTAGCTTCCTGTTTCCCCTTACCAGCAGGAGTCACATACGTCTTTCCTCGGAATTGGCATTTTCCCTTCTGGTCATTTAAACTCTTATAGTGGGTAGATCTAGCTCTACTATCTTCATCATAAATTCTACTTTTGTTCACCAACTCAGAAAATCGCCTAATTTCCTGATAACCAACGACTTGCTTGATTTCAGGCCTCAAATCATTCACAAACTTGAGACACTTGGATCTCTCAGCATTGGTAGCGTTGTAATGAGGATAAAACTTAATCAATTCCTCAAACCTTGCTGCATACTCAGCCACAGTTGAGTTACCCTGCTTCAGCTCAAGGAATCCAATTTCCTTCTTACCACACACATCTTCTGGAAAATACTTCTCCAGAAATGCCTCTCTAGAAACATCCCAAGTAACCACAATCTCATCTTCTTCAAATCTCTGACGAGTGTTACCCTACCAGTCCTCAACTTCCTCTTCAAGCATATGAGTGCCAAACTGCACCTTCTGCGCATCTGAACAGTTCATGACTCGAAAGATCTTCTTAATTTCTTTCAGCCATACTTGTGCTTTGTCAGGTTCATGGGTTCCCTTGAAAATTGGTGGATTGTTCCTTTGAAACTTTCCCAAAGCACGAAACTCGTCATTGGCGTTGTTTCCAGCATTAATGTTGGCTTGTGGATTCTGTCCAATCGCTCCAGCCAACATCACCAAAGCTTCGGCAATCGCTTCATCATTCCTACCAGCGACCATTGTTTTGGGTCCCAACAACAAAACTTCATAAGAACTAAAAATATTGATAGTGTCATACGCACATATCAAATATATAGGGGAATAAACACATTAACAACTTGGTCAACTGACCGACCTGCACTGATACCACTAATGTAACACCCCATTTCTATACCCCCAATTAATTAAATAAATCATTTAGGTACATATTAAAAATCCATCAGAGTATAATTAAAACACGGTATAAAAGAGGTGCGCCACATCATACTTGAATCAAAATGCACAACACCTGCTCAATAAAGATATGCAACAGTGGAGTAACTTTCAACAGAGGAACTTAGTCCTTATACCCACATCTCAATATTTAGAATAAAAGCGGAAACATTTAAACATTTCATAACGTCAAACATATATACATATATGTTTATCATCCATCATGATACAATCATCAAAAACATGTTTACATAAACATCCAACATCCAGATATGTATACAACATATCATAAAAGAATCATATATCCTAGCTACCCGATGCTACATATCAGAGCTGACCGACAAAAGAATGAAGACACGCTTCACAAAAAGACCTCCAGCATACCTACTCTGCAATGCCTCATAGAGCATCATAAAACAACAGAAGGGTGAGAAATATTATCATAATAATCAATGCATATAATTATATATATCTACAATCTTAGAATACACATAATCAACATTCTCACCACAAGTCATCCATATACGTCATAATGTATATACAAATATATGGATAATCACCAAGCACATTCATCATGCGTACATCCACAATTCACTCATTTCCATATAAACATTTACAATTATGTTTATTTATCAATTTACAACTCTCAGTTCAACAATTCATACACATATGCATACTTTCATACAACAAATACCTATGCCATGTGACTCAATGCAACTCATGCCATGTGGTACCAACACTTGTTATTATTTTTCGGTTTTTACATTTAAACCGGGTCCGTCCTCTAGACCAATAACAAACAAAATCCCGTCCTCTAAGCTTTCAAACCCTGCTCTAGGTTTGGGACAAGTCACTAGTCTCCATGAAACTAGCAAGTATTGCCTCTTGACAACAAATGATGTGTATGCAATCAACAACCATATGCACTTAAGACCGTTCTCGCATCTTAATCTCATGCATATTCAAATAATTCATCACACAAGAATTATAACATGATTGCACACACAACACATTTCATAATAATCAAAGTATTCATACTTTCAACATCATCACTACATTTATCAAGCAATGCACAAGAATACACATCTTGGTGCTTCACATACGATCGCATACAATCAATATACATTCACAATATCGCGCCAAACGACAACGAACTCCACTACAATCATCATGAACTTTTAATCAATTTAAACAATGCACATATTTTCCAACAAGGCCATATTTCACAATCTAGGATTCACGCCATACGACTATCCACAACATATCATATAACAGCACACAAGCTATGCGTTGAAGAATCAAAGCATCAACATTGGATGGAAACAACAAAAACAAAATGTTGTTCTGTCACGTTCGCTGCACCATTCGCCTAGCAAAGGTCATCGCGAACGTTCGCTACCTGCTTGCTTAGCGAATACGCTAGCGAAGGCTAGTTTCTAGCTACTGGAAGTGTTCGCTACACAGCTCGCTTAGCGAAGGCTTAGCGGACACTCGCTACCTCACTCACTCCAGCGAACAAGGGTCATTTTGGTTCTGTCCAAGTCCGGGACCATTCGCTACTCGCTTGCTAGTAGCTCGCCTAGCGAACCACTCGCTAGCTCGCACGCTAGTTGCTCGCTTCGCGAACCTCTACGATCTCTCAAAAACCTCTACTGTCCGAAAATGTCACAAGGTCTAAAAATCACCCGATTCAATTCCAACAAGTTTCCATAGTCTTAGCCTAACATTCCTCGACTAAACTACACCATTATTCCAGATTCTAACCGTTAAAACATCAGTTTCTATCAATTAAGCCATTTCTGACCTAGAATGGAAAATGAGTAAAAACTCTCCAATAATCCAAATCAACCCAACAAAAGCATACATAATCATACACATTGAGAAAATAATAAGATTTCACACCTTTACCCGATTAAATCGAATCCTAGATGTTGATCTTGAGCTATCCAAGCTTTTCCTCTATTTTTCTCCTCTTCTCTCTTCTTCCTTCTTTCTTTCTCTTCCTTCTTTCTTCTTTCTATTTCTATCCTTTTCTTTCTCTCCTCTAATACATTTATATCTCTTTCTATTCTATTTCTCCCAAAACATCTATTTAATCCATTTTCTCACAAAATATCTCATCTTATCATTAAATAAGAAATGTCTAAAATACCCTCCAATCTATTTTCCCCGAAAACTCTCAAAATCGGTAAAATAGCATAATATGTGTTGCACCCTAATTTTTAACCATAAGATCCCGCCTCCTTGTTTTATTTTTGTTTGTTATTTGTATTCGGCTAACCAGTTGGTGCAGGTGCGATAATGACGAGTGTAGACCCCACAGCCAGGTACTTCAAGGCGTAAATATTGGAGGCCCGTTATAACTCTCATTAGGTGGATACATCACGAATTACGTCATAACTTCCAAAAGGAAATGGAGGATGTGCTTAATGGTGGTTTACGACCAATTTGTTTGAGGATATTGAGGAACTCGTGTTGAGGTCGCCTTTCCCAGGGGTCTGAATGAAGAAGTAACTACCGCTTCGTGTTATTCTATTGCACATGACCAGATCATATGGCTAATTATTGGAGGATTGTGTTGAGCATCAATATTAACGATAAGGAATTCCACAACTAAGCAGTGCAACAAGTGGACGTATAATTTCCTAGTCCATTGCTTTTATTTTATCTTCGTTTCGCTAAGAAGGATAGTTAAGGACATAATCTACGAAACACCTTACATGATGACAAGAATTTAATCAAGTGACCTGCTTTGCAAACTGGAGGTGTGAAGAAATACAAGTCATAGAAGTAGAAATATTAAATTGATGAAAACAACTTGACTACGGCAGGAGGTCCATGCTCTCATCGTTTGAACCTTACATTAAAAAAGGGGAAAAGAACTCCCCATTTGAATATCCATGTTACACAAATATCTGGTGGTTCATTTATGATCCCTACAACACTATAAGAGTAACTCGGTTTTCGCATACCACAAATTCATTATTGGAAACTAAGTCCTATATGACTTCATAATTATAAAGACAGTGAATAAATACAATTATGAACCAATCCACCACAAGGTAACATAATCCAATGTCAGGATCTACGAGAATTTCCTCATCTCCGAGACTGCACGCTTTTGTCCCGGCTAACAAGGAGGATTAACAAATACGGTTAGCAGCTTTTGACAGACACTAGTAGAGATTCAGGAGCATTTCAGAGCCAAGAGCAAAGTCACCGTGTCCGAACAAGAGCCATTTCAACGGTTGCGCCGCACTGTCCACATCTGGCTGCTGCAAAACAGGAACAATTCAAAGCACCAATCTGAATTTAAAATTGAAACAAGTTGTAGAACAAAACAGAAGAAGAAAATCGAACACAACCTACCACATAACAACTCCAACAGAGCCGATTCTGGTAACATTTTCCTCAAGACCACTGTTGACAATAACACCCACATTAACTTGAACCAAGAGATCCCAATTGGATAATGTCGTGACATATAATATTTCCAAAAAGAAAGTAATTAAGATACCATCTACAACAAGAGTTACACATAAGGGAAACACCTCTGCTGCTAGTTCAGCCCCGAAGTTTGTTCGCAACTAAATACCAGGAGGATTACGCTGTTGTCGGCAAGGCGTTTCGATGTGCAACAGTATGAAGACTTGCTTCACAGCTTATTCCATATATTGAAAGGTTGCGAGATGATACATTTGGTGAAGTAGTTCTGCCAAACTGCAGAGGTGGCTGTCTCAAAGCGGCGCACCTAACTCGTCTGTCGAACCTTCTGTTAAATCTAATGAACTTGAGTATGTTGAACTATTCCTCCAGCAAGCCAACCTGACTCTCCCAACATCAATGTTTGGGAACGCGTCTTCGTTTGAGATCTTAAAGATCCCTGGTAAAACCAGTACAGTCTGCTTCTATTTGACAAATACCCGCATTTTCGCACCTGCATCAGGAAGATTGAAGTGACATGTTTAAGGACAAATCAAGCGCATTATAATGTTAGCAGAAGTTTGTTTTGAGTTCAGCAAGCAGTTTCAACATAGTGGACGAACAATATTCAATGAAGCAATTTCGTTTCTACGACCTATATGATGTTTGCTTTCCAAGAATGTAAAGTTGAGACATCAGAAAGGCGATCATACAATATCTTGAGTTGAGAGTTGATACGGTCTCGTGTAAAAGGAACAAGCTTCTCCCCATCAGGATCTTGATCTACTGTTTATCACAGTTGGCTCAAACATTGCAATAGATACGAGCCCGCTAGCCTCATTCGCAAATCCACCAAACCTGCGAAACAAGAACAGGCTTAGAAAGTTTGAAGTTCGCGAAACATAACCGAACACCCTAAAGACTATGAGAAGTTCTTAGCCCCACTGATACTTTATAGAATCTGTGATGTTAAGATTGAAAAGAACGGTTTCACGACCAATCCACTTCATCGTGCCAATCACCACCAAACACTTTGGGCTACCCACTAAATCCAAGAGCAGCTTCACGCAAATCTACACCAGAGAATATCAAAAGTGCATTGCATCTGATGACAAAAAGTCCAGTTGATGCTCTGGGCTGCTAATCCCCTCTTGGCCCAAACTCATCGCTATTCGCACCTGCCAGATTGTAAACCCTGAGTTAGTAATCCACTAGGAAATATACCCAAAAGATCCATCTAAGACAGCTAGCAAATCTTCAGATTGATGAATCTAGACAAATCAAAGTATTTTAATGAGATTAATGCAAAATCAAAATCGTGATCCCATCAGCAAGCATTAAACAGAATCGGAACCAAAGAGGAATGTTTTTCAAGTCAGATCGTAACCAATTTGGAAATAACAAATCAACATTCAAGACGCTTTAAACGCAAGGATCTCAGTGAATGCTATATAAAAGAGAAGGATATGATACGAATGAGGGGGGAACAACTCGAAAAACCCTAAAAGTTGGTAAAGAGGAAAATCAAAGAAGGCTTATCTTTTCTCTTCCTCCATCGAGAAGTTGTGACCTTCCTCAACCGTGCACCGCGAGTCAATCACCATCCAAACCTCAAATCAACATCACCAACGTGAATCACCTCCTCAAGCCGTCTCCGTCACGACTTCATTTCGCCATCACCCGCCCAGCAATCGCCGTCGTCTACAACGCGCGGTAGTTTTTCCTTTTACGATTAATTCCTTGAAGCTTTTGATTCTGCGTTTGTGTTTCAGGTGCGAAAGGGAGGAGAACGCGATCGGAGATAAGGGAGAACAAGCCGAAGAAGAGAAAGAGAGGGTGCGATCGAGCGAAAAGGGGAAACCAGGGGGGGGGGGGATTAGGGTTCTTTTCCTGTTCGTTTTATTTTTTTTATTTTTTGTTTGCTTATTTGTTATAATATAACACTAACACACACTAATCACACCACACCACCCGTTAATCCCTTGCTTTAAACATTAACCTAGTTGTTTAAATTAACTAATAATGAGCTTTTTTTTTAATCAGTTTTTATTAAAAAAATAATAACAATAGCTTTCTACTTGACCTATTGATTAAATTAATTAACCTTCTTATAATAAGAAAATCATTTTCATATTTTAAATAACTTAAATTCACTTGTTAATAATAAGTAAAACTCCTTTTAAATCCTATTAATTCACATTTGAAATCTTTTTGCCAATTAAATTTAAATTAACCTTTTTTAAATCAACTTAATAATATTTTAATTACATGCTTATTCACTAAAGAAAACTTTTTATAAATAACTTACATTTAATTGTCATTTTTAACATTAAAATTTGTTAGAAACAATAATATAACTTTCCCAATAAATTCAACTTTTCTTAAAAATAAATAAATTAATCTCCTCCTTAAATAATGTTAACTTTTTCAAACCTCCTCTAAAATCAATTCACCGTATAACAAAACAACTTAATCAATTCCAATTATAAAATCAATCGTGCACTTCACGATACCTTTCACTCTCACACACATCTTAGCGCTTTCATGCGTATTTATATTCATCTTTATCTGCTTTATCATATTCACAATGCACACATTCACCTAGCGCTTTCATGCGTATGTGTATGGTTTTATTCTTGCCTTTACTTATCCGTAATTCCTTTATTTACCGCAATCTATATCTATCATCATTGCATCGCATTGCATCCGTCCAAAGGAAAAACCTACACATGAGTCAACACTTGTGTGTAGTTGCACATCATTTGCATCATACTCCCCTCGATCCTTGTTTCTTCAAGTTGATCGCTTAAGATAGATCCTACCCCATAGGAAGGACCTTGTCTTTATCTTTACAACATAGAAACAAAACAATCAACACAATACAACTTTTCAAACACAAACAGAGAATAGATGTTAATCATCTTAAGTGAGATATAATCTCCACCCCACAACAATACAATCAAACATGTAGGGACTTTGCCTTAAGAGCGATAAAGGCACACTTGGCAATCATCTGAGTATTTAAGACCTTTCTTAAGACGATGCAAAGACCATTTCCTACAAACCTCCTTTACACTTGTGGTGGTTATATCTCCCTTAACATGAAGACTCGTCTCTTCTCCCAAATCCAATCAAAACAACTACCCTAAACCCGTAGGAACTTTGACCACAGTCAAAGAGCTCCTCTAACCCTTTAGGGTGAACTACAACATACTCTGATTCCACTCCCGTAAGGATATGTAGGCATAAGATGCGACATCTTATCGAGTATACTTAGAAATAAACCACTAGGGTCTTTAATCCATTAAGCAGATAAACACTCAGCAATAAACAAACATAAAACAAGAGGTTCCTGTAGAGTACTACAGAAACTTAGGATGCTAGTACCTTCCCTAAGTTTAACCAACCCCCGAACCTATAACTCTCTAAACCTTGCATTTGCATTGCATTGTGGGAATTTCGATCTTTATCCCTTCCTTTGGACAAATCAAAGTTCGGTTGCAAAATGAATTAACGATTCAAACTAATTAATAGTTTGGTATCCAAATTTCACCGCGACAGAAATGGCGACTTCACTGGGGACCCTCTCTAGTGGGTTTCCCTATCTTATTTTTATTTTGTTTACTGCTTTACATATCTGCCTTCTTGATTAATTGATTACATGCTTTCTTTTGTTTTTCTTTTGGGATTACTGTCCTTGAGTGGTGAGATAAAGTTCTGCACCCGAACTTGAGAGAAATTAAGATAGGACGGTGATATAGTCGAGGAGGCTTATAGGGAGTGGAATCCCTACTAAGTTGAATCGAGAATCCCGCTCAGTTGAGGCCCTTTCGAAATAGTACTGTTGAACGAGCAATCGTGAAGACATTCATTATTTTCGACCTTGGAGCCTATGATATTGAGGAACGTAGTTACCTTAACCCAACTTTGGCCTTTATTAGGACGTAGTGCGAGACTATGAGGAAGTACTTCCGAAATAGTGCTACGCGAAGCTACACTCAAAAGAAGTTCTCTTGAGAATATTATTAATCCTCGAGTAATTGGGAAAATTGATAATATCCGATGGATGGGCTGATGATTCTGAGTCCCTTTAGAACCTTGTTCTGCAGGTACAAAACAACCTTTAGTCCTTAAACCTTTGGGAAGGGTACACCTTTGCTCCATGCTCGTTGCAAACCTAGGGCGCCCCTTGTTTGTTTATCTTTATTGTCCTTATGTGAATACTTGTGTTTGCTGCATTCATATAGCATCATTCTGCATTGGACTTCATGGGATTTACTTTCGTTTATGAACATTGTAGGTCACTATGGCTTCAAATAAAAGACATACTATAAAATATACTTTTAAGAGTCCCAAATTGGATGACCTAAAGAAGTTGTGGGGTTTCATCGAAGATCAAGAAGAATTCAAGAACAAGTATGGGAAGCTGATATCTTTATTGGGTTGCTCAGTGAATGAAGGACTTCTTGCCACTTTGCTACAGTTCTATGATCCTCTCTACCATTGTTTCACCTTTCCAGACTTCCAGTTGTTACCTACATTGGAAGAGTATTCTTTTTTGGTTGGTCTACCTGTCCTTGAGGAATCTCCTTTTCCCTTCTTGGAAAAGGACCCTGATGAGAAAGATATTGCTAAAGCCCTCCGTTTGAAGGTATCTGACGTCAAAGCCAATTTAGTTACTAAGGATGGAATTCTTGGTTTAAAGACAGGTTTCCTAATCGAGAAGGCTTCATTCTATGCTGATTATTCTAATAAGGCTCCGTTTGAGGCAATTTTTGCTTTACTAGTTTATGGGTTGTTCCTATTCCCAAGTTTTGAAGGTTTCATCGATCTCAAAGCATTCAAGATCTTTATGAAGAACAATCCAGTGCCAACTCTGTTGGGAAATGAATATCACTCTATACATCTCCGAAACCTCCGTGGTGGAGGGATGATTACTTGCTGTGTACCTTTACTTTACAAGTGGTTTATTTCACACTTGCCGAAGTCTAGCTCTTTTACAAACATTGGCAAAGAGCATTGGTCTCCAAGAGTTATGGCTCTGACCCATTCCGACATTGATTGGTACAACCGAGTCTATGATGGAGTATTAATCATCGATAGTTGTGGTGACTTCGCTAATGTACCATTGCTCAGCTTTGATGGAGGAATCAACTACAATCCTATTTTAGCTCGTCGACAGTTGGGATACCCGTTGAAGGAACCTCCCAAGAGTGTTCAAGTAGAGGGTATATTCTTCAAAGATGATATGGAACTCCGAGGAAATATTCTACATGCATGGCGTAGTGTACACAAGAAAGGGAAGAGAAGTCTAGGGAAGCCTAACTGTGTGTCTTTAGAACCATACCTCCAGTGGGTCAGAAAAAGGGCAACCAAGCTAAAGATGCCCTATTCCCGTCAAGATCCCATAGCTCCAAGGAGAGAGCCCACTTATGTCTTTATGTCTAAAGCCGAGGAGTTAGAGGTGTCCTTAGGGAAGTCTCAACATGAGCTGGAATCTTGGAAGAACAAGTACCACGTAGCAGTGGCAGAAAATGATGAGTGTCAAAAGCAGAAGGCTGAACTTCAAAAGCAGAAGGCTGAACTTCAAAAGCAGAAGGCTGGACTTCAAAAGCAGAAGGCTGAACTTCAGAAACAGCTACAATTGAAGGATGAAGAGCTACTCCCTTGCAAGAAGAGGAAAGTCATGGAGGATTTATTTTTCTCCGACCCACAATGCACTATTTGGAAAATAATTGTGGACAACCTTATTCGTGAGAAGGCGCAACTAGAAGAGCAGCTCAAGCAGCAGCATTCAAAGCTTCTTTAGTGTCTTTACTAGCTTTTATTTAGCTTTTATTTGGGACTCTTTAAAAGAATATTTATGTAGTCCGTTTCAAATTTAATAAAACGTTTCCTTTTACCGCAATACCCATAAATAGAGGAATCCCATGAAGTCCTAATCATCTTGCATTGCATTCTTTCCCATTGTTCACTTCAAGAAACTCAAATTCGTTCTGTAGGTGTTGTAATCATGGATTTCAGAAGAGAAACCCTGAAGTACACTTTTCAGAGTCCCAACCTCGAAAGCTTGAGAGAATTAGCCGAACTCGTTGAGGATCACTTTGCCTTCGCAACAGAATATGGAGGAGTCTTTCGTTTCCTCGAGCTAAGGATGAAAGAAGGATTGTTGGAAACATTGGTTCAATTTTACGACCCGATGTATCACTGCTTCACTTTTCCGGACTACCAATTGATGCCGACCTTGGAAGAGTACTCAGAACTCTTGAGGATGCCTGTGACTGTTCGACCTCTATTCACCGGAAGGGAAGACACGCCTAGTCACCAAGAGATTGCAAATGCCACTCATCTCAGCCTAGAAGATGTCCAGACACACCTGATCACCAAGGAAGGAGTCCTTGGGTTTCCCGCCGACTTTTTGATCGAAAAAGTCCGTTACCATGCTGAAAGAAAGGAGGCTCTCACCCTGGAAGCCAATTTCGCTTTATTGGTCTATGGGACTTTCTGGTTCCCTAAAATTGACAGTTTTGTTGATATGGATGCAATCAAGTTGTTCATACTCAAGAATCCAGTACCCACCTTGCTTGCTGATACGTACTTCTCGATTCACTCGAAGAATGCCGAAGGAGGAGGACACATTGTATGCTGTACCGCCTTGTTGTATTCATGGTTCATCGCTCGTTTGACTTGGTATCCTTCCCTTTGGGATGAAGAAGCAACACCTCGATGGTCCGAGATACTTATGGCCCTTACCCATTCGGACATTGTTTGGTATGATCCCGCCTATGGAGGCGTGCCTATGATTCCTAGCATCGGAGGATTCCCCAACGTACCGCTTATTGGAAGAGAAGGATGTATAAGTTACAATCCCGCTTTGGCCCGTAGACAGTTTGGACACCCTATGATCCAAATACCCGACCCAGTTTCGTTGGAAGAGATCTACTTCAAAGGAGAAGAGGATATAGACCTAAAGACTGTCATCATTTACGCATGGAAATATATTGATATGGAAGGAACAGCTGCTTCAGGATACCCCAACTGTGTTGTTTCCGAGGATTATCTGCATTGGGTGCGAGAAAGGGCTCTCGATCTCAAGATGCCTTTTCCTTTTCACGAACCTATGGTATTATCTCCTCATGACCCCGACTGGTTCGAAGAAGAGGAAATAAAACAAGTGAAGATTGCTTTAGATGAAGCCCGGAAGTTGAGGACTGCCTGGAAGAATAAGTTCCTCACCCTCAAAGTAGAGAAGGAAAGACTTCAGAAGACTCCGGAATTAGAAGTTGCCGGAAAGAGAAAGGCACAAGGAGACTTATTTTCTCCTCATGCCTCTTCAAGTGCCGTTACCAGTGATGATCTCCCCTCAACTACTATGGCTTGGAAGGAGTGTGTGGAACGACTCATCATCGAGAAAGCGGCGTTGCAGGATCGCATTGACCAGTTGACTGAGGAGCTCCGTACAAAAGAGAAGACTGTGGGATAGAGTTCTAAGTTTTCTTTTGCTTTCGTTGCAATAAACTCTTGAAAGAGTACTTTGTTTTCATGGTTTCTCAAAAATAAAAAGTTTTTCAATTATTCTACATTATAATACTGAAGAACACTCTGAGTTTCTTGAAGTCTCCTCCTGCATCTGCATTATGCATCCTGCATTTAGCATGGCATTCTACATTTTGTGCATGTGTCCTTCCTCTGTTGTGGCTCATTTCGGTTTTCCATCTTTTACTGTCAGTCGCTGTCTCGACCATCTGACCAAGCCGGAAGTATCATTAAAGGATAGTGAGGAGAACAAAGACATGGATCGCATGACTAGCTTCAGAGTAAGGTCTAATCCGACACTTCGCCGTCCCTCCGACAACTTTGTTCCTATGCAACTTCAGCCTGTGCAAGAAAAGGAAATGGACGATCCAGAGCTTACAGCATTCGAGAATGAATTTCGTGACTTCGAGGAACGATGGAAAATGATGAAGAGGAACCGTGCGCCTGATTTTCGTGCTCGTGACCTGCGCCTAGTTCCAAACCTAGTTGTCCCCCCAGGATTCCAGATGCCCGCCTTCGAAGTGTACAAAGGTACAATTTGTCCAAGGTATCATTTGATGATGTTTTGTCAGAAGATGATCGCTTACCTTGGGAACGACAAACTAATGATTCACTGCTTTCAAGAAAGTTTGGGTGGAGCACCGTTAACATGGTATATGAAGCTACAAGTGAATCACATCCAGTCTTGGGAAGACTTAGCTGTTGCTTTTGTAAAGCAGTACAATTACAGTTTGGGAATAGTTCCCGATAAAACAGGTGATAAAGGATCTCCCAGAGAATCCACAGCTTCGGTATCCCGTCCTCAACATGAGTATGCAATGCCCGCTCAGCACGAGCAGCAATTGCCTCCTAAGCGAAGGATGCCATCTCCAGATCAGCATCGACATATTCGAAAGCAGTTTCCAAATCAGAAAATACCTCTGAATACTCTGAAAGAAGAAACCCATTGGTTTGATCTTATCCCATTGACTTACCGTCAATTATGGTTTTATTTCATCCGAAACTCGGTAATGACACCTAGAAAGACTAGAACCATGAACTCTCACCCGCCGTGGTTCAACCCGAACACCAGCTGTGAATTTCATGATGGAGTGTTGGGGCATTCAATCGAAGATTGCAAAGTTTTTCAAGGAAAAGTTCAAGAAATGATCGATAATGAAGTGCTAACCTTCAAAGGAGAAAGACCGATCATGAATGGAATACCATTACGCTGATATAAGCGAGAACTCCAGAAGAACTTTCTATTTCTTTCGTTTGTTTGTGTGTTTATTTCTTTGATTGAAAGCATATTTTGCATGTAAGAACTTTCTGTTTTGAATAAGTAATGCAATAATTGTTTGTCTTGAAGAAATCCATTCGTTTTCACTCAAATAGTTTTTCAAAATTATTTATAATGCCGACTTTTACCCGATCTCTCGCTCTGACAGAGAATTGGAAGGAGGATGATGAAGTAAAACACATGATCTCTTGCTGTATGCTTCGAATAAAAACCCTACTGATGATGTAAGGCATTATTTTAAACCTCCTGAAAGCCAACATAGTCAACCCTTTCTTTTAAACCTTGATTGAGGATCCGTTCTCTTTTTCCCAAACCGAAACATCATTTTCTTAACCTGGGGCAGGGTAATATCAAAAATGATGAACATCTTTCAAAATTGGGTGGGCACAAATATACTAACCCTTTCTCCCTCCATTCTACAAGTCACAAATTAAGCCCATATACAACCTTCAAAGTCCTGATTGAAGTAAGGTTTAATTCGAAAGCATACTCGATGAGATATTGTTTCCTGACTCCTTGAGCTATGCTCAAATTTAAATCGGCTTTATAAATAATGATTCAATTTGTATCCTAACTAGTGGTTTCGATCACAAGTTATTGCGATACCCCTTTTCAAAACTTCAAGACAAACGCGTGTTGCATTAACCATTTCAAAATGGATATTTCAAATGTGCTAAACACGCTTGACATCTTAGAAAGACCACATACAGACATTGAGGATGATATTTGAAGACTTTGCTGACTTGGGGCAAGTCATTCTTCCCAAGAAAATTCCATCCGCGCAAGTCTTGGGTTCAACTAGAAGAAATTCAAGGACTCACTTACCGCCAATCAGGGGCAGTTACGTCGAGATTCGGCGAATCTCTAGAGAGTTTGAAAACATTGGGGCATTTAGACATCATGTTTTCTATAAAATCCTCTCGAGACTTTTCTCTTAAACTATGTGACTTGGGGCATTTGAAGATTGGAGCAAAAGGTGATCAAGAGATATTTATTTTATCCCCTAGGAAACTTCGGTTTGGGTACCTCCGTCTACAATTTCATGCAACACGCCAAACTAATCAAGATGCTACATCCCCGAGTGGATTGATCACTCTTCCTCAAGAGAAATTTTGAAGTTTTGAAGCAGGATTAGGATCCTATATTTAGTTCTTCATTTATCCCCAGTAATACTTCTATCTTTGAAGATTGGTCGGATGTTTGTTTTGAGACGTTTATCCCGTATTCGGTCATTGCTTTCGTCTGTCTTGTCAGCATAAGCATACACATATCATATAAGTAGATAGCATAACATTTGCATTTTATGCATCCTTTGTTCGCTTCACTCTATCTCTTCGATTGCGTTTACCCTTGGGTATTTGGGTGTGTCTCTTCCTTCCAAATAGAGTTGTCAGCCCTAAGCAGAAAAAACTCAATGTTTCTATTTCCCCACGAAGTTCGATCCTCGTGGAAGACAGTTGTTTCAGTACATTCCCATTGGAGTTTATGCCTCTATGGTTGAGTCTTGCTTGACAGTTTCTCTTCGGTTACTTCCCGAATTGAACTTCGGTCTTTGGCAATCACACTATGAACATATCCAGCTTTTGAGCATGGATCAAAAGTGCATTTTATTTTGCACTTTGACATTATGAGGATCACCATTTGAAGACACACCGTTTCTTCAACAATATTACAAGATTTCCTCGACAACTTACAGCTGAATGACAAAAGATCTCTTTATTTGAGCAACTCGTCTTGGGCTGATTTATATTCAAAACGACAAACAACAATTTCCTCGAGACAATCTGTCTTTCCCCAGTGGATTATTTCAAGATTATCAAGTCAGAGCAGAGGACATTACAGACACTTCCCCATTTGAGGACTTCTGCTACAGCAAATTCATATTCTTACAATTACAGCAAAGATATTCCTCAGAAACGATCTTCCTCAGAGAGTTCATTACGAGTACAAACAACGATATATCTCCTTACAAGAGGACACTCCACAAATCAACCGGCTTACAACTCCTCTGAAGATCCCCGGTGCATATTCTACAAATTGCCAATACAATACAAACTGCATCTACGATTTACAATCACAAGTACAAGATCACATCTACAAAATTCTACAATTACAGATTACATCGACAACATTTACATCAACATTACAATTTACAACCTACAATCTACAATGACACTATGGCTCACAGCCGAACATCTACAATCAACAAATTTACAACTCCTCTTTGAAGACGCTCTCACGAGTTTCCATCATTTTGGGTAGGAACCGAGACCAGCTCATGGTTCCCATACCATGGTGCAAGGGGAAGTTCGACATCAGGAACCGAGACCAGCTCATGGTTCCCATACCATGGTGCAAGGGGAAGTTCAATATCTGAAACCGAGACCAGCTCATGGTTCCCATACCATGGTGCAAGGGGAAGTTCAACATCAGAAACCGAGACCAGCTCGTGGTTCCCATACCATGATGCAAGGGGAAGTTCGACATCAGGAACCGAGACCAGCTCGTGGTTCCCATACCATGATGCAAGGGGAAGTTCGACATCAGGAACCGAGACCAGCTCATGGTTCCCATACCATGGTGCAAGGGGAAGTTCGACATCAGGAACCGAGACCCGTTCATGGTTTCCACAACATGAACCGAGACCCGTTCTGGTAACATTTTCCTCAAGACCACTGTTGACAATAACACCCATATTAACTTGAACCAAGAGATCCCAATTGGATAATGTTGTGACGTATAATATTTCCAAAAAGAAAGTAATTAAGATACCATCTACAACAAGAGTTACACATAAGGGAAACACCTCTGCTGCTAGTTCAGCCCCGAAGTTTGTTCGCAACTAAATACCAGGAGGATTACGCTGTTGTCGGCGAGGCGTTTCGATGTGCAACAGTATGAAGACTTGCTTCACAGCTTATTCCATATATTGAAAGGTTGCGAGATGATACATTTGGTGAAGTAGTTCTGCCAAACTGCAGAGGTGGCTGTCTCAAAGCGGCGCACCTAACTCGTCTGTCGAACCTTCTGTTAAATCTAATGAACTTGAGTATGTTGAACTATTCCTCCAGCAAGCCAACCTGACTCTCCCAGCATCAATGTTCGGGAACGCGTCTTCGTTTGAGATCTTAAAGATCCCTGGTAAAACCAGTACAGTCTGCTTCTATTTGACAAATACCCGCATTTTCGCACCTGCATCAGGAAGATTGAAGTGACATGTTTAAGGACAAATCAAGCGCATTATAATGTTAGCAGAAGTTTGTTTTGAGTTCAGCAAGCAGTTTCAACATAGTGGACGAACAGTATTCAATGAAGCAATTTCGTTTCTATGACCTATATGATGTTTGCTTTCCAAGAATGTAAAGTTGAGACATCAGAAAGGAGATCATACCATATCTTGAGTTGAGAGTTGACACGGTCTCGTGTAAAAGGAACAAGCTTCTCCCCATCAGGATCTCAATCTACTGTCTATCACAGTTGGCTCAAGCATTGCAATAGATACGAGCCCGCTAGCCTCATTCGCAAATCCACCAAACCTGCGAAACAAGAACATGCTTAGAAAGTTTGAAGTTCGCGAAACATAACCGAACACCCTAAAGACTATGAGAAGTACTCAGCCCCACTGATACTTTGTAGAATCTGTGACGTTAAGATTGAAAAGAACGGTTTCACGACCAATCCACTTCATCGCTCCAATCACCACCAAACACTTTGGGCTACCCACTAAATCCAAGAGCAGCTTCACGCAAATCTACACCAGAGAATATCAAAAGTGCATTGCGTCTGATGACAAAAAGTCCAGTTGATGCTCTGGGCTATTAATCCCCTCTTGGCCCAAACTCATCGCTATTCGCACCTGCCAGATTGTAAACCCTGAGTTAGTAATCCACTAGGAAATATACCCAAAAGATCCATCTAAGACAGCTAGCAAATCTTCAGATTGATGAATCTAGACAAATCAAAGTATTTTAATGAGATTAATGCAAAATCAAAATCGTGATCCCATCAACAAGCATTAAACAGAATCGGAACCAAAGAGGAATGTTTTTCAAGTCAGATCGTAACCAATTTGGAAATAACAAATCAACATTCAAGACGCTTTAAACGCAAGGATCTCAGTGAATGCTATATAAAAGAGAAGGATATGATACGAATGAGGGGGGAACAACTCGAAAAACCCTAAAAGTTGGTAAAGAGGAAAATCAAAGAAGGCTTATCTTTTCTCTTCCTCCATCGAGAAGTTGTGACCTTCCTCAACCGTGCACCGCGAGTCAATCACCATCCAAACCTCAAATCAACATCACCAACGCGAATCACCTCCTCAAGCCGTCTCCGTCACGACTTCATTTCGCCATCACCCGCCCAGCAATCGCCGTCGTCTACAACGCGCGGTAGTTTCTCCTTTTACGATTAATTCCTTGAAGCTTTTGATTCTGCGTTTGTGTTTCAGGTGCGAAAGGGAGGAGAACGCGATCGGAGATAAGGGAGAACAAGCCGAAGAAGAGAAAGAGAGGGTGCGATCGAGCGAAAAGGGGAAACCGGGGGGGGGGGGGATTAGGGTTCTTTTCCTGTTCGTTTTATTTTTTTTTATTGTTTGTTTGCTTATTTGTTATAATATAACACTAACACACACTAATCACACCACACCACCCGTTAATCCCTTGCTTTAAACATTAACCTAGTTGTTTAAATTAACTAATAATGAGCTTTTTTTTTAATCAATTTTTATTTAAAAAAAATAATAACAATAGCTTTCTACTTGACCTATTGATTAAATTAATTAACCTTCTTATAATAAGAAAATCATTTTCATATTTTAAATAACTTAAATTCACTTGTTAATAATAAGTAAAACTCCTTTTAAATCCTATTAATTCACATTTGAAATCTTTTTGCCAATTAAATTTAAATTAACCTTTTTTAAATCAACTTAATAATATTTTAATTACATGCTTATTCACTAAAGAAAACTTTTTATAAATAACTTACATTTAATTGTCATTTTTAACATTAAAATCTGTTAGAAACAATAATATAACTTTCCCAATAAATTCAACTTTTCTTAAAAATAAATAAATTAATCTCCTCCTTAAATAATGTTAACTTTTTCAAACCTCTAAAATCAATTCACCGTATAACAAAACAACTTAATCAATTCCAATTATAAAATCAATCGTGCACTTCACGACACCTTTCACTCTCACACACATCTTAGCGCTTTCATGCGTATTTATATTCATCTTTATCTGCTTTATCATATTCACAATGCACACATTCACCTAGCGCTTTCATGCGTATGTGTATGGTTTTATTCTTGCCTTTACTTACCCGCAATTCCTTTATTTACCGCAATCTATATCTATCATCATTGCATCGCATTGCATCCATCTAAAGGAAAAACCTACACATGAGTCAACACTTGTGTGTAGTTGCACATCATTTGCATCATACTCCCCTCGATCCTTGTTTCTTCAAGTTGATCGCTTAAGATAGATCCTACCCCATAGGAAGGACCTTGTCTTTATCTTTACAACATAGAAACAAAACAATCAACACAATACAACTTTTCAAACACAAACAGAGAATAGATGTTAATCATCTTAAGTGAGATATAATCTCCACCCCACAACAATACAATCAAACATGTAGGGACTTTGCCTTAAGAGCGATAAAGGCACACTTGGCGATCATCCGAGTATTTAAGACCTTTCTTAAGACGATGCAAAGACCATTTCCTACAAACCTCCTTTACACTTGTGGTGGTTATATCTCCTTTAACATGAAGACTCGTCTCTTCTCCCAAATCCAATCAAAACAACTACCCTAAACCCGTAGGAACTTTGACCACAGTCAAAGAGCTCTTCTAACCCTTTAGGGTGAACTACAACATACTCTGATTCCACTCCCGTAAGGATATGTAGGCATAAGATGCGACATCTTATCGAGTATACTTAGAAATAAACCACTAGGGTCTTTAAACCATTAAGCAGATAAACACTCAGCAATAAACAAACATAAAACAAGAGGTTCCTGTAGAGTACTACAGAAACTTAGGATGCTAGTACCTTCCCTAAGTTTAACCAACCCCCGAACCTATAACTCTCTAAACCTTGCATTTGCATTGCATTGTGGGAATTTCGATCTTTATCCCTTCCTTTGGACAAATCAAAGTTCGATTGCAAAATGAATTAACGATTCAAACTAATTAATAGTTTGGTATCCAAATTTCACCGCGACAATATGCAAACATAACATATTAACACATCAATTTCACAATTAAAATATTAATCACCCAAATAAATCAAAAGACTCAACAAAATTGGAAATCAGAATCGGGGCGTTACACAAGATGTAGCCTATAATCATATTAAGGAAATGACCAAAAACCATCATTCTTGGGGAAGCGCGTGACAAGTTACCGCTAAGACAACCCCTAAAATTGGAGGGATCTATGAAGTGAGTCAATTTGATCAAATGAATGCTAAGTTCGATGCAATCTATCAAAAGATTAAAAATTTGAGCATCACCCCTCCAACTTCAACTACATCCAACCCTGTTGGTTCTATTACCCCCGTAACTTTCACTTGTGAGATTTGCAGTGTGAATGGACATATTGGAAATGATTTCCAAATAATTCTCACTGAAGGATATACTTAAGATAATGTCAACTTTTTGAAAAATCATAGAAACAATACCTACTCTAGTACCTACAACCCCGGGTGGCGAAACCACCAAAAGTTTTCCTACAAAAACAACCAACCTCAACAAGGTGTGGGACCACCTGGTTTCCAAAATGTTGTCCCTACTACCCAAAATAAGTCTAATATTAAGTTGATGTTGGAAAACTTCATGGCATCTCAAACTCGCCTAAATGAAGATTTCAAAAATCAAAACTTACACATCAATGAAGTTCTTAGGCAGTTGAACACCAAAGTTGATGGAATAGCTACACATTCTAAGATGCTCAAGACCCAAATATCTCAAGTTGCTCAGCAACAAGCATCCACCTCCGTCCCTCCAGGAGTGCAAAATGAGTTATGAAAAGGAAGTAAATCTTTAACTTTCATTACTCACTCTATTATCAAACTCTAAACGTGGTTCAAAATCTGATGGTTCAGAATCAAAAGAGAAAAGAGATTTTTGGGTATACACAATTCACTCCCCCATCTTGTGTATTTTTCTCACCTTCACATGAAACTAACAAAGAAGGACCCAAGATTATATGAGTACCTAAAATTAAGAAGTAACGTTTTCTCTGCATGAATGCTTTACAGTCTCAAACACTTATTGATATCTTTATAGCAAACGTTCAAATATATGACAGGTAACAAAAATTTATTCACCACCTTCTTTCCCAAATAATAAGGATTTGTCTCATATAGTTTTTGGTACCATCAGTAAGTTCTCAAATCTAAAGGTTGGGGAGGTCCTCTTGGTAAAAGGACTTAAGCACAATTTACTCAACATTAGTCAACTGTGTGAAAAGGTAACAATGTAACATTTGATTCTTCTACCTGCAGGGTCATAAAATCAAAATTAAATGAAACTCTATTTACTATCTCAAGAAGTGGAAATACCTACACAATGAATTTAAATAAAATTCCTTCAAATGATGTATGTCTCCTAAGCAACGAAGATGAATCTAGGCTATGGCATAAGAGAATAACACACATCGACCTGGACTACTTAAATAAGTTAGTTCAAAAAGATCTTGTTGACGGGCTATAAAACTTGCATTTTGAAAATAATATGTTATTTGATGCATGTCAAAAAAGGAAGCAAGTAAGGGCATCTTTTAAATCTAAAAATATAGTTTCTACCGATCGTCTGTTATAACTGCTTCACATAGACCTTTTTGGCCCATCCAGAAACGTAAGTTTAAGCGAAAATGTCTACGCACTTGTCATTGTGGATGGTTACCCTCGATATAATTGGAAAAAATTATTATCTCACAAAAGAGATGTGTTTGTTACCTTTTGAAAATTAGTCAAGGTTATCTAGAATGTAAAAGGAGTAAGAATTACATCCATAAGAAGTGATCATGGCAGAGAATTCTAAAATGAGGACTTCAATTTTTTTTTGTAATGAGAATAATATTAGGCACACCTTTTCCACTCCAAGAAGTCCCCAACAGAATGTCATAGTAAAGAGGAAAAAGAGATATCTAGTAGAGCTTGCTAGAACGATGCTCAATGAGACCAATCCTCCTAAGTAACTCTAGGGTAATATTTTAAATACCGCTTGCTATGTCATGAATCACTTCTTGACACGACCAATTCTAAAGCGAACATCCTATGATATGTACAAAGGAAAAAAAAGCCAAACATCTCTCACCTGAATGTTTTTGGATGCAAATGCTTCATGCACAATGACGAAAAAAGATAACCTTCGAAAATTGATGCAAGAGTTGATGAAGGCGTATTCATATGATATTCCACTTCTAGACAATCATTTAGAATACATAATATAACAACTATAACAACCGAAGAATCAGTTCATGTTACCTTTGACAAAACTAACCTTAAAACCATAGAAGTAGAAGTTATTGATTGTGCAAGTATCCTAGAGAAGACAAACTGCAGGATGATTAAGAACTGAACTAAGAAGAAAAAGACAATCAAGTAATAGAAGAAGAATCAGCTTAGGATCATAACACAATCATTCCATAGGAAAAACCAAACCTACCAAAAGAATGGAGACTAACAAAAGATCATCCAATACATAATGTTATTGGTTACATATCAAAAGGAGTCACCATTAGACGATCACTCAACAAGGTATGTAAATTTATGGATTTTGTTTCGCAAATTAAGCCAAAGGAAATCAACAAAGCCATAATCGAAGAACATTGGTTTGTTTACATTTAAGAAGAGTTAAATTAGTTTGAACGAAATAACATTTGGGAACTCATTCCCAAAGCTCAAGCTAATCTAGTAATAGGAACTCTATGGGTCTTTCGCAGCAAGCTAGATGAAGAAGAACATTTTTTAAGAAATCAAGCCAGACTCATTGCGAAAGGGTATAATCAACAGGAAGGGATAGATTTGACAAAACATATGCTCATGTAGCTAGATTAGAATCCATAAAGATGTTATTAGACTTATCATGCATCATGAACTTCAAATTATTTCAATTGGATGTAAAAAAATTCATTTTTAAATGAATACATTCAAGAGGAGGTATTAGTTGATAAACCTCATGGTTTTATCAACCCTACCTTTCTAGACCATATTTTCGAGCTTAAAAAGACACTGTATGGTCTGAAACAAGCTCCTAGAGATGGTATGTCTGGTTGAGTAAATTTTTGCTTGAAAACAAGTTCCAGAGAGGACAAGTTGATAAAACCATTTTCATCAGGAAAACTGATCATGGAATTTTACTAGTTCAAATATATATTGATGATATCATATTTGGTGCTACTAACGGATTCTTGTGCAAGGAATTTTCTGAAATAATGCAGAATGAATTCGAAATGTCAATGATGAGAGAGATAAAATATTTCATAAGACTTCAAATCTATCAAAAAAAGGAGATTTTTTATATTTATAAATCAAGCTAAATACTACAAAGAAATACTTAAGAGGTTTGATATAGAAACATATAAATTGTTAGCAACACCAATATCAACATCATACTCCCTAGACAAAGACGAAAAGCCAGTTGATGAAAGAAAATATCAAGGTATGATTGGATATCTTCTTTATCTAACTGCATCCCATCCTAACATAGTGTTTGTTGTCTATACATGTGCACACTTTCAAGCATCCCCAAAAGAATCACATCTCAGTACTGTCAAGCGCAATATGACATATCTCACTGACATACGACAAATGGGTTTATGGTATCTCAAAGGAATCGATTGTGACTTAGTTGGGTACTCCAACTCCAACTTTCCTGGGTTCAAATTGGATAGAAAAAGTACCAGCGATACATGTCACTTACTTGGGAACTCACGTGTCTCATGGCATAACAAGAAACAAGCAGGTGTAGCGCTATCCACATTTGAGGTAGAATATATTGGTGCAGGAATAATGCATGGAATAGTGTTATCATCATCAAAGAGAGGGATAATGTGAATCTATGTGCTTGTAGGTATTAAAGACCACCCTCTGGAGTTTTGATGACAATAATGCATGGCAATAACTTTCAAGCCTGATAATAAACACCTTATAACTCATTAGCAAAAGTACACAAGACAAAGTTCCTACACAATTATAAACTATCTAGAAAGTCGATTGTGACACTATAACAACTGATTAGAAAGATGACAATCGATTGTAAAATCAATAAGGATATCACACTAAAGTCTTGCAACATATTTATATCTAAATTTTCCTGTTTAGGTATTACAATATATTGTATTTGAGATGTCCAATCGGTTTAAGCATTTTTCTAACCAATTGGAAATTTATTTCGGCCCATGGATCATTTCCTTTTTTGGAGGTTCCAACTACTATATAATAAATGGTCTTCCTCACTTCAAACCATGCCACTTTCCAGCACTTTCATATTTCTTTAGAATTTATTTCTCCCCCTCTCTTTAGAATAAAACTGATTGAAACCAATCCTCGTTCATCTTAGGCAAGGGGGAATCTTCCTCCCGTGGTTAAGAAATTTCTACGTATCACGCTCCTGAAAAAAATCAATGTCAAAAATTTGTTAGTTAAACTTAACATACAAAATTATGAATCCAAATAATGCTACCTCTTCGTCCCAGATATGTCTGGCAGTATGGTCTGGATACAGAGGTGGTAACAATAAACCAACTAGATCTTCTCCAAATTCCTCTGGCTCAACACCTGCAACAGCCTCACCCTCCAAAGGTGGAATTGGATCAATAACATTAGTAGTAGGAAGTGGGACTAGATCAACAACATCTACAGTAGAATGTGGCACTGGTGAAACCTGATTCCTGTTGAAGGATGAAGGGAGTCATGCATCAGATGGTGAATATTGTCTCCTAAGGGAAGAAGAAGATATAATGGAATAAAGAGAAGTATGAGACTCAGAAGTAGATGGCTCTGCCTAACTAGAGGGACCAAGAGCCTCCGAACCTGCTGACTCTTGTCCCGCCGCACTAATGTGTGCTGATCAATCCTCCCGTGTGTTGTACCCCAAAATTTGACCAACTTTTTTTCTTCGCTTGACTTATGTTTCTTTGCATTTTCACATTTTTGCATGTCATAGAATTTGTTCTTGAGCCGGGGGATCAAGGTTTTCGTGTGGCTCAGGGTTTCTTTTTAGTGCAAGAAGCTGAACAACGAGCATCAGAGGCTCCGACATTTATTTTGCCAGGCGATTGAGCGGTCGATTTTATTTTGCAGGTTATTTTCAGCTCAAGAGGCAACATTCAAGCTATCTCAGGCATTCTCACAGTTTTGATAGTCGAAAGCAAGTTTCAAAGGCTTAACAGAGCTCAGAACGGAAGAAAACGGACCAATATGCAGATTTCCCTCCAAAAGGCGCCAGAATTTAAATTTTCAAGGTGTTAACCGATTAACCAATATGGTTAACCGGTTAACCATAGCAAAACCAGGTCAAATTTGAATTTTTGAGGATGTTAATTGATTAACCCAAATGGTTAATCGATTAACCAAGGCAATTTTCTGCTCTGCACGTGAATTTTCAATAGAATTCACTTTGGGGTCCATTTTGATCACATGAGAAATTGATTTTACACTAGAAGAAGGATCTAGAACCACTTTGAATTTGGATTAACTTTCAAATTAATTCAAATTCCCTTCAATTTTCCACTCCTAATCCCATTCCAATTTTCATAACCACACTCCAAACCACCATTCTACTCCTAACCTAGAGCATATTTAAATGATTTGCTCCAAATCTCACACACACAATCCTCATAATTCCATTTTATTTTCAGAATTCACTCACTCTTGAATTTTGCTCTCAACTTTTCCATCTCCAAAACTCCATTAGAGCTCTCACCTTGAATTCTTTTATTCTCCATTGAAATCATTGAATTTTAGAGCTAAAAACTTCATCCTTCATCCTTATCATCTCCAATTCTCCATTCAAATTTCGTGCTATTGTGGATCTGAATTTTGAAGTTGATCTAGAGGATCTTATTGGGATAATTCTTGTTTAATTTTGGCGGATCTTCATTTCTACTACAAGAACTCACTTGGATCTTGAAGGAATTCCGGATTTCTTGCTTGGATCTGCTCAATTGAAGTTGAATCAACAATTACCAAAGCAAATCTCTGCTTTGTAGGTTGGAATTCTAGATCCGATTCTGTTTTGAGCTTATTTTGCATATTCATCATGTTGATCTTCATTTTCGATAGATTTTGGTTGATTCGATCCATGAGATTTATGATCTTGCTGTTTGAATATGTTTACATGTTGTTGGATCACTGTTTTCTGGTGTTAATTTCGTGCATAATTGATTATGTGATCATCTGGATTATTGGAGAAGTGATTATTTGCTGAAAGTGCTTTTGAGCTGCTGTTTTTTGCCTTTAGTACAGTGTTAATCGGTTAACCAGTGCGAGTTTTCAAATTTTCAAACATTTTTAACTGGTTAATTGGTTAACCATATGTGTTAACCGATTAACACTGAACCAGAATGTCATGTTTGTTGTTTTTGAGCTTGTTTTAGGTATCATTTCACTTTGAATCTTCACAGATCAGTATGATGCATTTGAGTGAGATGTTTTGGATATTGTGTCGCTGCTCTTGATTATTTAATCTTGATTATTCGACACGCTGGTTCGATTCCCATTTGAATGCATACTTTTGTAGATGTTGTTCAAGTGATGTTCATTTGTTTGAGTTCTTTTGCTTGCATTCCTATATTATTTTGCATCTATTTGTTTGTTTTCAAGAGGTTGAGATGTGCTTGTGGTGGTTGCTTCCCCACACTTTTTTCCTCCCTCTTTTCTTTGTGTTGCATTTCATGTTTGCATCACTTTCTTCCTTTTCATTTGTGATTGATTTATCTTGTGTTTTCTTGGTTTTTTTTTGCTATGACCCCTTAGGATTCCTAGTCCCTTTGGGGAGTAGGAGAGGCATTAAGTGTTCAATCCAAACATGCTAACATTAGGGTAGATTTTCCCCTCTTAATCTCAATCTCAGTAGCACATTGCATGATAACATTAGGGTTGAGTTAGTTTCCCGTTAGTTGTGTCTTCTCTCTTCTCATCTCAAAACTTCTTCAAGACATCTAATAAAGGATAATGAGTGTTGTACGCTACGAGCCTTAAGCATTTGAGAAATGATGATTGGGGGGCCGCCTCTCAATTGTCTAGAGTGTTTAGCGTATGCCCTTTGGACGATATGCGACACATTCGCTCCTAAGTCATAGTCTTTAGTGTAATATGAATTACAAACACAATTCAATTCACTTCTTCATAAAAGACTCAAAAACAAACATCAAACGTTTTTATCCTTCGGGATTAATTGAAAACCATTTTCAAAAAGAGAGTGTTAACTCTTAGTTCTACCGCAAACAGGTAACGCCTAAGTCTCCAATGGTCGAGCAACAATACACCTAACTGCTAGAACTAAGGTTTAACCCTACTCGGGTAAAACACTTGAACCAACCACATGTCAGCCCGAACTACGTTTGCTCTGATTTCTCGTACCAGACGAGGATACGTAGGCACAAGACGACAATGTCTTGGCTAGCAACCTTCCCCCACATTCACCCGTAGTTTTCCGAACTACGTTGACTCTGACTTTTCCATTGCACGAGGGAGTACGTAGGCATAGAGCGGCGATGCTCTATCGAGTCTCTTTTCTTTTCTTTTGTCCTATGAGCTTGTAGCTTAGATAGTTTAGCACCCTTTAGATAGATAACAAGCATGGATCCTGTTGAGCACGACGGACGTGAGGGGTGCTCATACCTTCCCCTTGCGTAACCGACTCCCGAACCCAAGATTTGGTTGCTATGACCTGTCTTTTCCCTTTTTCGTAGGTTTTCTCTAATCGTTTCTTTTCCCTCTTTTGGGATAAATAACGAACAATGGCGACTCTTCTGTCCTTGCCGGCCCCTCTTCGCAGCGATGCGACACCGTGCCTCACTTTGTCCTATCTATCAACCATTATGCCTGTAAGTTAAAGTAAGGCATACCATTAGTGTAGTAAAATAACACACAAGCAAAAAAAATACTGCATAAAAATTTCGGAGAAGCATCTCTAGAAGCTAGGAAACTAAAATGTTGAGAAATTTCGGAGATTCATTTATGAAATTTCCAACAACTCAGAAGTTGCGTCAATGGTGTCAATGTCTCCCATGCAATCTCAAAAAAATTATATTGATCATTATTTTCAGCCAACAAACATCTAATACACTATGTTTAAACTATGTTAAATGATATTCTTACTCATTTCTAACTATAATCATTGATTTATGCTCATTTACACAAAAACTGAAAAATTTATCAAAAAATAACAAAAAACTTAATAAATTAATAGTACATATGTGGTTCCCGATGTTAGAGATGATGATTAAAATTCCATTAAGCCTTGATGATTGATTTTTGAGTTGGTGCAGAGAAAATTTTGAGAGAATTTGAGGAATGGTTTTAAAAAAAAAGAGAAATAAAGAAAAAGAAGGATCTGATGCGATTTAACTTTCAAATATTCTAGAGATATATATTCAAAATTTTTAAGTTAACTAATTTTTTGATGCTCGAAGATATATTTCTAAAATCTAAAAACATTTCTATATTTTGTGTGGTGCGTAAGAAACCTATAAAATTCATTAGAAATTCTCAAAATTTATTGAAAATTGGGCTTTCATAGTTTGGTTACTTTATCGTATAGGAAGCAAGGCTTAATTTTGGTGTGTGGGCATGTCCAAAAACCTTCACTTCAACATGAAAAAGATAGTATGGAACGACTATATAATTAATAAAATTATAAAGACACGCATGTTTTTCTTACTGCTCTATTTATTAATATCCAATAATTCCACTATCAATGTGCATTAATAATAGGATGGCAAAACATATTCAAATTGCTAGATACACTGGTTTTACCTATATAGAGTCTCATTTTAATATATAGATATTTATGTTATCTATTAAAAACACATATTTATTTCTTTTAATTTATTTCTGATAAAAATATTGTGTTGATCTTTAAGTTATTTTAAAATATCAAGTTAGTCTTTTAAATCTTTTTAAACGTTTTGGTCTTTTATGTTAAATAACGTTTGCATCGTTGATTTTTTAAAAATTTCCGTTATAATAAATTTTAAACTCATATACAATTTAAACTGTTTTTTCATGCTGATCACGAATATGTAATTAAATTTGTGTTTAATTGTATATTTTGGTCAGATCGAACGATTTTTCAGTACGTATTTGTCTATTTTTTCTCCTGATTTTCATGAGTCGTAATCTGTTTAATAAATTTGATTGCATATTTGTAATCAGCGCAAAAAATCAGTTCAAATGATATATGAATTTACAATTTATTGTAACAGAAATTTTAAAAAAATCAACGACATAAATGTTACTTAACATAAATGACCAAAACATTAAAAAAAAAATTAAAAAACTGATTTAATATTTTAAAATAATTTAAAAGAGATAGACAATATTTTTGTCTTTTTTCTCGATGATTTCATTACTGAAAAAACTAAAAAAATCAATTTACTTTTCACTCATTTTCTACTCACTCCATTCCTTAATATTCATTTTTCTTTACTTACTTTTATCATCCAAACATACAATAGTTGAGCAGACGTGAGTGGTTTTTTAAGCCGTAGATTAATTGAGTCATTACATAAATATACAAACAAGAGGGATTAAAGAGTTAATTGAGAGTAAAAATAAAATAGTAGGTGCATTTATGCAACCCATGAAATTTATTGACTCTTTTTATCATTTTTTTTATCAGACGATAAGGTAATGAAAGTTACGAGGATATATTTATTAAATAAATACTTACAAACCTTGAGAAGGAATATATATTATATACTCCTTTAATACTAAATTATGCTCATGATATGTCAAAGTGTCAATTTAGGTTGACACGATTGACTTTAAGCATGCTTGTTGATTTCTTTGCATTATTGTAATATTAATTATAATTTCCCTTTC
Organism: Lathyrus sativus; assembly: GCA_963859935.3. Lineage (NCBI taxonomy): Eukaryota > Viridiplantae > Streptophyta > Magnoliopsida > Fabales > Fabaceae > Lathyrus > Lathyrus sativus. The sequence goes on from OZ012740.1 coordinate 676,131,507, forward strand.
CATTTAATTTATTTTTGATTCGATATAATTAATAATAGCAATAAACAAATAAACAAATGTTCTTGATCAAAATAAATAAACAACAAATGTTTGTAAATTTTGAAGAAATTTTTGAGTTAAAAAATACTTGCAAATTAATTTTTTGAAAACTTGTTCGTTGTCTGTATATGCGCACACTTTCAAGTATCCTCCAAAAGAATCACATCTCAGTGTTGTCAAGTGCAATATGAGATATATCTCTGGCATACACCAAATAGATTTATGATATCGTAAAGGAGCTGATTGTGACTAAGTTGGATACTCCGGCTCCAACATTTCTGGGTTCAAATTGGATAGAAAAAGTACCAGCAATACATGTCACTTACTTGTAAACTCACTTGTCTAATGGCATAGCAAGAAATAAGTAAGTGTAGTACTATCCACAACTGAGGCAGAATATGTTGATGCAGAAACTTGTTGCGCTCAAATCATTTAAATGAAACAAAATCTTAATGACTATGGTGTCAAATACCGATTAGATGCGATAAGACCGGTGTCATAAAACTCATCGTAAACCCGATACTTCACTCTCGGGCTAAACACATTGGCGTTAGGCACTACTTTATTAGAGACCATGTCGAAAAAGGGGAATGTATACTCGACTTTGTAGACTCATATAATTAACTCGCAGACATTTTTACCAAACCACTACTAAAGAAAACTTCTTTTTCATAGGAACTTAACTAAGAATTTTAAAATAATCATGCATGAATTAATATATGTGAATATGTGCTTATGAATGCATTTTTTTTAGTTTATTCACCTTTTTTATTTTGACAAAGGAGGGAGGGGGAATAGGACATATTCTCTATTAACTCAAAGGGATTTTTTTCACTCCATATACACATGTATTTTTTTTCATTTACCACCTCCCCTGAGAGATGCGTTGTCATCATAAAAAAGAGGGAGAATGTGAATCTATGTGCTTATAGGTATTAAAGACCAGCCTATGGAGTTTTGATGACGATAATGCATGACAATAGCTTTCAACCCTGATGATAAACACCTTACAACTCATTAGCAAAAGGACACAAGACGAAGTCCCTATACAATTATAAACTATCAAGGAAAGTCTTGAAGCTACATGAAAAAAGGTGTGAAAGCTTGCCAAGTCTTGTTAGTCAGTCTTTCATAGTGGATTAAGTATTGTAAAAGTAAGCTAGTATCTTAAGAGTACTAAGGAAAATCACACACACACACACTTAAAATTTTTTTCTAAACCAAAAATCAAGTGAATAAAGCTGTTCAATTTTTTTAAAACTTCTAATCGATTGGAAAGATGTGCCAACTAATTGGAATTTGTTTTTGCAACCGGCCAATCGATTGTGACAATATGACAACGGATTAAAAAGATGATAATTGATTGTAAAATCAATAAGGATATCACACTAAAGTCTTGCAATAGATCTATATCCAAAATTTTCTTTTTAGGTCTTACAATATATTTTATTTGAGTTGTCCAATCGGTTTGAGCATTTTGCCAACCGATTGAAAATTCATTTCGCCCTATGGATCATTTCCTTTTTTGGAGGTTCCAACTAATATATAACAAAGGGTCTTCCTCACTTCAAACCATGTCACTTTCCAGCATTTTCAGATCTCTTCGGAATTTATTTCTCTCCCTTTCTTTAGAAAACATTTCTATTCAATTCAAATTTCCTTAGTGCTACTAAGTAAAGCTTTGCTTTTAATGAAGATAATTTTTGTAATAAGTCGTGCTAGTCATTTGCATTCTTAAGGGTGTGATACCTTAAAGAGATTGAGTTTGGTTCTTTAGATCAACATGTCATAAAATCTCTATTCTTGGTTTATTAAGCTTTTCCGAAAAAAACTTTGTTTTGATTATTGAGATCAGCCATAAATCTCTAAACGGTTTGATATTTTAGTATGGGATAAAGTTATCATTTGGTTGGGGATAATCCTATTAAAATATCAAGATTAAATTATATTAAGGTTCATGGGCATAACCTTTAAAAGCTCTTAATCTATAGTGAAGCTCTCAAGAAGACCCCTTGGGATTGGACTAGGGCAATGTTTGATCAAACCTATATAAATATATGGTGTAGTCCTTCTAGCCCTACCTCTATATTTTCTTCAATTTAATTTAAACATTTTATTTTCGTTGTGATTACTCAGCTAAATTTTATAATCTTAATCGAGAAAGGTTAAATTAATCATGAATTTTGAATACCACAGTTCATCCCGCTTGTGCTTGAAGTCACTTGTCTAATAGATCATTGATGTTTCTTGTGGATTGATGTGTACATAACGTCTTGAGCATTGATACTTTATGAATGGTCGACAAAGATTCGTATATAGACAAAACTAAGTTACTTTTCCCCCTCGGATATTTATGAACACCGAAGTAATAGGTTATTTCTTTTTTAAAATAAAAAATAAAACAAAATAAGGAATTTTCCCCTCGATTGTCATCCCACCCAAGGGAATATATTAATTCTATTTCAAATCCAAAAAGCAAACGACGAACTGTAAGAAATATCACTTACAACTTCTTACCACCCACCATTTTATTTTTGGGTTGCAATATCTTCTCAGTATGATTAAGAATAGGTTTATCAATCTTGTCAGCCAAGGAAAAAATTAAATCATTGTATTTTTTCCAGGGATGACGACATTGACAAATTATTTCCAAATATAAAAATGGGTTGCAAGAGGTGGAATCGATAATAGCAACATCATTTTGTGAGATACATTGCAAGAGCATGGTAAAATTAATCTCTTCAATGCATGAATGTAACAACAACAATAAAAATAACTACAACAACAACAACACAACCTTGAAAGATTTTCGAGCTAATTAAGAAATCTTAAAATATTTTTCTGTCTTACAATTCATCTTAGAGAATGATGTTTACGAGTTTAGAGAGACAACAAATAGATTAGGTTAGGGAAAATATAAATGAAATGAATGTTTTTATAGACAAAGTTGGGTAGTCTTTCCCCTCGTTTAGATGTCTAACCGAAGGAGTAATTAACTTAATATTTAAATAAAAAATAAAGTAAAATAATGGTGCCATTATAAAAGAAATAAAAATATAAACTGTAATTATTGGGATTCAATGAATGTCACTTAGTTATTTTTTCTCTTAATTATGTATATCAACTAAGAGAATAAATGATATTTTAAATAAAAGTTAAAATGTGGTTTTCCCAAGGTTTATACCTCAATTTGGAATACTAAATCTAGATGTCAAAATCATCCTTTAGAGTAACTTCTATGGAACTTCTTTCATAGTTTTTCAATCTGGAAAGCATAGTTTAGAATGAAGTGTCCACTATGAAAAACTATTGATATCTGAAATACTGGTAACAAACATTAAAAGGACGATGAAGAAAGGACGAGGGCGGCCAAAAATCACGGTGCCACCGTCACCACCACCGGAATCGCTTACCAGCTTGAAGACCCCTCAGATTGGTTCAAGAACTACAACACCACCGGACTCTAGCTCGAAGACACCTGAGACTGGAGCAAAAACTGATAAAGAGATAGAAGCCACACTCGGGAATACAATCAAACAAATCCCAGTAGAAGCGACAAAAGCTCAACCGGAATATCAGAAACTATGGGTGGATATTATAAACGACAACCGGAACCCTGCCAAGGGACTGACAATGGAATATGTTGCACCAAAAGTAGTCAACGGGATGATTGAAATTGATATTGAACAATAAGACATCGAAACGGAAATACGGTTTTGGGATAATGCCCTAATTCTTTATGTTGTAGGAGATGATTTGAGTATGAACACGCTGAAGAACTTTATGCAGAGAACATGGAACTTCGTGAAAATACCAGATCTTTATTATCACGATGACAGTTATTTCCTGCTCAGATTCAACTCCCAGAAAGACAAGGAAACCGTGATGATGAAAGGCCCTTACACGATTCGACACATACCAATGATACTGAAGGAATGACATCCTGGGTTCAATCTAAAGAGGGACCTGCTAAGAACTCTACCAATATGGGTGAAACTTCCCCAACTTCCCCAACTTCCCCTGCACCTATGGGGGCAAAAAGTCTGAGCAAGATTGAAAGTGCCATTGGAAAACCCTTGGTGACTGATGAATGTACAACAAACAAGCTCTGTGTATCATATGCAAGGCTACTGATTGAAGTGGATATTACACAACAATTGATTGATGAAATAGCCATCAGAAATGTTGAGGGAGATGTTATAATGCAACTTGTGAAGTACGAATGGAGACCAACTTTCTGTGAAACATGTAAAAAAATGGGGCACAAATGTGAAGACCGACAGAAGACTCAACAATGGAAACCAAAACCCAAGCCACCAGAAACATCCAAGAACACCACACCCTCAAAACAACCAGAAAAAGAGGAAGCAACAGGGCAAGCAGATGAAACATGGACAAGAGTGACAAAAGTTGTACGAGATAAAGGTAAGAGCATAGTGCTTGATAATAATAGAAACATCAACTGTAACAATGGGTTTGAAGCTCTTGAGGTTATGAATGACCATCAAGGGGTAATAAACCTTGAACCATGTTAGTCTCGTGGAACATAAGGGGACTCAATAAAGTAGGTAAAATTCGTGAGATTAGGTCCCATCTCCAAGAGCTAAAGCCTACTATTATCATACCAATTGAAACTAGAGTTAAAGAAGTTAAAGCCAAGGCCGTTCGTGAGAAACTGATGATATACGACAAGCACATTGATAACTACAAAACCATACAAATGGTAGAATTTGGATCCACTGGGATTGCAACAGGGTGGAGGTGAGATTCATTCAAAGTAGCAGCCAATTTATACACTGTGGTGTCTATGATAATTATGGAGGATTCAAGTACTAGTTAACTGCTGTATATGCTCATAACCAACTCAACAAGAGAAGAATCCTTTGGAAGGAGATAGAACACCTATCTATTAACATTCAAGGTCCCTGGTGTGTAGTGGGAGACTACAATAATGTAACCAAAGCCCAGGATAGATTGGGAGGTAATCTAGTGACTGAAAAGGAATACGAAGACCTGATTAAAATGACGTGGAATATATGTTTGAGTGAAATGGACATCATTGGGGATCATTTCACATGGTCCAATAAACAAGCTGCTGGACCCATCTACTCTAGGATTGACAGAGTCCTAGGTAATACTGATTGGTTTCTCAACAATATGGAGACTATGCTGAAAATTCTCCCACCTAACATTTCTGACCATGCCATGCTTTATTTGGAGGAAAAACAGGAACAAAGGAAATCATCCAAACACTTCAAATTTAGCAACTGCCTCATTGATCTGCCAAGCTATGATACTGTGATAAAGAAGAGTTGGGATGCTCATATCAGGGGCAACCCAATGTATGTTCTTTGGCACAAACTCAAGAGACTACAACATGAGTTAAAGCAGTTCAGCAAACCACTGTCTGATATTAAAAGGAAGCTGATAGCAGCTAGAGCAAATCTAAAAGAAACACAAGGAAAACTGATTGGGGACAGATTGAATAACACTTTGGTTGAAGAGGCTAAGAAGCTGACTGAGGAAGTGATTTCCATGAACGAGTTAGAATGGAAAATCCTACAGCAAAGGGCAAAAATTGATTGGATTAGAAAAGGAGATGGTAACAATCATTACTTTTATGCAGCTATCAAAGGTAGACAACATACCAACTGCCTTACCAATCTAAGAACAAATGATGGCAGACAGTTAACAGCCAAACCAGATATTGAAGAGGAAGTGATTAACTTCTACAAAAACCTGATGGGAAAGGATGTAGATTGCATGAACTACATTGATATTGAAGCCATGAGGATGGGAAAGCAACTTAACATGGAACAAAGGGAACACCTCACCAGACCCATTTCTGAAGCTGACTCACTAAAGCCCTCAAAGGAATAGGAGACCTAAAAGCTCCAGGAATGGATGGCTATGGAGCCAAATTTTTCAAAGTTGGTTGGGAAACTGTTAAAACTGATGTGATTGCAGCAGTTCAGGAGTATTTTGAAACAGGCAGAATTTACAAACCTTTCAATAGTGCTGTAGTTTCCCTGATTCCAAAAGACCACACTGCTTGTGAAATAAAAGACTACAGACCTATAACTATGTGTACCACCTTTTATAAAATCATCTCCAAAATCTTGATAGATAGAATAGGAGATGTTCTTCACAGTGTGGTAAGCCACAATCAAGCAGCTTTTGTGCCAGGCCAAAACATTCAGAATCACATCATGCTGGCAACTGAACTTCTTAAGGGATACAACAGGAAAGGGGGTACACCTAGGATCATGCTGCAAATAGATCTTCAGAAATCCTACGATATGGTGAATTGGACTGATTTGAAATGTATCATGAAAGAATTGGGATTCCCTAACAAATTCATTCAATGGACTATGTTAGGCATTACCACAGTGTCCTACAGATTTAACATAATGGGCAAGTACACTGATAGTTTGCAGGCTAAAAGAGGAATTCGACAGGGTGGTCCCTTATCCCCTATGCTCTTTTTCCTCATGATGGAATACATGAACAAGCTCTTGATGAAAATGCAAAAAGATCCAAATTTCAACTACCACGCCAAATGCGAGAAGCTGCAAATCACAAATCTCACTTTCGCAGATGATGTGCTGCTGTTTTGTAGAGGTGGTGAAATATCTCTGCAAATGATGCTAAATACTTTCAAAAAGTTATCCAATTCCACAGGTATGATATTGAATCCAAGCAAGTGAAAGATCTATTTTGGGGGTTTGGATAGTGAAAGGCGAAAGACTTTGACAGAACTGTCAGGTTTCCATGAAGGAACACTTCCGTTCAAATATCTAGGGATCCCTTTATCTAGCAGGAAACTAAACATCAACCATTTTATGCCTTTGGTGGATAAAATTGTGGCTCGAATCCATCATTGGTCCTCTAGACTCCTCAGTTACACGGGTAGAATTCAGCTAGTGAAAAGCGTAACTGCTGCAATGGTCCAATACTGGATGCAATGCCTCCCTCTGCCTAAAGTTGTGATCAGGAAAATTGAATCTATCTGCCGTAGCTTCATCTGGACCGGTAAGAATACAATTAGCAGAAAATACCCTGTGGCTTGGAATTGCACCTGCTGCCTGACTGCTCAGGATGGTTTGAATCTACTGAATCTTCAGGTATGGAACAATGTGCTGCTCCTGAAATGCCTCTGGAATCTGTGCAACAAAACTGATAATTTATGGGTTAAATGGATCCATACTCATTACCTGAAGGAAAACAGTGTGATGAATTACGAAATCAAAGCTTACAATTCTTGGATTGTTTGCGGTATCCTGAAACAACGTGATAACATGGAGTTTATCCGGAATGAATGGGAGCAAATTATAATTACACAAAAGTTTAAAGCTTCGGTTATCTATAAGGTGCTGATTGATGATGGCACACGGGTCCTTTGGGGTAATTTGATAAAGTTCAACAAGGCCCGACCGCGTGCAGTTTTTTGCTTATGGAAAGCTTGTCATGGGAAGCTCGCGACCAAGGAGAGGCTGAAACGGTTTGGGATGATTGAGGACAACAACTGTAAACTATGCCAGGCTGAGGATGAAACGCTGAATCACCTTTTTTTCTCTTGTCAAGAGACAAAGCACATTTGGAAGGAAGTGCTTAACTGGTTTAACATTTCTCATGATCCTCAACCATGGGATGCAAAACTGGTTTGGATCAGTAATAACACAAAGGGAAAGGGGTGGAAAGTCGAAGTTTTGAAGATGTTGGTAGCTGAAACCATCTACAACATCTGGGGATATAGGAATGGAAAAACTTTTGGAAACACTGTAGATATTACAACCACAATTACTAACTTCATAGATCATGTGATCTACCGAGGGTGGAACAACTGTAGGATTAAAAAACATCTTGTTAGTTTTATGATGTAATCTTGAGTCCTTTTTGTCGGTTGGATCCCCTTGGATCACCTAACTCTGTACTTATCGCCGTTTTGAATTAATATACTTATTCCCTTGATTCAAAAAATAATAATAAAAGTAATCAAGGTTATAATATGAATTCTTCATAGTTGTATTATTAGAGTTAAAAGTTAGATAAATACTTTTAAGATTATGTGTTTTAACAGATTCTAATAAAAAAACTTAAAGATGGATTACACCATTAAAGATGCACTTATACTTTTACATTTTGTATTTTATTACTTCCACATTTGTGTTTGTAAAAGCTTTCCACATTCATTTTATTTTCCTTTTCATTTTTATATGTTTGATTCTAATGAAAATGAATGGATGGAAAACATACGAGAATGAAAATTTAAAGGGTTTTTTAATGCATCCTTAATACTTCTTAACCACCACACAAAAATATTTAAATGCCATTAGTTTCAGGAGATGTATCTCCAGACACACCAAATTTTGAATGAACATTGAAATATTCTGGTGATGCATCTCCTTAACAATTTAAAACATTTAATACATCTCACTCAGAAGCCATTATACATTTGAATTGGATCGAAGATGCATCTCTGTGAATATTTCAGAGATACATCTATGTAACGTATCCGTACTTGGTCTTTCATATTATATTTTGTTTATATGTATTCAGGTGAAGATTTAAACTATACAATACAATCAAAAATAAAAAAGTCTATGTACATAATTCCAGATGGTCCAGAAATGCCATACATAAATAAAATACCAAAAAATATCGAAAATGACATACTATTGAGATCAATAGAGTAGCAAGACCGTCAATAAAATAAAAACAATAGTACTACTACTATATATTAAGACACTATTGTGTATGTCTGACTACCTCTCATTTACTTCCTCTGCCTCATCTACCTCCTCGTCCATCAATTCCTTTTTCCTCTGACACTTTCTCCGGTACAACAAAGCCCCACGTGCCTCCGTCATGATGGCATATATGACCTGCCTCACATTAGATCCATCAGGAAAGATACCTGTCAATTTCTGCACGTGCAGTCTCCACTATGCAACAACTCCTAGGAAAGACATCCTTAACATGGTCTAGCTATGCCTACTCCTCCTCTAATATCTCCTAATGAGCTGGTCTCAGTGGATCTCCTAAAGCAACATGCACCATGTACAGATGTGACACTCTGAAGAGCCATCAGATGTACCCTTCGATGTAGCTCCACGCGCTCTCAGCTATGGTAGCATGTGCCTCCTCTGGTACCAAATAACTCTTATAATCATCAAACATGTCCTCTATCTGTCTACGTGTTAAGGCAGGAGGAGCAGAGACAACAGGGTGTCTAGGAATGGTCAGAGTGCAGCCAAACTGCCGCATGACACGCTCAGGCAGATGAGGAACAATGATCCATAGGACAACCATCCAGAGTATAAGACTATCTCGTCAAATGGCCGCGTCTCACGGTGATCAACATAGCTGTTGAAGTGCATGTCCTTACCAACCAAACAGTTAAGATAAACTACCTAAGACTCGATTGCATGGTTCCCTCTGAGCGAGATAAAAGCAATAACACGTGAGATATCCTCAATGTAATCATGTACATTCACCCAGCCAGAGATGCGCAGGAAGTGCTGGAGGATCCAAGCCTAAAATGAAAAGTTTGGAACACAAAAATCATCAGTAATGGCTTTGCAAAGATGAAATGAAAATGACAAAAAACATTCAAAGACCAATAATCATTACCGTTAGTAGTGTCACGCTGCCTGCGACTTGCTTCGTCTTCCATATACACCCATCTCTTAACTTCGAGTAGAGGTAGACCATACAAGCTGCCCCCAAGTTGTACTCACGAATCTGCTCGAAATACGTGAAGTATCATAGGTAGATGATGTCTGTATAATTGGAACTCTTGTCCACAAAAATCACAATGCCAACCACATAAAGTAGGTATGCTCTTAATGCATACGATCTATGGAGCTCCACCTGGTCATCATCACCATTAGCCTGCTGTGCACTCAGGATCTCAGCCTCAAATACCTTCTTCAAGAATTCAAATCTAGCATGAGTACCCCTGGTCTTATCCAACTCCTCCACCGCCTCCCCTGGATAAGCTTCCAGATACTCTATCATCATCTTGAGTGCCTCTTCTTTTGTCACCCTCACATGATCTAGGAATCTCCCCCTGATCGGAAGATGTAATAAACACGAGACATCTGCGAGTGTGATAGATAGATCACCATGCAGGAGATAAAACAACGAGGTTTCCAAGTGTCATCTCTCCATGAATACATTAAGTATCATGTGGTTAGCCGTAGTATAAACGTTCATGCACAAGTTCTTCATGCCAGATAAGGATAAAACTGACTAAAACGAATCCTCATTCGGCTGAGGCAAAACAACAATCTTCCTACCGTGGTTAAGAAACTTCTGCGGACCACGCTCCTAAAAAAAATCAATGTCAAAAATTTGTTAATTAAAATTAACATAAAAAATAATGAATCCAAATAATGCTAACTCTCTATCCTATATGTGTTTGGAAGTTTGGTCTAGATACATAGGTAGTAACCATAAGTCAAATGGGCCTCCTCCAAATGTCGCTGGCTCAACATCTGCAGTAGTCTCACCCTCCGGAGGTGGCACTGGATCAATAACATCAGCAGTACGAAATAGGACTGGATCAATAACATCTACACTAGAATGTGGCATTGGTGAAATCTGACGCTTGTGGGAAGACGGATGAAGTGATAGATCAGATGGTGAATCTCGTCTCCTACGAGAAGAAGAAGATGGAATGTCATGAGGAGAAGCACGAGCCCCAGAAGTAGATGGCTCTGCTTAACCAAAGGGACCAGGAGCCTTCGGAACCTAATGCCTCTTCTCCCGCCGCACTGATGCGTGCTAAGCAACCCTCTCGTGCCTCAATATGTCCTGTCTATCAACCATTATGCTTGTAAGTTAAATTAAGGCATACCATTAGTGTAATAAAACAACACACAAGCAAAAAAAAATATTGCAAAAAATTCCGGAGATGCATCTCTGAAAGCTGGGAAACTAAAACGTTGAGAAATTTCAAAGATTCATCTCCGAAATTTTCGGCAACTCAGAAGCTGCGTCAATGGTGTTAATGTATCCCATGTAATCTCAAAAAAACTTGTCTTGATCATCTTTTCTAGCTAACGAACATCTAATACATTATATCTAAACTATCTTAAATGCTATTTCTACTCATTTACAAAAACTGAAAAACTTATTAAAAAAAACTTACAATAAATTAATGTTACTAATGTGGTTTTTGATGATTAAAGTTTTGTTAAGCCTTGATGATTGAGTTTTTGAGTTGGTGCAGAGAAAATTTTGAGAAAACTTAAAAAATGGTTTTAAGGAAAATGAGAAATGAAAAAGGAGACGAGTCTACTGCAATTTAACTTTCAAAATATTTCAGAGATGCATCTCTGAAATATTTTAACATTAACTATCTTTTTAATATGTTCAAAAATACATCTTCAAAATCAAAAGACATTTATATATTTGTATGGTGTGTAAGAATCCTATGTGATGCATTAGAAATCCTCAAAATTTATCATATAGGAAGCAAGGCTTAATTTTGGTGTCTCATTTTAATATATAGATATTTATGTTATCTATTAAAAACACATATTTATTTCTTTTAATTTTTTTCTCGGTTTCATTCATACTGAAAAACAAAAAAAGTTAATTTACTTTTCATTCATTGTCTACTCACTTCATGTCTTCATTCTTTAATATTCATTTTTCTTTACTTTCTTTTATCATCCAAACATACAATAGTCTAGCAGACGTGAGTGGTTTTTAAAACCGTAGATTGATTGTATCATTACATAAATATACAAACAAGCTGGATTGAGAATAAAAATAAAATAGTTAGGTGCATTTATGCAACCCATGAAATTTATTGACTCTTTTTATCATTTTCTTATTAGAGGATAAGGTAATGAAAGTTACGAGGATAGATTTATTAAATAAATACTTACAAACCTTGAGAAGGAATATATATTATATACTCCTTTAATACTAAATTATGCTCATGATAGTTCCTAAAGATTAGTTGATATGTCATATGTCAATTAGGTTGACATGATTGACTTTAAGCATGCTTTTGTTGACTTCTTTGCATTATTGTAATATTAATTGTAATTTCCCTTTCATTTAATTTATTTTTGATTCGATCTATATAGCAATAAACAAATAAACAAATGTTCTTGATAAAAAAAAATAAAAAAATAAAAAAATAAAAATTAGTAAATTTTGAAGAAAGTTTTTTGAATAAAAAAATACTTGCAAATTAATGTTCTTGAAAACTTGTGAACTTATTAATCAAATTCTTGCAAACTTTTTGTAAGAACTTCAAATATTTTTCCATTCAATTCTTGCAAATAAATTTATCTATGAATTATATTAACTGCGTTGAAATAATATAACAAGTGTGAATAGTATAAATAATAGTCTCACATTGAATAAGAATGTGGTGACTTGATCATTTATAAGTGGGAGAACCCATACACCTATCACCTTAAAGTTTTAGGTGAATAATGTGGTGTGTCTCTTACTTGTGTTACTCTTGGCCTAATATTCAATGCTCTCTAGTGCAAAACTCCTCTAACATGGTATCATGAGCCTTTGATTCGTAAATGGACCGACTTACATGTATCGAAATGCCTAAGAAGTGGTGTTCCGTTGAAATCGAAATGCCCAAGGAAGAGATGTATTTGAAATATCTAATAAGAGGTGCATAGTAATAGGTGTCAACGGCGTTACAAATATATGTGGACAAATCGAAATGCCCAAGGAACAGGTGTATTCGAAATACCTAATAAGAGGTGCCTAGTAATAGGTGTCAACGGCGGTACAAATATATGTGGACAAAAGAGTTTCCACATGAGGGGGGAGCATTGTGGACTCACACTTGAGGGGGAGTGTTGGAATAATATAACAAGTGTGAGTAATATGCATAATAATCTCACATTTGATATAAATGTGGTTACTTGAGCATTTATAAGTGGGAGAACCCATACACATATCACCTTAAGATTTTAGGTGAATATGTGGTGTGTCTCTTACTTGTGTTGCTCTTGGCCTAATATTTAATGCTCACTAGTGTAAAACTCTTCTAACATGGTATCATGAGCTTTTGATTCGTAAAGAGATCGTCTTACATGTATCGAAATGCCCAGGAAGTGGTGTCCCGTTGAAATCGAAATGCCCAAGGAAGAGGTGTATTTGAAATACCTAATAAGAGGTGTCTAGTAATAGGTGTCAACAACAGTACAAATATATGTGGACAAAAGAGTTTCAACATGAGGGGGAGCATTGTGGACTCACACTTGAGGGGGAGTGTTAGAATAATATACAAGTGTGAGTAGTATGCTTAATAGTCCCACGTTGGATAGGAATGTGGTGACTTGAGGATTTATAAGTGGGAGAACCCATACACATATCACCTTAAGGTTTTAGGGAAATATGTGGTGTGTCTCTTACTTGTGTTGCTCTTGGCATAATATTCAATGCTCCATAGTGTTGAAATAGTATTAGTGTGAGTTTTTGTTATCGTATCTGCAAGAATTGTGTGATATTACCGTCGTTCTACAATTGGAATTGTTTTAAGCATAGAACATAAAAAGTGTTTGGTTTGATTTCGTAACGCAACGATTGCATAAAAAGTTATAATTAACGGTAAAAAGTTTCGGTTTTAAATGATTGGTAAAAATATGTCAAGATTAGGGGTCGATAATCCATTTCATACATATTTTCTTAACAAAGCATGTGAACTCATTAACAATAAATATAATCACATATCCTCTCAAGATGTTTCATCTCAACCTAACTATCAATATGATAATATTAAAGGATTGGTATTAGTGAATATCAACTCACAAAACTATCTTTAGACTTTGTTTATTGAAAGATGAAAAATCTAGGTCAATAGTTGAAACATATCTCTCAATAATGATCCAACACAAATATACAATAAAAACAAGGTTTTTCACCATATATTCATCATCAATTTGTTCACATACAACATATTAAGAGAAATACATACAAAAGTGAGGATTATCTACCTCTAATCTTGACACAAGAAGAGATTTAGCTACCCATAACCATGGTAGCTTGAGCAACAAGTAACAAACAAAGCTTTTGGAGCATCAAACTTGAAAGGATTAAAAATTGAAGCTTAAAACCTTTAATTTCTAAGTAAAAATGAAGAAGATGATTTTTTCTTTCTTCACAAAAGTTTCTAGGTTACAAAAGATTATCCAAAAGTAAGTTATGTCCCAAAAAATGTTACAAAGTGTTAAAACACATGTTCTGCTCAGGAAAATTCGCCAGGCGAGCTACAAAATTCGCTGGACGAAACCCTTTATTAAAGCCACGTGACAACAACAATGCAAGTGAGCTGGGAAAAATATTTGAATTCGCCAGGAAAAATAAAGCTTCGCTGAGAAAATTCCTTTCGCTCCTCATTCGCCTAGTGAATATGCCAGCAAACCATTTCTAGTAGCTACTGGAATTTTGAGTTTCCTTCACCTGGTCTCTCGCTTGGGCTTCGCCAGGTGAAACTGTCCTTTCGCCAGGCGAAGGTAGTGATTTCTTCGACACGCGCATTTGTTCGATTCTTTGCTTTTTCTTCCGATTTTTGCTGCACCCTTTTTACATAAAATATTGGAAAACTAACAAATATATTAAAAATATAAAATATATACATTGATGCCAGGATCACTTAATAAATAAGTTGTTTCGCAATCAGAAGTATGAAAAAGAGCTTAAAAGTGCTGCAAATTGATACGATAACTATTTTATACTTGACACCTATCAAATCTTCCTAACTTGCATCTTTGTTTGCCCTCAATCAAAGGTAAGTTTCAAAATCCACAAGAAAACTTTCAAAAACACCAAATCAACCGAAAAAAATTAATGGTTTAAAGTCGACAATTGCACGCACAAAACATTTTCAATCACTTGCATAGAATCAAAACATGATTATGAATTAAGTTCTAAACACAATACAAAATCAAGTACCTACAAGTTCAAGTTGAATCACCTAATTTGCTCATTATCAAACAAATGAACATTATGTACACATATCTACAAGGAAAGCAAGATTAAACAAACTCACAAGATTAAGCATGAACTAAACGAGTAAAATAACAATTACTTGAACTCTACTTTGGTGAACAAATGAAAGCACCTTAATTTTGTGGTTTTATCCTAATTGGTTCAAACATGAACAAGTATTTAAAAAACAATGCACTATCATAATTTTGCATAAAACACTAAATTCACCATTATGCTATAACTCTACAAATCAATTCTTCAACACCTTGATTGTGCATATCAACAAGAATTTTATCATCACCATCACATGTTTAAAGTTGACAAAGCACTCTTTTAGGATTTTCTTGTGCTAGCAAAATTTTTTTCAAAATCAAGGACAAACACAAAACTTAACCAAAATAATTTCTTTGCACAAACGTAAACTTAAACACACTAAAAAAACTGAATTTTAAATTAAACCAAACTGAAATTATCATAACCAATGTCATGGTGTAAACACACCTAAAATATATTCGCCAAAGTGCCAAAATTCTACAACAAAATTCGTCGAAGCGATCCAAAAGTACTTACTACTACTAAATAAACTGGAAAAAAATACTGAAAGTAAATAACAAAGATAAAAATATTCTTCACTTTATAGTCAAGCCCCTAATTTAGCAAATCATGCAACTCATCATGCATCTCTTCATCGCCGTCACCATCACCATCACCATCACCATCAGCTCCAGAAGCTCCAGCAACAGCCCCCTCCAAAAAGAAAGGCCGCCTGATCACAGGCCAATTTGCATAGTTGTCGTAATCCGCACGAGTAGGAAATAGAGTAATTTCTTGTGGAGTAGTCTGAAACTGATACAACTGCTGCATACAATTAAACTTAAATTCGGATGACCTTTGGTAAGCTTCGGTCATATCCCACGAATAGTTAAACTTTGCTGGCTTCCTTGGATGCCAAGTAGAAAAGTCAAGTGCCTCTGATGGCTCACTTGCTTGTGTTCGAGATGACTCACTCACATTTGCACCTTTCTTCTTCTAACTTAATTTTCCCTTATAATACCTCTCGATGTAATCATCATTAACCACTCCTCTTACTTTCTCATTTATGATATCATGCATGAGTACCCACTTCTTTAGACACAAAGTGGTAACCAAACAAGGAAAAATAATGGGAGCACTAGAATGTACCTCGGGTCTTCTGGCATTCTCAATGAAAGTCTTCATCTCATTAGCAATTACCCGAGCTACATCCACATCTTTGTTCTTAATTATGTAGTACAAAAGTAAAGCAACATCAAGCGGAACTGTTGATCGGTGCATCTTTCGCTTGATGTTATATAAAATCAAAAGAAGAACAAATTGAACTTCTGGTGACATGTCTTCCCTTCGGTACCAAATTGCCTCACCCATGTTGTTGCGCTCCACACTCTTGCCTTTAAACAGAATTGACTTGGAAATTTTTCCATGATCCAAGTGTGTACTAAGTTCCTTTGTGTAATCATCTTTCTCAAACATGCCCAAAGAACTTGGTTTCCCAAAAAGGTCATTGATAGCCTCACGGTCAAATCTAATTTCTTTACCTCAGACAAAATTTGTGTACCGAAAGTTTCCCCTTCGGGTTATAGAGCATTTGCATAAAATTCGTGAACCAACTCATAGCTAATTCGATCAACTGGGTTAATTAGGTGCCCCCATTATTTGCTTTTAAAAATTGCAGCAAGTTTCCGATACGCGCCTTCTGAGTGGATAGTAAACCTCCTCTTAGAAATAATTTTCCGACCCTCTAGCATGTTGTACCGAGCAACATGATCCTCACTAATGGAACGAGTCAAATAAAGTTCTCTCGGCTGACCGAAGCTACTGCCTATGCTGTCTTTTTTTTCTTTCCTCCAGTAAGTTTGGTCTTGGGAGCCATCTGCACAAAAGAGACAAGACACAACAAAAAAAGAATACCTCTATTTTTCAGAACCACTTAAACCACAAATGATAACAAGAAGGAAGCAATAAAAAAACAGATGGCATAAAAAAATGAAACTGTATAAAACTGCAGATTTTTTGGCTCTTCGCCCCAACCCCGCCTGGCGAAGCAGGCGTAAGGATTCGCCTCAAGCTCACTGGGCGAATTTTATGCCACCCAGAATTTCTGAAGAACGCAGGGTTCTTTTTTCCAATTCAAAAATTTCCAAAACCAACAGAGCACTTCACAAATTTAATAAGAACAACAAGAATCCTATTCTAAAGTTCAATATCAATCAACCTAACATCATGCTTCTAACCCTAATCTAAAGCATTTACAAAAAATTAACTTAAAGAGATTAAGAAATATAAAAGCATACCTGGATTTGGTGTTATGAAGTGAGAGTGAGATGGGTGAGGGTTTGAAATGAGTGAGAGTGAGAGTGAAAATGTTGTGGGTGGGTCAAACTTAATATGGACCCAAGTGGACCCAAAAAAATATTTTCTTTTTTCTTTTTTCTTTTTTATTCTGCAACCAAATAACCAGCTTAGTGCCCATGCATGCTTCTCCTGGCGAAGCAGGAGCGTAGGGTTGGCGAACCAATTTTTGCCCGGTGAAACATTCCTTCGTCCGACGAATTACACCAAAAACAACAATTTTGCTGCTGCAAGGCTGTTATTCTTTTTTCAACAAACTTCAACGGTTTTCCTCATATTATTAAACACTTAAAATAATCAAAACAAAATACTTACAACATTGGGGTGCCTCCCAACAAGCGCTTTGTTTAACGTCATTTGAGCTTGATGGTCCATGGTGACTGTAACACCCTTCTACCCCAAAGGACATTCACGATAGTTAAAACAATTATATCAGAGTACATCACCATAAGGGTGCCACATTTCAACATAAAAATTCATAATAGTGTCTTACTCCGTAACTGATAACGCGAAATCATATCGTTTATTTGGCTTGATTTACATGCATTTATTTGTGACTATTATTAATTTATCTTGATTTATGTTCTATTATATGATTAATTTACTTTGTTTAGCAGATTGGGGAGAATTTGGACTAAAGAAAGAAAAGAAGAAGAAATGGAAGGAAAACAGATGAAAAACAGCAGATACGAATTTTGCTGATATGACGATCATCACATGACCCTTACGACCGTCATGCGTATTACAACCGTCACATTTCATGACGAGCGTCACGCAGACAAAATATCAGTACGTTCAAATCAGAAGTAGCCACGATCACTCTCAACTTAATTTCTTCCTACACTTTCTCCATTCACTGCCCACTACTGGAAGTTACTCCCACTCCCTCCATAACTCACCCATGATCTCTGGAAGTTGAAGAATGAATTATCTCCTATAAATAGTCCTTAGATTCAGAGTTTCTGGGGGGAGCCTTCGACGTATCAAAGTGCTGCCAAAATTACCAATTGAAGCTGAATTTACGTTCTTGCATTATTTTCCCTTTTCCTTTTATTCCCATTTGTATGGTTTTATTTGTTCTTGTACCTTTTACTTCTTGCCAAAGTAGAATCCTGCCGACATTGTGGGAGACTACCCAAGGATTTGAGATCAGTACAATTTACAGGTTTTTATTAATTGAATTACTACTTTATTTCTGTCATAATGCATGCTTTATTATTCAGTTGTTTATGTCTATTTCCGTTTGCATTAATTATCATGTCTAGCTAAATTAGTTTTATCGGTATGTAATCGAATTAGTAGGACATGATTCGATAGTAACCAGTACCTTCCCTTTTTACAAACAACCTTTCTGGCCGTAGTTTTTAATCTTAATTTCTAAATAAACGTTCGTCGCGACAGCGAGAACTTATTTAAAAGTAGTTTTGCCACGACAGTGGGAAATTCATAAAGGTACGAACCAACAAGCGACAACTGCGGCTAAGACCAGATAGTAAAAACTAGGCATTCATTTTAAAAACAACGACAACGCTTTAAAAGGGATTAGAACTTAATGGTTTTCAAAAAGTAATTTTAACCCCGAACGGGATAGCGACAGCATATGTTCCGCCTTAGAGTTGAGACTAGCGTCAACAACCATCGTGAGACAAAGGTCTTTAAACCATTATTTTCTTCTTAAAAGTGTTTGCAAAGAGTAGAAAGCACCGGTGACCTGTCGGATCCTCGATAACTAAGTCCTTGCATACCGATATCCCTTTACCGTTTTTTCTTTAAACCAATTATCTTTATTTCCTTTGCATTTAATTTCATTTGCATTCAACTTTCCTAATTCCATTAGCCTTAGCTTTACGCCGTAATAATAGATAACAGTAGATTGACATTGGTCTCTGTGGGTTTGACAATCTTTTATATTACTTCGATATTTCCATGCACTTGCGGACACATCTGTAACACAGGATCGATCATCATAAATTTAATCATATACTATGCAGCAGAAAAATCAAAAATCATAACATAGTTCATAACTCAAATCGTCTTAAAAACAATAACTCATAGCATCGTGGTCTCAACAAGAAAAAGAACATAATGGTTTGAATCAAACGTCCCGACCCGATGTTACATATTAGAGCAAGTCCCTCTAATCAACAAAAATAACTAGAAGACTTCAAAACTAAATCTTCACGCACCAAGAGAGCTAATCCTGATCACCTGTATGTTATCCACATAAAGGCAACAATTCCAAGCAGGCATGGTGAGTAATAAAAAATCATTATAAAAGATATAAAGAAAAGATATACTAGTACAACAACATTAACAGTTCATATACAAATAATCATCATCGTCACACATCACTTAGAAATCACATCATCATTAACATCGTTTACATCAATTAGAGATCCATACATCACCATTTACTAAGTATTATACTCACCTTCCTATCATAGTAACATATATACATCTTCGTCATAAAATCATCAAATCAACATTCATCACCAAAACATCACTTAAATCACAACATCATTAAACATCATTTTAACACTCAATTATACAATACCACATAGTATGAAATGCAACAAAATAGACTCATGCATGTGGTACCAAACTCATCATTTTGATAGACAGTGGGCCATCACCCACTAATAGGATCGATTCTACATAAGAATCGTAGCACATCATAAACACCCCAATCCACACAATGGGCTTGAAGCCACCACTGGACCGAAGTCCTAACGTCATCACTGGACCAAAGTCCTAACATCATCACTGGACCGAGGTCCTAACATCATCACTGGATCGAAGTCCTAAAGCATGCTATGAGTGCATGATGCAAAACGTCATAATAATTATCATCACATCATCATCAAAGTTGCATCATCATTCATGAAAATTCATCAAAACATCATAATATTACATCATCATTATGCATCACAATTCTTTACATTACTCCACAAAGTCATCATGTTATAATCATCAAAATACAACACATCAATTACCCAAGGCATACAAACAACACTCAAGGTTCGTCACTTACACCACGACTTCTTAAGGTACACAACAAGCAACAATCACATTCTTCAATATATTAGAAAAAATATTAGGAAAATGATTCATATAATTACACCATGTTAATTTTTTACTTATTAGCTTTCCAACGCTTCAAACGGTTCGTCATTTAGATTAACAGTTAAAAAGTTATGATCGAAACCGTTTGTGGCGTTTTTCTACCTATGAGTCGACTCAAAGGTCAACGCACAGAGCTATGAGTCGACGCATACTGTTAAAATTTCCATAATTTTGTATTTGGGTGGCCATGAGTCGACCCAGGGGTACCTATGAGTCGACGCATATTGTTCCGAACCCCAAAAATCATTTTTTTTAAAAGCACTTTCACCCCAGAATTTCACACCAAAGCCTATACACCCCTATCACCATAGACCCAATTTTATACCAAAATAACATCCTAAACCTTGATTATGCTATGTTTTACTCATGGATTAACAACAATTCATCATAATTTCATTCCTCCAACTCGAAACTCCAAAACTCAACAAGGGAGGAATTTTCAACCATTTCCAAAACAAAATTTCTACACACATACATGTACATAAATCATCACATATCAGTTAGAAAACATCATTTATCACACAATCAAATAAAAATTTCATCATAATCTCATCATGTTCCCCAAAATCCCCAACTACCTACATACATCTACCCTTTATATCAATTATAATGGCAAATGATACTCCCCATACCTTAGATATATCGATTTAGACTTTCTCCTTGAATTCTTCAGAGTTCTCTCTGAGCCCTAGCCTCTTCCTCTTTCTTTCTTCAGAGCGCTCTCCCAAAAACAAGATTGTACCAAGGAATCCCAAGGAAGAAGAAGAAAACTTCTCAACTTAACAGGCCAAAAAAATTCGACGCTGCTAACAAGAAGTGTTTGCTAACATTAATTCCAATAAGCCTACTTTTATGGAAATTGACACTCAAACTCGAAACTAGTTCGAAGCCCCTCAAAATAGATTTGATACTCCAAAGATTCTTCAAACTTCCTTTCCCCAAAATCAGCGTGTCATCGGAAAATTGAACAAGCACACAAGACAACCCTTCCTTCACCGTGAAACCTTCAAAATCACCTCTAATCACAACATTGACAAACAATTGGGAAATACCTTCAGTAACTATGACAAAAAGGAAGGGAGAAAGAGGATTTCCCTATCTTAAAACTCTTTCTACTTTGATTTCTTTAGTCGGACTCCCGTTAACCAAAATTGGCGTATGACCATTAAAGATGCACACTTCCATCAAACCTATCCAAATTGACCCGAACCCCATTTTCTTCATCATAAATCTAAAGAAATCCTAACTTTAGGTGTCATATGCTTTTTCAAATCAACATTGAACAAAATAAAATCCTTCTTCTTCCTTGTAGCTTCATCCACGACTTCATTCTCCACCAAAATGTTATCCAGAATTTGTCTTCCCGGCACGAAAGCCAATTGGTAGCATGAAATCAACCCATCTAAAACATGTTTCATCCTTGATGTCAACAATTTTGCCACAATATTATAAAGGCATCCCAGAAGACAAATAGGCCTAAAGTCTTCAAGTTTATTAGGATGAGACACTTCTGGAATCAAAGTGATGAAAGAAGAAGTTATAGCCTTAGATAGGATCGCATTACCATGAAGACCCTTTACAAAATTTATAATGTCATCCATAATAATATCCCATCAATTTTTAATAAACACGAAATTAAAACCATTCGGCCCCGGACTCTTAGAACCATCACACTCCCAAACAACCTCTTAAATTTTTTCATCTAAAAAAGGAGATTCCAAAAAACTAACCTCAGAAGGGCTGAGCACCTTAGTGGAAATTCCCTACAGGACTGGTCTGGCTGTATTAGGTTCGCAGAACTTGCTTTGATAAAAATTTAAGACAAACTCCTTAATATCTAAGACAGATTCAAGAAATATGTTTGGCGATTGAATCCCTCCTATAAAAATCCTCCTCCTTCTCCCCTTAACTATATTGTGAAAAAATCTAGAGTTACGATCACCTTCACGAATCCATTGCACCCACGACTTTTGAATCATCATATTGTCCCAAATTGACAAATTTCTCCAAAAATCCCTAATTCCACTGCCCCTCCTAGAAACCAACTCCTTAATTTCCTTCAGCTCACACGAAATAAGAAAATTATCCACCATATTGGTTTCGTCGACAACTTTCTCAATGTTCAGCTCATGCCAACTGTCATACCCCAAATTTGTCCTACTTGTATATAATTTTCATCTGTACTTCCATCTACTGACAATTATTCAAAAACCTATAAAAATAAGTTATTTCTGTTTGCCTAAGTCCAAGATTCATTTGAGGATATTAAGCCAGGAATGTGTGTTGAATTTCATTTGACTGTTGGTCAGGAAAAAAGGTTTGTTTCATGATTGAGACCAAGGTGTGCATGACTCAAGTGATCAGTGTTTGAGGTTCCAATTAGGGTTTCTGTTTCAATTCAGGTTATCTATATGGAGAGGCTATGTTAAATTATGAGTTGTTTGGCATTTGAAGATCATCAAGGATTAGTTCATCCCTAATCAGGGTATGGTGCAGTGCAGTCGATATTTCAAATATTGATTCTCTGATTTTCAAAGACATGATTAAAGAGGGTTCACAGTGAAGTTATTCAGGATTTATTGGTGATTCAAATTTTAGAGGCTGAGATTGATTCATAGGTTCCTCAAGGCAAGTTCATCCCCCATACCCAATTATCAATCCATTCATAACCTATATTCATTTCCAGTTCACATCCATTATCGTCCAATCCAAATCACATTCATTTCTACTTAAAGTTAATAACCATTTCTTGATTTTTATCCATATTCTAAACTCTTTCATATCCATCAACCATTTTAGTCCATTTTCAAATCCAATTCAAATTCAATTCATATCCAATTATCCATTTTCTATTTTTTATCCATTTACCTTTTTCATAATTATTTTATTTTCCATTTTATTTCACTATTCCACTTTTCAATTAAAAGCATTCCTATAATTGACAAGTCCAATTTACCTTTTTATTAAGGTTCATCTCCAATTACAAGATCCATAGTCCAATTAGGTAAAAAAAGCCTATTATTTTGTTATCATTCTTGAAGTTTTTTTTCCTGAAAAAGGCCCATCATTTGAAAAACATGAAAACCATTGACATTTTTTACAAAGCCCAAAGTCCATTACCATGTTACAAAATCATTATACAATCCACAAAAAACCATTTACAAAAAAAACTCAAAGATAATAAAAAAACTCATTTACATTTCACACAAAAAATATGGAAAATATAATAACATGAAAAATCCAATGCCTACCACAACTATATCAACAAATCAACTTGCCACAACATGATTCATAGTACACCATGAGGAATCGTGAGCAACACAACAACATAAGGGACTGCGTAAAACCTTCCAAAGCATCCCATGCCTTCATACAAAGCCAAACAACTCCCTAAGCCACCAACCTTGACAAACCTTGAGTCAACAAAACAAGCCACTCGCACAGCACTAACGCGACCTACAAAATCATTCAACATACACTCATACACAACAAACCATGTGATTTTCAAAAACCAAAATCCTACAAAAACATTGACAAAAAACAATGTGACACCACCCTTCAGAATTTTGGATACGACAAAAAAGGGAAATAATCTCCACTTGTACAATACCATTTCGCGAAAGCCGTTACGCACAGAAAAAAAATCGTAGCATCCCCATTTCATTACAAATTTTCAGACCCCAAAAATACCCTTTATACTCCTCTATAAAGTCTCCCTCATTCTCCCTCAGAAAGGAGGAGGATAACCAATATTTTTATTCCAAGACCACAACCCAACCATCCTCAAATTATGCACTCTTCCACAAATTCAGAACCGACTCTTCTCAACCTTAATCCTCACCCATCCTCTTTTCTCACGCAAAAACCTTCAACCAAAAAAACCAACCCCAACTTTCATTAATCTTCCATCTTCTTTCCCAAACGTCAACCCACAAACCTTAATTAAATAACTCAAACCATAATCAAACACACAGAATTGAAGAGAGTAGAAGAGATTGAATCAAAACCAAATCCCCAAATCACCTTCAACTTTGTAAATCAATACAGAATCCAAAACGAACAGAGATGAGAGGAAAAGACAAGATAAATTGAAATCGAAGCAAAACTGTGAACAAAGCCAAACCTGATTCAAATTGAAGCGTTGGGAAAGTGAATGAAGCATTTGAGAGAGAGACCGAAGAGAAGGTTGGAAAATGGCGTGCTCTAATTTTGTTTTGAACTGTGTTTTGATGATGTTGTTGCTTCATCTTCTTTCTTCTTTTTGATTTTTTAAAATGAATTAAAGTTGTTGTTGTACTGTTTTTTTTTCAAGCCGCGTTTTGTTTCTCTTGAATAGTGAAATTTTGATTTGTTACTACTTTCAAAAATGGAAGTTATTTTTCAAGCGTGTTGACCGTGATTTTGTTATGAAGGAATGTTGTTGCTAGTAGTGCTTGGCTAGTAGGGTTGGCGCTTGGATCTTGGGCTTTGCAAGCCCGTTCTGTTTTTTTTTCAATCCGCACCACCCTCTCATCTTTCAAGATCATGTTGTTCTGGGCTCTTGAACCCATTTGAGTATGTCCACAAACCCCTGTTTTCACGCCACACCCCTCTGCCTTTTATGTTCTTAAATTATTTTAACATTTTTACAAATTTATTTTTAAATTTTTAAAAATAGTTCTTAGTATTTTATTTTCAATTTTTTGTGTCACTATTCCTTTTTTCTTTTTTCATTAATCCACTTATTTTAATGTTCCTTTTTACTTCGATTTTATTTTGCAAGTTTATTTTAATTTTGGTTGATGAACATCTAAATAGTCATGGATTATCGATTCATCGATGAAAATCCATGATTAAGATTAGACCATTTTCTTTTCTAACTTCTATTTCATTTCATATTAACTTCGATTTTATTTTTGATTCTTTATTTATTTATTTTTTATTCTTGTTCGATGAAAGTCTTTAATATCGCGAATGTTGGTTGATTGAGGTTATTTAATTTTTATGATTTCGAATATGTAGAAAATGACCATGGAGATAATTTTCGATACTTTGGGATCATGATAGGTTACCTTCAATTAATTGACTCAAGTTTGTGATTAAGACGAGATCATTCACTTTTCTTTTTGTGTGGCATGATTTCTTTATGAGAATGATCTACATGTCGTTTCTCCATCGTGTTTTGGCATAAACATTCTTGCGCGACCTCCTAGAGTATGATCTTTGTCATAGATCATGCTACGATGGTTTAGCGCTAAAGTCAATCTGATTCATCCGATTAATCACTAACCACTAATTTTAATTTCTATAAATATATTCTTGATTTATTTTCCCGTCAATATATCTTGATCTTATTATCTTATTGTTCATACACTATTGTTAATATTATCTTGATTATTGATATTATCTTGTTTATTATCATTATTCATATTATTCATATCATAATCATATTTTTTGCGGTAAGAATCGGATATCAAACTATTGGTTAACTTGAATCTTAATTCATTGAATATTCACCACCGAGCTTTGATTTATCCAAAGGAAAGGTTAAAGAAATAAAAACCTTTTACGCGATGTAACAACAACGTTAGAGTTTCGGGGATCGGGGGTTGGTTATGCCTAGGGTAGTTATTGACATCCCAAACATCTGTAGTACTCTACAAGAATCTTTTGTGTATATGTATGCTAATTTATCTAAGTTGTTGTTTGCTAGGGTCATGGGATCAAGGTTAAGGTAAAGTTTGAGGTAAATACCTAAGGATAATTCTAAGTTTGCTTGCAAAAATATCGCATCTTATGCCTACGTATCCTTACTAGGATGAAATCAGAGCAACCTTAGTTCACCTCACTAAGGTTGAGGAATACTTGACTATGATCAAGACTCCAAAGGGGAACAAACATAACAATGTTTATATAGAGTTTGAAAAAAATCTCTAGATCTAAGTTTAACACTCAAGGGGGTTGACTTTGACAAAAGCCAAGAGGGAGTAAGTAATCATGACAATGATCCTTACATAGAGTTAACAAACTCTATCTTAAAGTTCTAATTGAAGGATATTCCTAAAAAGGGGTAGGTCTTTAGACTTAAATAAAAGTCTAATTGATATAGGTTCTAACTTAACTAAGTTAAAAGAACTAATGACTTGACCAAGTCAAGGAGAGAGGTAATGAGCTATCAATGACAGTGAAGTCAATAGAGAGACTTTCCTTTGGAATAAGGGATAACAAGACAACTGGATGAGAGCTAACAAGCTACATCACTTGGATAAAATTAACAAAGCATAAACACACATATGCATTAATTCAAACATGATAAAGATATAAATTCATGGTAACAACCAAGAAATATAAGGACAAGCCTATAACAACATTAAGCAAAGATGATAACAAGGCAACTTGATGAGAACTGACAAGTTCCATCACTGGAGAAACAAACTTGATAAATATAAATATAAACAAGTAGGATAAATTAATAAATTTAACACAAAAATCATGGTAACAACCAAGGTTTATGATTTAACATTACAATGTTCAAAGATCATGAAGGTAACAACCAACAAGGGCAAACATGAAACATGTGTAACAACAACATTTTTATCAATGGTATTCAAACAAAACTCATGCAAACAAGTTACAACTTGAATCAAACATGGTATATGAATCAATTAAAGACAAATGTAACACATTTAATCATATTAAATACATATTGATGACAATCAATCATGGATAGGCAAGAAAAGTAACAACAGTTCAAACATGGATTCAAACTTCACAAAGGGAAAGATAAACAATATTCATGGTAACTTTCAAGGCAAGAAACAACCCTAAACATGTTATGGTTCTAAAAAGACACATAAACAAGTAATATGGGGGTGAAAGATCATGTTCATGAGGTTACAACATCAAGAAACATATCATGGTTCACAAAGAAGTTTCAAGGCATACTTTTCACATTCATGCATTCACAAAGACAAGTATAATCATGGTAAAGAAAAAGACCCAAGTTTTTCCAAACATATAAACATGTTAGACGTTCAAGAATGATTCATAAAAGATTAATCTTACAAGAAAAATCAAGTACTATGTCAAGAAAGTTAATGAAAACCAAAGAAAACCCTAAAAAGGACCATGTCATTCAAGTGGACCAAAGTGTTTCAAAAATAACAATTTTTGAATTATTTCTTCACACATTGAAACTAGACATATTAAGGAGCATAGTTCAAAAGAAGTGGAATCAAAATGATAAAAATCAGAGAAGTTATGCACATTTGAAAACTAGGCACAAAACTAGGCAACTAAGGCAAGAAACAAGGCAAGCAAAACCAAGGCAAGGCTGATTTTGCAAGAATGATCATAACTCACTCAAAACTTAATCAAATTGGATGAAATAAAAAAAGAAAATTATGTATTTTTTCACAAAGAATCCAATGGTGGTGGTGGTTTTCTCAGATCATGCACCATGTAAAAAACTCGATAGCATCATTGAAAAAGACATGTTATGTGCAAGAGCAATGTGATAGTCTAATGTACATGTTTTGAGCAGCAAAAATTGATTCAAACACAAAATATGAGACATATAGAGAGTTCTTAAAAACATCATACATCAATAGATAATCTAATTCAACATATGGCATGTGTAGTGGCAAAAATAGCAAGCTTGTGCAAGAGCAAAGCAACAGACAGAAATGTACCAATTCAGCATCAACTAAATGATCAAACATATCACATATGACCTATAAATGATGTTTACAAACACCAATCATCCATGCCTAACCAGAATCAACAAGTTGCATATTTAAATGACACTTAAAGTAAGTTAACAAGCCAAACCAAAGGGACAATCATGAATACCCAAGTTTATGAGCAAAAAATGGTTCAAACATGACTTATAAAATGTATCTAGCATGTTCGTAATCAGTGTACATCAATATTCAGCATGATCTTAAAAGTAGCAAATTGGAACACTTACCTCTTGTAGCTTTTTCAAGTAAATGCACCAAATAAGGAAACCAGTTGATGAATGATGATCCAAGCAGCTCTAATATGTTCCAAATAAGGTGTTCAAATGATGAGAACTCCTCCAAGATCATTGTCTTGATAGAATGCCTTCTTATACAAGAAAACACCAAAAACTTCAAAGTGAAACTCTGGGAAATAATGTTACAGAACTTTTATGATGCCATGGACCATTCAAACAACTTATATTGAGAGTATTTGAAGTGTTAGAATGATTGGAAAAGGGATGGTTTGGTTATGGTCTATGAAGATGTAGAAAAGTCAACTTTTCAAGGTATGAGAGTTGACTTTTGGAATGTGAGGTTTTTTTTGGTGAATGTGAGGGTTTGGAAAGCTTCAATGCATCATATGTGATGTGTTTTAGGTGTTGGTTCATGTTTTTGGTGGTTGTATTGAGTTGTGGCAGAGTTTTTGCAAGGCATATTTTTCTTTACAAGGAAGCAACTTCTACCATTTGCAAGAAGATGGTGATCAGAGAAATGAGAGAGATTCAACTTGGTTTCTAGTTGATTCTGGTGTCGTTTGGATGTTAGGAGTGTGTTCTGTTTATAGGTAAGCTTGGAGAATGAGAGGTATGGGCAGATTGTGCCAACTTGTCAAGTTTTCCTGTTTGGAGGCAAAATGAGCAAATCCAACTTGGGATTTCTTTTCTGAGCACGAGCAACCTTCCTATGTGTTTCAACATCACCAATAGCCTGCAAATAGTTGATATGAATTGAAGGAAAGAGAGTAGCTGATGCAGTAGCTGAGGTGTAGTAGAAAATGCAAAAAGTTTCTCTCTCCTTGCCAGTTGCATCCACTTGCTTGAATAAACAAATCAAATAATCCAATCTCTGGTTTTTGCTCGTGGTAATCCATTGTAATCTCATCAATTAAGTCCCTAAACATCATAGAATGAGTTAAACAAGTGATTATAAGAGGTTTGAGTGGTTTATGCATCAAAATACAAGTGTTGAACTTGGTTTTGTGACATGAAAATCCCTAACTTACTCTCTTCGATTCTCCCTAACCTAAAAGGCTGTGAAAATGCTCTTATACTTTTTAAAAATCCCAAAATATGATCTACAATGTTCCTGTTTTTCTAGAGTTTAGATTCCAAAGGGAACTAGGTCAAAAATCTTCATGAAGTTGGCTGCAAAACTTGACTTACAAGTCAAAAAAAACAAGAAAATTTTCCAAGTGTGGAAATCCTTTACAACTTGATGAGCTCATAACTCAAAATATATGCATTTTTGGACATCAACCCTATAGGAAACTTTTGTAGGATTTCTCAGGAGCTTTCCAACGAGCTTTGGACCACTCAATTTGGATGTGTGGTTTGAGAGTTATGACCATTCCAAATAAGCTTGTAATTAGGGTTTTTCATAAACCCTAAGTTCTTGATTCACAAGTTATCCATCAATTCTTGATTAAATCTTCATCAAAATCAATAGTTAGGCATAAAATAATGTTGGAAACCTTGATTGCTTCAATTTAGGGTCAAGACCCTAAATTCAAAGAGTTGGTTTTCCAGACAGACGAACTGAACAGTTGAAATCTTCAAGATCGATCCTTAGTGTTCTGGAGTTTTTTTTGAACCTTTCATACTTATTGAGGGGACTTAAATAAGTTATATAAACATCATGGACCATGGTTCAAGCTTTGGAAACCCATTTAGACCAAAAGTCAAACTACAATTGACTTCTTCAACTAGAAACCCTAATTAGGGTTTTGCACAACACTGCTTCATTTCTCTTGGTAACAACCTCAAATAGCACTTGTTCTTGGTAAGATATGAACCTATTGATGATGTGAAGACTTGATATGTAGAAGATAAATCCAAAACCTTGACTGATCAGTCCACAAGATTCTTGATTTTAACAGTGTGAAACTCTAATTCATCTGCATCTTGACAAAGACTAACTTGAAAGAGGTTAGACTTAGATAAAAAATGATTGATGCACCTAGAATGATAATGGAATCTAGAGGTAAAAAATTTGGGTATGACAATATTCTTCATACTTTTTTCATACTATTCGAAAGCACACTAATAATTATCGAAACCTTAAAAGCCTAAATTGGTGGGTTGTGGTTACTTCTCTCGAGACATGGAGTATGGACTTTGTACAGAAACCCTAGCAAAGGAGATTTTTGTCTTACTCTGGTTCGTGGCTTAATCTAGGACACCTCGCACACACACAACTTCCTCTTGGGCTACCTAACAATGAAACCTTTTATTTCGTGCAATTCCGTGTAACTTACATATACCTTGCTCCCATTCCAATGTCCGCATTTATTTTGCTTTGATTATGGTTTCTTTGCTAGGAGAACCCCTATGGACTAGCATAGTAAAAACCATTTTCAAACTAATTCTCTATTCGTCGTCGAGAAATTTTCAGACACCCTCTGTAAGTCGATTGCTCTTTAGCATTCACCATCAATATAATACACACACTCGCACATTTCATCGTGTTACTAGGAGCACCCTAGGGACTAGGATCGATTCTCACCCTTTTTCATTCAAACTCTCGATTCGTCATCGAGCCATTTTCAAATCAACCTCGTCGCCCATGAATACGATAAAACCCTTGATTCAACGTCAAGTGAATTTTCTTAATCAACTTGCGAAAGAAGAAAATTCTCAGAGTCTAGCATTCCTTGGATCTTCGAATGAATGTATCTTGTGGCGCACGACTTGGGTTGTTGTTCATTCAACCTTTCATCTTAAAACACTTAATCTTTATCAAACATTTTCTTAATCAATTTACGAGAGAAGCAGATTCTTGAAATCTAGCATTCCTTGGATCTTCGAATGAATGGCTCTCAAGGCACGCCCCTTGGGTTGTTGCTCATTCAATCTTTCAAATTCAAAATGTACAATCTTTAACAAACCTTTCTAATCAACTCCCAAAAGAAATGAGTTCTTAGAGTCTTGCATTCCTTGGATTC
Source organism: Lathyrus sativus (assembly GCA_963859935.3). Classification (NCBI taxonomy): domain Eukaryota; kingdom Viridiplantae; phylum Streptophyta; class Magnoliopsida; order Fabales; family Fabaceae; genus Lathyrus; species Lathyrus sativus. Next base: position 676,162,959 of record OZ012740.1, read on the forward strand.
TTGAGTGATAGCTCTCGAGGCACGCCAATTGGGTTGTTTATCATTTAATCTTTCGTCTCTACATTAATCTCTTCTTTTCATGGTTGTATCCATAAACTACGGACACTTTGATTCTTCATTAATTCGAATGTAAGATATGTAGGCACAAGATTGCAATGATTTTGGCGAGCACACTTTTTATTTTTTCCACTGTTTGCAAACTTCTATCCATCTTCCATTTTCCCATTTTCCAAACCTTTCCCGTAGTCGAACTATGAGCGCTCTAACTTCTCATTCTCGTCTGAATAAGCATACGTAGGCACAAGGGCCCCAATCCTTGGAGAGTGCCCTAACCTAAAACCACCCACTTCCTCTTAGCATTGATCCTCTTTTATCGTACCTTTTCACATTATACATTAATAAGAAAACAAAAAAGCTTAGATAACGTTCATCATAATTCGAATTAAGAGGTTCCCGTTGAGTACAACAGACGTATTGGGTGCCAATACCTTCCTCTTACGTAACCGACTTCCGAACCCAAAATATGATTGCGATGACCATGTTCTTATCTCTTTAAAGGTTTTCTCGATGTCTTCCTTTCCCTCTTTTGGGATAAAAAAGTTCGGTGACGACCTTGTTGAATCGTTTTCTATTCCTTTCGCATGAGGGTTGTATTTTCTATTGTATTTTTCAAGGTGCAACAGTTGGGGAATCTTTGCTCCATGCAAGAGAGAGTCGAGCCTAACTTAGGGTGATTTATGGAGAGCGTTATCTTTGTTTCCTTGTTTTCTTCTCGTTTATGTATTTGTTCTCTCATGCTTTTTTGTTGGATCTTGGGATGATATCACGAGTAAAGCTCTACACCCGAGCTTTGGTAAAAGCAAAGGGAAAACATAGCTTAGAATTGGTAGTAGAGTAGTGTTAGTCCCCAATGACCCGCTCCTTGTGTGCCTAGCATGAAAGCTCCCCTAGAGGATACCTATTTGTAGATCTTGTTGTAACACAGCTAGCCTGTTGCAAGACTTAATTCATGAATGGTCTATGATTCTAGGAACCTTTTAGCACCAATTTATATATTGGTGGTCATCTAGTGTTAGTCTCCAAGGACACGCTCCTTGTGTGCCTAGCACGAGGACTCCGCTCAGGAGAGACCTTGTCGTCATTATCATTGTAATACAGCTAACTTGTTGCGTGATGTTGTTGTGATTAGTGTTCGTGATCCTAGGAACCTTATTTGTCAATGCATAAATTATCCCGTGATTGGGTTTATGGGTAAAGAGTCTAGATCTTCCCGTATAGAGCCTACCTATAAGGTTTCTTTGATTAGAAACTTTGGTTATCTACCCATTATTGTGACCAACCTTAGGATTGATCAAACCTGTGATCCTGGATCTTGCATCTTGCATTGCATCCTACATACATGTCATTGCATTACATTGCATCAGTTATGCATCTTGCATCTCATTTCTTTAGCAGGGACTCATTTCTCCTTCCTTCCTTCATCTCTAGTAAATCAAGCTGATTCCTCGACACCAGTATGCAACTCGAGCCAATACTAGACGAATGATAGAGCAAATTCAACAAGAGCAAGCTGCTTTTAGAGAGGAATTGGATTCCCTCAAAGGAAATATTGACCAGATTCTCGAAGCCATCACTAAGGCCAAAAAAGAAGAAGAACTGCGTGAGGTTGCTGCCGTCAACAACAATGTTCAGGTGCAAGTGTCTACCTTAAGGCTCTCAGTTTCTATAACCAATCTCATCACTTATGGGATACCTATGAACTTCACCACCATAGCTGAAGGAGACACTTCTCAGTCACTCCCAACACCTGGAGTTAATTTTGGAGCCATCCCGCAAGCCCAACCTGCTATCATTCAGATCCCTATTCCTCATGCTGAAGAGAATCTACAGGATCAATATGATGATATGAAAAACTATCATGCTGGTATCCCTATTGTCAATCTTGTTGCTGCTCAGGATTCTGAAGCCATCAAAATGTGTCGCGATCTAGCTGAAAAACTCCGAGTCATGGAGGGACACAACATGACTTCTCTGAATTCTATGGAAATGTGCTTGGTGCCAGATGTTGTCATTCTTTCTAAGTTTAAGGTGACACAATTCTTGAAGTACAAAGGTCTCAGTTGTCCAAACATCCATTTGAAGATGTATTATCGCAAGATGGCCGCCTATGCCAGAGATGAAAAGCTGATGATCCATTGCTTATAAGACAGCTTGTTTGGAGCATCTCTTGAATGGTATATGCAATTGGAGCGTAGCAGTGTGTGCACTTGGGCTGAGTTGGCTGAAGCTTTAGTTAAGAAATACAAATACAACACCGACCTTGCTCCAAATTATACTCAACTTTAGAGTATGACATAAAAGGACAATGAATCCTTCAAGGAGTACACACAGTGTTGGAGAGAGCTAGCTGCAAGGGTGTATCCACCTCCTTTTAACCGTGAATTGATTGACATCTTCATGGGTACCTTGCAAGGCCAATACTACGAGAAGCTAATCGGTAGTGTATCTGCTGGATTCTCTGACTTGGTAATCGTTGGTGAGAGAATTGAAGAGGGGCTGAAAAGTGGAAAAATCTAAGGAGGTTCTAGTAGTCAGACTGGAGCCAAGAATCCTTTCAACGGATACAAGAAAAAGGAAGGCGAAAAAAATGTTGTCTCTGCTCAGAAAAAGCAAGCTCAGCAACAAGTTCCTGCTCTAATGCTTGTTCAAATCCCTTACTTCCAGTATTCATATGTTTCTACTGCGTAATATGCTTCAATGCCTTATCAGTCAGTTGTTCAAGCTCCAATGCCTCAACAACAGGCTCCTCAGCAACCGTCATACAATCAGCAAAGGTATCAGTATCTGCCTCAGAATCAACAACAGCGAGCTGCTCAACAGCAGCGTCAGCCCAATCAACAGAGAACAAGGAGTCCAGGTAGGAACTTTGATCGCCTACCTATGTCGTATGCTTAAATCTTTTCTGAATTTCTATAGAAAAGGGCGATTACTCTGAGAGACCTAACTCCTCCAACTACCATTCCTCTATATTATGATGCTAACATTCAATGCGAGTTTCATAAGGGCTCTCCAGGGCACATGATTGAGGACTGCAGAGCTTTCAAACACAAAGTTCAAGACCTGGTCGACACGAAGTTTCTCAAATTCAAAGGGAAGACTCCAAATATCGCAAATAACCCTCTGCCGCCGCCAAGCTAGTGCCAACATCAAATCAAATCAAATCAAGTCAAGTCAAGTTCACTTGTCCAGAAGAAGGCAGTCATCATGCCACCCCATTATTTTGCATTATTGTATTTTGTCATTGTTTGTTTAAGTACTGTATGCTTTAAACATTACCTTTCGTATTTGGTTTTATTAATATAGTGATTATACATGTTTTGAATTAGTTATGTCGTATTCACTCATTTTTTCCATTTACTGCAAAGCACCGACACATATTTATCCACTTCACTCTCTTTATCAAACTGTTGTTTAGCAATGATTGGAGGAAGGATGGTGAAAATGAAATACCCATAATTGCAAACTGTATGCTTTTGGATAAAATCCTGCCAATGATGTACAAGCATTGTTTCAATCCACCAAATACTGGAGAGAGAAGGAGTTAATCCCTAGTTAACCACATCGAGCCAAGAAGTAGCAATTTCATTCGAATATACAAACCCTTACACTCAAACTCGGGTAGGGTAGTGTTTAGTTAACCCAACTACACATTCAAGTCATAAAGCAGAAATCCAAAAGAAATGACGATTGTTCTTCAATAACCCATGACTTGGCAGTCACAATCCCCCAACAAAATCAGGAAAAAAAATCAAAAGCCAACTAAGTCAAATGCCTCAAAAGGAGACTTAGGCAAAAATCAAGGCTATCCCGATGGACTCGAAAAGAAAAATCAGTTCATGCAAAAGTTAGGGATCAAAATCAAAACCAAGAGAGGTCCTCAAGTCCTCAACAAAATCAAAACAAACTTCAGTGGCCACCATATTAAAATCAAAGGGTCATTGACATCCGTAAAAAAAAAAAAGGTGACTGCCATTTCGGGCAAACCTTGAGTCATCATGTGTACACCGTTAACCCTTTTTGGAAGACATACATGTGCAGTATTAGCTGAACGTAGGACTGGAGATTATTACGAAGAAGGGGTGGGTACAAACCAAGTTTTGAGCCTAATATCCTTTGTTTCATAAACCATGAACCAAACAATGTTACAACCCACAAAAGACCTAATTGAGGCGAGGTTTATTCTAAAAGCATACCATTGCAAGGTTGCATAAACTGACTCCCCGCATATTTGATAGTCTTCAACATTGGTATCATTATCCTTGCTATATCTTTCACACACTAGCAAGATCAACATGACATCTGGACTAACAATCCATTCGTCTCACAATCACAACACTATAATAAACGTCTCTTTTTCAAAACTTACATGAACATTGCATTGAGATTATCGTTTGTGAATGAATAATTTTAACTGCAAATCAGTGCTTGACGTCAAAGGCACTCCAACAAGAGGCAATCAAATAGGAATTTGAGCTTTCAATGGTGTCGACCCGAATCAAGACTCCTTCAAACCCTTAATCAGGTGCAAGCCATCTCAAAGTACATCAAAACTCAGCTTCCAAAAGAGCAAACCACTTCATAACTAGTTAATTAGGCGCAGACCATTACCATGTTCAGACCGGGGTAAAACCATTTGCAGGGGCAGATCCTTTCTGTACTTTCAACTTGGTCAGGCATATCCTGCCAGACACTGACAATCATCGAGTGAAGAGCAAAAAAACGATCTTCATAAGCTGATCACGTCGCTACACTTATTTTCAGACCATTTTGACCATCAAGTGATCAAGCTTGAGGCATCGAGAACATCTTCGTCTGCTTCAATCATGACGTCTTCAACGAACTGAGTGTCGAGGAAATCAAACTGTCCCACCACCCAAAGTGCAATCTGCATTGGCAACTACCAAAATTCCGTTGTTCCGGCACCCCCAAAACATATCCAACCACCCGTCTGCAATCATACACATCATATGCATCGCATTCAACATCATGTACATCATTTGCGTACAAAAAACTAAATTGTACTTCCGCAACACTTGCATCTCCGTGCGTCAGCATTTGCATTTGCATATCCATTCGATATGGAACATCATTACAAGATCAATCATTCATACATGCATAAGTCAAGATCTAGGATCAATCGCGAGATTCCAGGACGATCTTTAGCCCAGCTAGGGGCATATTCTTCAAATCCGTTGGCGTTCCTCACGAAGTTGTTTCAAACTTTTATTGATCAAGCTCAAGATGATCTTCAGCTCAGCCAGGGGCATCTTCTTCAAGGTTCATGGGCATTCCTCATGAAGTTACCTCAACCTTGTGTTGATAAAGCTGTGATCTCCAAACAAGTCAGTAGGCGTTCCTCATTGAATTGTTCTTCTAAATCTTTTGTTGATGAAGTTGTCATCCCCAGCTCAACCAGTGGCACTTCTCCGAGTCAGTGGGTGTTCCTCATTGATTTGTTTCTGTCAACCTTTTGTAGATGGAGTTACTATCCTCAAACTAGTTAGCGGTTTTCTCCAAGCAAAATTCAACCTTCCTCTTGGGAGTTCCCCAGTAAGTTGGCTCATTTCAACCTTTTGTTGATAAAGATGTTATTCCTCAATGACTTCACAAGTTATTGCGATATCTCTTTTCAAAACTTCAAGATAAACATACGTGTTGCATTAACCGTTTCAGAATTGACATTTCTAACTTTCTAGATTTGCCTTATGCCTTAGAAAGATTACGTGAAGAAATCATCGATGAAAATTTGAAGACTTTTTTGACCTGGGGCAAATTATTTCGTCTAAGTGATTTGATCTGTACAAGTTTGGATTCACTTATAGCACAAGTTTGAAGACTCAGTTATACCATTAATCAGGGGCAGTTACGTCGAGCTTCTGCGAATCTCTCCAAGAGTTTGAAAACAGTGGGGCATTTGGACGCCATGTTTTTTGTAAAATCCTCTCAAGACGACCTTTTATCATGAACCATGTGACTTGGGGCATTTGAGAGTCTAAGGTGGTTGCGACGATTCTGTAACGAATATTTCCAACATAAGAAAACTCCAGTTGGTGACCTGAAAATTCCCAATAAGCGGATTAGCTTCACCTCTCCAGCGAAGCAGATGTTTATTTCTGTCGTGGTGAAATTCGGATACCAAACTATTGATTAGTTTGAATCTTTAATTCATTTTGCAACCGAACTTTGATTTGTCCAAAGGAAGGGATAAAGATCGAAATTCCCACAATGCAATGCAAATGCAAGGTTTAGAGAGTTTTAGGTTCGGGGGTTGGTTAAACTTAGGGAAGGTGCTAGCCTCCTAAATTTCTGTAGTACTCTACAGGAACCTCTTGTTTTATGTTTGTTTATTGCTATGTGTTTATCTGCTTAATGGTTGAAAGACCTAGTGGTTTATATCTAAGTATACTCGATAAGATATCGCATCTTATGCCTACTTATCCTTACGGGAGTGGAATCAGAGTATTTGTAGTTCCCCTAAAGGGTTTGAGGAATTCTTTGACTGTGGTTAAAGTTCCTACGGGTTTAGGGTAGTTGATTGATTGGTTTTAGGAGAAAAGGTGAGTTGTCATTTTAAGAGAGATTTAACCGCCACAAGTTGTAGGAAAATAGTCTTTGCATCGTCTTAAGAGAAGGGCTCAAGTACTCGGATATGGATCGACGAGGTACGCCTCTAGCTCTCTTAAGGCAAAGTTCCTACGATATTGATTGTATTGATGTGGGGTGGAGATTCTATCTCGCTTAAGATGATTAACATCTTATTCTCTAATGTTTGAATATTTGTTTGAGTTGAGTTGTATTGTTTTCCTATGTTGTAAAAGATAACGGTCTTTCCTATGGGGTAGGATCTATCTTAATTGATCAACTTGAATGGGATCAAGGATCGAGGGAGTATGATGCAAATGATATGCACTACACACAATTGTTGAATTATGTGTAGGTTTTTCCTTTGGACGGAATGCGATGCGAGAATGTAAATTGCGATAATTGTAAATTGCGGGAAATAAACCATACACACGCATGAAAGCGTTAAGGTGTAGGTGAGTGAATGTGTTGTGAGTGTGAGTGTGCATGATTGAATTAAGTTGTGGGATTGATTTTAATTTGGGATTGAGATTTAAGTTGTAGGATTGATTTTGATTATCTTAAGAAAATGTTTGAATCGGTGAGGTTAATTGTTTTTACAAAATATTGTATTAATTTTTGTGAATCGATTTTATTAGTTTTAAATAAAGGTTTTCTATTAAAGGTGGATTTAAATTTTAGCTAAAAGGGGATCTAGAAGGGTTAATCTTAAAGAGAAATTGTTTATAAAAGGTTGTTTTAGATTAATTATGCAGATAAGTTTATATTTTATAGAAGAGAGTTTGTTATAAAAGATAATTAGTCCAACTATGGTGTGAATTATTTTAATTAAGAGGGTTTCTTATAAAACAAGATTTACTATCAATTTATTATAATAATGGTTTTTTTAATTTAACAAATGAATACAAATTTATTTATTAAGTAAAATAGTTTTAATATTATAAATTATTTTTAAAAGGAAAAAAAGAATTGAGTTGTTAGTTAAAAAGTTAATTAGATTAATAAAGGAAAAGAATAATTAAAGGTTAATTTAAAACATTAGTTAATTTTATAAATAAGTTGATTGATTTTAATGATTAATTAAAAATTGATTAGTGGTTAACTGGTTGTTAGTTGTGATTAACGTGGTGAGTGTGTGCACGTGATGTGTGTGTACTGGATTAACAAATTACAACAGATAGCAAAAATAAAATGAAGTGAAAAGAACCCTAAATCCCTTCCCCCCCCCCCAAATCGCGATCGACTTCTCCTTCTTCGATCTCTTTTCGCCATCTCATCCTCTGTTCATCTTCTTCTTCGCGTCGTTCTCTCCTTTATTCTTTCGCTCTTTCACTTTCTACTTCCCACTTCTTTAATTCTTCCTTCTTCTTCTCTATTCCGATTCTCTTCTCGATCTTCTGTCTTCCACTCTTTCTCTCCACTGAAAACAATAAAAAACAAGCAAAACAAATCAATAAATAAAAAAATATACCATGAAACAAGCTCACGGTATGGATGGTTTTGTAGGCGTCCGATGGTGGATTCTCGGATGCGGATGATGTTGAAGGGTTCAGTGGTCGTGGTTGATGGCGGTTCGACGGCGATCCAAAGAGTTAAGGGGAAAAGTGAGATTTGCGGCGGAGAAAGGGCTTGCGAAGGGACTTCCGGCAATTTCACATTGGAGTTCCGGCGACGAAGATAAGTGTTCCTCCATCCATATTTAGAGTTTTGATTCTTTCATGAACTTCGGTATTTTTTGTGGATGTTAGTCGATTCTCCCCTGTATATCGAGTTCTAAATCCTTCTTATAGCTGATTTCAAAAAACGAATTAACTAGGAGTTTTAAGACTTTCCAATTGTGGTTGGAACATGTTTGAACATGTTCTTATTCACTTCCAAAATCGGTTTAATGTTGTTGATTGCATCTAAATGCCTTCATAACTTGTCTAATTATGTTGGGAACTAATAAATTCTATTCATTGCTTGCAGGATTAATGCGGTTGTGCCTTGCTGTTTTGCGAATACGAAACTCTAGGGAATCCAGACTGGGAGTCCCAACTGTCTTCATCATCAAATTCTTGATGTTGCACTCTTGACATGAAAGAAGTGGCAGGATTTTCGTTGCAGTCTTCTTTGATAACGCTTATCTATGTCATTGTTTCCGCTATGGTGCATGTGATAGCCTTCCTCCCTGGGTTTTCCGAATGGAGCTGGAAATACATATTGTGCACTCTTGCTTTTCTTCTTGTCTAAAACACTTGTTTTGGTAGTGCAGGATTGCCGGTTCTATTATGATAGGCGAGTTTGGCTGCTCCGCTTTCTCAGTTCATGACTTACTTGCTGCGATGAAACAAAACATGTTCTGTTGCTACCATTTCGTCTTTCTTTCAAGTTGGTGGCTCCTGGTTGCCCTCTATTTGGTCTTTGCTTAATGCGCTTGTTTTGGCAATGCAGGGTATTCTTGGAACCTTTGATGAGTTTCAGACTCTACTTTTGAACTTCATTAACGTATTCTTCTTCTTTCAGGATGCTACACAAAGTTCAGGTTTTGCTTGTCGGATGCCGTCAAGGAAGGTTTCGACTTCAGTGATGATGGCTTTGTGTCTGAACCAAGAATTTAAGATTGTTGTTGTTTGGGGATGTAGTTGTTATGAAACTTTCTTGGCAGGCCGTTGCCGTTGTGAGTTGAACTCAGAGAAGAGGACAATCGGTTTAAGCTCTTTGTAAATTTGTTCGGTGTGGTCTTGCGTGATTTGTCTAAGTCTTAGCCTGATACTGACACATGAATTTGTCTTGCAGGAGCGCGAATGTTCTTTATGAAGTCGGCTGGCCTTCTTCCTTTGGAACATGCCTGAACGGTCAACTCACAAGGCATGGCGTGAAGGTGGTGTTGGAATCAATTATGAGCTGCCATTACTCATGTGAACTTTCAAATTTTTCTCTTTGGTATGCTTATTTTGTTCCATTGACAGGGTGCTATTAACTTTCTGCTAATACTCCGCTTACGAAATTGAGCATATGATCGCAAGTGAGTGGTTTCAAAAATAACAATACACGCAATTTCAGAATGCAGTAGTTAATAGTGCTTTTTTGCAGGGCGGAAGTCTTAACTGTTGTAGTTAGCAGGATCTTCATTGCAAAGAAAAAGTTATTTCTAGTATGAAGTGCTTCAAGGAATGTAGCATTCGTAATGAATCTTTGCTTTTTATTTCGAAACTGAGGGATGAAACCAAATCATTTCATCCCTTTTCTTAACCTTTACTTTAAGTGTTATGACCTTTTGATTGTCGGTTGGTTTGCAGGATGTTTGAAGTGGCTCCTGGTTCTGGCGGCGGGAAACATATTTGAATGCTTATCTAATCTTTCAGGAAGAGTTTGACCAAGCCATACCCACACAAAGGAGCCTGAGGTTATGAGTCTGAACCTAAAACTTGTTTGATAGCTTGTTGTATTGATGTGACAGTCTCACTAGAGCCGGTAGTGAGCAAAACAGAACTTTACATATGTCGTCCTTCTAAATTATGATTCAAAGTAGATTCTTATAGACTTTCTTGGAGTTTCGTCCACTGAAGCGTCATTAAACTTGTCGGTAACAGGCTGTTGTCGTCTTTCTTTATTGACATCTGTGGCTTTTAAACTGATGATGCCTTTATTAATGCTTTGATATCTCTTCTTCTTTTGTGATGCAGAACCGGTCTCGTGGACAGCGTCGCTTTGGCCGAATGTTCCAAACATGGTTGCTGAAGCGGAAATGGTGTTTTTTACTTTAAAGAACTTGGATTGGGTGAACACAAAGAGAGTCTGTATTTCCGGGGGACATTGCCACTTGAAGGTGTGTTTTACATTTCCATATGGTTGTGTGTCTTTCCTTTTTCGAGAATGGTGATGGTCTGCTATAATTATTGAAGGAAAATTGCGATCTAAACGCAGCGGAAAACAAAAATTTTCCTTTAGTGATCCTCACGAATGAGCATGGTCAGTGATAGAATCGTTACCTCTTTGTGGCGATTCAGATCTTTGATGCAGCGATCACAAGCGTTGATGAAGTGCAACGCCTCTACTCAGTCCACACGAACAGCTTCCGGTCACAGTGCTAGCTGCTTACGAACGGAATTATTTGAGTGAGAAAAGAGAATCAAAAACGAAATTGCATCAAGTGAAAGCTTCATCACAAGGGTTCCTTTTATAGACTCTCTTGTGGGCTGCGGGCTAAAACCCTAATTCACATGATCCATAATAATATTATATATTATTATAATAACTATTATTATAATAAATATATTTATTTTATTATTATTTTATAACCATTATAAAATAACAATAATTATTATTATATTATCCGAATTTCTATTTTTCACTTAAGTGCACCGTACCTTACGGTGTTCCTTTGATTTCTCTATCTCTCATCAAACTGTCCTTATGTGTGTGACCCTGTAGGATTTCGTAACGTTGGTAATTATATTAAATTATATATTTAACATAATAAACAGTAAGCGGTATCTAGCAACACATCACTGCTACCCAAGTCACGAAAATGTCATGTGATCTGACAAAACCTTTTCGTGATAATATATGTTTGTACAATTACCCTTTTGCCCCTATGTCTATATTGAACACAAGGCATACACTGTGTCATCCTTGTCCAGTTCAATATTGGGCCCTTAGACATTTCTCCTGTTATGCAGGATTGGCAAATTCCATCTAGGACACTCATGTCCCTCAGCATGCTTCGTGGAGTGCCCATCAACTGTCTTTATGATCATCCAGTTACGGATAATGTTTGATCAGCAATAAAGCACCCGACTCTACATCTAGGGTCCATAGTGGTTTCAGGTCGAAGGGTGGTAATACACCATTATCACCATGAGAATAACTTATGACACTTTGCATAACATACTATGTAGTATTCTCATAGCGGGTCAATCCGGTATAAATATTACTCCTAATATTTATACCTATGTCAAGACTTGATAACTCTTTATCCATGATCCATGAGATGTGATCATCAGTCTATCTTCATAATAGTCTCAATGCTTTTAATGTTATCCCACTTTGCAATAAAGCTTGACTACGGATATTTTAAGAATAATGTCTTTATGTTTAATGGGATCTCATGATTAAGTCACACTTAACATTTCATTAAACAGACTAACTATTCTAGGGACTTTATTATTCTGAAAGACAAACATAATAAAGAAATGCCTTTTATTATTAAACGAATAATCTGATACAAGTACCAAAAAGTATTGGCCTCTAGGGCTTACACCAACAATCTCCCACTGGCACTAGAGCCAATTAGGCATACCCCTAATACCCATAGATCTAGTATGACCATCATGCTTCTGTTGCGCAAGAGGCTTTGTTAATGGGTCAGCGATATTGTCAAGTGTAGGTACTCTGCATATCTTCACATCTCCCCGATCGATTATCTCTCGAATGAGGTGATAACGCCTAAGTATGTGTTTGGATCGTTGGTGAGATCTAGGCTCCTTAGCTTGTGCGATAGCACCATTGTTATCACAATATAAACCAATGGGATCCACAATGCTAGGGACTATGCCAAGTTCACTAATGAACTTCTTGATCCAAACAGCTTCCTTTGCTGCATTTGAGGCAGCAATATACTCGGCCTCAGTTGTAGAATCAGCAACTGTTTCTTGCTTTGAACTTTTCCAGCTCACAGCGCCACCATTGAGACAGAACACATAACCAGATTGTGATCTAAAATCATCCTTATCTGTCTGGAAGCTAGCATCAGTGTAACCAATTACATCAAGCTCTTCCTGACCTCCATATATCAAGAATGAATCCTTAGTCCTTCTCAAGTACTTAAGGATATTCTTGACAGCTACCCAGTGAGCATCACCGGGATCAGATTGGTACCTACTCGTTGCACTTAATGCATACGAGACATCTGGTCGAGTACATAACATGGCATACATGATAGATCCTATTGCAGATGCATATGGAATCTTATTCATGCGATCCCTTTCTTCCTTAGTTGAAGGGGATTGTGTTTTTGATAAACACAGACCATGTTGCATAGGTATGAATCCTTTCTTGGAATCATGCATATTAAAGCGTCTCAACACTTTATCTATGTATGTACTCTGACTTAGGCCAAGCAGTTTTTGTGATCTATCTCTATAGATCCTAATTCCTAATATATAGGCTGCTTCACCTAGGTCTTTCATAGAAAAACAATTCCCTAACCAAGTTTTCACTTGTTGCAAGGTAGGGACATCGTTTCCAATGAGTAATATGTCATCTACATATAATACCAGAAACACGATCATGCTCCCACTAACCTTCTTGTAGACACAAGGTTCATCTTCATTTTTGATGAATCCATATTGTTTTACGGTTTCATCAAAACGAAGATTCCAGCTTCTGGAAGCTTGCTTCAATCCATAGATTGATCGCTGTAACTTGCATATCTTTTGGGCATCTTGTGGTATGTCAAATCCTTCAGGTTGTGTCATGTACACATCCTCAAGAAGATTCCCATTAAGGAAAGCAGTTTTGACATCCATCTGCCATATTTCATAATCATGATATGCAGCGATGGCAAGTAAAATCCGAACAGATTTAAGCATTGCAACTGGTGAAAAGGTTTCATCATAGTCAACCCCATGAATTTGTTTATAGCCTTTTGCAACCAGTCTTGCTTTATAGGTATGTACCTTACCATCCATGTCAGTCTTCTTCTTGAAGACCCACTTGCATCCTATAGGGTTAACTCCTATAGGAGGTTCTACCAAGGTCCAAACCTGGTTTGTGTACATGGAATCCATTTCAGATTTCATGGCTTCTAGCCACTTCTCAGACTCAGGACCAGTTATGGCCTCTTTGTAGGTCACAGGCTCATCTTGATCCATGAGTAATACATCACCCTGATCACTTATGAGATATCCATATCTCTCAGGTTGGTGACGTATCCTGCTTGACCTACGCTGGTCTTGTTCTTCTTGAGCAGGTTGCTCTTCCACAACTACTTGTGTTTCCCGCTCTAGTTCCTCCATAGGTGTTTCAATGTTTTGTGATTCTTGAATTTCTTCAAGCTCTATTTTCCTCCCACTGTTTCCTTTGGAAATAAAATCCCTTTCCAGAAAGACTCCAGTTCGAGCGACAAACACTTTGCCCTCAGAAGGATTGTAGAAGTAATATCCTCTTGTTTCTTTAGGATACCCCACAAATAAGCATTTGTCAGATTTGGGCTCAAGCTTGGTTGAAATTTGTCGTTTGACGTAAACCTCGCAACCCCAAATCTTCATGTAAGACATATGTGGTTTCTTACCACTCCATATCTCATATGGTGTCTTATCAACCTTTTTGGATGGAACACGGTTAAGTGTGTAAGCTGCTGTTAATAATGCATGTCCCCAAAAGGAGTTTGGAAGATCGACGTGACTCATCATGGATCGGACCATGTCTAACAAGGTTCGATTTCTTCTCTCAGATACACCATTCCATTGTGGTGTTCCAGGAGGAGTAAGTTGGGATAGAATCCCATACTCTTTTAGATGGTCATCAAATTCTAGGCTTAAATATTCACCGCCTCGATCTGATCGAAGAACTTTAATATTCTTACCTAGTTGGTTTTGTACTTCATTCTTGAATTCCTTGAACTTTTCAAAGGACTCAGATTTGTGTTTCATTAAATACACATATCCGTATCTACTGAAGTCATCAGTAAAAGTGATGAAGTACTGAAAACCTCCTCTGGCTGGTATGTTCAGTGGTCCACATACATCAGTATGTATGAGTGCCAAAAGATCATTAGCCCTTTCACCTTTTCCTGTGAATGGGGACTTTGTCATCTTTCCAATTAAACAAGATCTGCATGTCTCATATGATTCATAATCAAAAGAGTCCAAGAGTCCATCTTTATGGAGTTTGGAAATGCGTTTCTCATTTATGTGGCCTAATCGACAGTGCCAAAGGTAAGTTGGATTCAACTCATTAGGTTTCAACCTTTTAGTATTAATGTTATAAATTGGCATTTCAAGATCAAGGACATATAGTCCATTATTCATTTTTGCAGTAGCATAGAATATATCATTCAAATAAATGGAGCAACAATTGTTCCTTATTATGAATGAAAAACCAAACTTGTCCAAACAAGAAACGGAAATAATATTCCTGCTAATTGCAGGTACATAATAACAGTTCTCTAACTGAATTATTAAACCACTAGGTAAAGTTAAAACATAAGTTCCTACAGCTAAAGCAGCAACCTTTGCTCCATTGCCAACTCGTAGGTCAACTTCACCTTTTGCCAAATTTCTACTCCTTTTTAGCCCCTGCACATTAGTACAAATGTGAGAACCGCATCCAGTATCTAATACCCATGATGCAGAAGTAGATAAATTAATTTCAATAACAAAAATACCTGAATTTGAAGTCTCTACTCCATTATTCTTATCTTCCAGGTACTTTGGGCAATTTCTCTTCCAATGTCCGGTCTTACCGCAATGGAAGCAAGTGCCCTCCTTTGCTATTCCTCCACTAGGCTTCAAAACAGGAGGAGTGGGTTTGGGTTTGGCAACTTCCTTGCCTTTCCCTCTACCACCCTGTTTGATGGGCCTCTTGTTCTGTTTCTTTCCATTACTGACCATCAGAATGGATTTCCCTTTTGTCTTCATATTCTGCTCAGCAGTTCTCAACATGCCTAGCAGTTCTGGAAGACTTTTGTCCAAGTCATTCATATTGAAATTCAGGACAAACTGACTGAAGCTCTCTGGCAACGATTGCAAGATCAGATCAATCGCAAGTTCCTTTCCAAGGGGAAACCCTAATCTGTCAAGGTTCTCCACATACCCAATCATCTTGAGTACATGGGGACTTACAGGGGCTCCCTCAGCTAACTTGCTGTTAAAAAGGGACTTTGAAACCTGAAACCTCTCATTTCTTGCTTGCTCTTGATAAAGCGTTTTCAGATGTCCGATCATATCGAACGCAGACATGTTCTCGTGTTGCTTTTGCAACTCAGAGTTCATGGTAGCAAGCATGAGGCAAGCGGTTTCATTGGCATCATCGAAATGCTTCTTATAAGCATCTCTTTCTGCCTTTGGTGCAGAACTAGGAGGTTCCTCCTCAGGAACTGGTGTCTCCAAGACATACAGCTTCTTATCGTGCTTGAGGACAATCCTCAGATTACGGTGCCAATCCAGGAAATTTGTCCCAGACAATTTTTCCTTATCTAGGATGGATCGCAAAATATTGTTCGATGTGTTTGTTGTCATGGTAATCTACAAGAGAAATATGAAAATATAAGTATCATTAAAACAACATATTTAATTAGGCCTTTAATCAAATATGCTCCCACTATTTTATTCAAAACAAATGACCCTCATCATTTGATTCGGAAAATCTCGTTGGAAGACTTTCTAGTGGGTCGAGATCCATGTTTCACTTTGTTTTAAGTCAGCGTTAGGCTGATTACACAAAACTAAGTTATTTAGGTAGGAACTCCTTCCAATTGTATCTCATACAACTCTCGAATATTTTCAATTGGGTGAATAACTCCTTATTCTGATCCATCACATGAATCATTCCCAATTCTTGCTTCTAAACATATATAATCTTATTATAATTTGTTTAGTTAAGTTTGACCCATTGTTTTAGCAATTGGATATTACAATTATCCCATCACACCTTACTAATATAGAACATGCACCTCGCGTAGGCGAAACCTACAATGCTCGATACTAGTCTTGATGAGTGCTAAAAATTGGAAAGCATAAACTTAATATTTAATTTTGAGGGAATTTGTTATTAGTTTGATCTCACCGGCTTAACATGCAAAACGTCTCTCACATGCATCAACATACAAGTACATGCATCAACATACATATAAAAAGATACAATTATGGCCCCTAACGCAATTGTTCTCTCAAGCCAATGAGAGAACCTAAGCTAACCTAATAACGATCTAAGCTTCTCCAAGCATGATCTCCAAGGTTATCCTCCTTTAATATTGAATACTTCCTTTTTTTTTCATAACATAATATTACATTACATATAAGAAAACTCGTTTTACATACGAGGGAGTGAGATGAGAAAAGAAGTTACATAAAGAGATTGAGAGAGAGTCACGACACGCAGGCCGTATTCAAAAATCCCAAAACAATAATAAAGGAAAAACTAAGGCCATAACTGATCACCACAAATAAATAATAATAAACACACTTTTATTATTAGTTTAAAATTCCGATAATTAAATAAACTAAATTAAATTTCGGCTGATTGATCACACTTTGCAGACTTAGCCGGGGGTTCCGCTGCCCGGTCAGCGGACGGTGGTTCCGCTGACCGTTCAGCGGACGGGGGTCAAGGGGGCAGCGCCTCCTTGCGGGGTTGTTAGGGGCAGCGCCCCAGCGAAAAATTTTATGAACACTTCATTGTATTTCACGTCGTTTCCTGCACAACTTTTGTGCATTTACAATCCCAACCGGAAAAGTCTGCGGCAATACAACACTTGTACTGCCATTAATCCTAATGCAACAATTTCATGCCGTCAAACACAACTCGATTGATAACTCAATATGATAGATCAACATATCATTGCTTCACCATACTAACGTCGGATTCCGAAGCGAATGAAAGTGATGATCTTTCAAAAGAATTACAATCCTTATGTGATTGAATGGATGAAATCAAAACAGTATATCCCATATACCATCTTTGCATCAGAATTTCTTATATCTTATATAAAAGTGATCGATCTAATTGTGTAACCTATGGATGATCAATGTATCGCACAACTTCACCATACTAATGTCGGATTCCGAAGCATAATCAACATCAATCATCCAAATCGTACACAACAGATGCCAAATTTAATTAATCGTTTATTGTTAAATTCATTCTGTGTTTTAATCGAATCAAATACAGAAAAGACGGAAATTTAACAGCTATCAGATCCATGGTTTCGTAAGTGGCTCTGATACCACTGAAGGAAAATTGCGATCTAAACGCAGCGGAAAACAAAAATTTTCCTTTAGTGATCCTCACGAATGAGCATGGTCAGTGATAGAATCGTTACCTCTTTGTGGCGATTCAGATCTTTGATGCAGCGATCACAAGCGTTGATGAAGTGCAACGCCTCTACTCAGTCCACACGAACAGCTTCCGGTCACAGTGCTAGCTGCTTACGAACGGAATTATTTGAGTGAGAAAAGAGAATCAAAAACGAAATTGCATCAAGTGAAAGCTTCATCACAAGGGTTCCTTTTATAGACTCTCTTGTGGGCTGCGGGCTAAAACCCTAATTCACATGATCCATAATAATATTATATATTATTATAATAACTATTATTATAATAAATATATTTATTTTATTATTATTTTATAACCATTATAAAATAACAATAATTATTATTATATTATCCGAATTTCTATTTTTCACTTAAGTGCACCGTACCTTACGGTGTTCCTTTGATTTCTCTATCTCTCATCAAACTGTCCTTATGTGTGTGACCCTGTAGGATTTCGTAACGTTGGTAATTATATTAAATTATATATTTAACATAATAAACAGTAAGCGGTATCTAGCAACACATCACTGCTACCCAAGTCACGAAAATGTCATGTGATCTGACAAAACCTTTTCGTGATAATATATGTTTGTACAATTACCCTTTTGCCCCTATGTCTATATTGAACACAAGGCATACACTGTGTCATCCTTGTCCAGTTCAATATTGGGCCCTTAGACATTTCTCCTGTTATGCAGGATTGGCAAATTCCATCTAGGACACTCATGTCCCTCAGCATGCTTCGTGGAGTGCCCATGAACTGTCTTTATGATCATCCAGTTACGGATAATGTTTGATCAGCAATAAAGCACCCGACTCTACATCTAGGGTCCATAGTGGTTTCAGGTCGAAGGGTGGTAATACACCATTATCACCATGAGAATAACTTATGACACTTTGCATAACATACTATGTAGTATTCTCATAGCGGGTCAATCCGGTATAAATATTACTCCTAATATTTATACCTATGTCAAGACTTGATAACTCTTTATCCATGATCCATGAGATGTGATCATCAGTCTATCTTCATAATAGTCTCAATGCTTTTAATGTTATCCCACTTTGCAATAAAGCTTGACTACGGATATTTTAAGAATAATGTCTTTATGTTTAATGGGATCTCATGATTAAGTCACACTTAACATTTCATTAAACAGACTAACTATTCTAGGGACTTTATTATTCTGAAAGACAAACATAATAAAGAAATGCCTTTTATTATTAAACGAATAATCTGATACAAGTACCAAAAAGTATTGGCCTCTAGGGCTTACACCAACAGCATAAAGAAATGCCTTTTATTATTATTCTGACAGTCTCACTAGAGCCGGTAGTGAGCAAAACAGAACTTTACATATGTCGTCCTTCTAAATTATGATTCAAAGTAGATTCTTATAGACTTTCTTGGAGTTTCGTCCACTGAAGCGTCATTAAACTTGTCGGTAACAGGCTGTTGTCGTCTTTCTTTATTGACATCTGTGGCTTTTAAACTGATGATGCCTTTATTAATGCTTTGATATCTCTTCTTCTTTTGTGATGCAGAACCGGTCTCGTGGACAGCGTCGCTTTGGCCGAATGTTCCAAACATGGTTGCTGAAGCGGAAATGGTGTTTTTTACTTTAAAGAACTTGGATTGGGTGAACACAAAGAGAGTCTGTATTTCCGGGGGACATTGCCACTTGAAGGTGTGTTTTACATTTCCATATGGTTGTGTGTCTTTCCTTTTTCGAGAATGGTGATGGTCTGCTATAATTATAACTTGCACATATGTTCTTCTGATCAGCCTCAATGTCATGAAAGCAAAGTTACTAACCATTCCCTTTTGTTATGTGTGCTAATGGTAAGGAGCTTAGAACATACTGCGGAAATTCCCGAAGGGCAGAAATAACACGGCCTCGACGAAACTTATCGTGTACTCTCGAGTCTAAGTGGCAGGAGGATATGTGGGCATTTACGGAAGCTTACACAAAGGACATTTCACTTCACAAATGCAGATCGAGGACGCGGTCCGTCAATGAAGGAATGGCTCAGCCTTACATATCAGATTCTTGTAACCTTAACATGTAAATATTTACCAGTGTAAAAGCTCAGGATCTTTAGTTGCTTTCTATTTAAAAGAAGTGGTACAGTTTATGCTGTTAGTAAGGATGTGGGCAGCTTTGCCTTGTCATTCTACGATGTGTACAACAATTACTCAAAATTCTAATGAAGTCTTCTATGATGGTGACAATAGTGAACTTAATACTCTTCCCTCAGCCACAAGCAATTACGTGAATGAATTCGTGATATGATAATTCTTCATTATTTGACTTCATCCACGATTCAGCCACCTTAAATTGAGGTCTTAGAATAAAAAAAATGCAGAAAATGAAAGTCTCTTTGTAACTCGAGTTTTTGAAAGGGAATTTGCATAGTAAAACCTTAAACTCCACTTGTACTCGGAGGAAATCCTTCAGCCTTGTGCTCTCCTTAAAAGAAGTTTGTATTTCTTGAATCTCAACATTGAAACACGATGCAAAAGCCTCCTTAAATTCATTTAGAACACACGAACCATAAATCGCTGACGAGGAGGAGAAAAACCAAATCTTTCCATTATGACCAAACGAAACTCAAATGTTGGCCCAACTCTTAAAACACAAATAATCCTTGAATGACCACTCTCAAATGAAAAACTCCCGAGACATCCTGAAGAGCCTAAACGTTGACTTTCTTGATAGGAGGATGCTCAAGGATCTTAAAACCAAATGAATTAGAACCTACTGGTCACGTCCCGCAGTGCTTGACCGTGAGAATGAGTATTGCCCCCATTTGAAATTACTGCATCTGCGCATGTTGGTTAGCCATACTAATCATACTTATAAAATTAAATAAATAATATACAAAAGGAAAAAAAACACAAGGAAGCGGAATCTTATGGTCAAAAATTAGGGTGCGACAATTTCCTTACTTCAACTTTTTGTTGATGTATTCAAATAAACCTCACTTATCATGTTCTCGACAAACTTAACATTTTGTCAATTTCCTTATTATCATCCTTTTGGTGCACATGTTGTGCGTGTGTATTCTCTATCATACTTTTGATAATAGATCTGTCATCCTTTTGGTGTCGGATGTGTGTTTACTATCATCCTTTTGGTGATAGACTCATCATCCTTTTGGTGTCAGTAAGCCATTGTATACTTACTATTATCCTTTTGGTAATAGAAAGTTTCGAACTCACTTTCATCCTTTTGATGAAGGGTCGTCGTGTGTGTTCTCTATCATCCTTTTGGTGATAGGTCCGTCATCCTTTTAGTGTCGGAGGTGTGTTTACTATCATCCTTTTGGTGATAGGTCTTCCATCCTTTTGGTGTCAGATATCTGTGAGTGTGTTCTATCATCCTTTTGGTGATAGACCCGTCATTCCTTTGGTGTCAGAAATTTGTGTACTTGCTATTATCCTTTTGGTAGTAGTAAGTTGTAACCTCACTTTCATCCTTTTGGTGAAGGGTCATCGCGTGTGTTTATTATCATCCTTTTTGTGATAGGCATGTCATCCTTTTGGTTCCAGATATCGTGTGAGTTTGTTTTCTATCATCCTTTTGGTGTCGGAATTGTGTGTGTTCTATATCATGATAGACTAATCATCCTTTTGGTGTCGGGAATATGTGTGTAATTAATATTATATTTTTGGTAATAGCGAGTTTCGACCTTGTTTTCTTCCTTTTGGTGAAGGGTCGTGTGTGAATGTTTCACTATCATCCTTTTGGTGATAGATCCGTCATCCTTTTAGTGTCGAAGTTGTGTGTGTTTACTATCATCCTTTTGATGATAGGTCTGTCATCCTTTTGGTGTCAGATATCTGTGAGTGTGTTGTATCATCTTTTTGATGATAAGCTCGTCATCCTTTTGGTGTCGAGAATCTATGTGTACTTACTATTATCATTTTGGTAATAATGAGTTTCGACCTCGTTTTCACCCTTTTTGTGAAGGTCCATGTGTGTGTGTGTTTCACTATCATCCTTTTGGTGATATATCCGCCATCCTTTTGGTGTCGGAATTGCGTGTGTTTACTATCATCCTTTTGGTGTCAGATATCTCTGTGTTCACTATCATCCTTTTGATGATAAATCTGTCATATTTTTGGTGTCGGAGTCGTGGGAGTTTCCATATCATTCTTCTGGTGATAGGTCAGTCATCCTTTTGGTTTCAGAGTCATGTGTCCTCTATCATCCTTTTGGTGATAGATCCGTCATCCTTTTGGTGTTGGAGTCATGTGAGTTTCCATATCATCCTTTTGATGGTAGATTTGCCATCTTTTTGGTGTCAGAGTCAGAGTTGTGTGTGTTCTCTATCATCCTTTTGGTGATAGACCCGTCATCCTTTTGGTGCTAGTAATTAGTGGATTATTTGGTTTGTGAACCATCATTTTGGTGAACGACAACATCAGAATCCTATGTGTTTACTTAATATTATCCTTTTGATAATAGCGAGTTTTGACCTCATTTTCATCCTTTTGCTGAAGGGTCTGTGTGTGTATGTTTGCTTACTATTATCCTTTTGGTAATAGCGATTTTGGACCTCATTTTCATTCCTTTTGGTGTCAGATATCTGTGTGTGTGTGTATTTACTATCATCCTTTAGGTGATATGGCTGTCATCCTTTTGGTGTCAGATATCTTTATGTGTGTGTTTGCTATCATCCTTTTGATGATATGTCTGCCATCCTTTTGGTGTCAGATATCTTCATGCGTGTGATTACTATCCTCCTTTTGGTGATAGGCATGTTATCCTTTTGGTGTCATAATTTTATGTTATCATCCTTTTGGTGATAACGACCTTTGCAAGTTATTCAATATTCCACTTCCTAGTCATTTTCTTTCTTTTAGGACAAATTCAGAGTCTTCTTCATATCTAATCGGCTTACATATTGAAAGAATGAACACCATAGCAGTTCATCTTACTAGGTTTAAGCCAATTAGACAGGGGCATCTGTCATACCCCAAGTTTGTCCTATTTGTATATAATTTTCATATGTACTTCCATCCACTGACAATTATTCAAAAACCCAGAAAAATAAGTTGTTTTTGTTTGCCTAAGTCCAAGATTCATTTGAGGATATTAAGGTAGGAATGTGTGTTGAATTTTATTTGACTGTTGGTCAGGCAAAAGAGTTTGTTTCATGATTGAGACCAAGGTGTGCATGATTCAAGTGATCGGTGCTTGAGGTTCTAATTAGGGTTTATGTTTCAATTCATGTTATTTGTGTGGAAAGGCAGTGTTAGATTATCAGTTGTTTCGCAGTTGAAGATCTCAAGGATTAGTTCATCTCCAGTCAGAGTATGGTGCAGAACAATCCATATTTCA
Organism: Lathyrus sativus; assembly: GCA_963859935.3. Lineage (NCBI taxonomy): Eukaryota > Viridiplantae > Streptophyta > Magnoliopsida > Fabales > Fabaceae > Lathyrus > Lathyrus sativus. The sequence continues at coordinate 676,185,967 of OZ012740.1, forward strand.
AATCTTATGATTTTCAAAGACATGATTCAAGAGGGTTCATAGTGAAGTTATTCTAGATTTATTGGTCATTCAAATTTTAGAGGCTGAGATTGATTCATAAGTTTCTCAAGACAAGTCCATTCCCCATACCCAATTATCAATCTATTCTTAACCTATATTCATTTCCAGTTCACATCCATTATCGTCCAATCTAAATCACGTTCATTTCCACTTAAATTCAATAACCATTTCTTGATTTTTATCCATATTCTAAACTCTTTCATATCCATCAACCATTTTAGTCCATTTTCAAATCCAATTCAAATTCGAATCATATCCAATTATTCATTTTCTATTTTTTTTATCCATTTACCTTTTTCATAATTAATTTATTTTCCATTTTATTTCACTATCTATTTTCCAAATTCCATTTTTCAATTCAGCACATTCCTATAATTTACAAGTCCAATTTACCTTTTTATTAAGGTCCATCTCCAATTACAAGATCCATAATCCAATTAGGTAAAAAAGAGCCTATAATTTTGTTATCATTCTTGAAGCTTTTTTTCCTAAAAAATGTCCATCATTTGCAAAACATGAAAACCATCGACATTTTTTTACAAAGCCCAAATCCCATTACCATGTTACAAAATCATTATACAATCCATAAAAAACCATTTAAGAAAAACCCGAAGATAATAAAAAGCCCATTTACATTTCAGACAAAAAGTATGGAAAAAATAATAACATGAAAAATCCAGCGCCTACCACAACTACATCAACAAATAAACTTGCCACAACATGACTCATAGTACACCATGAGCAATCGTGAGCAACATAACAATATAGGAGTCTGCGCAAAACCTTCCAAAGCATACCATGCCTTCATACAAATCCAAACAACTCCCTAAGCCACCAACCTTGACAAACCTTGAGCTAACAAAACAAGTCACTCGCACTCGCACAACACCAACGCGACCTGCAAAATCATTCAACATACACTCACACACAACAAACCATGTGATTTTCAAAAACCAAAATCCTGCAAAAACTTTGACAAAAAAAATGTGACCCTACCCTTCATAATTTTGCATACGACAAAAAAGGGAAATAATCTCCACCTGTATAATACCATTTCTTGAAAGTCGTTATGCATAGAAAAAAAACCACAGCATCACCATTTCATCACAAATTTTTAGACCCCAAAAATACCCTTTTTACTCCTCTATAAAGTCTCTCTCATTCTCCCTCTAAAAGGAGGAGGATAGCCAATATTTCTATCCCAAGATCATGACCCAACCATCCTCAAATTCTGCACTCTTCAACAAATTCAGAACCGACTCTTCTCAACCTTAATCCTCACCCCATCCTCTTTTCTCACGCATAAACCTTCAACAAAAAAAACCAACCCCAACTTTCTTTAATCTTTCATCTTCTTCCCCAAACGTCAATCCACAAACCTTAATTAAATAACTCAAACCATAACCAAACATACAAAATTGAAGAGAGTAGAAGAGATTGAATCAAAACCAAATCCCCAAATCACCTTCAACTTTCCAAATCAACACAGAACCCAAAATAAACAAAAATGAGAGGAAAAGAAAAGAGAGATTGAAATCGAAGAAAAATCGTAAATAAAGCCAAACCTGATTCAAATCGAAGCGTTGGGAAAGTAAATCGAAGCATTTGAGAGAGAGATCGAAGAGAAGGTTTGAAAATGGCTGCTCTGATTTTGTTTCTAACTGTGTTTCAATGATGTTGTTGTTTCATCTTCTTTCTTATTTTTGATGTTTTAAAATGAAGTGAATTTGTTGTTGTGCTGTTTTTTTCAAGACGTGCTTTGTTTCTTTTGAATAGTGAAATGTTGATTTGTTACTACTTTCAAAAATGGAAGTTGTTTTTCAAGTGTGTTGACCGTGATTTTGTTATGAAGGGACGATGTTGCTAGTAGTGCTTGGCTAGTAGGGTTGGCGCTTAGATCTTGGGCTTTGCAAGCCCGTTCAATTTTTTTAAATCTGCACCACCCTTTCATCTTTCAAAATCATGTTGTTCTGGGCCTTTCATCCCATTTGAGTATGTCCACAAACCCCTGTTTTTACGCCACACCCCTCCCTCTTTTATGTTCTTAAACTATTTTAACATTTTTATTATTTTTAAAATTTTAAAATAGTTCTTAGTATTTTATTTTCAATTTTTTGTGTCACTATTCCTTTTATTTTTTCCCCCATTAATCCACTTATTTTAATGTTCCTTTTTACTTCAATTTTATTTTGCAAGTTTATTTTAATTTTGGTCGATGAATATCTAAATAGTCATGGATTATCGATTCATCGATGAAAATCCATGATTAAGATTGAATCATTTTCTTTTCTTACTTATATTTCATTTCATATTAACTTCGATTTTATTTTCGATTCTTTATTTTATTTTTTATTCTTGGTCGATGAAAGTCTTTAATATCGCGAATGTTGGTTGATTGAGGTTGATTAACTTTCATGATTTCAAATCTGTAAAAAATGATCATTGTGATCATTTTCTATACTTTAGGATCGTGATAGGTTACCATTGATTAATCGACACAAGTTTGTGAGTAAGACGAGATCATTCGCTTTTCTCTTTGTGTGGCACAATTTCTTCATGAGAACGATCTACATATCGTTTCTCCATCGTGTTTTGGCATAAATATTCTTGCGCGACCTCCTATAGTATGATCTTCGTCATAGATCGTGCTATGATGGTTTAGCGCTAAAGTCGACCTGATTCATCCGACTAATCACTAACCACTAACTTTAATTTCTGTAATAATATTCTTGATTTGTTTTCCCGTCAATATATCTTGATCTTATTATCTTATTGTTCATACATTATTATTAATATTATATTGATATTGATATTATCTTGTTTATTATCATTATTCATATTGTTCATATCATAATCATATTGTTCATACTTTGTTCATACTATTCGAAAGCTTACTAATAATTATCGAAACCCTAAAAGCCTAAATTGGTGGACTGTGGTTACTCCTCTCAAGACATGGAGTACGGACTTTGTACATAAACCCTAGAAAAGGATATTTTTGTGTGACTCTGGTTCGTGGCTTAGTTTAGGACACCTCACACACACACGGTTTCCTCTTGGGCTACCTTACAAAGAGACCTTTTTATTTCGTGCAATCCCGTGTAACTTATATATACCCCACTCCCATTCCGATGCATGCATTCGTTTTGCTTTGATTGTGGTTTGTTTACTAGGAGCACCCCTAAGGACTAGCATAGACTAAATCATTTTCAAACTAATTCTAGATTCATTGTCGAGCCATTTTCAAACACCCTCTGTAAGTCAATTGCTCTTTAGCATTTTCCATCAACCTAATACATACACTCGCACATTTCATCGTGGTTTCGTTACTAGGAGCACCCCTAGGGACTAAGATCGATTCTCATCCTTTTTAATTCAAACTCTCGATTTATCGTCGAGCCATTTTCAAATCAACCTCCTCGCACACAAATACAATCAAACCCTTGATCCAACGTCAAGCGAATTTCTTAATCAACTTACGAAAGAAGAAAATCCTCGGAGTCTAGCATTCCTTGGATCTTCGAGTGAATGGTTCTTGAGGTGCACACCTTGGGTTGTTGTTCATTTAGCCTTTCGTCTTAAAACACTTAATCTTTATCAAACATTTTTTTAATCAATTTAAGAGAGATGGAGATTCTTGAAATCTAGCATTCCTTGGATCTTCGAATGAATGGCTCTCGAGGCATGCCCCTTGGGTTGTTATTCATTCAATCTTTCGAATTCAAAACATTCAATCTTTAACAAACCTTTCTAATCGACTCCCGAAAGAACTGAGTTCTTAGAGTATCGCATTCCTTGGATTCTTGAGTGACAGCTCTTGGGGCACCCCCTTGGGTTGTTTGTCATTCAATCTTTCGTCTCTACATTAATCTCTTATTCTCGTGGTCGCATCCATGAACTACGGACGCTCTGATTATTCATTCATTCGAATGTAAGATACGTAAGCACAAGATTGTGATGATCTTGGCGAGCACACTTTTTCTTTTTTCCACTATTTTCACACTTCTATCCATCTTCTGTTTTCCCCCTTTCCAAACCTTTCTTGTAGTCGAACTACGAGCACTCTGATTTCTCATTCTCGTCAGAATAAGCATACGTAGGCACAAGGGCCCCAATCCTTGGCGAGTGACCTAACCTAAAACCACCCATTTCCGCTTAGCATCGATCCCCTTTTATCGTACCTTTTCACATTAGACATTTAGAAGAAAAGAAACAAGCTTAGATAACATTCATCACAATTCGAATTAAGAGGTCCCTGTTGAGTACAACAAACGTAGGGGGTGCTAATACCTTCCTCTTACGTAACTGACTCCCGAACCAAGAATGTGGTTGCAATGACCATGCTATTATCTCTTTAAAGGTTTTCTCGATATTTTCCTTTCCCTCTTTTGGGATAAATAAAGTTCGGTGGTGACTCTGTCGAACCATTTTTCACGCCCTTCGTGCAAGAGCCGTATTTTCGATTGTATTTTTTTAGGTGCGACACCAACCAACCATCTTCTTGTTCCAAAATCTCAACCTATCCTTAAATAACTCTAACTTCTCTTTAATGACATGATCGCTCCTACCTTTCACTATGATCTTCTTCCATTCAACTTCCACAAACTTTTCAAAGCTATTATTATCGAACCAGACATTGTTAAATTTAAACTGTTTAGGGCCTCAATCCTCCTTGTTAACTTTCAACCAAATCGGACAATGATCAGATATATCTCTTCTCCCTACGTTTTGACCCACCACACCCCACATGTCCATAATAGACTCTGAAGTCAAGAACCTATCAATCCTAATCATTAACTTCCCATCACCACTAAACCAAGTAAAGGAGTCACCAATGCAAGGAACATCCACCAAATTTGCTTCTTCAATAAAGTCCCTGAATTCTCTCTGTTCATAACTCCTACTATACAATACACTCCCTTTCCTTTTGCCTGATTTAGAAATAGAATTGAAGTCTCCCCCCAATCAGCCAAATACCGTCAGTATATTATTTCCTCAACTCCATAATCTTTCCCCATAAACGCCTCTTCTTAGGCAAAGCACAGGCTGAATAAACATTAACGACATAATACCAATTGTTTCTCCACCTGATTTTCAGACCCAAATAACCATCCCATTTGAAAGTAAAAACCACCTCTATAGAATTTTCATTCCACAATGTTAAAATACCTCTTTATAAGTCGTTCGCATTACCGTTGGGCCACCCTAAATCCCCACCATTCCACAAACTTACCACTACAACTAGATCCGCAACTTTGAATTTAGATTCTTGAATAAAAATCAAATCTGCCTTACCTGAGGAAATAATATGATTGATCCTTTTTCTCTTGGAAATGTTTCCACCTTCTCTAATGTTCATCGATCCAATATTCATGGAACCAAATCTGAAATCTCCCTCTTTTTCTGGATTCTCTCCTTTTTCTTGTTCCACCACCTTTTTCACCACAGACTGGTCATTACACTCCATTGTGTTGGGTACTTGATCCACTTGAGAATCCTTACCTCTATGAATAAGATTATAGTCTAAAAACCTCTCCTCATCATTCTCTACATTAAGCATGCTCCAATACTCCTTCGACTTCGAATCAGAAGAGGAAAACTCATTGAGAATAAAATTTTTTGGAAAAATACGTAATGGACCATGTATGTCTTTCATCATTTTAATTAAATTAAACCCCATTAACAAACACGTTGAATATTTCGTTTAAGACCACCACACAATTGGTCCTTACCATAATTCTAGCGACATCCATGCAGATTCCTTTGGACATGTTCTTGTCCGTGCATACAAAATTTCCTACCATATTAGCAAGTTTTTCAAAAAAAGAGAAATTCCACGCTTGACAAGGGATACCAAGACATCTCAACCATGTAACTCTCTCATTATCGATGTCTTCTTCCTTCCATTCTCTAATAACCGAAAACCACTGACTTCACCACGACTCAGCTTCTCTAATCAAATCTCAAATTTTTCCTTTTTCAGATTCCTCTAACAAGCAAAGATTCCCCCCCCCCCCAACGGGGTAATTCTAATGGTGAAGTAACCTTCTAATTCAAAACTTATGCGTATGTTGTACGACGATCCTGGGTTGATTACCACACCTATGTGCGCTTTCTTGCAAGATCCAGAAAAAACCTTCCTTGAGTTGTCCACCCTTGTTCCATTCACCTGAACATTTTCTTTCTATTTTAAAGCACTCTTAACAAAACCTCCTTCCTTCCTTTCAAACCTTGGCACATTAGCATATATTTTCTTGTCATTAATGAATATATTGTCCAGTTTTACAGCCAACAACATACAATCTTCCACCCCTCTGAACCTTGCGAACCCAAACCTCTTCCCAAACTTGCTTCTCTTAGGAGGAATGACCACTTCCTTCAAATCTCCATGCTTAGCAAATAAACCAAAAATCTGAGCAGCCTTCAACCTATCGGGGAACTCTGTAAAATACACAGAAGATATACCATTCTCCTCCAAACCTACTACCTTTCTAACCACCAGAAAACTATCCCATTTCGATTTGTGTGAAGAACGAAAACCTTTCCTTTCAATCTTCTTCCACTCCACTACTAGATCAAACACCAAAATCTAGACAAAAGACAACATAAAGAGAGCAAAACAGACAATAAACGAGTACCTGAGTTGATGAGAGACTCTGGATCAACAGAAAATCTACGCTTCACATTATAGTGTTAGAAGGAAGTCAGGGTTTCTCTCTCTAAATACTTTTAATAAGTCGACTGTAATTTTTATATATGGCTTTCGAGCATGGTGGAACCTCGTCAATCCTTTATTGTTAGTGTATTTTTTGAATTGCAGATAAATTGGATTAGAGTATCTCTTATACTCTCGTCAATAAATTTTGAGTATCAAAAAATGAAATTGTATGTTTTTCATAATAAAAAGTAATTAAAAAAAGAGAGATTATTTAAAAATTTTGATTTAAAAAAAATTAATATTTTTATACTAAAAAACTGTAAAAATCTAATATAAACTTTTAAAAATAATTATTTTTAGGTTTAAATAGATAAATTATCTATTTAAATTAACAAGTTTTTGATCTTCCCCTCTATATTTTTTTTAATTTAAAAAAATTCATGAATGCTAAAATCACTTTGATTTTTTTTAACTTAAAAATATTTATGAAATTCTTAGGTAAAAAGAATTTTTTTATTGATTTTAACATTTTTTAACATTTAAAAATTATTTTTTAAAAAAATACAGGAATAAACGGTTAGTGCGTGAGATATTTTTACTAAAAAAAAGAAAGAGAGAATAAAACAATAAAGATTATATTATTTAATGAAATGATAATAAAATTGAATTATAAATTATGTATTTATATACATTTAATTTATCTATTAAGTAAAATAATAAATTCTAAATCTTAATTAACTTTAAATTTTAAACACGTAATTCAACTTAAATTATATCTAACATCTCAACGCAAACACTAAAAATTTATTAATTTTTATCGACTTTCCTATTTAAATCTTAGTTTTATTTACTAACATTATTTTTTAAATTATGACGTGTAACGGGCCCATATGCTTATAAGATACGTTGAAAGTTTGACTTTTGTTTTATAAAGTAGTTAATAGAAATGACACTCTAAATTAATAATTGAAATAGACATGTAGATGTAGAAGCATCAAACACATCAATAAATATTCAAAACCAAAATACGTAAACAAATAGAGAAAGTTAAGCAAAAACATTAATTTCTTAGATATGTTTAAAGTCGTTTTAAATAAAAAAACTAAAGTTAAGCAAAAACATTAATTTCTTAGATATGTTTAAAGTCGTTTTAAATAAAAAACTAAGAGTAATGTTAGCTTGTGTTTTAAGGGCACATGTTAAAAAACTGATAAATAAAAAATTTATATGAAAAAAACAATAAAATTATTAATTTCAATATACAATTTTCAATAAATTTTTATTATATTTATCTCTTAACTTATACCCTTAAAATACAAATTAGCATTACTCAAAAATTAATATGAAAATAACACTTCATCTATATATGGTTTTAATCATGTGAATGCTATACTTAACGTTTCAACATGGCAACTAAGATATTCATGGAGATTAAGACACATACCAAATATGGTTGGAGTTTGAATTTTTCTAAAATATTTGCAAGTTTATTGTTTATTATATGTATCCTTCAAGTAAGGGCAGTGTCTATTTCTTAAAATTAACAAAAATTTACGTAGTAAATTTTGTTATTAATAAATAAATATTATTTTTTAAATCTTAATTCTAAAATATTTAGGAAAAGGAATTTTGGTAATTCAAATTTTAGTTGGAAAATAAATAAAGTTTAATAAAAATTTATTTAATCAAACTTTAAATTCAAATTCATCTAAAATAATATAGTTTTAAGTGATGTTTATCAAACAGTTAATTCAATTATTTAATTAAAAATATTAATTTATAAAAATTATTTGTTTTTATTTGATAATATCTACTCCCCTGGTCACTATTATATAAAAAAAATAATCTTAAATCTTAATCATTATTATAAACAAAAGTAAAAAATTTAAATTAATCAATACTTATATTGCTATTATTTAAATCTTAAATCACAATATCTAATATTCTTATTTGACTTTCGGCAACGATACAATATTCAAAGGTAAAAAAAACCATAGTCTAAAGGGGTAATAGCAACGGTTTTAAATGTGGCCAAATATTTCTTTTATGTTGACTGTTTTATAAAAAACCATAGTCTTAGCCCGGGTTTGTCCCCACGGTTATGTAAATCTACCTTTTAGAACTGTGGTAACAATATTTGAATTGCTTCAACTTTTTAACGAGAAATTTTAGAAATTTCTTTTTAGAGATTAATTTTGTATGATTAGGTTTTATCGCTTTTTATTGAACCACATGTTATTAGTTTTATCTGCTTATAGCGATTAATGCGTAAGTATGGTTTTATGTTAGATTTAGTTATCAAATTTATCTTTTTGTGATTTAATAGTTTGTAATTTTTAAAAGTAGATTGGCTATTCGATTAAAAAGATTCAATTTAGATATATTATATAGATTGAATTTGATTCATTGATTCATTGATTAACTACTAACGTCTTCTTTTCATATTCATTGTATTGTTTAATTATAGTTCAAATTGTTGGAATTAACCTAAAATTTTGAGTAATTCTGAACTAATCTTAATAAATAAGATTCAATCAACTGATCGAAATTATTTATTCTTCACTCTTCACTTGAGTGAATCAATCACACTTTGATTGTAAGAATGATTATGCGCAGCAATTGTTAATGGAAGAAGAATAAAGAAAATTGAATAAAAAAGAAGATTAGGGTTTGACGAAAATTGGAGAAGAAAAATATGATTTCTGTAGAGTAACTCTCTGCTCTCAAACTAAGAAAATATTATTCAACTGTGCAACTGCACTTTTTGTTGTGTGTGTTACAATTCATAATAGGGTTATTCCCTATTTATAATTGAGCTAGCTTGCTCCCTAAGATAAAGCCCAAAATTACAAAAGCCCAAAATTTCTATTTTGGTCTAAGTCGAAATCATGTGTGAAGCAACCTGCTTCAACACTTCGACATCTAACACAACTCGACACACACTACAAGTTTCAACACATCATTGTTTTTGTCAAGCACTACCTGCTTCGACATAAGGAATTACAAACTCAACACACCAGCTAATTCATTGTGTCTAAGCTAACTATATTCATCATATACCTTAGCTTCTTGAGACTTCACTTGCATTCCTGTCGTCATGTTATCTGCAATATGATTCTCAACTTTGTAGTGTTCCAAGTTCATCTTCTCTTCTGCTACCTACTCTCGAAGATAATGGAACCTCATCTCGATGTGCTTGCTTCGACCATGTGTTATTAGATTCTTCGCTATATTGAGTGCTGACATGTTGTCGATCTTAATGGTAATTGCTGCATGACTCTTCCCTATAATCTCTTCGATCAGGTTCATCATCCGTGTTGCTTAACATGCACATCGAGAAGCAATTATGTGCTCTACTTCGCACGGAGACAATGCCACTACTGGTTCCTTTCCCGAACTCCAACCAATTGGTGCACCACCTAGCATAAACACATAGCCCACTGTGGACTTTCTATCCTCAGCATCACTACATCAACTTCAGTCAATGTATCCCACTAACTTGCATTCCTTTCCTTCATCAGTTGCAGGAAACAAAATGTCGTAGTCAAGAATTCCTTTCAGATACCTTAGTATCCTCTTCGTCGCTGCTAAGTGTCATACATTTGGCTTCTGCATGAATCTACTTACCATACCCACACTGTATGCTAGATCAGGCCTTGTGCGACAAAGGTATCAAAGTGATCCAATGAGTCTTCTGTATTGTGTTGGATCGACATCATCTTCATTTGTGTCTTTCGATAGTTGCATTTTGGGTTCAACTGGAGTCAATGTTGGGTTGCAATCTTGCATCTCAAATCTATTGAGTATTTTTCCTGTATATCTTCTTTGATGCATCACCAAACCTCTACTGCTCTTGTAGAATTCGACACCATGGAAGTATGAGAGATTTCTCAAGTCCGACATTTCAAACTCCTCACTTAGGTCATGTTTGAAATCTTAGATCTTCTCTTGAAACTTTCTGTTATCAACAAGTCATCGACATAGAGACATAGTATAAACAATTCACTATTGCTTCTTCTTACATATACTTTATGCTCAGTTGTGCAATTCACAATTTCTTTCTCCCTTAGAAAACTATTTATCTTCTTATTCCAAGCTCTTAGAGCTTGCTTAAGTCCATACAAGACTTTATGCAGCTTGTACACCTTACTTTCTTCGCCTTGTTTCACAAACCCAGCTGGTTGTAGAATATAAACTTCTTCATCTAAGGGGTCATTTAGGAACACACATTTCACATTTATCTGACATATGTGTCAATTGTTCATGTATGCTAGACCAACAACAACCTGATTGTTTCGATCCCTGCAACAGGTGCAAAAACTTTGTAGAAGTCAATTCCTTCTTTCTGAAGAAATCCTTTTGCTACAAGTCTTGCCTTGTGTTGAGTTACTTCTCCTTTGGGATTCAACTTCACCTTGTATACCTACTTCACATTGATTGCCTTCTTGCCTTGAGGCAATTCGACAAGTGACCAAGTGTTGTTGACTTTGATGGACTGTAGTTCCTCATTCGTTACTTTCTTCTACTTTGAATGTTTCAATGCCTCAGTTTCATTGACTGGTTCGACATTTGTGTAAAAGCATAATGTACCAGCTCACCTTCTTCGTTGACCATATCATCTGATGTAACCATACATTCTTGCAATTGTGCAGGCATGTGTCTTATTCGTTGAGGTCTATTTGGGCCTGCTTCACCTCTGACCTCTTCTTGTCAAACTTCTCTTTCGACTTCACTGGCTCGTTCTTCAAATAATATTCTCACTGAATCCTTCTTAACATTATCATTCCAATCCCATTACTTAACCTCATATATGATCATGTCCTTGATGATCACTACTTGCTTATTCACTGGGTCGAACAACTTGTATCCTCCAGTTGAATGATATCCTATCAAGATCTTTTGACTCAACTTGTAATCAAGTTTTCTTCTCAGCTGATTTGGCACATGTTTATGTGCTATAGATCCAAACACCTTCAAATAACTTAGGCTAGACTTGACACCAGACTAACATTCTTATGGCGTAATTCCTTCTAGCCTTTTCGTCGGACATCTGTTCAACATGTATGTTGCAGTCGACACAACTTCTCCCCATAATTCTTTGGATAGATTCTTGCCTTTCAACATACTTCTCACCATACTCATGATGGTTCTATTCTTTCTCTTTGTAGTTGCATTCTGCTGTGGAGTGTAGGATGGCACCACCTCATGTACAATCCCTTCTTTCTCTCATAATGCATCGCAATTTTTTGACACATACTCTCTACCACCATCAGTCATCAAAATCTTTATATTTCGACCACTTTGTCTTTCAACCATAGACTTAAATTTGTAAAATATCTCAATCACTTCACTTTTCTTCTTTATTAGGTAAGTCCGCAGTTTTCGACTGAAATCATCTATGAAAGTGACAAAGTATCTGTTACCTCCAACCGAATCCACCTGGATAGGACCACATACATAAGAGTATATGACTTCAAGAATTGCCTTCGACTTGCTTCCTGCATCCTTGCTGAAGTTATTCTTATGTTGTTTTGCATGAACACATTCTTCACACACTTCACTTGGAATGTCGATTTCTGGTAATCTGAAACCATATTTCTTCTCTTTAAATATCTGATGTCTTTGAAATTGAGATGGCCAAGTTTATAATGTCTTATCCATTCATCTCCATTGGCTGCAGTTACAAGGCACTTCTGCTCCATCACATTAAGCTCAATCTTGAAGGTTCTATTCTGTGACATTAGAGCCTTTAAGATCAACCTTCCATTTGAGTCAAAAACTTTCATCATCTTGTCTTTAATCGACACCTTGTAGTTCTTTTCGACCAGCTGCCATATGCTGAGAAAATAACTCTTCATGCCTGATATGTACAATACATTGGAAATTACTGACCTCTTGCCATCTTTTCTCATAATAAGAACATCACCAATACCTTCAGTTGCTAGAGTATTGTCATTTGTAAATTTCACCATGTTCTTCATTGAGGGCATTATGTTGACAAACCAATCTTTCCTACCAGTCATGTATGATGAGCATACTTAGTCCAAGTACCATTAGTCCTGAAATCTTTCTTCATCTCTTGTTGTGACCATCAGCAACATCTCGTCTTCTTCATATTTCGCCAGCTTTGCATCAGTTGCTTGATTCTTCTGCTTTTCAGGATAATCATTATAATAGTGACCATACTTCTGAAAGTTGTAACACTGAATGTGACTTTTGTTAGGTTTTTGACCACCACCTATTTGTCTACCAACAACAACACCTCTTTAGTTGCTTTGGTTCTAGGGTTTTCTCTAATTTGACCAGTTTCATTCTTGCTGATTTTGACCAGTCAAATTCTTGTAGCCTCATCCGCCTTTGTTGTCATTCCAACTTCCTTTGCCTTTGTTTTCTTTTACTGATTGCACCTGCAAAGGCACATCACTCTTCGACTTTCCTGCAACTCTTTCTGCCATCCTTTGTTCATGAGACTCAAGCGTCTCTTGAAGCTCTTCCTTTATCAATGTTGACAAATCTTTCGACTCTTCTATGACTACTACCACGTGGTCGAATTTTGGAGCCAATGACCTCAAGATCTTTGCAATAAATAATCTTAATGTCAACACTTCTCCACATACTTTGATTTGATTCACAAATTTAGTAATCCTAGTGAAGAAATCAGTTATGCTTTCATTGTCTTCCATCTGAATCAATTAATATATTCTTTTTTGAGTTTGTAACCTCTCCTCTTTCACCTTCTATGCACCTCTAAACAATTTCTCTAGAACTTCCCATGCTTCTTTCGCTGATTCTACATCACTAACCTTTTTAAAATTATCTGGATCAACGCATTGATGAATTATAAAGAGAGCTTTATAATCTTTCTTCAATTCTTTGTATGTAGCCTTTTCTTGATCCGTCGTGTTTTCTGCAAGTGGTGTTACTCTTTCATTCACAAGATCCTAAAGATCTTGATTAAAAAAACCACCTTGATCTCCTTGCACCAATTCTTATAATTTTGACCCTTCAGAATTGGGAGACTCGCCGGAAAATGCCTGTTTGGATGACTCATTGGCATCTCGTCCACGAATCACAACCGGAGCTCTAGATACCAGATGTTGGAATTAACCCAAAACTTTGAGTAATTCTGAACCAATCTTGATGAACGAGATTTAATCAACCAATCAAAATCCCTTATTCTTCACTCTTCACTTGAGTGAATCAATCACACCTTGATTGCAAAAATGATTTTGCGCAACAATTATTAATGGAAGAAGAAGAAAGAAAATTGAATAAGAAAGAAGATTATGGTTTGACAAAAATTGGGGAAGAAGAATATGATTTCTGCAGAGTAACTCTCTACTCTCAAACTAAGAAAATATTATTCAACTGTGCAACTGAACTTTCTGTTATGTGTGTTAGAATTCATAATAGGGTTACTCCCTATTTATAATTGAGCTAGCTTGCTCCCTAATAAGGTAAAACCCAAAATTACAAAAGCCCAAAATTTCTATTTTGGTCTAAGTTGAAATCTTGTGTCAAGTAACCTGCTTCGACACTTCGACACAAGGAATTACAAACTCAACACAAATTGTGATGTATATTCAAATAGATACTTTAGAAAATTATGTTACCATGCTTTTTGTAAAACTTTGAAGAAAATTATATTTGAATTTTTTTTAAAAAAGAATATCTATTCAACCTCTCTTTTAGACTCTATATCCATATTTCTCTTTAATGAATTAGCATTAAGAGATGATCTTTTGATCGCGTCTCATAACTTAAAAATTCAAAATTATGAGCAAGGATAATTTAAAGTGTGCGTACAATAGACATCTCATATTTAAGGACGAAAACTATACATACCGAAAAGATAACATGTATATTCACTTAATATAAATTCATAAAATACTTTGGATTGGTATCTAAGACGTCATTTTGTCCAAAAAAAATCATCTTCGACAATATTAAAATTATAAAACCCGCAAGTTCTGGTCAGTGTCTATTTCTTTTAGAATTAACAAAAATTTATTTAGTAAATTTTGTTATTAATAAATAAATATCATTTTTTTAATATTAATCCTAAAATTTTTAGCAAAATAATTTTTGTAATTCGAATTTTAGTTGGAAAGTAAATAATGTTTAATAAAAAATTATTTTATCAGACTTTAAATTCAAATTCATCTTAAATAATTTATTTTTAAGTGATGTTTATCAATCAGTTAATTCAATTGTTCAATTAAAAATATTAAATTTATAAAAATTATTTGTTTTTATTTTAATAATGTCAATGTTATCAATTTTTAGAAGCTACGTATATTAATTATTATATACTTTATTTAAACTTGAAACGTTTTCGTTTCAATATTCACAATATTTTAAA
Source organism: Lathyrus sativus (assembly GCA_963859935.3). Classification (NCBI taxonomy): domain Eukaryota; kingdom Viridiplantae; phylum Streptophyta; class Magnoliopsida; order Fabales; family Fabaceae; genus Lathyrus; species Lathyrus sativus. The sequence goes on from OZ012740.1 coordinate 676,201,047, forward strand.
TTTAAACTTGGAAAAGACTTGAGTTGTTAAGGGTCAATTTGTAAGGAAAATATGTCCAACTATAATGAAAATTAGTAGTTGGTTCTAGAATTTTATTTAATCATGTGAATTTAAATTTAAATTAGTATACTTGGCTGTTGGGGGTAAATTTTTTTATAAACACATGTTTAATCCAAATTAGTTTTTTTAATGAAAAAAATAATATAATATAAAACACTAAAGAAAAAAAAACACTGATTTTGAAGAAAATAACATTTGAAATTGTTATTTTGGGAAATGTCTATTCAACCTCCCTTTTAGACTGTTTTACATCCATATTCTTCCTCCAAGAATTAGTATCAAGAGATGGTATTTTGATCACGTCTTGCGGCTTCAAAAATTTAAAATACAAGCAAGGATAATTCGAAGGGTGCGTACAATAGAGCTCTCATATTTAAGAATGAAAACTATGCATACTGGAATGATAACATGTATGTTCACTTAATGTAAGTTGATAAAATACTTTGGGATTCTATCTAAGACGGTTGTTTTGTCCCAAAAGCATCTTCGACAATATTGAAACTATAAAACGCGCAAAGGGTTGGAATGATAAAGAAACCAAGAAAGTTTGTTATTGTTGGAGCATAAGGTTGAAGATGAAGAGGATGAAAGAGAGAAAAATCTGTAACTAACTTTTATATGAAAATGGTTACAATCATACTCTTTTAGAATTGAAACGTCAGTTTAGTTTTGTCGCATACTGCGAAAAGGGTCGGCGGAAACAAACAGAAGAGTCGCCACTGAACGTTATTTATCCCAAAGAGAGGAAAAGAAAAAGATCGAAGAAAACCTAAAAGAAAAGGAAAGACCGGGTCATCGCAACCAAATCTTGGGTTCAGGAGTTGGTTACGCAAGGGGAAGGTATTAACACCCCTCACGTCCGTTTTACTCAACGGCATTCATGCTTGTTGTCTAACAAAAGGGGTGATTTATCTAAAAGCTACTGCTAAAACGGGGTGGAAAGGAAAGAAAAGACTCTATAGGACATCGCCGCCCTATGCCTACGTATTCCCTCGTGCAATGGGAAAGTCATAGTCAATGTAGTTCAGAAAACTATGGGCGATGGGGTGAAGGTTGCTCGCCAAGACATCGTCGTCTTGTGCCTAGGTATCCTCATCTAGTATGAGAAAGCAGAGCAAACGTAGTTCGGAGAACTAGACCACTGGTTGGTTAAGTGTTTTTTATGAGTGACGTTAAGTTCCCATTCCAGCAGTTAGGGTCGATGCCTGTTTGCAGTAGAATCGAAAAATAACGCACTCTTTTCTGAAAATGATTTGAAGAACGATCCCGAAGGATAAAAAAGTTTGAATTTGGTTTGAGAGTTTTAAAGAAGTGGATTGAGTTAGTTTGAGACTCACGTTGCACTAAAGACTATAACATAAAAGAGAATGCGTCGCATATCGCCCAAAGAGCATACACTAAAAGCTCTAGACAAGCGAGGAGAAACCCCCCACTCATTGTTTCCCATGTACTTAAGGCTCGTAGCGTAGAATGTTTGTCGTTCTTTATTAAGTGTCTTAAAGAAGTTTGAGATGAGAAGAGAAGACACAAGGAAACACTAAAGGGAAACTGAAAACCCTAATGTTACCATACAAGATGGTCCTAAGGTTGGGATGAAAGGGAATTCTACCTAAATGTTATCTTACAAATGATGGACCTAAAGTTGAAGTCAAAGAGGGGCTATCTTAATTGTTATCATGCAAAGGATTGAAAGCCTAATGTCTCTCCTACTCCCATCTTAATCAAAGGTTAAGAGGGACTAGGAATCCTAAGGGATCATGTGAGCAAGCACAAGTAAACAATATCCAATTCAATCACAAATCAAAATAAGGATAAAAGAAGTCTCAAAGAGAGAGAAGAAGAAAGATGAAGAAGAAAGATGCATATGCAAACAAAAGAACAAACAATCAAGACCAAAGCCTCAAACACAAACATGTCAAACTCATGAAAGATGGACAAACACCTCAAGTCATCATATCATAGGTGCATCACATATCCAAATCACATCAAGGATTTGCAAACAAAATATAAAGGTAAGGCAAAGCAACCACACCTAATCAAATGATCCAAAAACCCCCTAAGGAGTAAAATCAAACATAAAGCAAGGAAAAATGAAATCAAATGACCTAAGAAATAAGGTAGGGCAACAATATAACATGATCAATAAGTAGACATCCAATCATGAGTGCATAAGAGAGATCGCTTAAGTTTGACAGTCAAAGTCAAACTTCAAAGTGAATCAACCATCATAAACATCCACAAATGAGAGGTCACCCTAAGAAAATATCAAAGATCCAAAGGACTTGAGGAAAATCCAAAACATCACCCACAATGGATCAAAATCATTTATTCACCCATTTGCAATTTAAATCAAAATAAAAACAAATAAAAAAATCCTGAAAATAAGAAAGAAGAAGCCAAGACATAAATAAAGACCCAAGGATATCACCATAGGTTTAGGACCATCATAAGATCATATAAAAATTTCTTCATCATTTTTAAATTCCCAAAAATAATTTTAAACTAAATAAAAATAAGAAAATAAATTAAAAATACATGAAAACATCCAAAACAGAAAACAAAAATCCAAGAAAAATCATCATAGGTTCAAAACCATCATAGGATCATATGATAAAAATTTCACAATTTTAAATGGCTCAAAAGTAATTTTAAACCAATTAAAATTAAACAAGACAAATAAAAATCATGAAAAATATAAAAATGCAAAATAAAAATGCACAAAAATAAAAATCAGAAAGAGAAAAATAAAACAGAATTCTAGAAAATATTTTGGTATTTTTCTGATTAAAAATGATTTTTCTATGAATTTTTGAAAATTAAATGAATTAAAAAAATTAGAAAAAGAAAATAAAACAGAAAAACACAGCACGTTTGGTGTAGCCTCATTAAATTACGTGGCTAATCCAAAGATCCAGAAGCGCGCATCCATGATACACTCAAGTCAGCTCAACCACATGGAGCTAACAAAAGTCAAACACATAGGATTAAAACATCTGGCATGCTTGGACGGTCAGATGATGCCAGTTCATCATCTTCAACATCCAGCCATCTCAAACTTGAAGGAAATTGCAGAAAAACGTGGATCCAAGAAACCATAACCATTGGAGCTCAAGTGGTTTCATTTGATGCATCTTTTCAAGACGATTTCAACCATATTATCGCGCCAAATTTCTTTAAAACACAACTCACTCGATTTGAAAAAAACCTGAACAAGATTCAAACACGAATTTGAAAATTCAACAACAAAACTCAACTATAACTAAAGTCTAACTATCCAGACAACATCAGCACACCAAGGACTGCATCTTAGCAACAAATTTGAGTCGAAATCATTGAGAATGATACCTGTTGAAGTTCAACCTTGAAGCTCTGAAAATGAAGTTCCTAGCTTGATTCAGGCCACAATTCTTCAAGTTCTTGATCTGGTTAGCTTCACTGAATGTTGGTGCAGCTAACTGAGTGGAGAATTTGAAAGATTAAGGTGTGGAAATGGAAATTCGAAGTTCAAGCTTAAGAGTTCAAATGAGATCTTAACAGAATGGTTTTGGCTATCAAAAGCTTATGAAAATGGGTGGAAATCACTCCCTATTTATAGAAGAAGCTTTCTGAATCAAAAGGGAGGGTGAATGAGGCAATTTTGAAGGAATTCGTGCACACCTGCAGCATGAGCCAAGTGTGACTTGCAAGTTGTCAAAACTCACTCAAATCATGCATTTCAAGGTACTAATCACTTCAGGAAAGTTGGTTAAACATGTTTAGAGGGAATTCACGCCCTAATTTGGTGATTAGAATCCATTTCAATCAAATTCAAATCTGACTTGGAGTGAAAATCCATTTTTGAAATCTAATTTTTGCAGCCATGGTTCTCACAATGTAGGGGGCTTTATGAGATGATTCTTCTTGCATTGGATAAAGGGAGATGCAATATTTTCAATGTGAAAAGAAAGTATTGATTTAGAAACTTAAATTGAGAGATATGATCCTTCAAAGTGGCTTGCACAAAAGAGCTTAAAATCATAAAACACTTAGAAACAAGTCTTTTTAAGGACCAAAAATGACCTATAATGTTTTGTTGAAAATCAAGATCTTCCATGGGTTTTTAGCTCTTCTAAGTTGAAAAAAAAATTGTAGAGGACATCTTCAGGTTTATTCTAGAAAAATAATGGGCTCCAAAGGATAAAAATTGACCAAGTTATGCCCTTTTGAAGTTGACTAAGAAAACCTTCCAAAACTCAAAATGACCTATAATGTCTTCCCACCTTTTATGACTTTCCAAGCATAATTGGATCTTCCTTTGCAAAGAGAAGTATATAAGATGATGAGAAGAGTCCAATAGAAAAAGAACCACCTCAAGATGTTAAAAATTGAAGGAGTTATGCTCATTTGATCATAGCATCCACCATTTGCCCAAATTAGGTCAAGTATCTTAGAAGAACTTTGAATCTCTTGATGATTTCTTGCACCTTAAACCATGATAAACCGTATATGATGTTGGAATGATGTTTCCTTGAACCATATTTGATGATGAGGAACTTCTAGGATTGAGAATACCACAAAGTCACAGAGAACACCTTGCTTGAACTTGAAGAAACACAACCTTCTTCCTTGAAAAACAAACCATGATACCTTGATCCCATGCCAAGAACAAATGCTATGCAAACATGAATATGATAATGCAAAGAAACATAAGCCAAGAACACAAGAAAATATGAGCAAATTTTGGGATGCTACAACCGCCCCTATTCAAACAGCTTGAACCCGAAGGGATGAAGAGCAATCGCTTTTAAACATTCGAGGTAAAAGGTGATTGAATACCAAAAGAACCCAGAAATTTGCAACCTGCAGGGATATAAGTAGGATAAAATGATTACCAGTTGAAGGTGGACATAAAAATAGCGGGTACCTGTCGCTACTCAAAAATGCAACGACGGAGAGGCGAGAATGGAAAGACAGAAGAGTCGCCATCGAACTTTATTTATCCCATATGAGGAAGGGAAAACATCGAGAAAACCTTAAGGTGAAACGGATAAGATGGTCTCGCAACCAAGAGAAAGGGTTCTGAAGCCGGTTATGTGAGGGGAAGGTATTAACACCCTAATGTTATCATACAAGATGGTCCTAAGGTTGGGATGAAAGGGAATTCTACCTAAATGTTATCATACAAATGATGGACCTAAAGTTGAAGTCAAAGAGGGGCTATCCTAATTGTTATCATGCAAATGATTGAAAGCCTAATGTCTCTCCTACTCCCATCTTAATCAAAGATCAAGAGGGACTAGGAATCCTAAGGGATCATGTGAGCAAGCACAAGTAAACAATATCCAATTCAATCACAAATCAAAACAAGGATAAAAGAAGTCTCAAAGAGCGAGAAGAAGAAAGATGCATAAGGAGAAACAAGATGCATATGCAAACAAAAGAAAAAACAATCAAGACCAATGCCTCAAACACAAACATGTTAAACTCATGCAAGATGGACAAACACCTCAAGTCATCATATCATAGGTGCATCACATATCCAAATCACATCAAAGATTTGTAAACAAAACACAAAGGTAAGGCAACACAACCACACCTAATCAAATGATCCAAAAACCCCCTAAGGATAAAAATCAAACATAAAGCAAGGAAAAATGAAATCAAATGACCTAAGAAACAAGGTAGGGCAGCTGATAACGCGAAATCATATCGTTTATTTGACTTGATTTACATGGATTTTACCTTTGATTATTATTAGTTTTTCTGATTTTTATCATATTATTTAATTATTTTGTTTGTTTTTATAGGAATAGGAATGAGGAAATAATTGGAAAAGAAAGAAAAGGAAGAAAATGGAAAGAAAAGAAGAAGAAAATAGAAAGAAAATACAAAGAAAGAAAAGAAGAAGAAAGAAAGAGAAAGGAAATGAAAAAAGGTGTGGGGGCCACCATACACCAAGTGGCACTTGCCACTTGGGTGTGGCGCCTGCCACATGAAGAATGGAGGAGAGGTGAAGGCTGCCACATGAGGAGGGAGTGGCGAGTGTCACTCCTAAGAAATAGGAGAGTGGCAATTGCCACTCCTAAAAGAAAGGGAAGTGGCGTCTGCCACTTCCTCCCTATATTTTCTCCACTTCCTCCCCACTTTCTCTCAACCTTCAGGCTATATTTTCTCCTTGTTTTTCTCCTCATTTCAGGCCTCAAATTTGGTGTAACCGTCACCCACTAGCAGTATAAAAGGGAGGCAGTTTTAGAAGCAAAGGGGGAATTAATTTTCAGTTTTACTTTTAGTATTTTGTTTCTGCTTTTGTTTTAGTTTTCTATGCATTATTTTTAGAAGGCTTTGTAAGGAAAATTGTTATGCCATTAGTTTAGGATTGATTCGAAGAGGTTGTAAACATTGTACCGACACTAAAGCTGGCCTTCAAAAATCAAATCCAAGTTCTGCTAATTTCTAGGTTTTTATTTCATCTGCTTTATTGTTTATCGCTTTAATTTTATGCATTCCTTCTACCTTCTGTTTAGCATTAGGATTGAATTTAGTAAAAGTATGAAAGCCATGTCTGGCTAAAACCCTTAGTATCGGTATATAATTACGATCGGCCGGAGGGGGTTAAGTAAACCGTGATGTAGAATTTAATGAAATAAATGTTTCTGGTCTCTGTTTCTTTTGCCAAAATTAATAACTTTTATCACGAGAGTGAGAAAGTAATGAAGGTTAAAATCAATAGAGCGAGAGTTTGAGGTTTTAACCGGATAGCTGAAACTGAACATTAGGCTTAAATACAGTGAGAGCACTTTAAGGTTAATTAGGATTTATCTGTTTTCAAAAAGTGTTTTTAAATGCAAAATGAGAGAGCGAGAGCCGCATTCTGATTTGAGAGCATAGTCTAAGTCAAGAGAACAAGAGTGTGAGATAAGGGCTTTTAAATGAGTATTTCCTACAGACTAATATTTTTCATCTATTAACAAACGTCCATGAATTATTGAATCCCCAATGACCGATGAGATTACATACCGATATTCTATCATATCTTAATTTAGATCTAGTTTTTAATTTCCATTTATATTCTTGCACCCCAATTTAGAATTCCATTAGCCTTAGCTTTACATTTGTTTCCCTTGAAAATTAGAAAACAACCGCTGATCTTCCAAATCTAACTTTGGTGACTCACAGGATCGATCAGATTGATCCTAGGACATGTGCTAAAAGGTTTTTTTGTTTTAAAAGTCTATTCAAGTTCCACACTCGAATAGTATTGGGGTGAAAGAATCCTAAAGAAACATCTATTCGACTACGGGACGCCTTAAAGGTAAAATAAATCTTTCAATAAAAGAGAAGAGAGTTTGTTTAGAGAGGGGAAGTTAGATTGAGGACGAAGAGAAAAGAATTGCCTAGGAAGTAGAAAAATAAAGTAAGGAGAAAAGGTGTAAAGACAATAAAAGACTTTGTAAAGTTTAAATTAAAAAAGTAAATTGCATTAAGTTAAAAGATGGTGTGTTTACATCACGTACATTCTCTACAATACTCGCTTTCTCTACACTCGGATACTTGGAGTAACTTTAAGAGTAATTTGTACAATAGTAAATTACAACACACTTTGGATATGTCTAAGAAACCCTATTTATAGTAGTAAAAAGTAACCTCTAATAACCTCCATCATCACCTTCTTTCGCCATTTGTCACGAATGCATGGATCTACTACTCATAAGGTGACACGTGTCTCCCTCAATATTCAACAAGAAAAACTGTTCCCTCCAATTTTTGATTTTCAAATCCTTCGACGAACCATCCCTAACAGCAAGCGGTCGAACTCCTGGCTTCTGGGTAAGTTCTTCGACTTTTTCTTTTGGCTGCTTTGCCCTTTTCGACCACTCTCTCGTTCTCAACCTACCTTTGACCCTTTTATCTTGAATTCCTTCCTTCTACATGAGGCGTCGAACTTAGGAGCTAACAAATTCCCCCAAAAAATGTCTTTTCGACTTCGACTATGGAAAAGCACATTTTTTGACAGCGTCTGACCTTCGACGCCGCTTGTCCTCATGCGTGTCGTCTGATATTCTTTTCACCAATGCAAGTCTGGGAAGGTGAAAGGGAATGAAAGAGAAGCAAGAAAGATAAATAGGAACACGCAAGCTACTGTTCTGCCACCTTGATGCACGTTTCTGACGTCACTTTTTCATCATGGCTATTTTCTCGGGAATCAACAAAATCGTGGGTCATCATCACCCTTCCAACCTCGGGGACGTGAATTGCAACTACTGCCTCTGCCATCCCACATCCAAGCGCACACGTGGCCCACTAACTCTAGCCCCTTAATGATGAAAACTTTCAGTCTTCCATATACTATATAAGTAATTTCCCTTTGATATTTTCATTTTTCCAACTTCTCTAACTCTTCACACCATCCTTGCTTTTTTCCTCTAATTTTTCTGCTTCCCAACCAACAAACTCTTACTTCCTCCAAAATGGCTGATCATCAAAAGAAGAAAATGCAACTCAAAGGACAAAATTCTACATCAACGCTTCCTCCCTTTGCCAGCTTGAGCGGTCCCCAAGTGGTAAAGAACCAACAGTTCATCCGCGAATCCTTGACGGAGGAGAAACGCCATATTTACGAATCTCAGGTAATCATTCCTGTTACTGTTGCAGAGAGACCTTTAGCCATGTCTGGGCCTTTACCCCCTCTAGGTCTTGACTATTCCGCCATTAAAGATTTCTTCCCCTCTTATAGAACCACTAAACCCTTAGGACAAAAAGACTCTAGCAAAATCTCCACTGATGGCCCTGATAGCCTGAGCCTCTTCGACGTATACCTTAGGTATCTTCATGATGGAGCCAGATTATTTAGGGTTACTCCCTACTTTAAAGATTTTGAACTTTATCTCAACTGGATGACAAAAATAGAGAAAGTAAAAGCCCAGGAATGGAAGGACACTTGGATTTATGATCTGATTATGATGTCGAAGGTAGGCCCTTCGTACTGCCCTCTTATGCTGGCTTCTTCCTTATTCTTCTAGGATAGAACTCACAATACTTTTCACCTTCCTTGTGGGATGATGACACCCACCTTACTTGATGTAGCTGCCATTGTAGGCCTAAAACCCTATGACCTTGTTTATGATCCTGAGATTGATAGCCACAATACCATTGGTTTTGCCAATACCAAACATACTTACACAACTTTTATACAACATTATCATAAAACTAGCACCTCAGTTGACGACGAGGAACATATAGCCTTTTTGGCCATGTGGTTATCTCGTTGTGTATTTTGCACAAAATCCTTGCAGGTGGCACGAAAGTATCTGGTTCTGGCCAACCAACTACATCTGAAGAGAGGCATTTTCCTAAATGAAATGATTTTGGCCAGTCTTTACGAGGCCCTAGGCGAAGGTGCGAATAAATTGAAAGATCCTGAAAGCCATGGCAACTTGCTGTTGTCAGGCCCCTTTTGGCTTCTTCAGTTGTGGCTTAATGCCACTTTTGAACACACTTTTCCCAACAGAGGCGAAGTTGATGAAAGTTCGCCTTCAATCGCTGAGAGAAGAGTCAAATGGCCTCGCTTGGCTTAACTTACTCCTAGCGAGGAAGGCCATAATCTTCGATCCAATTTATCCAGCTTCGTTCATATGTTCACAAAACGGTATGAGTTTACCGCGAAGATGGCTCCCTTCGCAGAACAAAGATGTGGACCCGAGTGGTTTACCAGACCCTTCCCTGCTCCCTTAAAGAAACAAGAAGAGGAGTCAAAGCTGATTTGGGAGCGATTCCTCATTCCTCGACTACTAGTTCATAAATTAAACCTTGTTAAAGGTCACTCCAACTTACTAGCCTACCAACCGAACTTGGTGTCCAGGCAATTCGGGTTGATACAAACCTTGCCCAAATGCCTATATGACAAAAAATCACATATCATTCTTCCTTTAACGGTGCTATCTCCTCTGGAATGTTCGACACAACTGGCGCGCCACGCCCACAAGTCCTACCTCACACCTGTCCACTTTGAACCTTCTTATTTTTGCTCCCAAGACTTCTATGATTGGTGGTCGAAACATTACGCCTCAGAATTTCTTGACGCCTCCAGTTTTGCTCGCTTGATTGACCAAGCTTTCGTTGATGTGCAGGAGAAGATCAAGAAAGATACGTCTACCCATATGAAAGAGATTCAAGCCTTCTAGAAGTATTTCGAAACTGCCTATCGACCAGATCATGTTAGTCGAACAATCCGTGAGGCTGCTATCACTTTGAAAGAAAAATTTTCCAAAAAACTGGATAGTTTAAAGATTCCCTCTTCTGTTCCTCGCGAGAAACAGTATGAGGTTGTCTTTAAACTTTTTCCCCCAAAAGTCCCTCGACTACCAACCGCTGGTTTTGGCGTGGCTCTTGCCCCTCCATTCCCAGATTGGTTCATTTGTGGAAATGCTATAAAAATTCTTTGACAACAGTCTAAGCCCAAAGCACAGCGGGTGGTTCCGACTAAACATACACTAGATACGTTTAAAGGGCATCTTCATGTCAGTACCGAAGATGTTCGCATCAAATCCGAAATTCTTGAAGGTTTATCCCCCTTCGATTTGGACTTTCCTCTCTGAGCTTTATTGTTGCTAACTGGTTTTAGTGTCATTTACTTTTCAGTTGCTCCAAAATGTGCTGCCCCAACAACCAAAACTGAAGTCAAGGACGAAGACCAAAAGGTAATCTTCCGCAGCTTTCTACTATCTCGACCTCCTTATCTCACTCTCAACACTTTATGTTGCTTTCAGGCCAGTCGAAAACCACCCACCCCTCAAAGAAGATTAAAAAGGGCTTCTCCCCAGATTATCATTGATTCTGATGACGAAGATGGGTCTCCTCGTGAGAATCTTCAAGTAAAAAGGAAACGAAAGATCGTTCATGATGTGGATACTCCTGATGCTCCATCCGCTCCTCTTGCAACCAACACACCTCAGACCACTACTCCTCCTCAAGACCCCACTCCGACTCCCATAGGGGATGCTTCGATCCAAGCTGCTGTCCCCATGGAGAGTGATAACTCTAGTCCTGCTGATGAAACTGTTAAGGTATATTGCGTGTCTATCTTTCTTTGGGCCTTCGCACTGATTTTTTGGTCTTTATTCTTTCTAATATCTACCTTTTCTAGGATGATATTGGGGCTTCACAATCTGATCCCACCAAGCTTCCTTTGTCGCTCTATCCCTTGAATAGTCAAGGTGAGCCTACGTATCATCCCACTTCTAATTTGGGTTCTGGTGTGAGTTCACTTGGTGAAATTAATAAACCTGATTCTTTCACAGCCCCTCCTTCTCCCTGATCGCGACTTTCTATGTCTAACAATTCTAACTGCAAGTGCACAGTCTATCGCGTAGTAATAAAAGATATCGATCCCACAGGGACTCGTAATCAAACTAGTGTTCTCGGGAGTTACTATGTTTAGCTAGGTAGAATATGTTTTAAGGGAATAATGTTGTCACTAAGAGGGGAAACTAAGATTACTATTTAGATTTTAATTAATCGAATCGATACGTAGTAATTATGTTCTTCAGGGATTTGATAAGTTACTGGTGTATGAAATAGTTTTCGCAGTTTACTTAAGCAGAAAGTGGAGATTTGAAGACTCTCGTCTCACGATGGTTATTGACGCTAATCATAATCCTAAGGGTCTAACGTACACTTTCGTGTTCCGTTCGGGGTTAAAACTACTTTTTGGAAATCTCTAAGTTCTAATTAGTTTTAAAGTGCTTTCGCTGTTATTAAAACGAATGCCTAGTGTTTACTATCTGACCTTACCGCAGCTTTCGCTTGTTGGTTCGTATCTTAATTAATTTCCCACTTTCGTGGCAAAACTACTTTAAAACAAGTTCTCGCTTTCGCGACGAAGTTTATTTCGTAAATCAATTTTTAAACACTTAGACCATAAGTTATTTTTGTGAAAAAAAAGTTTTCAAACAAGAGTTATCAAATCCCATCCGAATTATTACTACATATCGATTACCTAAGTTTAGCTAGACATGGAATTTGGAAAAACAAAACATAAATAATAATAATAAATAATAAATTGCATTATGATAAAATAAGAGTCGATCAAAATGAAAACCTGTAAATAATGCCAATTGGCCTTTGGGCAGATCCTCCACAGATGTTGGCAGGATTCTGTCTTTAGTTCCAATTCGATCGTACAGTGCAGTAACAAATACAGAAGGGCAGAAATGGGAATGAGTAGAATGGAAATGGAAATAAAGGAAAGGGATACAATTGAAACTGGAGAAATGGATACAAATAATAAAAAGGCTGGAAATTAAATTTGCTCTTGAAAATAAATTTGGGCAGCACTTCATGGTATGAATGCAGCCCCCTGTTTGAAGTCCCCTGCTTCCCTTTTTATAGAGGTGGGATTCCAACGGTTACCTCTGAGGATGATGGACCTTGAGGCAGATAATTTAGGGAGTAGTGGACCATTAAATGGGAATTGGAACTGCTCTTTTGACGTGTAATCTGAGTGGGACGTTTTTGCCTGCATGACGGTCGTCACAAGGTGTGACGGTCGTCACCCGTGTGACGGTCGTCATGCATCTGTGACGGTCGTCACATCAGCAAAAACTGTCTACTGCGCTTTTCATTGTGTTTTCACTCCTTTTTCGTCCATATTTCATCTGGGATTGCTTCTTTTCTTCATGTTGCCTTGTTTAGACGTGATCGTTGAATACCTGCAAAAACATCAGACAAATACATGGAAATAACCCGAAATCGGATCGAAAACGGTTAGCTTTTAGTCGAATTATGCATGAAAATATCTATATGATTTCGTGTTATCAAACTCCCCTAAGCTTGAATCTTTGCTTGTCCTCAAGTAAAACGTGGAAAAGTCGGCAAGCACGAGGCTGCTTCTTCGTTCGCGGAGTTTTGGAAAAACCGGGATTCTTGGTAGGAACAAGACGAGTATCGCGGCGACACTGGACTACAAGTCTCCGGAGGTCTCCCTTTTATGCAAATCGGTCTCAGTCATGCTACCGTATCTTGGTGTCAAGGTTCTCGTGGCAAGTTCACCCTGTTTGTTCTAGCGCAATCACATTAAGCCCGTTGTCCGCACACTCTCATGGCAAGTCGACCTGTTAGTGAATATGATCTCGTTTTTGTTTTTGATCTTCTTTGTTGATCATAATTTGGTGTCATTGATTTTTCAATGAGTTTTTCGTGTCGTTGGGCTAAATGCTCGGGTGAGGAGCACCTAACTTAGAAGGAAACGAATCTTATATTCTTGGGCTTTTTATCTCTCTTTTCATGATTTTTCATCTTTTTGGAGATCATACACTCATTTGCATCGGTCGCTTGCTTAGAAGTGTTTTTTGGATGGTGCTGACTGCTAGTATAAACTACTTGGGGTTGAGTTTGCGTAGACACTTGAGATTTTGGTACACGTAGGTGGTGAAACCGACTCGCATAAACTAGAGATCTAAGGTGTCTGGACGATACTGGTTTTGTTAGAACTGTCGTTTCCTCGGAGTTTCAAAACTCGGTTTGAACTCAGGTGCATTCTCGTGATGCTTTTGCTTTTGAGGAACAAATGAAAGTTTTTGTTTACGTCGAAAAATGTGGGGATTGTTTACGTAACTTGAAAAATATATAGACGCGCTTTATTTGCTAGAAATAGAAAGTGTAAAATAGAACTTACTAAAATTCGAAAGTGCAGTGAAATGGAAATACAGTAAATAAGGGAAGTTCTGAATACAGTGGAAATAAGGCTCCGCTCCCACACTATCTCGATCAGTGTCCTCACTGATTCTTGAAGAATGCGAGAGGGAGATACAACTGAAAATGAAAATACATAGAGCAGAAATATAGTAAACAATAAAGGAAAAAAATGAAAATCTAGTCCCGGGGCCTGTCACGTCCACGCTGGCGTCCTCTGGCTCTAGCAAGGGCGACTCTATCCTCGTAGCTCATGGCTCCGGTGTGGTAGACCGTGTCGCGGAGGCCTTCGACCTGCAGGGTCAGATTCGCTAGACTCTCAATGATCGTAGCTTGGCCGGTGTGAAGTTGTTGCATTTGAGTCTGGTGCCAAGCTTCGAACTGGTCAGCTCGCTGGTTCTGCTGCTGCAGCATCGTAAGTATCTATGCCTGCTGGTCTAGGGAGCGACGGAGGTCCTCTTCAGTGTAGTCAGGCACGGGATGGTGACGGCGGCGGCGAGATGATGTACCTACTGGAGGAGGAGGCTGCGATGCCTCTGGCTGCTCGGACCTGTCCAACTCAGCTTGGATTTCATCTTCGGAATCATGAGTGGGGTCCTGAGTAGGAACAGCGGCAGCAGGAGGGGCAGTGAGGTCGAACAACCAGTTGGTACGGTCCTCATGATGGATGCGGGTGCGGGACGGAAGGATGATGCTTCTGACGGTCTTGCCACGCACAACCGGATGATATTTCCCGTCAGCTCGGGAGCGGATGAGATGGGAGGCCCTGCAGTGGTCGGTGTCAAGGAACACCAAGGGGATGGACTGGAGGTGCTGGAGGCGGTCGCCAAGGTTCAGCCCAAGTGCAATCGCCGTGACAATCCCGCCAAAGTAGAATGGCTTCGAGCCACGGTTGCAGTTGGCCTGAATGTGGGCCAGCAGAAACGGGGCGGCGTTGACGGGTTCATTGTTGAAGACGCAATGCAGAAAGAAGAGCTCCTTGGAGTTCACCTTGTGGTTGCTGTCTCTGGCGAAGATGGTGTTGCTCAACACCCTGTGAAAGTACCTGATGGCGGGGTTATGGATGTGAGTGGCGTGTAGGGAGTCCCAACCATCAGCGTTGAGGCCGGTCAACTGATACCACAGCACGAAGGCGTCATGCTGGAACTGATCAGTGATGCGGCGATGAGCGTTGTCGCCGCGGGGAAACTGTAGGATGCCGGCAATCTGGTTTTGGTGCAGCTGATAGTTAACGCCAAACATCCGGAAACAAGCGGCGCCTGAGTGCTGGTTGAGTTCGCCGCTGCTGGTGATGTAGGAGAACAAACTCAAGAACTCCAGGGTGAGCTGTTCGTAGGTCGGCTGGGGGTTGGAGCAGAGGTTCTAGATGCCTGCTCGTTGAAGCATCCATGTTACACCTTCGAGGAGTCCGAGCTCCGTAAGTGATGGAAGGTGCGGGTAGTGAGTTGGCTGGAGAGACCTCTGATGAAATGCATTGTACTGTGCTCGTCGTCTCTCGCCTAACTCGCCCTCAGGGAAGGAAATGTTGTTGATGTCTGCGTTTCCGGCCATTGTTGAAGATGGAGAGGTTTCGGAGGTTTTGGGGTTTTTCGGCAGAGATGGGAATGTGACAGAACGGTGGTTTGGATATTGAATTTGGAGTTGGGGTTTATAGTTTAGATGGAGATGACGAAAATCGTAGTGGGGTATGGATGTTGGAGGTTTAAAAGTGATAATGGGGGGAGTGGAGGGTTACACGACCTCTGTTATACCAGATTGCAGTTCTGGGCTGCGTGACGGTCGTCACCCGTGTGACGCTCGTCATGGGACTGTGACGGTCGTCACAACAGCAAAATCTGCAGAACGCAAAATTTTGCTCTGAGGGCGTATTCGGGGTGATTTTAAAGCGTAGTATTGCTACGGTGATGTACTATAACAACCAATAATCAATAAATAATGCGAAGACAGAATAATTGAACAAAACTAGAATTGAAATAGCATAAAATGGAAACAATTGTATGTAGTACATAATGAAACGAACAATGTGAAAATTCCAAATGAGTGAATTAAACTAAACTAGACTAGACTAAACTAAAACTACTGCTATGAGCTAATAACTAATCTTTCCGTGCCTTCAACTCATCAAATTTCCGTGAATAGTAGTCGAGTTGGTCGCAGACTAGATCCATGAAGCCTACCAGGTCACTGTGCATGCCTGCGATATCAGCTTTTACATTCGTCAGAGCTTTATCAACGTCGTCCAATCT
Source organism: Lathyrus sativus (assembly GCA_963859935.3). Lineage (NCBI taxonomy): Eukaryota > Viridiplantae > Streptophyta > Magnoliopsida > Fabales > Fabaceae > Lathyrus > Lathyrus sativus. Next base: position 676,217,021 of record OZ012740.1, read on the forward strand.
GAGTAACACGGTATCCATTTTATCGGTTGTTTCCTCAGGGATAGGCTCAGGATAAGTATTGTAGTGTGGAGGAGTCATAGGGTCTACTTCATTTTCAGAGGCGGCGTCCTCAAAGTACATGTAATCGTGTGCCTCAGAAATGTGGTCACTGTCATACATATAGTTCTGGGGTGTTGACTGTGGTGAAGGAGGTCCCATAGGCTCATCCAATTCATAGAGCCAGTTATCCTTGTTGTGGATGCTTGTCATCAGATGATCAGGCAGTGTGAATAGCTGTACTGGTTTTTCGTTAATAAGGTACTCATACGATCCAGGTCCCATATTCCCTAAGATGCGCCTGTTAAAGCAGAATTGTATGTTCATGGGTCTGATGGTACCAAAACGAGTGCTGGCATTTAGATGGAATCTAAGGCCAAGCTCGTGGGCTATCATTGTTATTAGTCCTCCTATAAGAATAGGTGTCTGAGGTTCCAGCGTGAGTCGTTTGAAGGATCTCATCATGAAGGGCACTGCATTTACTGTCCGTCCCTGAGAAGCACAGAACATGATGAATAACTCTTCCTTAGACACTATGGTAATGTTTTCTTCTTTTCCAAACAAGGTGTGAGCTAGTATCTTATGGAAGTATCTAAAGGCTGGGTTATGAATGTCATCATTGTACATTCTGTCTGGTTCAGAGTGATAGTCGCCTGTGATTCTACCCCAGAAGTGCTCGAGTTGCAAATCAATATCGTCATCTTCTGCACTGATGAACACATGCGGTCCGCTAGGGAATCCTAGGAGGTTAGCTAGTGACATCCGGCTATGGGTTTGGTCCATTCCAAACAATCGGAAGGTAATCAACTCTGTGCTGGATCCAAAACCATAGTTGGGTGTTGTAATACCCCAAATTTTACCCTTATATTTAATCGGTCATTTCGCATAGCATCTCATATGTACATTTGCTAACCGCTAACAAGTTATGGAGGTGTTTGTTTTGCAGATTTGGTTCCAGGGGTATTTTGGTCATTTCACACAAATTCTACCAATTCCTTGAAGACGGGCTGTTATTAAAATTCTGAGGCATTTGATACGTTATGGTTTTGAGGCATTTATCTGTCACCAGTTCTGATCATATTAAGATTTTGGCATTGGGTCATCGGAATTTACTTACGAGTAGTGTTACTGTTGATGCTGAAAATGTTGTGATTACAGTGCCCATATGTGTTTGGTTATGAAATGGTTGGTTAACATTTTAATCGGATGATGAGATTAGGATTACAAATGAGACGAGTGCACCAATAAGAATACCACTTGGGAATATTTATGTTTTATGCCTATGTTAAGGAATTTAAATACTTGTGGATTTATTCACAAATGTTTATATTTTTAACTAAGAATAAAATATAAATGAATTCAAATTGTGGGAATTTTATTTCATAAAAAATCTCATCATACAAGAAATGGAGTGATTCACATTTTATACGCACTGTTACAAGGAATCACATTAAAGTTCTAAGGAATTACATTAAGTCAATAAGCATCTATCCTAAATCCTAAAAGTTTCTAAGGGTCTTCATGCTGTCTTTAAGCTTCGCCGCAGAATCTCGACTAACCTGCACATCAAAGCAAAACAAACAATATAGGTTAGAAGTTGTTTTTGACACTCTCAGAACATCGTCATCATCGAGTGCCGGGAGTGGCACAACCGAAGCTGCGTCCTACCCCCGTTACCGATCCGCGCCGTGGGCGTCAGATCAGGTAACACCTGTTCTTATCGTTACGGGACATCCGAGAGACAGAAGTAATAAAAGAAGCGGGACTGATTCGTTTTGCCGCGATTGGATTTCCAAACTGATACGAGAATAAGGCAACATAGGCAAGTTCTGACTCAGACCCGGATGCCGGCAGGTCTGAGCCCCCTTGGTTTCAAAACTTCCAACACCTGAAAAGCCACAAGCATCATCAGAACTCAAAGCATAAGCAAAAAGGAACTCGTGCCCATACAAGTATGAAAAGCCACCAAAGAACAAATCCGTTACCAAACAGAATGGAGACCAATGGTCCAAACAGAATGAAAGCCAAGTCCAAACAGGACAAGAGAATTGAAATGCAAGCCAGAGCTGCATCAATTCCAAACAAACTGCACCAAAATAACATTTCAGAAGGCAAATTCATACGCAAAAGACCATCAGCAAACATCCTGTAAATCATGCCCAACAGGATCCAAAGAAAGAGGTAACAGCAGGTTCAAACAGAACAAGAAAATGAAGTACAAAAACAGGTTGCATCAAGCTGCATCCAAACAGTGTACCGAAAGTCCAGAAAGCATCAGTTAAAGGAGTCACAAAAAATGTGAATAACCTCATCGAAGAGGTTCCCTCATCAGGCTCAGACAAGCTGTCATCATCGCCGCGTACCATCCTCGGCGGCGTTTAACTCAACCAAAGCGTAGTACCTATCCTGGAAAAAAGAATAGAAAAGCATAAGTGAATTCCAACTGATAACCAAACTGAACGAAGCAAGTTCAGAATAAAACTAAAACATATCAGTTCAGAAGTGAAACAAATTCACAAAACCACATCTGTTCAAAAACCCAGCTCACACAAGCCAAGAACCCCGCAGAAATTATCAAAGGCAACAGCAGTGTCATAGGCTCAGAATGTCATCATCATCGCCGTATACCATCCTCGGCGACACCAATCCGACCGTATCTGAACTACCAGCCCTCTCTGAAAAAAGAAGAAGAAAAGTCGTGAAGATGGACATCCAAATTCGATATTAGACAGATAGCCAAATGAATTCAATCAGGGTATCATGATCAAACAAAATCAAATCAGATATCAAACAGATCGAATGAAATCCAAATCATATCTGTCAACAAAAAGGAAAGTGCGAATCAGTATTAGATGAGATCAGATCACATCAGAAGCTAGTGTTAAAAACCCCAACAAAATCAAATCGAATCCATCAGAATCCAATCCAAGTTATATCTCAATCAGAAAGAAACGTAAATCAAATCTTATCACAAACTTGGATCAAAAAGAATCAAAAGGCCCACGAAATCACAGAAACCGAAAAGATATAAAAGGAGCAATTTCACCTGTGAGAAAACCCTAACAGGTAGCCGTGAGAGGAGAAACCCCAGCGAAGAAGTCGCATGCAGAAAACCCTAGGCGGCCGAGACTCAGAAAGACCGGAGCCTTCATCATCGTCTCCGTCATCGACGAACAAACCCCATAGAATCACGAACGAAACACCGACGAGGAGATCACCTTCGCCGTTCAATACAAACGGCGGGCAATCGAACCTCCCAGCCTCAGAGAACTCATCATCGGCCGCAACCACAAAACGTAAGCTATGAGATCATCGTGTTGTCCATTTAACGGCTTAAGTTTGAATGTTTTCAGGTTTTCAACAAAGAGAGAATGAGAGCAAGGACCTCATGGGCGAAACGGCGGATGAAGGGAAAAGAATGGTGCCGCTCAAAAGAGAGTTGGGATCTCAAACCCTAATCTCCCATGCCTCCGTTTACAATGTGTGGGTTGGGTCCGGGAATGATGTCCGACCCAACCCCCTCCTCCTTTTTTTTTCTTTATCTTATATTTTCTTAAATTTAATTTGTTTTATGTTTTTAAAAAACCCATTTTTTAACATTTTAATTTCATAAAAAAATATAACATTTAATTTTGTAATTATAAGAAATCTTTTTAAAATATAGTTATTAAGAATAAGTGAAAACTTTTTTAAATAAAATAAGAAAACCCTTTTTAAAATAAAAATTAAAACTTTTTTTTAAAACTTTTGTAAATATAAAAATGAAAAACTTTTTTTTTAAATAAAATAAGGAAAACCTTTTTTAAAAGAATATAAAAATAAAACCTTTTTTTTTAATTCTTTTGTAAGCTAACATTAAATCATTAAATCTTTTAAATAAAACAATAATAAAATCTCAAATTTGCATCTTTTTCTTAACTCATTTGATCACCGCCTAACTCTGCCCACTAACGCCATTTGTCCATTTTGCAGCTCATTACATTTGCCATTACTTATCTCATTTTATTTCATTACTATATTGTAACTGCTTCTCATATGTAACCTCGCGAATCCTAATAATCGCGCTTTAAGTTTCTGCCTTTAAATTTCTGTTTGTATGGCTTTAACTTCTGTCTTATTTCCCGTTTGCACAATTCAATCTCTCCCTCACTTATCAATATTCCAGTCACACTACACACATCCGAAGGAATTAGGTCTAGCATTTGACCGCCGTGTCAATAGTCCTCAACTCCAAAACCTTACAAACTACAAACCCTAATTTCCATAAATGTCTCGCCGCAGACAAAATTACAATTTTACCCCTAGCATTAGGTCAAAGAGCCGCCGCGCTCATTTTAGGGTTTCCCGCCGTGGAATCCCTAATTTAACCCTAATTACAACTTAACAATTCAACGTAGAGATTTGGAGTTTCTACACTCCATGTAAGCGTGTCCCTAAGATACGTTTATTCCCCTTGAAACCTTGGCCACAGTCAAGACGTTTCTAACCTCCCTTTTGAGGGGAACTACGATTACTCTGATTCCACTCCCGTAAGGATACGTAGGCACAAGATGCGATGTCTTGCCGAGTAAACTTAGAATTAACCCCTTAGGTCTCTTTTCTCACTTTTAATCCTTTGTACATATACCTTAAGCAAATAAATAAAGCAAATAGTAAACATTTGAACAAAAGGTTCCTGTAGAGTACTACAGAAGTTTAGGGTGCTAATACCTTCCCTAAATTTAACCGACCCCCGAACCCTAGATCTTTCCCCGCATTGTGTTTACGATGCAAAATAGGTTTTCCCTCTTTTGACCTTTTCCTTCGGATAAATCAAAGAGCGGTTGTGAATTGAATTGCGATTCAAACTCATTAATAGTTTGTGATCCTATTTCCACCGCAATAGAAAATGGCGACTTCACTGGGGACTTTTCTTAACTTTTGAGGGTTACCCCTAATTTGTTCATATTTATTACTATTTGTTTTACTATTCATTTGCATGTATATATTGTACTTTGATTTTGGGACTGTTCCTTGTGTTGTGAGATAAGTCCTACGCCCGGACTAGTGACATTATTATAGGATGGGGATATATTCGATGAGGCTTATAGGGAGTTGAATCCCGACCAAGATGATTCGAGAATCACCGCTCAGTTGAGACCTTTTCGAAAATGGTTCGGTTGAACGAGTAATCGTGAAAAACTTTTTCCATGGTCGATTGGAGTCTGTGATACTGGGAACCGTAGTACCTTAACACCTCCTTGGCCTTATTTAGGACGTAGTGCGGGAGCTATGTGGGAGTAATCCTACAATGGCTGCTACGCGATACTACACTCAAAAGAGGTTCTCTTGAGAATATTATTAACCCCCGAGTCAATCGGAAGGTTGATAATATCCGAAAGATGGGCTGATGACTTTGGGCACTTTTTAGAACCTTGTTCTGCAGGTACAACTAACCTATAGTACACTCCTTTTGGGATGGGTAGACCTTGGCTCCGCTCACGTTCCTTTAACCTAGGACTTTGTGTGTTTTCATGCATTGCATCCATAAAGCATCATATTACATTAAGACTTCATGGAATTCAAATTCTATTTATGAACATTGCAGGATACCATGGATCACTCTAGAAGGCATACTTTGAAATTTACTTTTAAGGGTTTTAATTTGGAAGTCCTAGAGAAGCTAAGAGATTTGGTTCAAGATCAAGAAGAGTTCCAAAACAGATATGGAAGGCTATTGTCTTTGTTGAAGGTTCAAGTAAACGAAGGACTTCTTGCGACTTTGCTCCAGTTTTATGATCCAGATTATCACTGCTTCACCTTTCCAGATTATCAGCTTTTACCTACCTTAGAAGAGTACTCTCAGTTGATGGGATTGCCGATCTTGGATAAGTCTCCATTCCCTTTCTTGGAGGAAGACCCTAAAGAACGAGATATTGCTAAAGCCATTTGTCTAAGGATATCCGATGTCAAGAACAATATGATCACCAAAGGGGGGACCTCCGGTTTTCCCAGGGACTTCCTAATTAAGAAAGCCCAATTTTATGCCGATCATAAAGACATGTTTGCCTTTGAGACAATATTTGCTTTGCTTATTTATGGGTTGCTGCTTTTTCCTAGTTTTGAGGGGTTTGTGGACCTTAAGGCAATCAAGACCTTCATGAGGAGAAATCCAGTTCCAACGCTATTGGGTAATACTTATTATTCAGTACATCTTCGAAACTTTCATGGTGGAGGAATGATTACATGTTGTGTGCCATTACTATACAAGTGGTTTATTTCTCACTTACCCAAGTCCGGTCTGTTTTGGAGAGCTAATCAAGAACGTTGGTCGCAAAAAGTTATGGCTTTAACTCACTCCGACATCGATTGGTATAATCGCATGTACGATGGGATATCGATCATTGATAGTTGTGGAAGCTTCAACAATGTGCCTTTGCTCAGTTTCAATGGAGGAATTAGCTACAATCCAGCCTTAGCTCGCCGACAGTTGGGATACCCCTTGAAGGAACCGCCTAAAGGTATTCATATGGAGAAAATCTTTTTCAAAGAAGACAAAAAGCTTCTAGATCAGATTCTATCCTCTTGGAACCATCTGCATAGGAAGGACAAAGAAAGTTTGGGAAGACCTAATTGTGTGTCCATGGAACCATACCTTCAATGGGTCCGAGGAAGAGCCATTGAGTTGAAGATGCCCTACTCTCGCCAAAATCTTGTACCTCAAAGAGAGGAACCTGTCCAGTATTTCATGACTGAAGCCGAGACTTTGAAGATTACTTTGAAGAAATCACAACTCGAAGCAGAATCATGGAAGAACAAGTACCATGTGATGGTCAGCGAGTACGAAGAACTTCAAAGGCAGATTCAGTCAAAGGATGATGAGATACAATCCTACAAGAAGAGAAGGCTCTACGAATATTTATTTTCCTCCGGATTTCCGTCTGCTCACTGAAGTTGTGGAAGATGCTTCTCTAGGACTTTTTAGGCTTTATTTAGCTCGTTTCGGTTGCAAGAATATTATTTGTAATTTGTCTTCAATGAATTAAAAGTTTCTTTGGTATTCCGCAATATTCGTAGATATTTGAATTCCATGAAATCTTCATTTTGCATTCACATTTTAGCATCATACTTTTTGCATTGCATGTGTCTCCCAATCTCTCATACTCGGTTCTCTTACCCTCCAGTTTTGTCACCCTGAGTTCTATGCATCAATACGACCCTTCAGAAGAATGGAAGATCAAAACCAAGAGATCAACCGTGTCATCCATGAACTCGAAGATCTTCGAGGAAATGTAAGGCAGATTTTGGAGATGTTACGAGCTCTTAGTGTGAAGGTGGATGCTCAGTCTACTGTTGTTTCTAAGACTAATACCGTTATGGAACCTCAACAAGCTGTTACTGTCGAGAATGTACCTCCTCCTGGTCTTCAATCCGGTTTGGTGCCTCCTAGTGCTCAACCAGTTCGACGAGCTACCCCTCCAAAGTGCAAAACTCCTAACTCCGACCATGGTAAAGGACCTACACGGAACCGCAAAAAGGCTACTCCTCAACCTTTACAATATCAGCAGAGTTATGTTCAAGGTTATCCGTTTCTATATGTTCAACAACCCTATGTAGCTACTGTTGCACCTCCTTTCGATCAGCAGTTTCCTACATGCCAGCCTGTACGGTCAGCTCCGGTATATCAGGCACCAGTTTATCAACAACCTTCCGGTTATTCGCCTATGCAAGTTCCTGTCGACAGTCAACGAGTGCCCAACGCTCCTGTTCACCAGCAATCACAGGATCAGGTTCCTTATCCCCGTAAGAGTCAGTATAAGCCTTGTCCTCCAATTCCGATGACTTTCACTGAGTTATACCGCCATCTGGTACAACAAGGACTGGTTACCACCCGTGCTTTGGGTCCTCCACCTAATCCATTACCTGCAAGTCACAACGCTACCGCTCATTGTTTATTTCATGAGGGTGCGCCCGGCCATGATCTAGAGAATTGCTATGCTCTTAAGAAAGTTGTCAGAGATTTGCTAGAAACGAAGAAGTTGTCTTTTAGCGATGCTCAGCTGAAGATCGAGACTCCTCTCGGGGTCCCTCACTTGTCAAGTGCGAATTCTGCAAAGCATGCTACGCCTATCAGCCGAATCCAGTAATTATTCAAAGGCCTAGCCCGCTTCATTTCAGTAACCCTCAAGGTGATATGACTGGGATCAACAAAGGATCTGGGAAATTTATTTTGAAGCAACGACTGAAAACTGTTGAAGATGTGACCAGCATAACTGGGGTAAGCCATGACGACTCACAGTGATCATGAACCAGACGTCCTTTCCATTGAGGCTCCGCCAAAGGAAACTGTTACTCTTGCATGCAAGATTTCATTAACCATTTAGAAGGATTTTTTCCGACAGTTCATTTGTTTATTTATATGTATTTCTCTTCGATTAATCATATTTAGCATGCACGAACTTGTTTATCTTTGATTAATTAATGCAACGCATATGTTTGTCTTGAATAAATCCATTCGTTTCACTCATTCAAAAAACGTTTTCATAAATTATAATGCCAACTTTACCCGACCTCTTGTTCAGATGGAGAATTGGGAGGAGGATGACGAACCTAAAACGTCAGATTTCTTGTCGTATGCTTTCGATTGAAACCCGCTGATGATGTAAGGCATTGTTTCAAATCCCAAACACTGGAGATATAAGGATGTTAACCCCTAGTCAACCCTTTGAGCCTTGAAGTAGGAGTTTTTCTTTCTTTTTAAGAACCTTCATCCTAACCTGGGGCAGGGTAGGTTTCAGTTAAACCGATCGAGCGCTTAGACTCTTAAAAAGGAAGAGCAAACCTTCGAGAATTTATCCTTGGCATCTTAAGAAGTCCAATGCAATGACTATCCTTCGGTTACCTAAGGAGTGGGGCAGTCACGAGCCTTTCAAAAGATTTACACGACTTGTGCATAAAAGAATATTCAAAAAATAAGAGCCCGCTAAGTCAAAAACCTATGAAGGAGACTTAGGCAAAACTGGGGCATCCCGCTGGACTCCAAAGTCAAATCAAAAGACGTTGTCCAGGCAAAAGTTAGGGAATAAGAACAACAAACCAGTAGTTTTTAGAACTCCTATAAAGAACAAGGTCGTGTGACCAATTGCCAAAAGAAATAGGTGAGTAACTGCCATGTCCAAAGCCTTGATAAGTTCTCGACCATAGCAAATCTGCTTGAGATATGAGCGTTCGTATCCGATTAATTGAATTAGGATTGGAGAACATCACGAAGAATGGGTGGGTACAAATATAACTTTGAGCCTTTATCTTTTGTTTCTCAAACCGTGAACCGAGCCACGATACAACCTTTAAAAGACCTAATTGAAGGAGGACTTTGGTTGAAATCATACTTGACAAGATCACGTTTCCTGACTCCTACGAGCTATGCTCAGAAAAAAATTCATAATGGCATTATAATTAAACTTATATCCTGACTAGTGATTTCGGTCACAAGTTATTGCGATATCCTTTTTCAAAACAAAAATTCAGGACAAATATATGTGTACATTGACAAGCTCAGGATAGGCATTTCAGGCATGCCAATTTTGCTTGACATCTTAGAGATTTATATATGGACATAACCCATGGAACTTGAAGATCCTGCTAAACAGGGGCAGGCGGTTTCCCAGTTCGCTTACTAACGCGAGTCTGACGTTCTTAAGAGCTATTTCTCAAAGATTTCGTTGTAACATAATTAATTTGTGCCAGTTACGTCAAGACCTGACAAATCTCTCAAAGAGTTTGAGAACAAGGGGGCAACCGGACTCGGTGTTCTCTATAAAATCCTCTTGAGATGACCCTACCTCGCAACGCAAGTATCCTGGGGCACCATGTTTTTTGAAGAAACAAATGGCGACTACTACAAGGTCCTTCAAGATCAAAGCTATGTGGTTTCACAACTTTTCTTCATGCACCCGAGGGATTTCACTCACAGCGGTCTTCATTCCCCAGTAAATCTCAGTGTTGCAACAGGCTCCTAAACTATTGCCTCATCACAGTCCCCAGCGAGACTATAAGCTGACAACCTTTTCTTGGGTAACTCGAAAGGGTCCTTCAGGTTTTCCTCTCCCCATGAGAATACGTGATACTGTGCACCCAAGCAATTTACTTTCTCCCCAGAGAATTCAGAATTTTGAAACCAGATTTGGTCCTACCATTCCCTCCCATGATTGACGTATTGGTTGCAGAGAACGCAGGGTATTTCCGTCGAGATGTTTATTTCATCTCTCGTCCCGTCTCTAGTCTGTTTCGTCAGCATACGCAAGGGCATAAGCATCACATGCCTATTTCATTACATATTCATTACATACTCATTACATACTCATTTCATAACATCCTGCATATTCACATACATAGACATCAACATACATTCATATTAACATATTCATTAACATACGCGTTAGCATGCACAGGTTCATTGTGTCTCTATCATTGGTCGTTACCGCCGAGTAACTGGGTTCGTCCATTCTCTTCAAATAGATTGTCAGCCCTAAGCATAAAATACATATGTGTTTCCAGTTTCCCCACAGAGCTCGATCCTCGTGGATGACGGTTACTTCAGCTATCTTTCCTTACCAGGATAAGATGTTTACCCTTCGAGTTCATTCCCTCGATGGAGTCTTGATTACCAGTCTTCTTTCTAGCTCGATCCTAGAGTGAATCCCGGTCTTGTCGGTCGCTGAGCCCAACCGGACGTGCATTTATTTTGCACCATCTAAAGATTTTCACCATACCATGACAGATACGCGACTGTCTCGCCCGAGAAGTTTATCACTGTACCTGGATGTGCATTTATTTTGCACTATCTTTCAACCACAATCCTTTACAGATACACGCCAGTTCATGCCTGGAAAATCTATCGGTACAACACTTTACATCTTACAACATCGGTATACAACATTTCTCACCTAAGAAGCCGATCCTATCTTCGTTATGACTCGCAGCAAATGGCCATCTCCATGGAGCAGTTGGGCTTCCATTTACCTGTCGTCTTGAAGTATGGGGGGTTTTGAACCAAATCGTATTCAGGAGAGCACGATCTTGAAATACGGGGAGGTTTGAGCGGAATCATATTCAGGAGAGCACGATTCTGAAGTATGAGAAAGTTCAGTCATCCAGTTTCATATTCAGGAGAGCACGATTCTGAAGTATGAGTATATTCAGTCATCCAGTTTCATATTCAGGAGAGCACGATTCTGAAGTATGAGAAAGTTCAGTCATCCAGTTTCATATTCAGGAGAGCACGATTCTGAAGTATGAGTATATTCAGTCAGCCAGTTTCATATTCAGGAGAGCACGATTCTGAAATATGAGTATATTCAGTCATCCAGTTTCATATTCAGGAGAGCACGATTCTGAAGTATGAGAAAGTTCAGTCATCCAGTTTCATATTCAGGAGAGCACGATTCTGAAGTATGAGTATATTCAGTCATCCAGTTTCATATTCAGGAGAGCACGATTCTGAAGTATGAGAAAGTTCAGTCATCCAGTTTCATATTCAGGAGAGCACGATTCTGAAGTATGAGAAAGTTCAGTCATCCAGTTTCATATTCAGGAGAGCACGATTCTGAAGTATGAGTATATTCAGTCATCCAGTTTCATATTCAGGAGAGCACGATTCTGAAGTATGAGAAAGTTCAGTCATCCAGTTTCATATTCAGGAGAGCACGATTCTGAAGTATGAAGAATTTCATTTACCCGAAGGAGCGGAATCATATTCAGGAGAGCACGATTCTGAAGTATGAGGAAGTTCAGTTAGCCTTTTCATATTCAGGAGAGCACGATTCTGAAGTATGAAGAATTTCATTTACAAGAAAGAGCCGAATTATATTCAGGAGAGCACGATTCTGAAGTATGAGGAAGTTCAGTTCACCCTTTTCATATTCAGGAGAGCACGATTCTGAAGTATGAAGAATTTCATTTACAAGAAAGAGCCGAATCATATTCAGGAGAGCACGATTCTGAAGTATGAGGAAGTTCAGTTCACCCTTTTCATATTCAGGAGAGCACGATTCTGAAGTATGAAGAATTTCATTTACAAGAAAGAGCCGAATCATATTTAGGAGAGCACGATTCTAAAGTATGAGGAAGTTCAGTTAGCCTTTTCATATTCAGGAGAGCACGATTCTGAAGTATGAAGAATTTCATTTACAAGAAAGAGCCGAATCATATTCAGGAGAGCACGATTCTGAAGTATGAGGAAGTTCAGTTAGCCTTTTCATATTCAGGAGAGCACGATTCTGAAGTATGAAGAATTTCATTTACAAGAAAGAGCCGAATCATATTCAGGAGAGCACGATTCTGAAGTATGAGGAAGTTCAGTTAGCCCTTTTCATATTCAGGAGAGCACGATTCTGAAGTATGAAGAATTTCATTTACCCGAAAAAGCCGAATCATATTCAGGAGAGCACGATTCTGAAGTATGAGGAAGTTCAGTTAGCCCTTTTCATGTTCAGGAGAGCACGATCTTGAAGCATGAAGAAGTTTATTTATCCTTCAGTAAGAGAAGAATCAGAATCGTATTCCAGGCGCCGACCTTAAATGCGAGAAGATTTATTTATCAGATAAGCAGCAGCCTCTTTATTTGAGTGCTTATTCATTTTGGCACATAAGTCCCTTCCAACGATAAGTGACAGTTCTCCCTCGAGAAGCTTATCAGGGCATTTCCCATTAAAGTCCATTTATTTTGGCATACAGCCGGTCTTTACCCTGTATATTTGATACGGATTTCCGAAAAGTCCGTTCGATCCCATCACGAAGGATAGTTTATAGAAGCTTGGATGTTATTCTTTGCTCAATGCTCCAGCATTCTGTAATCGATCTTGCAATCGTGTAGGTCCAGTTTTATTATTAAACATTCCCAAATGGAGGTCAACTCATAGGTGCCATCTCCATTTAAGGATCTTATTCTTAAAAGTCCATTTATTTTGGCATACAGCCGGTCTTTACCCTATATATTTGATACGGATTTCCGAAAAGTCCGTTTGATCCCGTCACGAGGGATAGTTTGCAGAAGCTTGGATGTTATTCTTTGCTCAATGCTCCATCATTCTGTAATCGATCTTACAATCGTGCGTGATCCAGTTTTATTTTTAGATTCCCCAGTGGAGGCCGTCTCATAGGTACCATCTCCATTTGAGGATCTCGTTCCTTTTCTAAAAAAGACAATTGGTCGTGTTCGCACCAGTTGACTATCATTTTTAGAATTCCCCAGTGTTGTACTGTGTCCCAGCGCGTCGTTTTCCCCAGTGTGTTCTTCTCGTGGCGTCTGTCCCGGTGTCGTAGTATTCGTCAGCATTTTCGCATTCATTATTCCAGCATACGCATCATATCATATTCATGGCATCATCTGCATTAAGTCGTTCTAGTTTTGTCCATAGCATTGCATATCATCGCATATAAGGGCAAAATTTTCGGTTATCTATATTTAAATCTCTCCACCACGATTCCTCGAGTCTCTGTCACTCAAATCGTCCGGTGTAGCTATTTAAATAGGGGCAACTGTAATACCCCAAATTTTACCCTTATATTTAATCGGTCATTTCGCATAGCATCTCATATGTACATTTTCTAACCGCTAACAAGTTATGGAGGTGTTTGTTTTGCAGATTTGGTTCCAGGGGTATTTTGGTCATTTCACACAAATTCTACCAATTCCTTGAAGACGGGCTGTTATTAAAATTCTGAGGCATTTGATACGTTATGGTTTTGAGGCATTTATCTGTCACCAGTTCTGATCATATTAAGATTTTGGCATTGGGTCATCGGAATTTACTTACGAGTAGTGTTACTGTTGATGCTGAAAATGTTGTGATTACAGTGCCCATATGTGTTTGGTTATGAAATGGTTGGTTAACATTTTAATCGGATGATGAGATTAGGATTACAAATGAGACGAGTGCACCAATAAGAATACCACTTGGGAATATTTATGTTTTATGCCTATGTTAAGGAATTTAAATACTTGTGGATTTATTCACAAATGTTTATATTTTTAACTAAGAATAAAATATAAATGAATTCAAATTGTGGGAATTTTATTTCATAAAAAATCTCATCATACAAGAAATGGAGTGATTCACATTTTATACGCACTGTTACAAGGAATCACATTAAAGTTCTAAGGAATTACATTAAGTCAATAAGCATCTATCCTAAATCCTAAAAGTTTCTAAGGGTCTTCATGCTGTCTTTAAGCTTCGCCGCAGAATCTCGACTAACCTGCACATCAAAGCAAAACAAACAATATAGGTTAGAAGTTGTTTTTGACACTCTCAGAACATCGTCATCATCGAGTGCCGGGAGTGGCACAACCGAAGCTGCGTCCTACCCCCGTTACCGATCCGCGCCGTGGGCGTCAGATCAGGTAACACCTGTTCTTATCGTTACGGGACATCCGAGAGACAGAAGTAATAAAAGAAGCGGGACTGATTCGTTTTGCCGCGATTGGATTTCCAAACTGATACGAGAATAAGGCAACATAGGCAAGTTCTGACTCAGACCCGGATGCCGGCAGGTCTGAGCCCCCTTGGTTTCAAAACTTCCAACACCTGAAAAGCCACAAGCATCATCAGAACTCAAAGCATAAGCAAAAAGGAACTCGTGCCCATACAAGTATGAAAAGCCACCAAAGAACAAATCCGTTACCAAACAGAATGGAGACCAATGGTCCAAACAGAATGAAAGCCAAGTCCAAACAGGACAAGAGAATTGAAATGCAAGCCAGAGCTGCATCAATTCCAAACAAACTGCACCAAAATAACATTTCAGAAGGCAAATTCATACGCAAAAGACCATCAGCAAACATCCTGTAAATCATGCCCAACAGGATCCAAAGAAAGAGGTAACAGCAGGTTCAAACAGAACAAGAAAATGAAGTACAAAAACAGGTTGCATCAAGCTGCATCCAAACAGTGTACCGAAAGTCCAGAAAGCATCAGTTAAAGGAGTCACAAAAAATGTGAATAACCTCATCGAAGAGGTTCCCTCATCAGGCTCAGACAAGCTGTCATCATCGCCACGTACCATCCTCGGCGGCGTTTAACTCAACCAAAGCGTAGTACCTATCCTGGAAAAAAGAATAGAAAAGCATAAGTGAATTCCAACTGATAACCAAACTGAACGAAGCAAGTTCAGAACAAAACTAAAACATATCAGTTCAGAAGTGAAACAAATTCACAAAACCACATCTGTTCAAAAACCCAGCTCACACAAGCCAAGAACCCCGCAGAAATTATCAAAGGCAACAGCAGTGTCATAGGCTCAGAATGTCATCATCATCGCCGTATACCATCCTCGGCGACACCAATCCGACCGTATCTGAACTACCAGCCCTCTCTGAAAAAAGAAGAAGAAAAGTCGTGAAGATGGACATCCAAATTCGATATTAGACAGATAGCCAAATGAATTCAATCAGGGTATCATGATCAAACAAAATCAAATCAGATATCAAACAGATTGAATGAAATCCAAATCATATCTGTCAACAAAAAGGAAAGTGCGAATCAGTATCAGATGAGATCAGATCACATCAGAAGCTAGTGTTAAAAACCCCAACAAAATCAAATCGAATCCATCAGAATCCAATCCAAGTTATATCTCAATCAGAAAGAAACGTAAATCAAATCTTATCACAAACTTGGATCAAAAAGAATCAAAAGGCCCACGAAATCACAGAAACCGAAAAGATATAAAAGGAGCAATTTCACCTGTGAGAAAACCCTAACAGGTAGCCGTGAGAGGAGAAACCCCAGCGAAGAAGTCGCATGCAGAAAACCCTAGGCGGCCGAGACTCAGAAAGACCGGAGCCTTCATCATCGTCTCCGTCATCGACGAACAAACCCCATAGAATCACGAACGAAACACCGACGAGGAGATCACCTTCGCCGTTCAATACAAACGGCGGGCAATCGAACCTCCCAGCCTCAGAGAACTCATCATCGGCCACAACCACAAAACGTAAGCTATGAGATCATCGTGTTGTCCATTTAACGGCTTAAGTTTGAATGTTTTCAGGTTTTCAACAAAGAGAGAATGAGAGCAAGGACCTCATGGGCGAAACGGCGGGAAGGGAAGAGAATGGTGCCGCTCAAAAGAGAGTTGGGATCTCAAACCCTAATCTCCCATGCCTCCGTTTACAATGTGTGGGTTGGGTCCGGGAATGATGTCCGGCCCAACCCCTTCCTCTTTTTTTTTTCTTTATCTTATATTTTCTTAAATTTAATTTGTTTTATGTTTTTAAAAAACCCATTTTTTAACATTTTAATTTCATAAAAAAATATAACATTTAATTTTGTAATTATAAGAAATCTTTTTAAAATATAGTTATTAAGAATAAGTGAAAACTTTTTTAAATAAAATAAGAAAACCCTTTTTAAAATAAAAATTAAAACTTTTTTTTAAAACTTTTGTAAATATAAAAATGAAAAACTTTTTTTTTAAATAAAATAAGGAAAACCTTTTTTAAAAGAATATAAAAATAAAACCTTTTTTTTTAATTCTTTTGTAAGCTAACATTAAATCATTAAATCTTTTAAATAAAACAATAATAAAATCTCAAATTTGCATCTTTTTCTTAACTCATTTGATCACCGCCTAACTCTGCCCACTAACGCCATTTGTCCATTTTGCAGCTCATTACATTTGCCATTACTTATCTCATTTTATTTCATTACTATATTGTAACTGCTTCTCATATGTAACCTCGCGAATCCTAATAATCGCGCTTTAAGTTTCTGCCTTTAAATTTCTGTTTGTATGGCTTTAACTTCTGTCTTATTTCCCGTTTGCACAATTCAATCTCTCCCTCACTTATCAATATTCCAGTCACACTACACACATCCGAAGGAATTAGGTCTAGCATTTGACCGCCGTGTCAATAGTCCTCAACTCCAAAACCTTACAAACTACAAACCCTAATTTCCATAAATGTCTCGCCGCAGACAAAATTACAATTTTACCCCTAGCATTAGGTCAAAGAGCCGTCGCGCTTATTTTAGGGTTTCCCGCCGTGGAATCCCTAATTTAACCCTAATTACAACTTAACAATTCAACGTAGAGATTTGGAGTTTCTACACTCCATGTAAGCGTGTCCCTAAGATACGTTTATTCCCCTTGAAACCTTGGCCACAGTCAAGACGTTTCTAACCTCCCTTTTGAGGGGAACTACGATTACTCTGATTCCACTCCCGTAAGGATACGTAGGCACAAGATGCGATGTCTTGCCGAGTAAACTTAGAATTAACCCCTTAGGTCTCTTCTCTCACTTTTAATCCTTTGTACATATACCTTAAGCAAATAAATAAAGCAAATAGTAAACATTTGAACAAAAGGTTCCTGTAGAGTACTACAGAAGTTTAGGGTGCTAATACCTTCCCTAAATTTAACCGACCCCCGAACCCTAGATCTTTCTGTAAGAGCAAGATTTGTCTCTACAGGATTATCTCTATGTTTTGATGATAACAATTGAGTATTTGTGAAAGAACCATTTTATGGTTTAATGTTTGTTATGTGCAGGTCATATTAAATTAAATATATTAGACCAAACAAACAAAAGCAACGTGTGCAGCTAGTAATATATGGAATTACTATGTGTAACTTCATGAAGCGCTTGGGAGAAGCTAGTTTGCTTATGTATCTGATCACCATCAGTAAGGAACCAAGGATGCTGTATATTGCAGTTGCAATGCTCCTGTGGTTTATGATCTGAAGAAGTGCATCTGATCTAAAAGCAAATGAAGCTCAGTAAAGAAGCAAGTTTGTTTCTGCATCTGATCATGTTCAATAAAGAATCAAGGATGCTGGATATTGCAGTTGCAATGCATCTGTGGATTCTGATCTGAGTTGTGCATCTGATCTGGAAGCTAACGAGCGTCTCTGAAGAGTGAGCCCTCTAAAGAACTGAAGTGTTGAAGAATCTGATGACTTGAAGTTCTGAAGGCTGAAGGCTCTGAAGACCAAGTGCGTCAAGACTCTGAAGACATGTTCTGAAGGACAAAACTCTGAAGACTCTGAAGACATGTTCTGAAGATCAAGACTCTGAAGACTCTGAAGACATGTTCTGAAGGTCAAGACTCTGAAGATATAATCATCTGAAGAAGTTTGTGCTGAAGACTCTGAAGACATGTTCTGAAGGTCAAGACTCTGAAGATATAATCATCTGAAGAAGTTTGTGCTGAAGACTCTGATGACTTGAAGTTCTGAAGGCTGAAGGCTCTGAAGATCAAGTGCAAAAGACTCTGAAGACCAGACTCTGAAGAAGAAAGATTATGAAGCTTCACCAGACAAGACGTGTTCAATCAGATGAGCTGTTGCTATCAACTCTGATGAACAAAGTGCTGAAGTCAGAATCTGATGTTTACTGCGCTATCAATTCCAAAGTAGTTTCTGAACTACTCATCTGTAACATCATCAGAAGAACCAAGCCAGAAGCATATTTGTCCAAGCTGCTAAATGGAATATTACCGTTGCAAGAAAAGGACAAGAAAGTGATGTCATCCAACATGTGCTTATCTATCCGTTGGAATATGACCGTTGGAATTTAAAACGAACATCCTGATCCTCTCAACGTCATTCTTGGAAGCACTATAAAGGCAGAATCATTTGATTATTCAAGTGTTGCTTGGTGAGCTGAAGTGGCTACTAAGTGGCTGGAGCTGTTGCTCTGTTGCTACTGTTGCAAAGAGAAGAAAAGCTTAAATGAAAAGAAGCCTTAGTGCTCACACACAGAAAAGCTTTTAAGCAATATGGAAACTGTACTCAATAATCTCTTAGAGATTTATTATTAGATTAGTTTCTATATTAGAAAGCAAGGAGTTGTTGCTCAATACTTGCTAGGAACTTAATTAGGAGTAATCTGCTTATTTGAGAAGCACTTATGTAATCTCCGGCAACACAAATTCTATTTTAGAATTAGTGGTTCCTCAAGTGATCTTGTGAAGATCAGTATACTTGAGATGACAAGTGACAGTAGTCATTTGTGGAAATCCTAATAGGAGATCTTTAGTGATCGGATTCTATTAAGGTGTCAATGAACGTTATATCCTTGGGGATCCCTGAACGTGTCATTGTCAAGTTGTTAGTCACTTGCAGTTAGCTTGTGCAACTGTAATCTGTTTGGTTATAGTGGATTAAGTCCTTGCAGTGAGTAAGGCGAAATCACCTTGGAAGGGTGGACTGGATTAGCTTGAGAGTTGCTCAAGTGAACCAGGATATATCTTGTGTTCTTTACTTGTTTAGTTTATTATTTATGCTTCCGCATTGCTACATCTAGAAACAACACAGAAGAAGATGGCAAAAGTTTTTAAGTAACCAAATACCCAATTCAAACCCCCCCTTTCTTGTGTATTTTTCACACCTTCAATTGGTATCAGAGCCTGGTTCTGTTATTGATGGATATCAAACACCTAACAGTGTCAGATAAAGATCCATAGGCTGTGTGAAGAAATACTTTTGGGGATATTTCACCGTTCTTACAATTTCAGTCTCATATCAGTTTTTGAGGATAATGAGTACTAAAATTGTAATCTATTGAGTTACCTTTAGCAAGTCACTGATTCTATGAAGTTTGAAATTTGAAGTGTTGAAGCCTTCAACAGCAAATCTCCTCCAGAAGATTCTCAAAGAAGAATGAAGAATCAGTTGACAGGATAGATTCATCAGATAAGAAGATATATCTGTTGAATGCTGATCTGAAAATACGTTTGGATTTACAACATATTTGCTCAAAGATAAATCTTCTGCAAGCAATAATTCTTGATCTCTAAAGATTAATTCTGGTGAGTATGAGATGTTTTCAAGAAACGGATTAGTCCACACTTGACTTTCTCATGACAACTCATTGGGATTTATCTTAAGTAAGAAAAGATATATTGTTGGCTAATGAATCCTATTCATCAGAACGCCAGAATGAAGTCTGCAGAAAAGGGTAAGTTTAGAAAAATATTCAAATCTGGAAGAAATGATTCTTCAGATCCAAAACATTTGAAAGTTGCTCTCCTTGAAGAGCTTCAAAGAATTATGCAGAGGTTTCTAGAAAGGCAGTGTTTCTAACTCATCTGGATTATGATGATATGATGAATTCAGAAGATCTCATTAGAAGTAGCATGGACAATTAAGTTCTATTAACTCGAGATGTTGAACAAACTGAATTTGGTCAGATGCTATCAGACATTATTTTTCAGAAATTCATAATGAATGTTTTGAGAAATAAAGATATGAGGAAAGATACAATGACAGTAGTCATTCTGTCAAATGTAAAAAGGATTTAAGTTTCTGGGGTTATTCAATTTGAATAAGTCAGTAAACATTCTTTTTCAAGAGCAGATGTTATGTCAACTCTGATAATTAACTCCTTACATGTTAGCTCAGCATTGTAAGAGCAAAATTGTCAGTCAGACTGTGTCTTTTGATGCATCTAAGTTTGATGATAACTGTATCTAGATTGGATCTGTATTTGTTTCAAGCAGAAAAATTCAGAAGATGAAGCCTGATGGAAGCTAGATTCTCTCTACACATGAAGATCAGATTATCTGTGCTCTGAGGATGTCTCTCAAGAATCAAATGGATGTCGTTGTGTTGATGAAGATGCTGCAGAATGCTAACAAAGGAATTGAGATCTGTTCAAGAAGAGTTATTCAGAATATTCTACTTTAGTTGCTGTTACTGGTTTGTCTCACAAGATGTTGGAGAATCAGAAGCAGAATGTGTTCCAGCTGAAGAATCAGGAGCTACTCCAGATGCTATTCAATTAGCTGTTTCTGAAGAATCAGCTCTGAGAAGTTTCCCCCAGAATCAAATCTTCTTTTCCATAAGAGACATTCATTGGAAAGAAGGATGATTCCATAAGAACAAGATTCTTTCTTCTCAAAGATTGTCAGCAAGAAATTCTTGACTATACAGAAGACATATGCTTTTGTGACAAGGTTAGAATTCATATTTTTTTCATCTCGTTCGTTGATCAGTATAACATCAATATAAATCAGATGAATATTAAAAATACTTTTAAATGGTTTTATTGAAGAAGAAGTATATGTTTATCAACTTCCCAGGTTTCTTTTTGAAAATTATTTTGTCAAAAGTAAAGTTGTTACTACTCTTCTTCTTAAAGACTATTAAGAAAGATATTTTAAATCTGTCAGATTTATTTACATTGATAATACTTCTATTTAGAACCATATACTTCACTTGGAAAGGAGTTTGCTGAGTGTATGCAGGCAGTAGCTAAAACTAGCATTCTAGAAAAGGCTAGTGAAGTCAGATCAGTAGCTGTACAGAAGGTTCTGTAACACTGATTTTGTAGAGGCTCTGTCAATCAAGACATCTCTCCTTCAATTGTTGGTGACTCTGAAGCAAAGCTATAGAAGATAGTTCAAAGCATCAGAAGCAAAGCAACTAAGGCAGGATACTGAAGACACTTAAGTTGGTATCAGTATAGACTCAGAAGAAAAGCTACAGAGGCAAAATTACAGAAGAATCTGATGAAGCAAAACTACATGAGTTTCTGAAAGTTGTTGAAAAGCAACTCTACAGAAGACTCTGAGAAGTTGGTTGAAAGCAATTATTTTTGGCCTAGTGGTAAGCACTTGATCCTATAAGTGATAAATCTGGACAAAGAGTATAAAGCTATTTGTCAGAAGCTCTGAGGATCAGATTGTGCATGTTTCTGAAACATCAGCAACATAGCTTACCTCTAGATAACAAGAAAACCTGAAGAATGAAGATCTGGTTTGATCTGAAGCATATCTCTGGATGAACTGTTTGCTGAAACAATTATTAAAGCTAAGCTGCATAGATCTGAAGCAGAAGATCTAATGCAAGGAATCATTTCCATAATTGGTATCAGACTCTTATTTTTCTACAACCTTCTGTTGATGATCAGAAGAACTTACTAACATAACAGAAATAATAATGGTTAGAAAGTCTGATGTAGAGAATATCTTCAGAAGATTAAGCAGAAGCTTTGAAAGTTTCTGAGGCTTATTCAGAAAGGAAATATTGGTAATCATGTTTGATGAAAGTATTCAATACTGTAGTCAGAATGATTGATCAGTACCAGATGCAATTCGTATCTCTCATGATGCATATTTTTTTTCTGAAAGCTTCAGTTGGTATCAAGTATTATCTAATGAAGCACTGATGCTAAGATTCAAGTTTTTGATAACAAGCTTGGAATCAGAAACCAAAGGTGATTTAGCAGAAGATCCTACTCCTTTTGTTGGTACGAGAATTCTAGAAGAAGAAGTCACCCTCAGATACTGATTGATAAGAACAAGATTGTCATTCAAATCAGTTCAAGAAATTCATCTTGGTTTGATGATAATTTATGATGATCAACCACGTCTGTCCAAAGGATAAATTCTTGGTGCAAGAAGATATAGCTCTCATCTGGAAACAAATCATCTTGAAGATAAAGAAACATGATCATTGGCATCAGAAGATGGATGATCAGAAGATGAAGACCAAAAGAGGAATCAGATAAAGAATGTAGCAGACAGAAGGATAATCTGTCAGAGAGTAGGCAGCTAAGACTCTCATGCATTCAACGTACACTCTGAGAAAGAAAGAGGTTAGTAAAATGGTAGATCAGAAGCTCTACAAAGGTATGAGTTGTACTCTTCTGTATTTTACTGTTTCTAGTCCTGACATTCTTTTCAGTATATGTATATGTGCTTGA
Organism: Lathyrus sativus; assembly: GCA_963859935.3. Classification (NCBI taxonomy): domain Eukaryota; kingdom Viridiplantae; phylum Streptophyta; class Magnoliopsida; order Fabales; family Fabaceae; genus Lathyrus; species Lathyrus sativus. The sequence goes on from OZ012740.1 coordinate 676,239,747, forward strand.
TTCCAATCAGATCCTAAAGAATCTCAGTTAACAGTTGTTAAGAGATTTCTGAGGTATCTGAAAGGTACTACTAACGTGACTCTGTGTTGCAGAAAACCAGATAACTATTTTTAGTAGGTTTTTGTTATGCTGATGATACTGAAGTCAGAGTTAGTTGCAAAAGTACCTCTGGTTAGCACTATCCCTTAAAGAAGCAAAATACATCAGATGCTGATTGAAGTATCAGATGCTCTGGATGAAGTGTCAAATGAAGGACATTCATGTACAGAAGATTGAAGGATCATATGGCACATCACCTTCAATTGATATCAGATGATATCTAAAGATCTGAGCAAATCTGAAGTCGTAGACTATCAGAAGATTTGGATTATCTGGAACTCTGGATAAAAGATTCTATTAGAAGATGGTTTGTTAAATCAAACATTGATACTTCTGTAGTATAGTGTTTTGATGTTGAAGAAACGAGCTGAAATAATTTCATTATTTCACACCTTCAATTGGTATCTTACATCTTAAATTGGTATCATGTCTCTGACATCCAACCAGAAGCAAAGTGTCAGATAACTCTGAGAAAAACTTCAGAAGATGTTTGAGTGAAGATACAGAAGGTTCTGGGCGCAGAATCAAGAATCAAAGCAAAGGCCAGAACAAGTACTTCAACTCTGGAACTTGAGACTTCTTGAGATATTTTTCAGAAGTAATTAGACTCTGAAATTGGACATATTTCAAGTTTCTCTAAGGACTAGAATTATTGGTATCAAGATCAAGCTAGAAGGAAGAAGAGTTTTCAACCTTCTTGTCTAAATCTAGCAGAGGAAAATTTCAGAAACGAAACTTCCAGATTAGTACAAGAAGCTGAAGATGCTAAGAAGACTAAGCAAAATGTTGTAGTTGGATTCTCTTGTGAAACTACTTTTGTACGTTGAGAACGTGACATTAGTAAGTTTAGAGGAGATCAACAAGCTATGAAGGATGTACAACAAGTTGTCAGAGAAAGTTTTGTTGAATAGAAACATGTCAACAATCCTCGTCAGAGCATGCTTCTACAAACTCTGAAGAGTTGTCACTCTCCAAGAAACAGGGGGAGATATAGAAGATGAAATCTGAGAAAAGATATCAACCTACTTTAATTGGTATCAACCTGTAAGAATTAAGTTCTCAAGGGGAGAAATGAAAGATGATTAAGTTCTCAGGTGCTATCTCTCAACTCTTATCTTTTTAATTTCTGACTTTAGAGAGAGAAATGTTTTTTTAAAAATTTTTTTTAATAAAAAAAAAAAAACTCAAACTTTTTGATGATGTCAAAAAGGGGGAGAAATGAAAGATGATTTTGATATTATCTGGAAGAATAGAATATAACTTGGGGAGAAATGGAAAATGTTTTTGAGAAATAGAATATAACTTTGATATATTCTATAACCTGAAAGAGAATGCAAAAACATATAAACTGCGTTTATTACTAATTATTTGTTTGATGTTTTCCAAGGAACTCTGAACAAGTTCACTAGGCATTCTAAACAGGATAAATGAAAGAAATCTGAGTTCAAATGAACTGGTATCATATAATAGAAGTTATACACTTCGTGAACATAGATTCAGAATCAGATGGACCCAATACTGTTCAGAGATCTGAAAGTTAAAGTTATCTGGAATCATACTGTTTAGAAGATGTAAATTGTCTATGAATATGATAATCAAAGCATAAAGAATCAGAAATCTTCATAGAAGCAAGATTTGGATTTAGACACAGAATCATGAGTATCATGTATTGGTATCTGTCTTAGAACCAACATTGGTATCAGATTCAGAAGCTTGCTAATTGGGATTAGACTATGCTTTAAAAGATCAAGAAGTGAATCTGATCAATGCATTGAGCTCTGATAAGACCAAGAATCATAGATGAAAGCAAATCTGAGAAAGCAAGAATCAAGACTGTATAAAGCTCAGAAGATCCAAATATCTGATCTATTGTAGCCAGGGGGAGTTCTCCCAGGAAGGTTCACAAGGCAGTATATTTGATCTTCACCCAGTCTGAAACTCAGGGGGAGTTTCTCATCTGAAGAAGAAACAAATATTCTGAAGTCATATGACTCTGATATGATGGTTAGAGAAAACATGTTCTAAAGATCTGAAGATGGAAGTTCTGCTGAACTAGTCCAGATGCTGAAGACTTATGATCTCTTATATCACAGGGAAGTATTCCTTCTATTCTATTCTATTTGATTGTGTTTTATCAAATTTATTTTTTGTAAGTCTTGGGATCAGAGTATGTCTCTGAACAAGCATAAAAATGTTTTGAAGATTAACACATTCAGGGGGAGCAGTTGCTTAGAACTCTGAATAGGTTAATGCTTGGTGATTACCCTGTATAAAATGTTCTATCAAAATACATGGTTTTGTCATCATCAAAAAGGGGGAGATTGTAAGAGCAAGATTTGTCTCTACAGGATTATCTCTATGTTTTGATGATAACAATTGAGTATTTGTGAAAGAACCATTTTATGGTTTAATGTTTGTTATGTGCAGGTCATATTAAATTAAATATATTAGACCAAACAAACAAAAGCAACGTGTGCAGCTAGTAATATATGAAATTACTATGTGTAACTTCATGAAGCACTTGGGAGAAGCTAGTTTGCTTATGTATCTGATCACCATCAGTAAGGAACCAAGGATGCTGTATATTGCAGTTGCAATGCTCCTGTGGTTTATGATCTGAAGAAGTGCATCTGATCTAAAAGCAAATGAAGCTCAGTAAAGAAGCAAGTTTGTTTCTGCATCTGATCATGTTCAATAAAGAATCAAGGATGCTGGATATTGCAGTTGCAATGCATCTGTGGATTCTGATCTGAGTTGTGCATCTGATCTGGAAGCTAACGAGCGTCTCTGAAGAGTGAGCCCTCTAAAGAACTGAAGTGTTGAAGAATCTGATGACTTGAAGTTCTGAAGGCTGAAGGCTCTGAAGACCAAGTGCGTCAAGACTCTGAAGACATGTTCTGAAGGACAAAACTCTGAAGACTCTGAAGACATGTTCTGAAGATCAAGACTCTGAAGACTCTGAAGACATGTTCTGAAGGTCAAGACTCTGAAGATATAATCATCTGAAGAAGTTTGTGCTGAAGACTCTGAAGACATGTTCTGAAGGTCAAGACTCTGAAGATATAATCATCTGAAGAAGTTTGTGCTGAAGACTCTGATGACTTGAAGTTCTGAAGGCTGAAGGCTCTGAAGATCAAGTGCAAAAGACTCTGAAGACCAGACTCTGAAGAAGAAAGATTATGAAGCTTCACCAGACAAGACGTGTTCAATCAGATGAGCTGTTGCTATCAACTCTGATGAACAAAGTGCTGAAGTCAGAATCTGATGTTTACTGCGCTATCAATTCCAAAGTAGTTTCTGAACTACTCATCTGTAACATCATCAGAAGAACCAAGCCAGAAGCATATTTGTCCAAGCTGCTAAATGGAATATTACCGTTGCAAGAAAAGGACAAGAAAGTGATGTCATCCAACATGTGCTTATCTATCCGTTGGAATATGACCGTTGGAATTTAAAACGAACATCCTGATCCTCTCAACGTCATTCTTGGAAGCACTATAAAGGCAGAATCATTTGATTATTCAAGTGTTGCTTGGTGAGCTGAAGTGGCTACTAAGTGGCTGGAGCTGTTGCTCTGTTGCTACTGTTGCAAAGAGAAGAAAAGCTTAAATGAAAAGAAGCCTTAGTGCTCACACACAGAAAAGCTTTTAAGCAATATGGAAACTGTACTCAATAATCTCTTAGAGATTTATTATTAGATTAGTTTCTATATTAGAAAGCAAGGAGTTGTTGCTCAATACTTGCTAGGAACTTAATTAGGAGTAATCTGCTTATTTGAGAAGCACTTATGTAATCTCCGGCAACACAAATTCTATTTTAGAATTAGTGGTTCCTCAAGTGATCTTGTGAAGATCAGTATACTTGAGATGACAAGTGACAGTAGTCATTTGTGGAAATCCTAATAGGAGATCTTTAGTGATCGGATTCTATTAAGGTGTCAATGAACGTTATATCCTTGGGGATCCCTGAACGTGTCATTGTCAAGTTGTTAGTCACTTGCAGTTAGCTTGTGCAACTGTAATCTGTTTGGTTATAGTGGATTAAGTCCTTGCAGTGAGTAAGGCGAAATCACCTTGGAAGGGTGGACTGGATTAGCTTGAGAGTTGCTCAAGTGAACCAGGATATATCTTGTGTTCTTTACTTGTTTAGTTTATTATTTATGCTTCCGCATTGCTACATCTAGAAACAACACAGAAGAAGATGGCAAAAGTTTTTAAGTAACCAAATACCCAATTCAAACCCCCCCTTTCTTGTGTATTTTTCACACCTTCACTTTCCCCGCATTGTGTTTACGATGCAAAATAGGTTTTCCCTCTTTTGACCTTTTCCTTCGGATAAATCAAAGAGCGGTTGTGAATTGAATTGCGATTCAAACTCATTAATAGTTTGTGATCCTATTTCCACCGCAATAGGTGTATATCTGAAGGAACTGAGGAATTCGTAGGTAAGATCCTTGTAGGTAGCAAAGCGTGTTTTCAGAGCAGTGTTCTCCCAACCCAGTTGATTGAACAGGTATTGAATGCTATCCGTGATCCCTAGTTTATCCATAGTAGCCTTATCATAATATAGCGTTAAGGCGAATTCTCTTTCGGTCAGTGCTGCAAATCTTGCCTTCTGAGCGAGTCCTCTGAAGTGAACCTTTGTGAAATCGTACTCGGCCATATTCGCAGGTAATTCGGAGAAAACAGAAGAAATGTTTTGAAGGCTTTAAAAATCCTGAAAAGTTTGCAACAAGAAATTGAAGTCAGGATTTTTAGAAACGAAAAGTGGTAGAAACAAAAGACAAAAGAGAAAAAATAAAATAAGAATAAAAGTACGAAAATGAACGAAAGTAGAAAGTAGTAATTTTAGGCTTTTTGTTGGAATTTTCAAAGTAGAATTTTAAGGAAAAATGAAATGCAATGACGAGGGAAATTTGGGTTGCCTCCCAATAAGCGCTGTTTTTAACGTCTAAAGCCTAACGATAGCTTGGTGAGAAGCTATTCGGGTGTTTGAGCCGGAAGCTCAAGCAATGTTATATTGCTGACTTGAGGACTGTTGTCGTTCTTATTGTAATGTTTCAGACGTTGCCGGTTTACGATAAACGGTGCATTCGTCTTGTCGGTAATTTCAACAGCTCCACTCTGAAGTACTTTAGTCACTTCATAGGGTCCAGACCACCTAGATTTTAGTTTTCCTGGGAAGAGTTTTAATCGTGAATTAAAAAGCAATACGATGTCTCCCACACTGAATTGTTTCCTGATTGAACGTTTATCATGCCACTTTTTAGTTCGTTCTTTGTAGATACGGGCATTTTCGTAAGCGTCCAATCGAAGTTCTTCCAACTCGTGTAAGTTCAGGATTCGCTTTTCTCCTGCCTCGGTGTAGTTGAAGTTGAGTGTCTTAATGGCCCAGAAGGCCTTATGCTCTAACTCTACAGGGAGATGGCAGGATTTACCGTAAACTAATTTATAGGGGGTAATACCTATTGGTGTCTTAAATGCGGTCCTATAAGCCCATAAAGCTTCTTGTAGCTTTGATGACCAATCTTTTCTCGAGGTAGCGACAGTCTTTTCCAAGATCTGTTTTATTTCTCTGTTTGAGACCTCTACTTGTCCGCTAGTTTGCGGATGATAAGGTGTAGCTACTCGGTGCTTGACTCCATATCTAGAAAGAAGTTTATCGAATATTCATGATATGAAGTGAGATCCTCCGTCACTAATGACGAGTCTGGGTACACCGAATCTAGGAAAGATAGTGTTCTTGAAGAGTTTGATTACTACTCGTGCGTCATTTGTTGGAGCAGCTATGGCTTCTATCCATTTAGACACGTAATCGACAGCGACGAGTATGTAATTATTACCAAAATAAGGAGGGAAAGGTCCCATGAAATCTATCCCCCAGACGTCGAAGACTTCTACCTCTAAGATTCCTTTCTGAGGCATTTCATCGCGTCGTGAGATGTTGTCAGTTCGTTGGCATCTATCGCATTTTTGCACGGCGATGTGAACGTCTTTCCAGAGATTAGGCCAGAATAAGCCGGCTTGGAGAATCTTAGCGCACGTCTTAGACGTACTAGCATGACCACCATATGGTGCTGAGTGGCATTGGGAAATAATATTTTCTATTTCTTCCTCCGGGACACAGCGACGATATGTGTTGTCGGCCCCTCTCTTGAAGAGTAGGGGTTCGTCCCAATAATAGTGTTTCAGATCGTGGAAGAATTTCTTCTTTTGCTGATAAGTAAGATCCGGTGGAAGCACGCCCGCAGCGAGGTAATTAACGATGTCAGCATACCAAGGTAATGTGACTTGGGCATAGACGGCTTCTACGGCTTTTTCGAATTCTGGATCTTCTGAGATTGCATTGGGTGTGTCACTTTCTAATTTGGCTATCATACGTTCGTACGGGAAATCGTCATTTATCGGTACTGGTTCGTGTCTGATGCCTTATATTCGGGATAAGTGATCCGCAACAACGTTCTCGGTTCCTTTCTTATCTTTGATTTCTAAGTCAAACTCTTGTAATAACAGGATCCATCTCAATAGTCTTGGTTTGGCATCCTTTTTGCTTATTAGGTACCTTATGGCAGCGTGGTCTGTGTATATTATAATTTTTGCTCCTAATAAGTAAAAACGGAATTTGTCAAGCGCAAATATAACTGCTAGAAGTTCCTTTTCTGTGGTGGCGTAGTTCATTTGGGCAGGATCTAAGGTTCTACTAGCATAGTAGATAGCATGGAGTTTCTTGTCCTTTCTTTGTCCGAGAACTACGCCTACAGCGTAATCACTCGCGTCGCACATGATTTCAAACGGTAGTCTCCAGTCTGGTGGTTGCATGATTAGTGCGGTGATAAGGGCTGATTTCAATGTTTCGAATGCTTTTAAACAGTCGTCGTCGAAGACGAACTCAGCATCTTTCATTAACAGGCCGGTCAAAGGTTTTGTGATTTTCGAGAAATCTTTTATAAATCTTCTATAGAAACCGGCATGTCCTAGAAAACTCCGTATCTCTCGTACGGATTTTGGAGGTTAGAGATCTTTTATAATCTCTATTTTAGCTTTGTCTACCTCAATCCCTCTATCTGATATGACGTGTCCTAGAACTATTCCTTGTCGGACCATAAAATGGCATTTCTCCCAATTTAGGACGAGGTTTACTTTTACGCAACGTTCTAGTACCATTTCTAAGTTTTGTAAGCATCCTTCGAAACTTTGTCCACATACCGAGAAATCGTCCATAAACACTTCCATAATGTTGTCTATGAAATCTGCGAAGATTGCCATCATGCATCTTTGGAAGGTTGCTGGAGCGTTACAGAGTCCGAACGGCATTCGGCGGTAGGCAAAAGTACCGTAAGGACAGGTGAATGTAGTCTTTTCTTGGTCATCAGGATGGATGGGAATTTGGAAGAATCATGAGTAACCATCTAGATAGCAGAAATATGAATGTTTGGCTAGTCTTTCCAACATTTGGTCTATGAAGGGTAGCGGGAAGTGATCTTTGCGCGTAGCTTTGTTAAGCTTCCTATAATCAATACACATCCTACTTCCAGTCACGACTCTTTTTGTTATCGATTCGCCTTTTTCGTTTTTAACTACTGTTACTCCTCCTTTCTTTGGTACGACATGAACTGGGCTAACCCATTCACTATCGGAGATCGGATAGATGATTCCTGCATCAAGTAATTTCTTTACTTCATCTCAGACTACAGTGCTCAGGATGGGGTTTAGTCTTCTCTGATGCTCTCGAGAAGTTTTAGAGTCTTCCTCTATTGTAATTCGATGCATACAGATCGAAGGGCTTATACCTTTTAAATCGCTTTTGTTATAGCCTAACGCGGTGGGGTACTTCTTTAGGACTTCTAATAACTTTTCGGTTTCTGGTTGTCCTAAGTCGGCGTTGACTATCACTGGTCTTTTTAGTTCATCGTCTAGAAATTCATATATGAGGTTTTTGGGTAGAGTTTGAAGTTCTAAAGATGGGTTCTTCGGACCTGGCATATGGTTTGGTGTCAGTGCTAAGCTTTCGCTTAGGCTGTCGTCTTTATACGGTTTACGCCAATTATCGTCTTCAGAAATGTCGGGTATTTGAATCTTTATTATTTCTGAATACGTGGTCTCCTCATTTTCAAGTTCTCTTATGCATTCGTCAATTTCATCTACTAAATAGCAGGTATCGTCTATTGCTGGTGCTTGTAAGAACTTGGTGAGAATGAACTCTATCTTTTCTTCTCCTACTTCGAATGTTAGCCTTCCTTTCTTCACGTCTATAATCGCTCCGGCTGTAGCTAGGAATGGTCTTCCTAGGATAATTGGGGTTACAGTGTCCTCCTTGATGTCCATGATTATGAAGTCGGTGGGGATGTAGAATTGTCCTATGCGTACTGGAACGTTCTCCAGTATTCCAACGGGGTATTTTACTGATCTGTCAGCTAATTGTACGGACATTTTGGTTGGCCTGAGGTCTCCCATATTCAGCTTTTTGCATATAGATAAGGGCATAACACTGATACTGGCTCCTAAATCGCATAGAGCTTTGTCTATTACGAACTTTCCTATGACGCAGGGTATGGAGAAACTACCTGGGTCTTTTAATTTAGGAGGCATGCAGTTCTGAATAATAGCGCTACACTCTGCAGTGAGTGTAACTGTTTCGTTATCCTCGATCTTTCTCTTATTCGACAGGATCTCTTTGAGAAATTTGGCGTATGACGGCATTTGAGTTATCGCTTCTGTAAAAGGAATAGTAATATTCAACTGTTTAAGGAGCTCTACAAATTTCTTAAATTGTCCTGAAGTTTTAGAGTTTATTAGTCTTTGCGGATAAGGGATAGGTGGTTTATATGGCGCTGGAGGTGTTTGAGTTTTTTCACTTGCGGTATCCTCCTTCTCGTTGTCTTCCTTCTTCTCTAACTCAGATTCCTTTTCTGCTTGTTCAGTTGGTTTCTGTTGCATGACTGAGTTTTCGGTCCTCAGATCGATCGGTTCGTCCAATTCTATTCCACTTCTTAGTATCACAGCATTTGCTTGGCCTTTGGGATTCTGTTCGGGTTGTCCAGGAAATGTGCCAGCAGGTGCGGCACCAGATGCTTGCTGTTGAGCCACTTGTGATATCTGAGTTTCTAACATTTTGTTGTGGGTGGCTAAAGCGTCTACTTTTCCTGTCAACTGTTTAATTTGCTCGCTAGTGTGTATGTTTTGATTCAGGAACTCTTTGTTCGTTTGAGCTTGAGTAGCTATGAACTTTTCCATCATCAATTCGAGGTTCGATTTCCTAGGTGCATTCTGAGCAGCTGGTTTTTGATATCCTTGCGGAGCAGTAGGCATTTGCAATGCATTTTCGCTTTTGTAAGAAAAGTTTGGATGATTTCGCCAACCTGGGTTGTATGTATTTGCGTAGGGATTTCCTTGAGCATAATTTACCTAGTCTGGCGGGATTCCGGCTAGCAATGGGCATTCGGGTGCATTATGAGTAGTGCTTCCGCATAACTCGCAATTTGGAGTTACTGCAGCGACTGTTGCAGTGGGGTTAACGGTCAGACTATCGATTTTCTGTGCTAGAGCATCTACTTTAGCATTGAACTTTTCAAGGCTGCTGATTTCGTACATCCCACCTTTCGCTGAGGTTTTCTCATTTGGAGTGCGTTCACCTCCCCATTGGCAATGGTTTTGTGACATGTTTTCTATTAGTTGATAGGCTTCATCGTATGGCTTATCCATAAGTGCACCGCCCGCGGTAGCGTCTATGGTTAATCTAGTATTGTATAGAAGCCCGTTATAGAAAGTATGGATTGTCACCCAGTCTTCTAGACCGTGGTGAGGACATGTTCTCATCATATCTTTGAATCGCTCCCATGCTTCGTAGAGAGATTCAGTATCTTTCTGTCGAAATCCGTTGATTTGAGCTCTAAGCATAGCAGTTTTGCTTGGTGGAAAATATCTCGCTAAGAAAACGTTCTTCAATTGCTCCCACGTCGTAACGGAGTTGGATGGTAACGATTGTAACCATGTCCACGCTCTGTCTCTAAGAGAGAATGGGAAAAGACGAAGTCTTATCGCGTCTGGAGTTACTCCATTTGCTTTCACTGTGTCTGCGTATTGTACAAACTTCGTTAGATGTTCGTTCGGATCCTCAGTTGCGTTTCCTGAGAATTGGTTTTGTTGTACAACCGACAGCAATGATGGTTTTAGCTCAAAATCATTTCGGATAATAGCTGGGGCAACAATGCTACTTCTAGGCTCCATCTGAGATGGTGTAGCGTATGCCTTCAGCGGTTTGTTCGGAGGTCCTTCAGCCATCGTTGGTTCTTCTTTGGATTTGGGAATGGGAGTGAGAGGATCAGGAATGTTATGTTTGAGTTGGTACTCAATGATTCGGCTTCTTAGATGTAAGAAGCGTTCTAGTTCTGCGACTGAAGGTTTCAAGATATCGCTTTGTGGGCGATCACTTGGCATACAATCGACAGCACTAGTAAAGGAAAAATGAAAATTGTTTACCTAGTCTATACGGCGTAACAGAAGGTTACACTATTGACTAAACGGGTCCCCGGCAACGGCGCCAAAAACTTGATCGCAACTTTCTATGTCTAACAATTCTAACTGCAAGTGCACAGTCTATCGCGTAGTAATAAAAGATATCGATCCCACAGGGACTCGTAATCAAACTAGTGTTCTCGGGAGTTACTATGTTTAGCTAGGTAGAATATGTTTTAAGGGAATAATGTTGTCACTAAGAGGGGAAACTAAGATTACTATTTAGATTTTAATTAATCGAATCGATACGTAGTAATTATGTTCTTCAGGGATTTGATAAGTTACTGGTGTATGAAATAGTTTTCGCAGTTTACTTAAGCAGAAAGTGGAGATTTGAAGACTCTCGTCTCACGATGGTTATTGGCGCTAATCATAATCCTAAGGGTCTAACGTACACTTTCGTGTTCCGTTCGGGGTTAAAACTACTTTTTGGAAATCTCTAAGTTCTAATTAGTTTTAAAGTGCTTTCGCTGTTATTAAAACGAATGCCTAGTGTTTACTATCTGACCTTACCGCAGCTTTCGCTTGTTGGTTCGTATCTTAATTAATTTCCCACTTTCGTGGCAAAACTACTTTAAAACAAGTTCTCGCTTTCGCGACGAAGTTTATTTCGTAAATCAATTTTTAAACACTTAGACCATAAGTTATTTTTGTGAAAAGAAAGTTTTCAAACAAGAGTTATCAAATCCCATCCGAATTATTACTACATATCGATTACCTAAGTTTAGCTAGACATGGAATTTGGAAAAACAAAACATAAATAATAATAATAAATAATAAATTGCATTATGATAAAATAAGAGTCGATCAAAATGAAAACCTGTAAATAATGCCAATTGGCCTTTGGGCAGATCCTCCACAGATGTTGGCAGGATTCTGTCTTTAGTTCCAATTCGATCGTACAGTGCAGTAACAAATACAGAAGGGCGGAAATGGGAATGCGTAGAATGGAAAGGGAAATAAAGGAAAGGGATACAATTGAAACTGGAGAAATGGATACAAATAATAAAAAGGCTGGAAATTAAATTTGCTCTTGAAAATAAATTTGGGCAGCACTTCGTGGTATGAATGCAGCTCCCTGTTTGAAGTCCCCTGCTTCCCTTTTTATAGAGGTGGGATTCCAACGGTTACCTCTGAGGATGATGGACCTTGAGGCAGATAATTTAGGGAGTAGTGGACCATTAAATGGGAATTGGAACTGCTCTTTTGACGTGTAATCTGAGTGGGGCGTTTTTGCCTGCATGACGGTCGTCACAAGGTGTGACGGTCGTCACCCGTGTGACGGTCGTCATGCATCTGTGACGGTCGTCACATCAGCAAAAACTGTTTGATGCGCTTTTCATTGTGTTTTCACTCCTTTTTCGTCCATATTTCATCTGGGATTGCTTCTTTTCTTCATGTTGCCTTGTTTAGACGTGATCGTTGAATACCTGCAAAAACATCAGACAAATACATGGAAATAACCCGAAATCGGATCGAAAACGGTTAGCTTTTAGTTGAATTATGCATGAAAATATCTATATGATTTCGTGTTATCACTCCCGCAAAAACCACTACCCAGCAGTCTCAAACTGATGGTTCTGATCATGAAGACAACAATGCTCAGGTCGATCCCATTACAGCGAATGATGAAGTCAACGCTTTGGAGGGGAAAACAACTTTGGTTGATACGACTAGCTCTCCCTTGGGTCAGACAATAGCCGTGGATGAAAAGGTTGTCGAGGGTGATCAAGCTATTGAGGATCAGGCTATGCCTCAGCCTGAATTACATGAGTCCAGTGATAAAGGTACTGGGGATGAAATGGAGGAGGATGGCACAAAGATAAGAGAAATCCAAGATAAAGAATTGAAAACTATGGACATCTCTGTCAAAGAACCCACAACTGCTGAAGTGACAAAGACTCCTGTTTCTTCTATCCATAAGGATATTCCAACAAACCCCTTCCCAAGCGAAACTTAACTCACCTCCGCCGAACTAGATGCGTTGAAGGTTTCTAACCCTCGACAATACATTAGGCTTTTGTTGAGCAGGCGAAGTCATTCTTCTAGCCGCACTCCCAGTACTTTGACCTCCGAAGGGCAAACCTCAAAGCAACCATCTGATAGTTCCCTCGACAAGGTTAAGCAAAAGATTTTCAAAGGGGATCTTTTCACCCTCCTGCAGATGGGCCCAGCCATCCATCTTCCCCTCAAAGCTCTTCTTCAATGAGTGGACATTAAATCCCTTACTCCTGAGGCTGCGAATGTTATTCAAGAAGTTGGTACCCTGATCGACCAGGTTTATAAAGACTATCGATTGTTGCCCTAGATTGAGGGTGACATTGAGACGAAGGCTGGCAGTGAAGCTGCTGCTTGGAGCGTTGTTGTCGAATCTGAGGAGAGGATTGCTGAATTGGAAGAAACAAGGGAGAAAAATAAGCAAGAGGTCCTGACTAACGAGGCGAACATTGCCTGTTGGGAGCGGAAGATTAAAAAACTCCATAGTAAGATAGCGAAGGCTAAGAAGAAGAACGTTGAATTATCTTCTTTCGATGACTCCTCCCTAACAGCTGAACTTGAACATGCTGTTACCTACGCTGAGGAAGCCCGCCGTTTGGAATCTGAAGTTGCCCAGCTGAGGACAGATAAGGCTCAATGCCAGAGCCGTCTCGAACTCCAAAAATCGGCTTATCTTAAGATGAAGGCGAATCTTCCTTTTTGATTTATTTAGGTTTTATAATAGAGCAGATTATACTGGCCTTTGTAAGCCATTTTTATTTTGTTTGTAAGACATTGGGCCATTTTGGCATATTTTAAATCACCATTTATGGCTTCGCTTTATCTTTGACTATTACTCTGTTGATATTTTTACCTCTTGAAGTGCAGGTTTATACTTCTTTAAATATTTGCCATTTATTTTTAATATTCTCTCGTTCTTACTCAACTCTGTCACTTCATATGCCACGTTAAAGAATACCTTCGATACCTGGAATGGTCCTTCCCACTTTGGGGACCACTTGCCTAGGGACCTCACATTTTGATCCATAGGCAGGATTACCCTCCATACCAAATCTTCGACCAGGAAAGCCTTTGCTTTAACCTTCTTGTTATATGATTTCTCCACTCTTTTGTTTTGTCTTCTCAAGAGTTCTAGAGTTTTTAATCTTTCTTCGTCTAAATCGACTAACTTATCAAGCATCATGTCCCAATAAATCTCTCGAGGGATTTCATGATGTCTTTAAATTCTTACTGATTGTATGTGTATCTCAACTGGCAATACTGCGTCATGGTCGAAGGTGAGTCGATAGGGGGAAATGTTGGTTGCTTCCTTCGAGGATGTTCGACATGCCCATAGGACTTGATCCAACGTCTTATGCCAATTCCTAGGCTTGCTTCCTTCGGGGATGTTCGACATGCCCATAGGACTTGATCCAACGTCTTATGCCAATTCCTAGGCTTGCTTCCAATCTATTTCTTTATCATGCCAATTATCACTTTGTTTGCCGCTTCGACTTGGCCATTGGCCTGGGCGTAGTAAGGTGTCGAGGTAAGGAGTTTAAATCCCATTTCTTTGGCAAACTCCTGCATCTTCCTACCTGTAAATACTGACCCTTGGTCTGTGTTTATTGTTTCTGGTAGCCCAAATCTGTAAATGATATACTTCTGAATGAATTCGATAACATCTTCTTGGTCTACCTTCGGTAGAGGTATAACTTCGATCCACTTGGTAAAATAGTTTATCCCTACCAAAATGTACTTCTGGTTTTTGGAAGACGCAGGTCGAATCTCTCCTATCAGGTCTAAAGCCCAACCTCTAAATGGCCACGGCTTGACTATGGAGTGTAACTCGCTTGCTGGGACATGTTGTATGCCAGCATGGACTTGGCATTCCTGACAACCTTTGGTGAAATCAATGCAATCTTTCAACATTATGGGCCAGTACATCCCTTGGAGAAATAGCAGCCATTACATCTTATGGCCTACTTGGTATGCTCCGCATGCCCCACCATGGACTGAAGACAACGCCAAGTATGCTTCAGATTCACTGAGGCATTTGAGTAAAACTCCCTCAGAGGTTTTCTTAAATAACTCATTCCCCAACAGGACATAGCTTAGTGCTTGGTATTTTATCTTTCGTTCTGTAGTCGCTGAAGGGTTCCGAAGGTATTCGACCAGAGATTTCCTCCAATCTTTGTCAGTCAGGCCTTCGAATGTAAAAATCTCAAAGGTTTCCTCGTCAGCGTAGCCAAATTTCGTGACTTCCAAGTCTGACGGTCTCAAACCCACGAACACAACCTTACCTCTGGCCTCAATTGCTTCTTGCAAGTTTTCATTCGAGACCCTGTATCTTGAGGAAACTTGCGCCAGATCGTTGGCTATCTGATTGTGTAGTCGTGCTATGAGTCAAATAGTGCAGACTTCAAATTTTTTGAGTATCCTGTTGGCTATCACGAAATACATGATGAGATTTTCTTTAACACACTTGTACTCCTTTGTTATCTGTTTTACAACCAACTCTTAATCTCCCATTATTTCGACTTGGGTTTCCCCCAATTCTAACAAAATTTCAAGTCCAACGATCAAAGCTTCATATTCAGCTTCGTTATTGGAACATAGGCCCTCGACTCTATACTTGAATTTTGTTGGAATTTTGTCAGGCGAAATGATCAACAGACCTATGTCTGTCCCGTTCTTGTGACTAGACCCGTCGAAGTATAGCTTCCAAGGCTCTAGTTCAACAATGTTCAGGGCACTTTCATTTATGGAGTGATCGACAATAAAGTCTGCCACTATTTGGCCTTTGACCGCTTTCAACGGTCTATACGTTAATGAATACTCAGTTAATGCTAATGCCCATTTATCGATTCGACTATGCAAAATAGGTTTGGACAACATGTGCTTAATAATATCAAAATGTGACGAAACGTAAACATCAACTGGTTTTATATATTGCTTCAACTTCATACATGAGAAATACAAACATAAGCATAATTTCTCTATCTCATTATACCTAGTTTCTGCATCATTTAAAACTCTGCTAAGGTAGTAAATGGCTCTTTCGACACCACTTCCATCCTCTTGAGCTAGCATGCTCCCTAGAGTTTTGTCTGACGCTGCTATGTACAATCTCATGCTTTTATTTCGACATGGATGTGAAAGGACCGGAGGATGAGTCAAGTAGTCTTTGATCTTGTCGAAAGCCTCTTGCTGATCTTTCGTCCATTCGAACTTCTCCTTGGTGGCTCGAAGCAATGGCGAGAAGGCCTGTGTTTTTCCACTGAGATTCGATATGAACCTTCTTAGGAAATTTATTTTGCCCAGCAAGGATTGAAGTTCCTTTTTGTTGGATGGCGCTTTCACTTCCATGATGGCCTTTGTTTTGTTTTGGTTGATTTTGATCCCCTTCTTGTGGACCACGAAACCTAGAAAATCTCCTGCTTGTACGCAAAATGCACACTTGAGGGGATTCATCTTGAGGCCAAACTTCCTCATTCTCATGAAGGATTTGTGCATATGTTCCACATGAGCCTTTCCTGACACAGATTTTATCATAATGTCATCAATGTATATTTGCATAAAGGACTCAATGTAATCATGAAAAATCGAATTCATCGCTCGCTGGTATGTTGCCCCATCATTTTTTAGGCCAAAAGGCATCACTACCCATTCATAAGTGCCTAAGGCCCCTGGGCAACAGAACACCGTTTTAGGAACGTCATCCTCAGCAATGAAAATCTGGTTGTAACTAGAATATCCATCTAGCATGCTAAGGTATTCGTGGCCAGCGGTTGAATCGACTAGCATTTCTGCCACTGGCATCGAATACTCATCTTTAGGGGTTGCTGAATTTAAATCCCTAAAGTCTATGCAGACTCTTAAAGATCCGTTTTTCTTAATGATCGTTACAATGTTTGCTAGCCATTCGATATACCTGGTCGTACGGATGAACTTGCATCGGAGGAGTCTTTTGATTTCCTCCTTTATCTTTGAGAGGATTTCAGGGGCGAAACGTCTTGGATTCTGCTTGACTGGTTTTTTGCCAGGCTTGATTGGTAGCCTATGCTCGACTAGATCTCTCTTTATACCTGGCATTTCGTCGTAGTCCCAAGCAAAACAATCCCTGTACTCTCGTAGCAACTGAATGGTTTCAACCCTAAGTTGGGGGTCGAGGTTGGCGCTGATATAAGTTGGCCTTTTGATTGCTCCATCTCCCAGGTCAACTTCCTCCAGTGGATCTTGTGCCAACATTTTGACATTGCTGGCCAATGGATCTTTTTCAAAACCCAAAGGTTCATCGTCATATATGGCGTCGAGTCTTTGCCCTTCGTATTGAATCTTGGGGTTAAAATGCCCAACTGGACTTATTTGTTTGGATTTTTCGTTGGCTCCCTCAGCCATTTTGTTATTAGCGGCCTCCAAGGCCGTTTGTAGCTTAGTTTCGGCCATGTAGGCCGAAATCCTTTGAAGCGCTACGGCTTCAGTCATCATCATCAAACTCACTTCCCCAGCCAGTGGGGTCTATGGGAAGTTCGCCAAGGTATGGTAACCTTTCACCTGGCACTTCCTTGTCCCATCGGAAACCTTCGACGGGATGCAGATATAGTGAGCAATACACTTCGTCATTAGGTGTAAAGTCGAAATCTGCAGGTTCACATGGCCCTATACTGGCCAAATGTTTGTCAAATTGTCCTCTATTAATATGGTTTATAGGTGCTTTGAAGTATCCCTGATCTGCTTCGATGTTTTCGACAATGTCATCTGGTCTCCAGATGGCAGTTGCCTCAGCCTTCGTGTTCCTTCTAGCTTTTGTGCGGCCTTCTTGTCGAATATGGCGCTGCATCAGGGACAAAGCATCACACTAGAACCTTCCTCCTGGCAGCGGTGAAGGAAAGAAACGATAGATCCCTCCTGCTCTGGGTATGCTTCCTAATGTGTGTTTCCTGGTAGTTCGACTCACTATCCGCTACCTCCTCATGTTGGGTGATTTCTACCATGTTAATTTCAACTTCTTTGGCCAGATTAAGCTTCTTCATGCTTAACTCCACGCCTTTGGTGGCTTGATCAATTTTGACAAAGTCATCAGCCGTTTCTTTGGTCACTATCTCCCAACCCAGATTGTTCCTGTTGTTTGGGCTTTTGGTTTCATCCCTTCGGTCACAGTTGTCAACTTCCATTTCGACACAACTCCTTTGTCCGAAGCTCATGGTAACTTTCGCCATCACAGCTTCGTCTATGGGATTTCCAGCAACCTCTGTTACTTCGATTAAAAAATAGTAGCCGTCAGCAACTTCGACCATATTAGCCTTGACTGGCTCTGTGTAATTTGCATCTGCCATTTGCAGAGGGCCTGTGTCGACCTTCATTTGGCCACCAGCTTTCTCTCTGAACTTTAGACGTCCTTCCTGGATCGCATTCTGAACAAGGTCCTTGAAAAGAAAACATTGAGACGTTTTATGACCCAAGAAATTATGATATTTACAAAACCCTCTTTTCTTCCTTTGTTCTATGGACGACATTTTGGCGCCAGGGGGCACTATCATTTGTCCGTCCTTAACTAACAAATCGAAGATTTCATCACATTTTGTGATGTCGAAAGTATATGTTTTCTTTGGGAACCTATCATTCTTTTCAGATTTGACATAACTCTTCCCTTGTGGGGGAGCTAGTACTTTGCACAAGTAAGGCGGTCCTTGTTTAAGTTCAGCAAGATGCACTTCGCCATCGTCGAAACTCACAGACTCATCACACAGACCTTCGACATTCTCATTATATTCGACAAAAGCTACCTTTTTATTTTTATTAAACTTAGCCTTCTCGTCTTTGAGTCTTTCTAGTTATCGAACTCGATCGGCTAGTTGGGCCATGTCCCTTAGATACTGGGTGTCCAACTTTTTCCTAATAGAGTAATCGAGACCCCCAGCGGCCATTTCGACCAACTCATGTGCAGGGACCTGCGTGAAGCATCTGGCTTTAAGCAACCAGAACCTATTAAGGTTTTCCTCTATTGGCTCAAAAAACTTACACTTCACACTAGCGAGTTCCTTTAAGCTAATTTTAGTCTGACCCATATAGAACTGTTCATGGAACAAACGCTCTAACTGGATCCAATTACACACCGTGTTAGGGGGAAGCGTTGTGAACCAGGTAAAGGAGTTCTTAGTAAGATAACTTGGGAAGTATTTTATCTTAAGGCTTTCATCATTCGCTATCTCTCCAGCCTCAATTAGGTAACGAGCCACATGTTCGACGGTAGATTTCGTCGTGTCTCCTGAAAACTTAGTGAAATTGGGTACTTTCGTCCTAGGAGGTAACTCCGCCTAAAGAATATAGTCTACTATAGGTGAAGTGTAATTTGGCCTGGTAAAACCAGTGTTTAACCCATTTCTGGCCATAATTCTCTCAACCATGGGCGCTAGGCTATTGTCAACGGCTACGTTGTTTCGACGAACCTGCTGGACTACATTGTCTACGTCTTGGTTCTGATTCACAACTACTACTCTTGGGTTTCTTTCTCCCAAGCCACGGGGCTGGTTTTACAAAGGCTCTTCCCTAAGCCCTTCGACTAATGGAGGGGCCATCCTTCCTTGGTTTCCTACGTCGACTTCTGCCATATTCGCCAAGTTGTCTCGTGGGGTATCCGCTACAGCGGCTTGGTTTCTGGTTAAGGGAGGTACCCCCATGAATTCAACCAATCTCGTTAATTGTACCGCCAATTGTTGATTGGTTTGAGTTGTATTTTGGATTAATGGTTGAAATATTTCACCCATGGTTTGTGACAAAGTCTGAACCATTTGTAGGTTACTTTTGTCCATCTGCTGTCTTAAGCAAGCAACTGAGGTGTTGGTCAAATTGGGGCCTTGCGTCGAATACCCTAAACTCTGGATTTGGGGGTTTCGACCCATGTTCACGCCTGACCCTGACCCTTGTAACGGCGAAGCCATCGCCTGATCTGAGAATATGGGGGTGCACTTTGGAGCCCCTGCATCATAGCAGTGGGCATCCCATATGGGGGATTTCTTGGTGACTGTGAAAAACCAGGGGGACCAAACTGCCTGGACGTCGAACTTCCTCCTAACAAAATCTGAGGATTCGATGTTTGATGACCAATATATTCCAACACTGGTTGAGTATAAGGTCTTATCACTGTCGATCCAGCCCCAAGTACGAAAGGCGTCAGTACTGGCCTCACCGGAAGCACCGTTTATTCTCCAGTCGACGGTATCGGAGGGGGAACTCCCTCGTCTCTTATTCCCTCGATGGAACTGTCTCCTTGATGGTTGGGGTTATCTGTCTGGTTCATATCCGTAGCCATGTTCCTAATGTTTCGTCTTGGTTGTGTCTCTTTGTTTGCAGTGGCAATTTTACCACTTCTTAGTAACATAAAAATGTACCTCTCACGGAAAAGGACCAGTACGACTGCAAAATTTTTATAAGTTTAGTTTTATGAAAAAGATTTTCTAGCACTGTCCCACCGGGTGTGCCATTTTGTTTCCCTTGAAAATCGGAAAACAACCGCTGATCTTCCAAATCTAACTTTGGTGACTCACAGGATCGATCAGATTGATCCTAGGACATGTGCTAAAAGGTTTTTTTCATTTTAAAAGTCTATTCAAGTTCCACACTCGAATAGTATTGGGGTGAAAGAATCCTAAAGAAACATCTATTCGACTACAGGACACCTTAAAGGTAAAATAAAGCTTTCAATAAAAGAGAACAGAGTTTGTTTGGAGAGGGGAAGTTAGATTGAGGACGAGGAGAAAAATAAAGAAAGGAGAAAAGGTGTAAAGACAATAAAAGACTTTGTAAAGTTTAAAGTAAAACAAGTAAATTGCATTAAGTTAAAAGATGGTGTGTTTACATCACGTACATTCTCTACAATACTCACTTTCTCTACACTCGGATACTTAGAATAGTTTTAAGAGTAATTTATACAATAGTAAATTACAACATACTTTGGATATGTCTAAGACACCCTATTTATAGTAGTAAAAAATAACCTCTAATAACCTCCATCATCACCTCCTTTCTCCATTTGTCACGAATGCATGGATCTACTGCTCATAAGGTGACACGTGTCTCCCTCAATATTCAACAAGCAAAACCGTTCCCTCCAATTTTTGAATTTCAAATCCTTCGACAAACCATCCCTAACAGCAAGCGGTCGAACTCCTGGCTCCTGGGTAAGTTCTTCGACTTCTTCTTTTGGCTGATTTGCCCCTTTCGACCATTCTCTCGTTCTCAACCTACCTTTGACCCTTTTATCTTGAATTCCTTCCTTCTACATGAGGCGTCGAATTTAGGAGCTAACAACATCACAACAATAGATAACGGTAGGTTGACATTGGTCTATGTGGGTTCGACAATATTTTATATTACTTCGATATTTCCGTGCACTTGCGGTCGCATCAAGTTTTTGGCGCTGTTGTCGGGGACCAACAGTCAATATTTTGATTCCGTTGTTGCATAGTATAGACTAAGGCACTCTTATCCCAATCACTACTTATAACCCAAATTTCCTTTATAACTATCACCCCCAATATTTTGAGGAACCACAAGATCCGCTTAAATCTGACCTCGAAATATCATTGGAGGATTTCAATACGACACACTCTCACCCAAATTCCCTCTACAATTACCACTCCCAATATTTTGAGGAGCCGCAAGATTTCAATACATCCAACCTCGAACTATTACTAGAAGAATTCAATGCGAAGTTTACTCACTCTAGGATAGAATCTATGATGGAACACTTTGTGGAAACACAAACTCTTTAAAACAAAGATTTTAGAAAACAATATCTCCAAATTAATGAAAACCTTAGGCAGATGAACATTATAGTCAATTCCCTCACGACTCACAGTGAGGCATTGGAGACTCAAACCTCCCTACTTACACAAACACCTCTAGGACCCTTCCCTGAGAGACATGTGGATGTTGTAACATCTAGTAATGAAGAACAAATAGAAAATCCTAGGGAGAGTGATAATGAGTTTGAGGAGAGTTTTGGTGAGAAAATCATACATACTGAGAAAAATCCACCAACACCACCCGAAAGGGAGGTTGTCGAAGAAGTAGAGAAGGAAGCACCTATTGTTGTTCCTTCTTCTTATACCCCATCTATTTCTTCACCACAAAAGGTTGTCGAAGAGCTAGAGAAGGAATCACCTATTGTTGTTCCTCCTCCCTATACCTCACCTATTTCTTTTCCATAAAGGGTTGTGGAAGCTAAGGTAGACTCTCAATCCAAAACATATATGGAGGTATTGGAAAATATCCACACCAACACACTTTTGTCTGAGGTCCTGCATAAAAAAGGAAAATTCGAGGACCATGAAACTAGGGTGATCATTACTGTTAAAAGGGTAATATTAACTTTTGAGGTGGTGGATGAAATAACTAAGACCAAATTTGAAAAACTGATACTCAGGATAGATCCAGAACCACCACCACAAGTTCAAAACAATGAACCACCCCATATAAGAAAGAAAAGAAAAGGTGAAGGATATGAGATATGGATTGATAAGTGGCCATGGAAACTGAAGACTATTAAAATTTTGATCGAGGAACCATTCTCGAAAGAACCACCATGAGTGCTTGCACTCCTTAGCCGTCGAGTTATCAACGTTAAACAAAGCGCTGTGTGGGAGGCAACCCACGAGGTTTTTATTTTAAGTTGTAATGGTTGTTTGTTTGAATTTGCATAAAATAAAGAAATGTATCGCCTGTCACGTTTTAGCTATATCTAGGCAAAAACTCTATAGATGACGATCTCGGAAGATGAGCTTGTGCCTACGGGCATTCCTACGAGTGTAGCTACTAGTAGTGACACTGATGATGAGTATGATAAGAGAGAGAGCATGTCTCTCCCATTAGTAACTCACCTCTTCCTCGCTCTTTGCATGGTCAAGTTCCACCTGCACACATCGCACCATATTTTTCTAACACTTTTTGCAGGTACTTCCTCTAGAAGCGGGCAATATGATGAGCTGGTTTGACAATTACACAAATGAAGATATCTCAAAATGCCATATGCCGGAGTAGAAGTAGTCAGTGAAGACAGGGATAGCAAGGGGAGGATCAGAGAAGATTTGGCACGCAGTAGCATTCGTACAGGTTATATCTTTCCTTTTTTCCACCTTTTATCAAAACATTGAGGATAATGTTTGGTTTAAGTGTGGGGGAGGAACTCTACCGCTCTGATTTACTGTTTTCTAACTTTATCGCTTTTATTTACTGTTTTCTAGGTAGATTTTAAAATTTTAAATTTTTCGCTTAATCTTTTCGTTTTAGTGCTAATAAAATAAATTCATGTGCTGTCGAGTCACTTTAGATAGTTTTCGTCATTTGTCGGATTCTCCCAAAATCTTGAGTCAAAACAAATTTTTTTTTATTGTTGGTTTAAAGCATGACACAGACCTAGAAAGTATATTGCTTGATTTAGGCTAAGTTCGAGAGACTTGGGAAAGCGTTAATAACATTGGTACCATTTTGACACCCTGACCCCCCTGCAAAATGCTGATGAATTTGAATACTTATTATGCCAAGACCTTAGATTTTAGAGTAGCCTCTTGATTAGTTTATACTAGTAGTCAGCACCATCCTGAAGCACAACCTAAGTAATAAACCGATACAAATACGTGTTTGATCTCAAAAATCATTAGGAAAAGTGAATAAAGGATATGCTCTTACTAAGTTAGGTGGTCCTTACCCGACTATTTAGCTTAACAGATCAGACTCTTGAAATTCAAAAATACACAAGAAAAAGAATGTGAAGAAGTTTTGAAAAAGAGATCATTGAACACTAATAAGTTTATTTACCATGGGCGTGCAAGGATAACAAGCTTAATATGATTGCGCAAGAATGAAAAAGAGGTGAAAATGAATAGGTTGAGTTATAATAACATGATTCGAACTTGTCTGCATAGAGAGGGAGTTTTTGACTGCACTTAGTAATTTAGTGTCATTACGGTATCCTAAGTGTTTCTATCTAGTACGAATGCCTTGTGTAACACCCCGCTCCCCAAAATAAATAAATAAAATAAATAAATAACAATTAAATCAAGCAATTATCAGAGTTACCACACCAATGCGGGATATCACAAAAGTAACTCAACAAAACACTTCATTAAATGGTTTTCAACAGTAAACAACGGAAATATCATATATACATATATACATCATATTCGACCATCCGCTCAAAATGTACAAAATATTCACCAAAGGTTCCAACAAAACATGATACGCCACAAAGTAAAACAAAATCATCAGAAAACAATAAACTCCCAAAGCCCCATGTTACGTATTAGAGCATCCCTACGACTCGACTCGCACGCCACTATCCAAGCTAGCTACACACCTGGATTATCTGTACTCCCGAAGAAGCACAGACCACAACCATAAACAAAGGGGTGAGAAATCATGATCAAAAATATTTAGCGGTAATAATGTACATGAATAAAAGGCAGTAAACATATGAACATCATTCAACATACATCAACCAGGACCTACTGTCCAACACCAACACATCACACAAGACAATGCAAAAATATACAACTCAACACCATGATATGCGGTACCGACTCACTGGTTCATTCAATCGAACCCGGATAGATCACATACACCCACCAATGACAATGATCTATCCCCACCATTCTCCACAAAGGAGTACAGGTGAATCACTTACGCTCCATCCGAGACATGATTCGACCCCACCATCCTCCACAAAAGAGTACAGATGGATCACTTACACTCCATCCGAGACATGATCCATCCCACCAAAACATCATGATATACACGACACCAATGCACAACAACAATCCAAGAACACAAGGTGCACACGATCCTCCTGATCACATTTTATACATCGCACATACATATTCCACACATCACCAGATTCATACATAATAACATACACCAATTTAGTTATTCTAATTAAACGAATAACAAGGAAATCACATTCCAACACCACACATACACTCTTAACTGTTCAACACCAATCTTATATTTAATCATGACCAGCAAGGGTCCCACAACATAAGAGAACAGAACAAAACAACACAAAAACACAAACTACTGTCATGCCGCTGGCTCACTCGCCTAGCGAAGCATCAGCGAATGTTTGCTACTCGCTCGCCCAGCGAATTCCCTAGCGAAGGCAGACAGTGGCTACTGGAAGCACTCGCTACCCAGTTCGCCTAGTGAATTCCTAGCGAAGGTTCGCTACTAGCTCGCCTAGCGAAAGTGCTGGTGAATGTCTGCGATTTCACAAAAACTCCATTGTTCAGAATCGGCAAAACTCTCCGAAATCATCCGATTTCACTCAAACCAGTTCCCGCAGCACTAGTTCAACATTTTGCGACTTAGCTACATAATGTATTCTAGATTCCACCTGATAAAACCTCATCTCTACTGATTAAATTATTGCCGGCTTAAAATTGCAAACTACCCGAAATCCCCATATCATCCAAACAATCACTCTACCAATACATGCAACAGGTTCATCATGCTAACAACAATTCAGAATTTCAACAACATATCAAACATGATCATCAATCTACCATGGGGTTAGGGAAATCCCCTCTACCTAGAATTCATGCAACAAACCAATTTCGACCTGTTTCTCCCCTCCCTTACCTCGATAACTCAATCAAGCTGTTGAAAATCCTTGAAGAATCGATAATCTTGGCTTCCCCTTTTCCTCTTTGATTCTTCTCTTCAATCCTTCTCCCACTCCAGACCGTGTTCTTCTTTTCCGATTTCCTCTCCTTGTATTGTGTTTCTCTTCTTCTTCTCTTTTCCACTCACAAATACCCCTTACTATTTCTTATTCCATTAATAATAATAATAATAATAATAATAATAATAATAATAATAATAATATTACCATTATTTATTAAATTATTATTACTAATAATTATATTATTAATATCAAAGTCCAAAGTTCAGTAACTAATCTCCAAACTTAAGGCACTCACTATCACACTCAACCACACCCCCACAAAAGGCACACAGAAAATAAAATAACACCGAAAAAGACTAGATAATTAAAATGGGTGTTACAACTCTCCCCCACTTTAATTATTTTCGTCCTCGAAAATTACCTGATGGAAACAAATCTGGATACACATCCCGCATCCTGCTTTCCAACTCCCAGGTCACACTGCCTCCTGCAGCACCTCCCTAGACCACTTTCACCAAAGATATCTCCTTCCCTCGGAGTTGTTTCATCTTGCGGTCTTCAATCTTCAACGGCATAACCTCAACAATAAGATTCTCCTGGACTTGCACTTCATCTCTCTCCGAATCACATGAGAGGGGTCGTGACATACTTTCGAAGTTGCGACACATGAAACACGTCATGCAAATTCGAAAGCTCAGGCGGCAACGCCACCCTATAGGCCACAATACCAATTCTCTGCAAAATCTGATACGGCCCAATAAACTTCGGATCCAGCTTCTTGGATTTCAATGCACGACCCACACCGGTCACTGGGTTAACTCTCAGGAACACGTGATCACCTTCACTGAATTCCAGCTCTTTTATCCGATTATCATGATAACTCTTCTTCCTATCCTGCGACGCTTTCATTTTCTCACGAATCATCTGAATTGTCTCAGTAGTCTGCTGCATAATTTCTGGTCCCAATACTACATTCTCACCCGTCTCATACCAACACAGAGGAGTTCTGCACCTTCTACCATATAATGCCTCAAAAGGTGCCATTCCAATACTAGAATGGTAACTGTTGTTGTATGTGAACTCGATCAATGGTAAATGAGTATCCCACACACCACCTTTCTCCAGCACACAAGCCCTCAGGAAATCCTCCAACGTCTGAATAGTCCTCTCTGACTGTCCATCAGTTTGCGGATGATAAGCTAAACTCAGCTTCAACTTAGTACCCAAAGCTTCCTGTAAACTCTTCCAAAATTATGAAGTAAACCTCGGATCCCTATCCGACACAATACTCAACGGTACAACATGTAGCTTCACAATCACCCAAATATAAATTTCTGCCAGCTTTTCCAACGGAAAACTGATATTAATCGACACGAAATGTACAAACTACGTAAGCCGATCCACAATTACCCAAATAGCATCAAATCCTCTTGCCGTGTTCGGCAATCCCGTAACAAAATCCATAGCAATACAATCCCATTTCCAAACCGGAATTTCCAACGGTTGCATAAATCCAGAGGGTCTCTGATGTTCCACCTTCGATTTCTGACACATCAAACAGGTGTAAACAAACTGAGCTATATCCCTTTTCATACCTGACTGTTGCACCCTAATTTTTGACCTCAAGATTCCACCTCCTTAGTTGCTTTTGTGTGTGAGTTTATTATGGCTAACGAGCGGGCAGTTTCTTTTAAGACACCCCTGACAGGTTTTAGTGCAAGATAGAGTGGATTCAAATTCAGAGATAATTCATAGGTGTTTAAAATCCGGAAGGGACAATTACTCGTGGTTTCATCTTCGTAACGTTAAGATTATCAAAGACAACCCTCTCCCCTAAAGTCATAAGTTGAGAAGAAGTTTTAATAAAACAGAAGATTTAAACCCGGATATAAGCCATGGAACAAAGGATGAGGATACAGCTCTTTTTGTTTAGGACGTGATCAAGTGATTCAATGCAGCTTATGGTTTCCCATTGATATCAAAGTTTGATTCTTGACATATTAAGTTAAACAGTTCGATGTGTGTGAATCAAGAACTTAATATATTAAGTAAAGAAAAGAAAACCCGTATGCTAGCATCCGATTTGCAAGAATAAGAATATTTTATGTCAGGTAAAAGGCCACTCAAGTATTCAGGTGTTTTACACGAAGAATTAACTCGTCATTTCAAAGTGGGGAGATTTACATCACCATTTGGATTCTGAAGTTCGAAGAATTCAAGTTCCGTAAAATAAGGCAAAACCAAGAATTTCTCGATAAACCAAGCAATTAACCTTTCCATGGTTTTCTACAGGAAAGTGAAAAGTTCAACCATTCAATTTCTACAAAAGTAAGAGCAAGTTAATTGCAAGAGTAAAGAGAATTTTGTGTAAAGCGGTTCAAGATTATTTCCTCTGCTTTCACGTACTGTTGAGCGCATACAAGTTCAAAGGCTTGAAGATTTATGAAGGGATAAAAAGGTGATGAGGACTTCATTACTTGAATTACAGGGAGTTACAAATTTTCCTTTGAACTAAGAGTTGAGCAAAAGATTTCAAATTGGTACTTCCTGGTGTACAAACGGTTACTGCATGTTCATTGCAAATCCTACAAAAACATTACAAGCACATGCCTAACGTACAATTCAGCCTAAAAGAAACTAGGTCTTAATCCTAAGTCATCCACTATCTCTTTGTCCAACATCTCCTTATGCTATTCATACTGCACGCCTTGGGCATGCCGTGCCGATCTTGAAGGCCACCGCACATTAATCTGTTTCGTGTTTACCTGTGACAAACAACCAACATCATTAAGTAAACAAGCATCAACAATATATGAAAGTGATGGACAGTTTACTTGAAGTTAAAGTTGCTCATGAGTTTCCGTCAAACCGATAAGTGGCATTGGTTTCGACTGTTTCGAACAAAACAATGAGAATGGAGGTATACAAGTTGTGACAACTGCGAGTTGTTGATGCACATACTTTGGCCCGAGATCGATAGCACCTCCAGGGGACTTTGTTTCCATGTCAGCCCAGCAAAACGCCGTGATGCAACGGCTATATCACCTGCACAACACAAGTTTCAGAGCAAATTGCCGTAAGAGTATCCGATGGAATTACCAACAAGAATAACAAAAGCACATCGGCACGACAAATATCTTAACACAGTTCACAACAGGATTTTCTTCACATCAGCATCACCAGGACTCTAACCTTCACCATAAACATCCTTCAACCTGCATCAAGCATACACGGGTTAAAATGTAGATAGCAACGGTGTTGAATAAAGAGAACAATTTTTGACGTCAGATTGTTATATTACACAATACATTATGCAAACTGTAAAAGTTCAGAGGTCATCTAGCAGAGGGTAAGAAGAACAAGTACAGGTTACAACTCGCAGATACACCAGACAAAGTCAATAGGACTTTGAAGCAAACATCACACTCCAACAGGATTCCTGCTTCAGATTAATGTGAAAGACTCTTCTCGCACTTATGCATTTCCTTGATGCTGAAGATGTTGAGTACGGGCATCCGGCATACGCAGCGTCAGCATGTTAAACCTTCAGCTATCTCATAGAGTCATCAACATCAGTACGGTCGCGGCGGCGGTTGTCCCTGCATAATGTCAAGTTAAATCAAATTCAATGCAACCAAGGCTCAAATCATACAATAACATTCATGGTTTCGTGTTTGACCTGCAGAATTAACCCCAACCAAAAGCTTGCTGCCTAAGCTTGAAACTCACTGTTGAAAAATGGAAGGTGCAAAATAGCCATGAAGCAAGAACCCAGCCATACACTACATCAATGCCTCGACTCCGTGAAATCATGTCACGTTAGCCTCACCAAGCTCCAACCGTACTTACATTCGCAAACGAACCTCATGCTCTATCTTACAATATTTCCAGCCACAATTCTTCATGAAATGTACCTTTTGAACTCCAAAACATCGGGAGCACGCATCTATAGCTCCTAAAACAAAGAAGGATATCAGTTTCTGTCCGAAAAGAGGACACATATTCATATTCAAATACATGAAGATGGAAAAGATAAAATGGATGGCCGGCGAGAAAAGCAAACATCTACTTACCACTGAGAATGTTTTCCTAGAGTATTTGTTCAAAGTCGACCCGTAAAATCCATTAGTATTGTTATTCAAATGAAGGTGAAGAAAGGCATGGGCATACCAAAGCTGTATGAAACTCGAGCTGCAGATTATTGGGAGCCTCCCGTGTTTTGAATGCTGTAAAAGAAGAACCATGACAGATAGAGCAGCAAAGAAAAACCTGCAGGAGAATTCGCCGGTCAGAACTCAATAATTAGCAGCAGCATTAAGCATTGATTGGAAGAACATCTGCGAAACAGCTGATACACAACACCTGTAGTGAGAAACAAAACCAGTCCTGCAAACACCATATACAATCTCATTCAGAACACCATAAGATAAGCTCGAATCAAATACACGTACAACCCATAAGAATTGAGAGAACATCATGCCAACATTGTAGTTGCTACCTCGCATTATCGACATTGTTTTAACTCTTCAAAGCTCACGATATGAAGCCACCGGTTGCACCGCCAGGACATACATCATCAACAAAAGGACACCCCAAATCGAGTGAATCAAGTTCAGCTCCTATCCAATCGCATTTGGCAGCAATAGCCTCCAAGACCTGTCAAAGCAACATAATTAAAGTTTATAACATCAATTCGCACAACATTATCAACAACCCTTCAATGAGACATGACCAAAGAGGAACTTATCTTCGCCAACCAACTCCATCGTAAAGACGGTGAAAAAGAACACGAAATCTAAATCTGACTTGTCCCTTCACTTGAGCTTCATTAAGTCATAAACCTTCTGACCGGGCAAGCAAAAATCAGACAAAATCAAACAACAGCTTGCAATTTGGTTACACAAAATAGGACGCATTAAATCAGTAAAACAGGAAAGGAAACCAATTCAAGCAATTTCCAAAGCAATTATCAGATATGTTCAAACCAATTTGGAAAGTTCATTTACAACAAAATCCTAGTGTTTACGGTTCTTCCAAAACAACATTTGACGAAATAGGAAATTGTTTTAAGAACTAAATCTGGAACAACCTATATAAAGAGAGAAGAATTGAGATGAAAGGGGATGATTCACAATCCCTACACACAGAGAAATCGATTCACAAAATCACATCCACACAAACCCCGTAATAAAAAAACACGGAGAAATTCACAAAAGAAAGCAAAAGAGGGAAACTTATCCTTTTAAGGTGCCATCAGAAATCACTACAACCGTCAACCGCAAGCCGCAAATCCACCGCAAACCACCATCGAACCTCGCTAACCCTGTCGAACCTCCGACAAACTCCGAGGAACCTGCTATGGTGAGTTTTCTTTCCATTTTGTTTACTCTGAATTTGATGTGTTTCTGTTTGTTCTTTTTGTAGAAAAGTGGAAAAGAAAGATTGATGAAGATCGGAAGAAAAATGGTGGAGTAGGAAGTAAGAAGAACGGAGAGGACGAAGGGGAAATCGTAAGAGGGAGAAAATGGCGATCGAGAGAGGGAAGAGGGCGACGGCGCAGGAGTGACAATTTTGGGAATTAGGTTTTTTTTTTCCATTTCCATTCTTTTTTTTCCTTCCTTTTTGTTTTATTATTTTTGTTGTAATATTTAACCTCTTAATCACACACTAAACACACTCACCACACGATTAAACACTGCTAATCACGCCTAACAACCCTTAATCAATCTTTTATAAAATTAAACCAATAATCCTTTTAAAAATCAACAGTTTAGATAACTAAATTTTGATTAGCAATTTTTATATAAATAATAATATATCCTTTCTCTTGAAAATTATTTCATACTTAAAATTTTTTAAATTAATTTAATAATACCCCCTTTATAAAAATTTAATTAAAACAAGTTTAATAACAGAAACCATTTTCATAATTAATAATAAAACCTTTCATTTAAAAAATATAATTAATTTAACTTCTTTTATAAAATCAAATTCACTAAAAAGTACATTTTCTTACAATTCAAATAATTTATGCAACGTTTATAAATAAAATAGTAATTAATATAACTTTTATTTAAGAGATCAAAAAGCAACTTTTTTACTAAAATCAAATCAACATTTTCTCACAATTCAAACCGAAATCAATGAATCGATCTAAAACTAATCAACATCGTAAAACTATAAAATCAATCGTGCGCAATCACTTCACGAAACCTTTCACTCTCACACACTTCAAAGCGCTTTCATGCGTATGTGTATGATTTATCTTTCCGCAATTTACTTTACAGTCATTTAATATTATCACACTTTACTACTCATGCATCGCATTCCGTCCAAAGGAAAAACCTACACATAATTCAACGTTGTGTGTAGTTGCACATCATAAGCATCATATTCCCTCCGATCCTTGATTCCATTCAAGTTGATCATTTAAGTTTAGGACCTACCCCATAGGAAGGACCTTGTCTTTATCTTTACAACATAGAAACAAAACAATCAACACAATACAACTTTTTCAAACACAATAGAGAATAGATGTTAATCATCTTAAGTGAGATATAATCTCCACCTCCACAACAATACAATCAAACATGTAGGGACTTTGCCTTAAGAGCGATAAAGGCATACTTGGCGACCATCCGAGTATGTAAGACCTTTTCCTAAGACGATGCAAAGACCATTTCCTACAACCCTTTTTTTTTTACATTTGTGGTGGTTATCTCTCCCTTAAAATGAAGACTCATCTCTTCTCCTAAACCCAATCAAACAACTACCCTAAACCCGTAGGAACTTTGACCACAATCAAAGATCTCCTCTAACCCTTTAGGGGAACTACAAGTACTCTGATTCCACTCCCGTAAGGATATGTAGGCATAAGATGCGACATCTTATCGAGTATACTTAGAAATAAACCACTAGGTCTTTCAACCATTAAGCAGATAAACACATAGCAATAAACAAACATAAAACAAGAGGTTCCTGTAGAGTACTACAGAAACTTAGGATGCTAGTACCTTCCCTAAGTTTAACCGACCCCCGAACCCTAACAATCTAAACCCTGCATTTGCATTGCATCGCGGGAATTTCGATATTTATCCCTTCCTTTGGACAAATCAAAGATCGGTTGCAAAATGAATATAAGATTCAAACTAATCAATAGTTTGGTATCCAAATTTCACCGCGACACTGACCACCAAAATATCTTTCTTAAATCGTGGTACATCTTCGTAGCTCCCGGATGAATACTCAAACTACTAGGATGTCCTTCACTCAGAATTGACTTCTTCAGCTCGTCATTATCCGACACACAAATCCTGCCCCGAAATCTCAACAAACCTGCACTATCCAACTTAAAATCACTATCGGAGTCACTTCCTACTCCAGACATCAAATCTGCTAGCTTCACATCTAGCTTTTGGCCTTCTCTAATCATATCCAAGAAGTCGTTGTTCACTTGCAACTTGCCCAACATCACGCAATCTGTCGTAGTCTCACAAACCATGCTCAAATCTCTGAACTGCTCAATAAGTTCCATTTCTTTCACCATCATAGCCGACACATGAATCGCTTTTCTGCTCAGCGCATCAGCTACCACATTTGCCTTTCCTGGATGATAACTTAAGCTAAAATCATAATCCTTCAAGAATTCCAACCATCTTCTTTGTCTCATATTTAGCTCTTTCTGATCAAACAGATACTTCAGACTTTTATGGTCGCTGAACACCTCAAATCTTGAACCATACAAATAGTGCCTCCATATCTTTAACACAAAAACTACCGCGGCCAATTCAAGATCATGAGTAGGGTAATTCTGTTCATGCATCCTCAGTTGCCGCGAAGCATAAGCCACCACCTTACCATTCTGCATAAGAACTCAGTCTAATCCCATCTTAGACGCATCACAGTACACCATAAACGGTTCGCTCGGAGTCGTCAATACTAACACTAGTGCCGTAGTCAATCTCTTTTTCAATTCTACAAAGCTCTCTTCACAAGTGGCATCCCACACAAAAACTTGGTTCTTTCTCGTCAACTGAGTCAACGGCAACGCCAAATTAGAAAAACCCTCGATAAACCTTCGATAGTACCGTGCCAAACCCAAAAAGCTTCTAACTTTTGTTGCTGTCTTCGGCGGTTCCCACTGCAACACTGCACTCACCTTTGATGGGTCTACCGATATACCATCACCAGATATTACATGGCCCAAGAAACTCACCATCTTCAACTAGAACTCACACTTAGACAGTTTCGCAAACAGCTTATTATCCTTCAACACCTGCAAAGCACTTCTCAAATGTCCTGCATACTCTTCCTCAGACTTAGAATAAATCAGTATATCGTCAATGAACACAACAATAAACTGATCTAAATAAGAATGTAATATTCAGTTCATATACTCCATGAACACTCCCGGTGCATTAGACACTCCAAAAGGCATCACCGCATACTCGTAATGTCCATATCGAGTTCTAAATGCCGTCTTCTGAATATCACCTTCTTTCACTCTGATCTGATGGTAACCCGACCTCTAGTCAATCTTACTGAACACCCGAGCTCCCACCAACTGATCCATCAAATCATCAATCCTTGGAAGAGGATATTTATTCTTAATGGTCACTTTATTCAACTGATGGTAATCGATGCACAGACGCATACTACCATCCTTTTTCTTTACCAACAGTACTAGAGCTCCCCACGGTTACACACTCGGTCTGATAAACTTTCTATCCAACAATTCTCCAATCTGAGATTTCAATTCGGCCAACTCCACTGCCGACATCCTGTACGGCGCCATAGATATAGGCCTTGTACCAGGTACAAGATCAATGCTAAACTCAACTTCTCTCTTCCGAGGTAATTCTGTAATATCATCAGGGAACACTTCAAGAAATTCATTCACCACCGCCAACTCCTTCAGTGACGCTTTTCTGTCGACAGCTAATGATGCAAATAAAGCAAACATTTTAGCTTCATCCTCCAACAAGATCCTCAATTCCTTACTAGACAAGGAATCCGCCAATGCTTCTTCCTTTGGCGTAAGAAACAACAACACCTTCCGAAAACAATCGATGTAGACTCGGTTGAACTCCAATCAGTTCATACCCAGAATAACATCCAACTTACCAAGGGGCAAGCAAATCAGATCCACTCCTAAATCTCTACCAAAAATAGTCACTAGACACTTCAAACATACCAAAGAAGTAGTCGCTGAACCAACAGAGGGAGTTTCAATAGTCATCCGCCGCTTAAGAGTAGTCGGCACCAATCCTAACCTCTTCACACAATCAACAGAGATGAACGAGTGGGTTGCACCCGTATCAATAATGGCAGACAAGATAATATTATTGATGAAACAAGTACCTTTGATAGAACGCTCCTCACTGGCAGCTTGAGTCCCCACCATCGCAAACACTTTACCACTGGTCTGAGACACCTGAGATGGCTTCGGCTTCTCGCAATGCATATTGATATGACCCTTCTCACCACAGTTATAACAGGTAGCTATAGCGGCCCGACAATCAACTATCGCATGGCCCGACTTACCACACTTGAAACACTTCTTCACCTCATGAGAACAATCATTGGCATGATGACCTGCACCACCGCACCGGAAACACTTCCCACTAGCAGATGCTCTCCCTTCTCTGGGATTCTTATCAGTAGCAGCCTTAACTTTTCCCTTATCAGCAGGAACACTGTAAGGAGTACTACCAAACCTCTGCTTACCCGTACGGTCATTCGCAACCTTGTAATGTGCAATCCTAGCCCTGTTATCATTATCATACATCCTTCTTCTGCTTATCAGCTCAGGATGATCCCTGATCTTCTGACAAGCGATCCCCATCTTAACTTCCGCACGCAACCTATTCTCAAACTTCAAACACTTGGAGGTCTTTGCCCCGTCAATATTGTAATGAGGACAATACTGCACCAACTCTTCAAACTTAGCAGCATACTCAGCCACCATCAGATTTCCCTACTTCAACTCCAGAAACTCTATCTCCTTAGCACTTCGTATATCCTCCGGAAAGTAATTTTCCAGAAAACTAGTTCGAACCACATCCCAAGTAATCGCAGTCCCTGCAGTCTCCAATCTTTGGTGACTGTTGTCCCACCAAGCTTCCGCTTCACCCTCCAGCATGTGGGTACCAAACCTCACTTTTTGCTCATCGCTACAACTCATCGTCCTGAAGATCTTCTCAATCTCCTTCAGCCACCTCTGAGCAGCTTCGGGATCCAAAATTCCTCCTTGAAACGTCAGCGGCTTGTTACTCTGAAACTGCGCCAAATCTCTAAATTGCGCACCCGCAGCTAGGTTCTGATTAGCAACCACCTGCGCCATCGCTTGCATAGCCGCAACCAACGCAGCATCATTCCTTCCCTCCATATTGCTCAACAACAACAACGCCTGGTTAAAAGAAACGCAAACTCTATCCTACAGACAGACTCAACTACTACACTGGCCGGACGAACCGACCTACTCTGATACCAACTTGTAACACCCCGCTCCCCAAAATAAATAAATAGCAATTAAATCAAGTAATTATCAGAGTTACCACACCAAAGCGGGATATCACAAAAGTAACTCAACAAAACACTTCATTAAAAGGTTTTCAATAGTAAACAGCGGAAATATCATATATATATATATATATATATATATATATATATATATATATATATATATATATATATATATATATATATATACATATATACATCATATTCGGCCATCCGCCCAAAATGTACAAAATATTCACCAAAGGTTCCAACAAAACATGATACGCCACAGAGTAAAACAAAGTCATCAAACACAATAAACTCCCAAAGCCCCGTGTTACGTATCAGAGCATCCCTACAATTTGACTCGCACGCCACTATCCAAGCTAGCTACGCACCTGGATTATCTGTACTCCCGAAGAAGCACAGATCACAAAAATAAACAAAGGGGTGAGAAATCATGATCAAAAATATTTAGCGGTAATAATGTACATGAATAAAATGCAGTAATCATATGAACATCATTCAACATACATCAACCAGGACCTACTGTCCAACACCAACACAGCACACAAGACAATGCAAAAATATGCAACTCAACACCATGATATGCGGTACCGACTCACTGGTTCATTCAATCGAACCCGAATAGATCACATACACCCACCAATGGTAATGATCTATCCCCACCATTCTCCACAAAGGAGTACGGGTGAATCACTTATGCTCCATCTGAGACATGATTCAACCCGACTATCCTCCACAAAGGAGTACGAATGGATCACTTACGCTCCATCCGAGACATGATCCATCCCACCAAAACATCATGATATGCACGACACTAATGCACAACAACAATCCAAGCACACAAGGTGCACACGATCCTCCTGATCGCATTTTATACATCACACATACATATTCCACACATCACCACATTCATACATAATAACATACACCAATTTAATTATTCTAATTAAATGAATAACAAGGAAATCACATTCCAACACCACACATACACTCTTAACTGTTCAATACCAATCTTATATTTAA
This sequence comes from Lathyrus sativus, assembly GCA_963859935.3. NCBI lineage: Eukaryota > Viridiplantae > Streptophyta > Magnoliopsida > Fabales > Fabaceae > Lathyrus > Lathyrus sativus. Next base: position 676,276,569 of record OZ012740.1, read on the forward strand.
TCATGACCAACAAGGGTCCCACAACACAAGAGAACAGAACAGAACAACACAAAAACACAAGCTACTGTCATGCTCGCTGGCTCACTCGCCTAGTGAAGCATCAGCGAATGTTTGTTACTCGCTCGCCCAGCGAATTCCCTAGTAAAGGCAGACAGTGGCTACTGGAAGCACTCACTACCCAGTTCTCCTAGCGAATTCCTAGCGAAGGTTCGCTACTAGCTCGCCTAGCGAAAGTGCTGGCGAATGTTTGCGATTTCACATAAACCCCACTGTTCAGAATCGAAAAAACTCTCCGAAATCATCCGATTTCACTCAAACCAGTTCCCACAGCACTAGTTCAACATTTTGCGACTTAGCTACATAATCTATTCTAGATTCCACCTGATAAAACCTCATCTCTACTGATTAAATTATTTCCGGCTTAAAATTGCAAACTACCTGAAATCCTCATATCATCCAAACAATCACTCTACCAATACATGCAACAGGTTCATCATGCTAACAACAATTCAGAATTTCAAACACATATCAAACATGATCATCAATCTACCATGGGGTTAGGGAAATCCCCTCTACCTAGAATTCATGCAACAAACCAATTTCGACCCGTTTCTCCCCTCCCTTACCTCGATAACTCAATCAAGCTGTTGAAAATCCTCGAAGAATCGATAATCTTGGCTTCCCCTCTTTCTCTTTGATTCTTCTCTTCAATATTTCTCCCACTCCAGACCGTGTTCTTCTTTTCCAACTTCCTCTCCTTTTATCGTGTTCCTCTTCTTCTTCTCTTTCCCCCTCACAAATACCCCTTACTATTTCTTATTCCACTAATAATAATAATAATAATAATAATAATAATAATAATAATAATAATAATAATAATAATAATAATAATAATAATAATATTACCATTATTTATTAAATTATTATCACTAATAATTATATTATTAATATCAAAGTCCAAAGTTCAGTAACTAATCTCCAAACTTAAGACACTCACTATCGCACTCAACCACATCCCCACAAAAGGCACACCGAAAATAAAATAACACCGAAAAAGACTAGATAATTAAAATGGGTGTTACACCTTGCATCAATACATAATCTGTGTTCTATCGTGGGGAGATCCATGTCTAATATGTTTTATTTGCTTGAGGACAAGCAAAGGTTCAAGTGTGGGGGAGTTCGATAACGCGAAATCATATCGTTTATTTGACTTGATTTACATGGATTTTACCTTCGATTATTATTAGTTTTTTCTTATTTTTATCATATTATTTAATCATTTTGTTTGTTTTTGTAGGAATGAGGAAATAATTGTAAAATAATGAAAATGAAGAAAATGGAAAGAAAATGCAAAGAAAGAAAAGAAGAAGAAAGAAAGAGAAAGGAGAGAAAAAAAGGTGTGGGGGTCACCACACACCAAGTGGCACTTGCCACTTGGGTGTGGCGCATGTCACATGAAGAATGGAGGAGAGGTGGCGGCTGCCACATGAGGAGGGAGTGGCGAGTGCCACTCCTAAAAGAAAGGGAAGTGACGTCTGCCACTTCCTCCCAATATTTTCTCCACTTCCTCTCCATTTTCTCTCAACCTCCAGGCTATATTTTCTCCTTGTTTTTCTCTTTAGGTCTTAAATTTGGTGTAACCGTTGCCCACTAACAGTATAAAAGGGAGGCAGTTTTAGAAGCAAAGGGGGAATTAGTTTTCAGTTTTAGTTTTAGTATTTTTTTCTATTTTTGTTTTAGTTTTCTCTGCATTATTTTTAGAATGCTTTGTAAGGGAAATTGTTATGCCATTAGTTTAGAATTGATTCGAAGAGGTTGTAAACATTGTACCGACACTACAAGCCGACCTTCAAAAATCAAATCCAAGTTCTGATAATTTCCAGATTTTTATTTTATTTGCTTTATTGTTTATCGCTTTAATTTTATGTATTCCTTCTACTGTCTGTTTAGTATTATGATTGAATTTAGTAAAAATATGAAAGCCATGTATGGCTAAAACCCTTAGTATCGGTATGTAATTACGATCGATCGGAGGGGGTTAAGTAAACCGTGACGTAGAATTTAATGAAATAAATGTTTTTGGTCTCTGTTTCTTTTGCCAAAATTAATAACTTTTGTCACGAGAGTGAGAAAGTAACGAAGGTTAAAATCAATAGAGCGAGAGTTTGAGGTTTTAACTGGATAGCTGAAACTGAACATTAGGCTTAAATAAAGCGAGAGCGCTTTAAGGTTAATTAGTATTTATCTGTTTTCAAAAAGTGTTTTTAAATGCAAAATGAGAGAGCGAGAGTCGCAATTTGATTTGAGAGCATAATCTAAGTCAAGAGAACGAGAGTGTGAGATAAGGGCTTTTAAATGAGTATTTCCTACTGACTAATATTTTTCATCTATTAACAAACGTCCATGAATTATTGAATCCCCGATGACCGATGAGATTACATACCGATATTCCATCATATCTTAATTTAGATCTAGTTTTAATTTCCATTTAAATTCTTGCACCCCAATTTAGAATTCCATTAGCCTTAGCTTTACATCGCAACAATAGATAACGGTAGGTTGACATTGGTCTCTGTGGGTTCAACAATCTTTTATATTACTTCGATATTTCAGTGCACTTGTGGACGCATCAACAACAACATAACATGATCAATAAGTAGACATTCAATCATGAATGCATAAGAAAAATCACTTAAGTTTGAGAATAAAAGTCAAACTTCAAAGTGAATCAACCATCATAAACATCCACAAATGAGAGGTCACTCTAAGCAAATATCAAAAATCCAAAGGACTTGAGGAAAAGCCAGAACATCACCCACAATGGATTAAAATCATTTACTTACCCATTTGCAATTTAAATCAAAATAAAAACAAATAAAAATATCCTAAAAATAAGAAAGAAGAAGCCAATGTATGAATGAAAACCCAAGGACATCACCATAGGTTTAGGATCATCATAGGATCATATAAAAATTTCTTCATCATTTTTAAATGTCCAAAAATAATTTTAAGCTAAATAAAAACAAGCAAATAAATCAAAAATACATGAAAACATCCAAAATAGAAAACAAAAATCTAAGAAAAATTACCTTAGGTTCAAAACCATCATAGGATCATATGATAAAAATTTCATAATTTTAAATGGCTCAAAAGTAATTTTAAACCAATTCAAATTAAACAAAACAAATAAAAATCATGAAAAACATAAAAATACAAAATAAAAATGCACAATAATAAAAATCAAAAAGAGAAAAATAAAAGAGAATTCTAGAAAATATTTTGGTATTTTTCTGACTAAAAATGAATTTTCTATGAATTTCTGAAAATTAAATGAATTAAAAAATAAAATTAGAAAAAGAAAATAAAACAGAAAAACACAGCACGTTGGATCTAGTCTCATTAAATGACGTGACTAATTCAAGGATCCAGAAGCACACATCCATGGTACACTCAAGTCAGCTCAACCACATGGAGCTAACAAAAGTCAAACACATAGGATTAAAACATCTGACATGCTTGGACGGTCAGATGACGCCAGCTCATTATCTTCAACCTCCAGCCATCTGAAACTTGAAGGAAATTGTAGGAAAACATAGATCCAAGAAACCATAACCACTGGAGCTCATAGTGGTTTGATTTGATGCATCTTTTCAAGACGATCTCAACCATATCATCGCGCCAAATTTCCTTAAAACACAACTCACTCGATTTGAAAAAAACCAAAACAAGATTTAAATTTGAATTTGAAAATTCAACAACAAAACTCAACTATAACTAAAATCTAACTATCCAGACATCATCAACACACCAAGGACTACATCTTAGCTACAAATTTGAGTCAAAATGGTTGAGACTGATACCTGTTGAAGTTCAACCTTGAAGCTCTAAAAATGAAGTTCCCTAGCTTGATTCAGGCCACAATTCTTCAAGTTCTTGATCTGGTTAGCTTCACTGAATGTTGGTGAAGCTAACTGAGTGGAGAATTTGAACGATTAAGGTGTGGAAATGGAAATTCGAAGTTCAAGCTTAAGAGTTCAAATGGGATCTTAACATAATGGTTTTGGCTATCAAAAGCTTGTTAAAATGGGTGGAAATCACTCCCTATTTATAGGAGAAGCTTTCTGAATCAAAAGGGAGGGTGAATGAGGTAATTTTGAAGGAATTCATGCACACCTGCAACATGAGCCAAGTGTGACTTGCAAGCTGTCAAAACTCACTCAAATCATGCGTTTCAAGGTACTAATCACTTTAGGCAAGTTGGTTAAACATGTTTAGAGGGAATCTGTGCCCCAATTTGGTGATTAGAAGCCATTTCAATCAAATTCAAATCTGACTTGGAGTGAAAATCCATTTTTGAAATCGAATTTTTGCAGCCATGGTTCTCACAATGTAGGAGGCTTTATGAGATGATTCTTTTTGCATTGGATAAAGGGAGATGCAATATTTGCAATTTGAAAAGAAAGTATTGATTTGGCAACTTAAATTGAGAGATATGATCCTTCAAAGTGGCTTGCACAGAAGAGGTGAAAATCATAAAATACTTAGAAACAAGTCTTTTTAAGGACCAAAAATGACCTATAATGTTTTGATGAAAACCAAGACCTTCCATGGGTTTTTAGCTCTTCCAAGTTGAAACAAAGTTGTAGAGGACATCTTCAATTTTATTCTAGAAAAATAATGGGCTCCAAATGATAAAAATTGACCAAGTTATGCCCTTTTGAAGTTGACTAAGAAAACCTTCCAAAACTCAAAATGACCTATAATGTCTTCCCACCTTTGATGACTTTCCAAGCATAATTGGATCTTCCTTTGCAAAGAGAAGTTGTATAGGATTATGAGAACAGTGCAATAGAAAAATAACTACCTCAAGATGTTAAAAATTGAAGGATTTATGCTCATTTGATCATAGCATCCACCATTTGCCCAAATTAGGTCAAGTATCTTAGAACAACTTTGAATCTCTTGATGATTTCTTGCAACTTAAACCATGATGAACCATATATGATGTTAGAATGATGTTACCTTGCTTGAAATTGAAGAAACACAACCTTCTTCCTTGAGAAACAAACCATGATACCTTGATCCCATGCCAAGAACAAATGCTATGAAAAATTGAATACGATAATGCAAAGGAACATAAGCCAAGAACACAAGAAAATATGAGCAATTTTTGGGGTGCTACAAGCTTTTATACTATCAGAATCATAAAATGAAATACAAATGCAAACTAAATTAAACTAAATCTAAATTTGAATTACAACTAACATCATCCATTAATTCATATTCAACTAATTAAAATAAACAACACCAATTCCATCCCTCAAATAGGTAAAGTGTTTAGTATTGATTGCTTTAGTCATCACATCTGTAAGCTACTTCTGAGTTCTATAGTGAACAACCTCAAGCACTCTATTTTGAACCTGATTGTGCAGAAAATGGAACTTCGTGTCAATGTGCTTTATCCTTCCATGAAACCTTGGACTCTTGGCAAGTCTTATAGCTAATTTTTTGTCAATCATTAATATCACAGGCTTACTCACCTTGATCTTCAGATCCTGTAATAAGTTCAGAATGTAAACAGGTTGACACGCAGACAAAGCACCTACAATATACTCAGCTTCACAGGTTGACAATGGAACCACCGATTGCTTCTTAGAGCACCAAGATATAAAACCTCTCAAATACTTGAAGAAATATCCAAAATTAATTCTTTTGTCAACTCTGTCTCCACACCAATCAGAGTCTGAATTGAACATGATCTCTAAATCAGATTTAGCATCAGAAGGAAACAAAACTCCATACCTCATAGTCCCTTTAATATACCTTTTTATTATGACAACAGCTTGGTAATGTGACCACTTTGGTTTATTCATAAACATACTCACCATTCCAACTGCATAGCAGATGTCAGGTCTGGTGTTACAGAGATATCTCAATGAGCCTATCAATTGTTTAAAAGTTATAACATCTATATCATCACCCTTAACATTAAAGTCCAACATGTGATTTGTTTTAGCAGGTGTGATTGCAGACTTGCAATTTATTAGCTCAAATATTTTCAGAAGCTCAAATTCATACTTCAGATGATGCAGAATTACACGCTTATCAGAGTAAAAATCTCGATTCCTAGAAAATATACCATATTTCCTAGATCAGTCATCTTAAACTCATTCATCAGCACCTTCTTGAACTTTGTTATCTTATTCAAACAACTCCCTGTTAGTAACATGTCATCAACATAGAGACACACCTTAATCATATTGCTACAGATGTATGTTAAACATAAACACCATACTCCATCTCACATTTTTTGAATCCTTGAAGCTTGAAAAATGAATCAATTTTTAGATTCCAAGCTCTAGGAGCTTGTTTTAGTCCATACAAGACTTTGTGTAACTTATACACCATCCCTTCCTGATTATTTTTTCACAAATCCAAGAGGTTGTAACACATAAAATTCCTTTTGTAAAGGACCATTCTGAAATGCAAATTTCACATCTAAATGCATCATAGGCCAATTTCTATTAGCAGCTATAACAATCACCAATCTGATTATTTCATGCATAACACTTCAAAGTAGTTTAAACTAGAACTTTTTATAAATCCTATAGCTACTAACCTTGATTTTTGTTTTCCAATTGATCCATCTGGCTTCAGCTTCAACTTGTTAATGCATCTCACCCTAATGGATTTCTTGTTCTTTAGAAGCTCAGTCAACTCCTAAGTTTTGTTTCATTCTATAACCTCAAATTCTTCTTTCATGGCCTTCAACCACACTTTATTCTTGAGAGTTTCTTCAGTACTAATTGGTTCAAAGTCTACCAACATGGCACATTAAACGACTTCCCCTTCAGAGTCTATCTCAATATCTTGCAACATGTCAAACTCTGCAAATCTTCTTGGTATTTGTCTGATTCTTTGTGGCCTCTAAACTTGTTCAGAATCTTCTTTAGATGCTAGAACAATATCAGATGTTGGACTACCTTCAGAGGGTGCATAACCTTCAGAGGCATGATTACCATTAGAGTCTGAATTATCATCAGAATCAGATTCACCTTCAGAGTCAGACTCGCCTTCAGGCTCTACTTCAGATTCAAAGTCACCTTTAGAGTCTTCTTCTTCAAACTCATCTTCTTCAAACTCATCTTCAAATGAAGAATCTCTTTCAGAGGTAGATTCTCCTTTAGAGGAAGATTCTCCTTCAGAGTTAGAAATATCTTCAGAAGTTAACTCAGGTGTTAACACTGCATCAGAGTTGGATTGAGACTTGTTCCATTCCCATGCTTATATTCCCTTCACAATGACATCTTTTCTAAATTCAACTTTGTTAATGACTAGAAAATATAGCTTATAAGCACATGTACTATGGTACCCAATCAATAACATCACTTTGCTTCTATCATCAATTTCTTTCTAGTAGCATCTACAACATGTTTGTAACAAATAGAACCAAATACTCTAAAATAACTCGCACTTTGCTTATCTCCAGTCCACTTCTCAAAAGTAACAATTTTCTTCAGCTTCTTGGTTGGGCACCTGTTGAGCATATATGTTGTAGTGGCAAAAACTTCTTCCTACTGGGTGTGAGGGAGTTTCTTCTCCTTCACTATACTCTTTGTTATATCAAGCGAAGTCATGTTTCTTCTTTCACAAGGCCATTGCGTTGTAGAGTACATGGAACAGTCACCTCATGCTCAACTCCATTCTTTTGACAGAACCTTTTGAACTCTGATGAGTTCTACTCACCTCCACCGTCACTTATGAGAACTTTCATCTTCTCACTACTTTGTTTTTCAGCCTTCACCTTGAACTTCTGAAACTTAACAAACACCTGATATCCATGTCATTCTTGTGAGCTCATCCACAAATGACATAAGGTACTTGTTTCCTCCAAGTGAAGGTACTTCAAATGGTCCACATACATCAAAATGAACTACTCCCAAAACATGTTTTTCTCTTGGATCCATTTCTGATGCAAATGGAAATCTAGGTTGGTTGCCTTTCATGCATATCTCACATGACTTCTCAGGCTTGAAAATCTTAGGAATTCTATGTACCACCTTTTTAGAACTCAGATGCTCTAACTTTTTGAAGTTCAGATGCCCTAATCTTTTGTGCCACAACTTATTGTCACCTTCAACACTTTCTGCGTGAAGGAATTTAGTTTCACCTATTTCCATATTCACTTTGAATATTCTGTTGCTTCCCTGTTCAGAATGCATAATTAGCTTCTGATTAGAATCATATAATTTCAAGAGACTGTCCTTCACTCATCAAATTACTCTTCATTCCATGAACATACTAAACATCCTTGACAAACAAAACTTTGTGATTCTTCACTCTGACCTTGGCATTTCCCATTCCTTCAGCATTCAGATACTTATCATTAGCACATCTAATATTTGTCCTATTTCTAGAGTCAAAATCAATAAACCATTATTTGTTTCTAATTAGATGATTTGAGTAGCTAATGTTCATATGCCACCAGTCTATCAAATATCCACCATCAGATTCATAAGCCATCAATATTACAGGTTCATCATCAGACTCTCCTTTAGCTATGTTTGCTTCTTCGGATTTCCTTTCCTTTTTTGACCAACAGTTAACAATAAAGTGGCAAAAAAATTTACAACAGTAGCATTGAAACTTCTCCTTGTCAAATTTATCCTTTCCCTTATGATGTTTCTTCTCATCAGAGTTGGAGGCTTATGACTTTTGATAACCACCACCATGTCTTTTCTTAGCCTCTGACCAAGACTGATTATGATTAATTTTACCAAAAGAGGCTTTCAGAGCCTGCATTACCTCTCTTTTAGAGTTTCTCTCAGTTAGATGCAACTCTTGTGCCTCTAGACTACTCTGCGAATATTCAATTCTCATGGTGCTGAGGTCCTTATAGTGTTCAATTGCTACAACAATGTAATCAAATAGAGGAGTAAGTGATCTCAGTACATTTTCAATGATTACTTGTTCAGAGAGAGTTTCTCCACAAGATTTCATCTCATTTGCGATCATAGTCACTATGGATATGTAATCAGGTACCTTCTCATTGTTCTTCATGTTGAGTTTCTCATACTGCTTACATAGGGACTAAAGCTTCACCTTCTTCATTGATGCATCACCTTCGTAGCACTGTACCCGTGTGTCCGACGTAGCATTCATCGTTGTTGAATCAATGATCTTCTCAAACACATTCGTATCCACACAGTGATAGATATAGAACAATTCCTTCTGATAATTCTTCCTTGTTTCTCTATGCGTGTTTTATTTGTGCTTTAATTGCATCTGCTGCAACCGTTGTGTAGCCTTTATTGATGAGATTAAGAACATCTTGAGCACCAAATCACGCACACATCTAAATCATCCACCGATTCCAATTCCTTCCATCAAATACTGGAAGCTTTGTGTTCAGGCTACCATTTTTGCTGTTCATTTTTGATCTTGTGCAAATTCACTCAAAAACTCACCAATACTCGTGTTTTCGAGTCCCTCAGAATCAAGAAATGAGATTTTGTTTTGATTTCGAACTTCAATTCACTATGAAGTTCAGAACCAAAATTAATCACACATGCCCAACGTACACCCGTGTTTCCAGTTCCTAAATCTGAATTGGAGCTCTAGATACCAATTATTGGAGGACAAGGTTGAAGATAAAGAAGATGGAAGAGAGAGAAAAATATGTAACTAACTTTTAGATGAAAATGGTTACACTCAGATTCTGTTACAACTGAAACTTCAGTTCAACTTTTATACTATCAAAATCATTAAATGAAACTCAAATGCAAACCAAATTAAACTAAATTTGAATTTGAATTACAACTAACACTTATTATTTGAAAGCGAGGATTATATTGGTTTCTGCCATAAGTGCTAATGTATATTATTCCATATTGCATTCTAAGTTTGGTAAATCAATGTGGAACACATATTGAAGATGTGAAGCAATTTAATATTAACACGTTGACATAAGAACACGAGATATTGTGTATGGCACCGGGTGAAACCATAGAATCCATGCAAATGTGCTTTATTTATATAATTAATAAGTTATATAATTTAGGAAAAAATCATCTAATCAGGATTGTGCTAACAAAGTGTTAAGGTCTATGTGCAGGGAATGGTAACCAAAAGTGATAGCCCTAAAAGAGTCACATGACTTGAAGACTTTGGATGTATCTACATTGTTTGGAAAGCTTAAAAAACATGAGTATGAGTTAAAGAGACTTAAAGCAAGCAAATTTAATGAGAAAAAAGAAAGAAAAAGAAAGAGAAGATAAGACAAGCATCTTCTTGAAGGCCTTAACTTCCAAGGCCAGGGTACAGGAAGATGATAAGAGTACCAATAATGATTATACTAAAGAAGAAGAAATGGATTTTTTTTGTGAAACTCTACAATAAGTACATCAAGAGAAGTTGTCTCAAGCATTCATACAAAAATTTGATAAACTTTAAAAATTCTGATCCACCAAAGAAGATGGAAGACAAAAAGAAGGATGACAAGCACGTGACTTGTTATGAGTGTGGTAAACTCGAACATTACAAGATCGATTGTCTAAGCCTAAATAAACGCAAGAATAAACAAGAGTTCTACAATATAAACATCAAGAATGCCAAAGGTCATAGAGCCAACATAGATTAGGAAGAAGAAGACAAAGACATTATATGACTTTCTAATGTAGTTATGGTATGAAAATTAAACAACAAGTGGCCCATGTATGTCTACTACTCAGACATAAATCAAGTCTGCTCAAAGTAAGCATATTCACTATCAACGTAGACAACCTTGTTGGTATCCTTTAAAGGATCAAGATTTTACCTTTCATGGAAGCATACTTTGATTATAAACAAACCCAAATGGATCTCCTTTAATGCAACAAAAAAAATGGCATATGTTAAGAAGTTTTATTACAAAGAAACGCCTTTAAGTATAAAGAACGCATGAACTACATATCAAAGGACGATGAACAAAATTTTCAAGAACAAGATGGGGGATATTTTGAAACTTTACATGGAAGATATGGTTGTAAAATTAAAGGAGAAATAAGAGCATACAACCCATCTAGAGGTCGTATTCAAGGAGGTCAAGAAGCACGAAATGCATTTAAAACCAAATAAATGCACCTTACGAAATGCATTTAAAACCAAATAAATGCACCTTTAGGGTAAGCATAATGATGTTTTTGGGGTATTACCTCACAGAGAAAGAAATTGAGGTCAACGTATACAAATGTTTGACTAAGGTCAATATAACAACACCATTAATAGAGAAGGGCATTCAAAACATGTTAATAGTTTTATCACAGTTTATATTTAGGCCCTTTCATCATGCGTTATCATTCTATAGAATATTAAGGAAAGATATGACATTTGAACGGACACCAGAATAAAACTACATTTACAAAGCTCAAAGAGGTATTGTAACAACTACCCATTTTGATTCTTCGTGACAACAACAATAGGATTTTCATCTATTTGTCTACTTCTTCGAAAGTTGTGGGAGTATTCTTGGTGTGGGAGTGAAACATCTCCCAAGATCTAGTGTTTTTCATCGGAAAAGTACTACAAGGATTGGAGGGACACTATGGTGCTAACCACATAACATGGAGCTTTGTTGGCTATCTTCAAGGGAACATGGTGAGAATGGTAATAATGAATGTGTACCCATGTTAGTTTTACCGAGGCACCGTTGCACTTGTTAAAAAGTGTAAGAGTGCGTCGTACCCGTAAGCTAGTAGGGATGATCAAATGCCTTAGTATTTTTCTGATGGTTAGGGCTTTCCTGTGGCGGCGAGAGGTCGTTCTTGGTGGTGTTTATGGTAATGTGTGTGTGTGTGTGTGTTTGTGTGTGTGTGTGTGTGTGTGTGTGAGAGAGAGAGAGAGAGAGAGAGAGAGAGAGAGAGAGAGAGAGAGAGAGAGAGAGAGAGAGAGAGAGAGAGAGGTGAGTTATGTACTTATGCATTATTCTGGGTAAGTTGTGAGTTGTCTTCTCAACTCTAAAGTTGAGGTATTTATAAAGGCACTTTGGAGCTAGGGTTTCCTTGTGAATGATAATTACGCACTTAGTCAATGACAAATCGTGAATCCTATTTCCAAGCAAAATGTGAGTTAGACTATTGACCATGACTTCTCTCTAAGTGATGAATGTCTTTTTCTATGTTTCTCACAACTAGATGAATAAGTAGTAGTCAGGGCGAGACAGTTCTTAATGGCGGACAGCAAATAGAAGTCGTTCCTTAAGAGCAATTGACACTCTCCCACTCTTTATAGATTTTTTTTTTTACAAATATAACGTCAAATTATTTATTTAAGTATATTTATGTAAACTATATTCTTAAATAGATTAATAGATTGAACCGAAGTTTAGAAATTTCAGACTTAAACACAAAACAAAGTTTATTATAGATAGTTTTTGATAACATCAATCACAAATCTTACAAAGTCTAGATCGACTCGACATATTTTGAGGTTTTTTTTTCTTTTAACAAAAATATTTACAAATAAGCTAACATTTCAAACTAATGATTGCATTTAAAAACATAATAAATTCAGTTGAGCCTCTTGTGTAGTTATATTTATTATTCTTGCCATCTGTTTGCTGAATAATGAACGACAAATTATTAAATGTACACACTTGTATAGTTGAATTCCAACGATATAGCTGCATGTAGCTATCTTGTATCTCTTTAGATAGACACCGTGTAATCTCAAATCTCAATAGATGATTTTAATTGAATAAATAATCAATTTCCAATGTTCAATTTATGGTTTGAGGGCTAAGTCACTTCATTTTCAACCCAATTTGATCAATCTAAACACGGAAATAGTCGAGTCAAAAAGATACTACAATGTTTGATCAAGAGTTTTGATATGTCAAAATCAATTCAACTTTATATTTTCCCAAACATGACCGCAATTCAATTGACACTGGCATGAAAATCAATTGATATAAAGTCTAATGCTGATCATTGAACTGTTAAGGTTAATCAACTACAATATATATATATATATATATATATATATATATATATATATATATATATATATATATATATATATATATATATATATATATATATATATATATATATATATATATATTTTGGGAAATAGAGCCTGGAAATCAAAGTTCATCATTTATAGATGTATTACTTCAGTGAATCCTTTCATAAGAGGAAGAGTAAGGACCTGGAGGTGAAAATTTTATAAACTATGGCGGAGAAGACTCAATTTGGGATAGAGGTTCATGTTATGGATACTATTAGTAGTAAAAGATTGATTACACGAGCCTCTGATTATCATTTGACTCATGATAAGGTAAAAAAAGAGATTCCACTATCTCAAAGGTATAATTATATTCGTCTTAGGTGTTATGCTTGAATGTGTATAAAGGGTTCCAAACCTCAAAACAATGACCTTTAGGGAGGCACTCAAAAGTAAGTGAGGTCAAATGTGGTTTAGGAATCATGCTTGTGGGCTTGTTAGATTAGCTATGTAGGAAAAGATAGTTGGAATAAAGTGGAAGCAAGTGGAAAGAAACATGTTTTCTTTCTCTTCATCACTCAAGGTTTGAACGTTGTTTGAACTTGATCAAAGTTGTTGAATGATGATTCAAGTTGGAGAGAACAACAAGGTAGTTGATGGGTAAATTGGCATCATTATGATTTAAATTCAAGGTGGGGAATTATAAACGTATGCCTTAAAACCTTGAGTGATGAAGAGAAAGAAAATATGTTTTGTGATTTCCAAAAATCAGAAAGTTAAAAAGCAGTAAGAATCTTGATAGAAGACACTGGAGCAGCGAAGAGCAGTGGCGCTAGGACCCATAGCTGGCATTCAGACGACCAGAAGTTGGCGGGTGCCAGTGGCAACGATCTTCAGCGGCGGAGATTTGGTCATCTGGCGGCGGTGCTCTGACGAGACTTGCAGACAGGGAGGCGTTGGCCATTTGCAAAAGAGCTATGTATATGAAGGCGGACCAGAAATCAATCATAAAAGAAGGTGCTTTGAGGGCAAAAATGGTCGAGGTGGAGGTGGTTTAGGTACTGCGAGGCTTTTTGTGTCTATTAGACATTAAATCTAGTTCAGTCAGTTTCAAGTGTATCGTACTTGTTATTGGGTTGTGTTTTGAGCCAGTCAAAGATTCTTTGATTTTCAACAGTTATAAATATGTATCTCTATCATTCATGTCTTCACAACTTTCAGAATGTTGAATGAAAGACATAGGAAGAAAATGACAATTCTAGGTGAAACTTAAAGAGGCGAGTGTAGAAATCATTATAATTATGTTATTGTAATTTAAGAAACCTTTGAAATTTTCTAAGGCGATTGAGAAACACCTCTAAACACATTGAATTTGTGTGATTCATGTATAGAGAATTAGAAAGATTAATTGAGAGACACTTAGGCAGAAAATATAGTTTGTTCTTAAAAAGTTTAGTGATTATTTTATTGTAAATATTCAATTCATGGTAGTACGAAACAATGGAAAGCTTACCGCGCGCTCTATAATAGATCAATTTGATCGAGTCGAATAAACAAAATTTTCTGTATTTTTTCTGTCTTTTATCTCTCTCTTTCTTACTATAAATTTCTATAATTGTCCATAAATTATTTTAATTGTCATTTTTTTTTCATTATTCTTTTCACATATTAACATATGAACTTATTTAGTGTATTTGAAATTATCAACAAATTCAATAAAATTATGAGAGTTTTTACAACATAAACATCCTATAAGTTTTAGGGATAACTATTAGTAATAGTATCGTCATTAAAATTGACGGGAATAGTACATTATTAAATAATGAAAATGATACCTTAATTTATTACCATTTTTCTTCATTCTAGTGGTATTAAATTAATTCTACTGTATCAGATGGTCCTATTAGTTGACTACTAGCTGACATGGACTCCATTGATTTTTCACAACAAAGATAAAGACAAATCTCCAACGCAAAAGTGAACTGATGGTTCATACACGTGTGCTTGTTGGTGTGTGCTATGAAAGGCTATTGTCTAATGTCGACACAAAATTATATTAAAGTGTAAAGATGATGATAATGAAACAGAAGAAGAAAAGAAGATTATAAGGAACAAGTTAGTTGAATTAGTTATAGGGTTGTTGTTATTAGTTGTTTGAACCCTAAGGAACTATATGGTGTTCTATGTTGTAGGGAATTAACATACAACAACACCATATAAATATCAACTTTGTATTCTTTTTCTTCTTCTTAATGATAATATTTTATCATGCTTTCTATCATGTATGTGTTGATCAATTTAATACAATCCATGAACAACACCTTTATTCTCATTCGTCATCATTTCATGTGCTTCATTTTTCATCTTCTTTCTCATCGATTCAGTTTTTTCTATTCATTTGATCTTGAGAATTTTGTTTTCTATCTCGTTTCTCTTACGATTTTACTTGCATTGATTAGTTGCAGAAAATCTTTTCTTCATCATCGATCCAAAAATGTCGCTGCGTCTCACTCTGAATCATCAACTCGATCTTGATTTCATCTATTACATTCACCCAATTGAAGGTCTAAACTCGGTTAATGTCAATCCTAAACTTAATGGCTCCAACTACTTATCTTGGAGCAAATCCATCCAACGTGCTTTGGGAGTTAAGAACAAAGGTAAATTCGTTGGTGGATCCATGGAAGTTCCTGAGGATGATGTTTTCAACTATGCTCAGCGGGAATGATGCAACCACCTCATTCTTTCTTGTATCATCAATTCAGTTAGTGATCAAATTGCCTTAACCATTCTTTATCATGATCATGCATTAATTGCTTGGAATAATTTATGTGAACGTGTTTGAATTTTAACTCTACGTTCTAACATAAATAATTTGAAACAAGATTCTAAATCTGTTATAGAATATTTCTTTGAGTTGAAGGGATTATGGGAAGAACTCAATTCGTATAGGCCATTACCCATTTGCACATTGCTCACAGATGAATATGTAATGTTGTTAGAAAAGCTCAAGAACATAGACTTGAGGAACATGTTAGATAATGCTTCAATGTCGAATGGATCCAGACTGAATCGTGAACGAAATCACTTTCCTTAAAAGTATTTCAAGCACACTCTCAAATTGTCTTAGAGTTGGAACGGCCTGAATACCTAGGATAAGTCAGCCTTTTTCTCGAAACTGCACATGACTGGTGAAGTTTCAATAGCAAGGAAAACGTTTGGAATTATATAGAAGAGGATATCAGATTTTGGAGTATTTGATTTCGAAGTATCAAGCATATATTTATAGCCATGCATGTGTCGTTTCGGAAGTTTGCAACTCTTCAAAAACAACACTCTCTAATGAGCATTTGCAATGGTTCAAATAAAATGTCATGCACCACTTCATGAAGTGTCATATATTTCGAATTCAAATTCAAAAATCAAACTCTAGGCAACGAATAAAATCTGGAGCGACAATTAAAACAAATTCGCAGTATACCGGCCGAAGGCCGGAGCGCCACCGGCGCCACCTCATTAACGCCGCGAATAGCCCGATTGCTCCGATGCATCGTGCCTAAGTGCTCAAGTGCCGTCTACAAGCCTCCACTAGCGCCTCTACGCCCACGCCCTCGGATCCGGTTCCGGAGCCGGTGTCGCCGGTGGCGACACCGGCGAGTGGTGTTTTGTATGAGACAAGTGACATAAGACTTGGGACCACCACATATGACTATGTGACACCTTATCCTCTTTGGCTCCTTTGGAAAGTACATTGTTCCAAGGGCCTTATAAATGTTATTTAATTTTACTCCACTTTCAATGTGGGACTAAGCATTTATTGTCAATTAACTATATCACCCACTTTGTCATTTTGGAACAACTTTAATGGAAATAGATCTTCATTATTTCCAACAATCCCCCACTTGTTCTAATAATGACAAAATAATAATTCCAGAAATGAGACATAAGAAGTATTAATACAGTTAAGTATCTTTCGATTTTAAACTTAACCTTAGTAAGGATAACACAAGGTTTAATCGGAACATTAGGTAGCAATGCTTTTAAACCATGAATCCATATGAATAGACCGGTGTTACCTTACACACACTCCTTAAAGATTCTTCCTCTGCATAATTCGCTTAGCACTTATTTATGGCCATGTGCTATCCTGTTTCATGAATTTTTTTTTTATGAGAGAAACTCCAACTCTCACTTTGAGACGGCACCATCTCAGAATTCACATAGGTGAAGTTCATATAGTATCTGTTTCCAATGGATACGTACCCTCGGTATCGAACTTCATTAAGAGTTTAAAATAAAACTCAACCCTCATTTCCAATGTCAACATAATTACGAAATGTTAGACAATTATCCAAATCAACGACTTGTTATTACCCATTGAAAATCTTAAAGTTAATGTTCTGTTAACTTAGGATTGGGTTTCCGCCGTTGTCGGAACTCTTACTCAAGGAGTTTCAACCCCATACCTCTCGAGGTTGTTTTTACTAAGTCTCTGGCCAGTGGCTTAGTAAACGGATCAGCCAAATTATAGCTTGTTCGTATATACGTAAGTGAAATGATTCCATCCTTAATCAGTTTTCTCACGAACGAATATCTAAGTCCTATATGCCTAGACTTTCCATTATACACTTCGCTAAATGCTCTTGCCAAAGTGGCCTGACTATCGCTGTGTATCATTACTTTTGAAACATTGTCTTTAGCCAATGGAACTTCCAAAAGAAGATCCCTCAACCACTCTGCCTCTTGACTAGCGGAAGCGAGAGCCACGAACTCTGATTCCATGGTCGAAAGAGTAATGCATGTTTGTTTCTTGCTCTTCCAAGAAATTGCTCCTCCAACTAGTGTAAATATCCACCCAGTTGTAGATTTATGATCTCCCACATTTGAGATCTAACTTGCATCGGTATATCCTTCTAATATAGCAGGAAACCTACCATAATGAAGGCCAAGATCTTTGGTTTTCAACAAATAACCAAATATCCTCGTGATTGCCTTCCAATGTTCATTACTTGGATTACTAGCAAATCTACTCATTTTACTAACTGCAAACGATATATCGGGTCTAGTATATTGCATTAAGTACATAAGACATCCAATCGCACTTGCATATTCTAATTGAGCCACTGCTCTTCCATCATTCTTTTCAAGTTTGATTACATGATCAAATGGAGTAGTTACTTCCTTGAATTTCAGGTGTTTGAACTTATCAAGCATTTTCTCAATATAATGTGTTTGATTAAGTTCATAACCCCCACTATTTTGCTTAACTTTTATTCCTAAAATTGTGTCAACAAGTCCAAGATCTTTCATCTCAAAAGTGGAAGTTAGAAACCTTTTTGTTTCTAAAATTCCATTAAGTTTATTGCTAATTATTAGCATGTCATCAACATAAAGACACAAAAATATTACAGTGTTATTATACACTTTTGTATATAAACACTTGTCACAAGAATTAGAAATAAATCCATTTGACATTATCGTAGAATCAAACTTTTGATGCCATTGTTTTGGTGCTTGTTTTAAGCCATATAGAGATTTGACAAGTTTGCACACCCTTTGTTCATTTCCAGGAAGGACGTATCCTTCTGGTTGTTCCATGTAGATTTCCTCATCGAGGTCTCCGTTTAGGAATGCTGTTTTAACATCCATTTGATGAACAATCAGATCATTCAAAGATGCTAAAGCAAATAACAACCTTATAGTGGTTGTTCTTGCTACAGGTGCATAAGTGTCAAAATAATCTATACCTTCCTTTTGTCTAAATCCTTTTGCCACTAATCTTGCTTTATAAGTGTTTAATGTACCATCACTATGATATTTCTTTTTAAACACCCACTTGCATCCAATGGGTCTTGATCCCTTTGGTAAATCAACAAGTTCCCAAGTGTGGTTGGACATAATTGAATCCATTTCATCTCGGATAGCATCTTTCCAAAAAGAGGAGTCTCTTGAAGCTATTGCTTCCTTATAAGTTTTAGGATCTTCCCCTACTTGAAGAATTACCGGAATGCTTTTAATAAAATTTGTACTATTTTCTTCAACCAGATAAAATGAAATGGATTGAGAATGAATTTCGTCTGGTCCTAGGTTCTTTATTTTCCGGACTCTTTTGCTTATCCTAGGTTCGGGTTGTGGTTCAATGATTCGAGATGTGCCTTCAGGTTGTATTTCTATAATCCGAGAAGAGTCTTTTTCACAAGATTCTTTATTTATGGCCGACTCTGATTCTTTATCCTTAGTGATAAGTTTTTCAAAGAATTCTACATCCCGGGATTCAACAATAATATTAGACTCTAAATTTAAAAGTCTATATGCTTTGCTATTTTGTGCATATCCTACAAAGGCACATCTTATCCCTCGAGGACCCAACTTGGTTCTCTTAGGATCCTTGTTTTTGTAATATGCCACACACCCCCACACCTTAAAATAGCCAATATTTGGTGTCATGCCTTTCCATACCTCATATGGAGAAATTCTAGTTTTCTTTAAGGGAATTCTATTTATTATGTGACAAGCGGATAATAAGGCTTCGCCCCACAAATTGAAAGGTAGTTCGGAATGCAATAACATGGCATTCATCATTTCTTGATATGTTCGATTCTTTCTTTCGGCTATGCCATTTTATTGTGGTGTTCTAGGTGCCGAACATTCATGTATTATATCGTGTTCTTCACAAAATGCATCAAATTCAGTAGAAAAGTATTCACCGCCCCTATCACTCCTAAGGACTTTTATACTTCTACTTAATTGATTTTCCACTTCTGCTTTATAAATCTTAAAGGCATTAAAAGCCTCATCTTTATGCTTTAAGAGATATACATAAGTGTATCTAGAACAATCATCAATAAATGTAATGAAATATCTATTTCCCCCACGGGTCAACATGCCATTAAATTTGCACAAATCTGAATGTACAAGATCAAGCAGATTTGTATTTCTTTCAACACTTTTGAAAGGTTTCTTAATCATTTTTTATTTAACACATAATTCACATTTATTGAAATCATTGATATTACATGATATCAAGCCAAATTTAATTAGTCTCTTCATTGAACTAATACCAATATGTGCTAATCTATTGTGCCATAAAGTAACTGAATCAAGCATGTAAGCAGAATTAGAAATTTCATTAATCATGTTATCAGTAATACATAGTTTGATCATTCCTTCAGCGGAATATCCTTTTCCAACAAACACACCATTACGGGTCAAAATAAGTTTGCCCGATTCATACACAGATTTAATACCCGGTTTTCCCAATAAATCCCCACTAACAAGATTCCTATTCATGTCTGGGACATGAAGCACATTAACAAGAGTAACTTTCTTTCCAGAGGTGAAGTTGAGTTCGACCGTTCCGGTTCCAACAACTTTGGATCGTACTTCATTTCTCATTTGTACTTCTTGTCCATCATTTGTCTCAGAATATGTTTTGAATGCAGCCCTGTCATATGAGACATGAACCGTGGCACATGTATCATACCACCAGCCTTGGACTTTGCCTTTGATTGCCATAATTTCGTTCACAGTAGCAATTATATCATCATTAGCATTTACTGCATTGATCTCCTTTTTTGATTTATTTTGCCTGCAATCTCGAGCATAATGTCCAGGTTTTCCACATACAAAGCATCCATTTTTCGGACCCTTCGGACCACCAAAGTTCTTGAATTTGGTATGTTCCCTTTTTGGTGCGATATAACCTTTCTTGACATCATGCTTTTTCTTTTCTTTTTTGGTCACAACATTGGCTTTGGAAAGACCCGCAAATTTTGATTTTTCCCTCTCCTTCGATTCCTCCTCGATTCAAAGATGTTTCTGGATTTTCTCCAAGGAAAAGTCATCAGAACTGTGTAACAGTTTCTTTTTATAGCCTTTCCATGAACTTGGTAACTTAGCAATGATTGCACCAACTTGAAAGGTTTCAGGAATGTCTATTTTCACCGCTTTGATTTTGTTCACCGGGACTTGCAATTCGTGCACTTGGGGAAGTATGGGCTTGGAATCTATAAATTTAAAACCAATGTATTTAGAAATTAAGAACTTCTTCGTACATTCTTCTTCGGCTTTGAATTTAAACTCCAGTGAATTCCATATGTCTCTAGCGGATGGATTGTCCGTGTATAGGTCGTATAGGCGGTCAGACAGCGTGTTCAGAATATGTCCACGGCATAGTAATTCGTCCTCCCTTCGCAGCATGCGCTTCTTCTTGAGTTCGTCAGAATCATCTTCAGTTGGTTCTGGAATTGGTGTCAGATCAGGATCCAAGATGTAGTGAACCTTGAGTGCAGTAAGCAGGAATGTCATCTTGTCTTGCCATCTGGTAAAGTTGTTTCCATCGAAGCGATCCAATTTGACAAGATCCTGATTCATAACCTTGATGCTTGAAACAGCAGCGACGGAATCCATGATACAAATACTTTTAAGATTGTTAGATAATGCTTCAATGTCGAATGGATCCAGACTGAATCGTGAACGAAATCACTTTCCTTAAAAGTATTTCAAGCACACTCTCAAATTGTCTTAGAGTTGGAATGACCTGAATACCCAGGATAAGTCAGCCTTTTTCTCGAAACTGCACAAGACTGGTGAAGTTTTGAATGCAAGGAAAACGTTTGGAATTATATAGAAGAGGATATCAGATTTTGGAGTATTTGATTTCGAAGTATCAAGCATATATTTATAGCCATGCATGTGTCGTTTTGGAAGTTTGCAACTCTTCATAAACAACACTCTCTAATGAGCATTTGCAATGGTTCAAATAAAATGTCATGCACCACTTCATGAAGTGTCATATATTTCGAATTCAAATTCAAAAATCAAACTCTAGGCAACGAATAAAACCTGGAGCAACAATTAAAACAAATTCGCAGTATACCGGCCAAAGGCCAGACCGCCCGCCGGAGGCGGCCGGAGCGCCACCGGCGCCGCCTCATTAACGCCACGAATAGCCCGATTGCTCCGATGCGTCGTGCCTAAGTGCTCAAGTGCCGTCTACAAGCCGCCACTAGCGCCTCTACGCCCACGCCCTCGGATCCGGTTCCGGAGCCAGAACCGGAGCCGGTGGCGACACCGACGAGGGGTGTTTTGTATGAGACAAGTGACATAAGACTTGGGACCACCACATATGACTATGTGGCACCTTATCCTCTTTGGCTCCTTTGGAGAGCACATTGTTCCAAGGGCCTTATAAATGCTATTTAATTTTACTCCACTTCCAATATGGGACTAAGCATTTATTGTCAATTAACTATATCACCCACTTTGTCATTTTGGAACAACTTTAATGGAAATAGATCTTCATTATTTCCAACAATCCCCCACTTGTTCTAATAATGACAAAATAATAATTCCAGAAATGAGACATAAGAAGTATTAATACAGTTAAGTATCTTTCGATTTTAAACTTAACCTTAGTAAGGATAACACAAGGTTTAATCGGAACATTAGGTAGCAATGCTTTTAAACCATGAATCCATATGAATAGACCGGTGTTACCTTACACACACTCCTTAAAGATTCTTCCTCTGCATAACTCGCTTAGCACTTATTTATGGCCATGTGCTATCCTGTTTCATGAATTTTTTTTTTATGAGAGAAACTCCAACTCTCACTTTGAGACGGCACCATCTCAGAATTCACATAGGTGAAGTTCATATAATATCTGTTTCCAATGGATACGTACCCTCGGTATTGAACTTCATTAAGAGTTTAAAATAAAACTCAACCCTCATTTCCAATGTCAACATAATTACGAAATGTTAGACAATTATCCAAATCAACGACTTGTTATTACCCATTGAAAATCTTAAAGTTAATGTTCTGTTAACTTAAGATTGGGTTGCCGCCGTTGTCGGAACTCTTACTCAAGGAGTTTCAACCCCATACCTCTCGAGGTTGTTTTTACTAAGTCTCTGGCCAGTGGCTTAGTAAACGGATCAGCCAAAGTATAGCTTGTTCGTATATACGTAAGTGAAATGATTCCATCCTTAATCAGTTTTCTCACGAACGAATGTCTAAGTCCTATATGCCTAGACTTTCCATTATACACTTCACTAAATGCTCTTGCCAAAGTGGCCTGACTATCGCAGTGTATCATTACTTTTGAAACATTGTCTTTAGCCAATGGAACTTCCAAAAGAAGATCCCTCAACCACTCTGCCTCTTGACTAGCGGAAGCGAGAGCCACGAACTCTGATTCCATGGTCGAAAGAGTAATGCATGTTTGTTTCTTGCTCTTCCAAGAAATTGCTCCTCCAGCTAGTGTAAATATCCACCCAGTTGTAGATTTATGATCTCCCACATTAGAGATCCAACTTGCATCGGTATATCCTTCTAATATAGAAGGAAACCTACCATAATGAAGGCCAAGATCTTTGGTTTTCAACAAATAACCAAATATCCTCGTGATTGCCTTCCAATGTTCATTACTTGGATTACTAGTAAATCTACTCATTTTACTAACTGCAAACGATATATCGGGTCTAGTACATTGCATTAAGTACATAAGACATCCAATCGCACTTGCATATTCTAATTGAGCCACTGCTCTTCCATCATTCTTTTCAAGTTTGATTACATGATCAAATGGAGTAGTTACTTCCTTGAATTTCAGGTGTTTGAACTTATCAAGCATTTTCTCAATATAATGTGTTTGATTAAGTTCATAATCCCCACTATTTTGCTTAACTTTTATTCCTAAAATTGTGTCAACAAGTCCAAGATCTTTCATCTCGAAAGTGGAAGTTAGAAACCTTTTTGTTTCTAAAATTCCATTAAGTTTATTGCTAATTATTAGCATGTCATCAACATAAAGACACAAAAATATTACAGTGTTATTATACACTTTTGTATATAAACACTTGTCACAAGAATTAGGAATAAATCCATTTGACATTATCGTAGAATAAAACTTTTGGTGCCATTGTTTTGGTGCTTGTTTTAAGCCATATAGATATTTGACAAGTTTGCACACCCTTTGTTCATTTCCAGGAAGGACATATCCTTCTGGTTGTTCCATGTAGATTTCCTCATCGAGGTCTCCATTTAGGAATGCTGTTTTAACATCCATTTGATGAACAATCAGATCATTCAAAGATGCTAAAGCAAATAACAACCTTATAGTGGTTGTTCTTGCTACAAGTGCATAAGTGTCAAAATAATCTATACCTTCCTTTTGTCTAAATCCTTTTGCCACTAATCTTGCTTTATAAGTGTTTAATGTACCATCACTATGATATTTCTTTTTAAACACCCACTTGCATCCAATTGGTCTTGATCCCTTTGGTAAATCAACAAGTTCCCAAGTGTGGTTGGACATAATTGAATCCATTTCATCTCGGATAGCATCTTTCCAAAAAGAGGAGTCTCTTGAAGTTATTGCTTCCTTATAAGTTTTAGGATCTTCCCCTACTTGAAGAATTACCAGAATGCTTTTAATAAAATTTGTACTATTTCCTTCAACCAGATAAAATGAAATGGATTGAGAATCAATTTCGTCTGGTCCTAGGTTCTTAATTTTCCGGACTCTTTTGCTTATCCTAGGTTCGGGTTGTGGTTCAATGATTCGAGATGTGCCTTCAGGTTGTATTTCTACAATCCGAGAAGAGTCTTTTTCACAAGATTCTTTATTTATGGCCGACTCTGATTCTTTATCCTTAGTGATAAGTTTTTCAAAGAATTCTACATCCCAGGATTCAACAATAATATTAGACTCTAAATTTAAAAGTCTATATGCTTTGCTATTTTGTGCATATCCTACAAAGACACATCTTATCCCTCGAGGACCTAACTTGGTTCTCTTAGGATCCATGTTTTTGTAATATGCCACACACCCCCACACCTTTAAATAGCCAATATTTGGTGCCATGCCTTTCCATACCTCATATGGAGAAATTCCAGTTTTCTTTTAGGGAATTCTATTTATTATGTGACAAACGGATAATAAGGCTTCGCCCCACAAATTGAAAGGTAGTTCGGAATGCAATAACATGTCAATCCTAAACTTAATGGCTCCAACTACTTATCTTGGAGCAAATCCATCCAACGTGCTTTGGGAGTTAAGAGCAAAGGTAAATTCGTTGGTGGATCCATGGAAGTTCCTGAGGATGATGTTTTCAACTATGCTCAGCAGAAATGATGCAACCACCGCATTCTTTCTTGGATCATCAATTCAGTTAGTGATCAAATTGCATTAACCATTCTTTATCATGATCATGCATTAATTGCTTGGAATAATTTATGTGAACGTGTTTCCAAAGCTAGTCGTGTTTGAATTTTAACTCTACGTTCTAACATAAATAATTTGAAACAAGATTCTAAATCTGTTATAGAATATTTCTTTGAGTTGAAGGGATTATGGGAAGAACTCAATTCGTATAGGCCATTACCCATTTGCACATGTGCTCACAGATGAATATGTAATGCTGTTAGAAAAGCTCAAGAACATAGACTTGAGGAACAAGCCATCTAATCTCTCAAAGGCTTGAATGATTCCTTTTCTGTTGTTAGAACTCAAGTTTTTCTTATGGATCCCCTACTCTCTATTAATTAATCGCATATATTCTTTAGTTTTTCAAGAATAAAGTCATCATAAAAAGCTTGCTATTCCTGAAGATAACTCCATCTTAGTTAATGTTGCACACAAACCTGATTTCAAACATAAAGGTGGTTACAATAATGCCAAGAATGAGACTATAGTGTGTGTTTTCTACAACAGATTTGGCCATATAGTGGATTTTTGCTATCAGAAGCATGATCATCCCAATTTTAACAAAAATAAGTAATCTATTTATGCAACTCAGGTTGATTCTTCCTCTGCATCGCAAGCAATATATTAACCTTCAGTTACTCACACAAGTATCCAATTTCCTATTTCTTAAGCTCAGTATGAACAACTCATCAATATTTTACAACAGTCAAACATATCACCACATGTTCCTACATCTACTACTAATCAAGTTTCCTCTAGCTCATCACATGATGATCCAACTTTAGGTAGTGCGTGTAATGTTATTCTCTACAATTCTTCACCTACATGGATTCTAGACTCAGGGGCTAATGACCATGTATGTGCTTCATTAGATATGCTTAACTCTTATTATAAGATTACACCTATGAAACTAACCCTTCCTAATGGTAATTGTACCATGGTCCAATATGCAGGTAACATATGTTTCTCACCTATTTTTACCTCAATCATGTCCTATATGCTCCTGATTTTGATTTGAATCTCATATCTATTTCCAAAATCTGTCAAGACTTAAAATGCTCAGTTGTCTTTTCTATTGAACAATGCATTTTACAGGAATTAAATACCAAGAAGATGATTAGTTTGGGTAGAAAAGAGAATGGCTTATATAAATTGCATTTAAAGGAACCTCGCCTTGAAGCTCAAATTCTTCCTCATTCATCCCTTCATCAGCCCACATTTCCAATCCAAGCCAACATTTGTCATGCTGACACATCCTCTTCTAACCGCAATCTCAGAATATTATAATTTCTAAGTCTGCCATTTGGCATTTTAGATTAGAACATGTATCTTCCAATAAAATAGCACAAATGTCCAAATTGTATTCCTATTTTGAATATGACAATAATGCTACATGTGACATATGTCAATTGTCTAAACAAAGAAAACTACCTTACCGTTTAAGTACTTCCATTGCTTATCATAAATTTGAACTGTTATACCTTGATATTTAGGGGCCCTTAGCCACACCATCCATACACAATCATAAATACCTTCTCATAGTCCTTGATGATCACACCAGATTTATATGGATCATTCTAATGAAATCCAAATCTGAAGCATTTTTACAGGTCCAACATTTCATAACCATGGTCCATAACCAATTTTAACTCACTCCTAAAATTCTTAGAACTAACAATGAACCAGAATTCATGTTACATCAATTATATGCTTCTAGGGAATTTTACCTCTCGGTTTTAACACAATCGACGGATAATGTGTAAAGTTCATGGGTTTGATCCTCTTTGGAATTTTTAAATGTCAAAAATACCTTTCACCTAGGTTTTGACATAAAACTAACGGGTAAAACACGATTGAGTTTATTAAATCTAATATGGGTTGCTTAATTTACTAAAGCCTAACTGAACATATAACTTTTAACAATTGTTTAGGAAAATAATTATATGAACAATTGTGTTATATTTGAAGAACAACTTACACTATTCAATAATTTTTGAGCATCTTGTAACTCATCATTCATCTTACGCTCTTTTATGGTTAAAATCTCTTCATTATTTCAAGTTCTTTATTCAACACTTCATTTTCTACTAATTCATTCTTGAAAGCATAATATTTGATACTTTAAAAAATGAATAAATATCGAAGAAATTTGAACGAAAACTAGAAGTATTAAAGATATTTTAACGATAAATCGTTGTTTTTTGTTGTTGTTGTCGTTATTGTTGTTGTTGTTATTTTCATTGTCATGGTTTTTGAGATTTAGGGTATAACGTAGTGCTGTTTTTTTATGGTATTTGAAGTTCTTGTTGTTCATGGTTATTGTTGTTTTATTTTAGAATGTTCATTTCTATTTTACTTTCAGAAATTGTATGTTATTATGGACCGTAGTTGGATGAGAGCCAGTAGATCAGGTAAAGGGTATGAGAATGGAGTGATTCAATTTCTTGAATTTGTGGGAAAAAACCTTCCTGACGATTATGAGATTTTTTTGGTGTCCTTGTAAAATATTCTGAAATACGCAAAAACATCAAAGGGATATTTGAGTGGATGCTTTGATGTGTGCTAGTCTAATTTTGGTAGCTTATCCGAAAATGCACATATATTATCAAAGTAATATTAAAGATATCAAACTCACATAGACCAATAGTCAATCCTATCATAATATTAAAGATATTAAAGACTAATCAGATATAATTTTGGATTTTTAGAAAAGAAAGTAAAACAAGAAATAAAATCGGCTTGGGAGAAAATTAATAAAAGTCAGACCGAAATGTAATTTTCAATCGGCCTCTAGGACTCAATAAATTCTTGGCGTTTGTTTTGAGTTTTATAAAATATTTTTTTTCAGAAAGGAAGTATCAACTTAAAAACAACGCTTACCTTCACACAACCCATGTTATGTTTCAAAACGTCAATGCTTTGTTGTCACTGTCTCAATTAATCTTTCGAAACAAATTTTGAAAACCAATAAATCCTAATTAATTTCTAATGTGTTGTCGTTAGTTTTAGAAATTAAATCCAATTTTTACGATCGAGTACTGATCTCACATTGTCGTTTTGTTATCTGTACTTGAGTGTTTGAAATCTCAAATGTAGACATTGACAAGACATTGGTCCCACACTTTTGTTTTGTTAACAGGTACCTGAACGTATCAAAATTACAAATGCAACTATCAATGTTTAATTCAAACAAAGACATATTAAATAATTTAAAGCAATTGATAAAGGGGTTTTGCATACAAATTAATGGGGTAAACCAAGAATCTAGAGTAAGAACAATATAATTGCAACAATAAAGCAGGATTGGTAAAAGAATCAAAGTAAAAGTAGAAAATTAAAGGCAATTGTAAATTAAATAAATTTGAAATAAAAGTTGTGATTAAATTGAAGGCAAGATTGTTGATCCAAGCAAGTTACACTACTACAAAAAAGTTTTTTAATAGCATTTTTTTTGCTTTTTAATAGCGCTTTAAAGCGCTATTAATCAAGGCGCTATTGTAAAACAAAATTTTTAATAGCGCTTTAAAAGCGCTATTAAATACAGGTACTATAATAGCGCTTTTGAAAAAGCGCTATTATAGTGCCTGTATTTAATAGCGCTTTTGAAAAAGCGCTATTATAAGTCACATATTTGATAGCGCTTTCAAATAAAGTGCTATTATAGCACCGTTAATTTGCTTTAATTTTGAGCTAGATGAAAGTTAGAGGTAGAGGGATATCAAGAAAGACTGTAAGTTAAACCAATAAGAGAGATCCAAATGCCCTCTCAAGCAAAAAGAGATTTGGCGGTAAAGGTCTGTCTTTGAACTTAATACATGATACGAAATTACGACATTATCTGAATTCTGAAGCATGTAGCAGAAACTCTGAAAAATGTATTTATTTTCAATTAGCAGAAGAATGAGATATTTGGTTCGGTTTATTTCATTAGAAAGTAGAAAAATTGCTTCCTTAAGAAACAAAAAGAATTGACCAAAGTTCACAATCAATGGATATCTGTAGTGTACAATCATATTTACCACATCAAAAACTTCTGCGGGAAAAAAAAAAACTTGTTACATACCTGGACACCACCTCGTAAAGCCTCAATAACCAGGTACTTCAATTGTTCTTTGCTAATAGTAACATCCTTGAGATACTCTCTAGCCAAGATGATCTGCATTTCATAAATATTAAGTCATAACACTGTTTCTGTCAAACTACTCAGCAAAGCCAATATTGTGGGAAATGGAATAAAAGCTGTCAACTCGGAAGTTCCATTTAACTATATATCAAAAGACAAAAATAAAATAGACAAAAGGAATCTAAAAAGCAGATACCGAGCCAACATATAAATCGTAACATTAGTAATTTTGTTGAAAGTTTTACAAAGTCTCAGCTGGGAGACTCAACTGCTTTAGGTCCTCACCACCTATCAACCAGCATTTACATTTTAGAAATGACATTATAAATGTGAACCTATGCATGATTGTTAAAATCATACTTGCTAGTCATACAGTGGCTTGTAACTCTCAAGACCAAGTAATTTTATTTATTGTGTGCATAGCTTAGGCTACAAGCTACTCTACTTTACTCTGTTTTCTTGTTGGTAGAACCCAGGTTAAAAAGGTGTTTCTTCGGCAGAATAAGGATGAGTAGAGGGGAATAGAATTTTGGATAGTTTCTATTGTAAAAACCAGGACCAGTTCAAGTTACGGCTGTTTTAACAGTTAGTTAAATATCACAACCAAATTAGAGGAGAAATACAGAAACAACAACATATAAGAAGTGAGTGGAAATAACAGAGATCCGATTGGATTTGCAAGGGAGTGCAGGGACTCTCAAATTTCCCGGGGTTATGTGTACCTATCTATAACTTGTGTTCTTCCATCCCCCTTGTGATTTTGCAATCATCTTGATTCAAATTCAGGGAGGAGAGTGATATTCAATAAAAATCCTATTGTGTTCCTATCTGTTCGTCTTTTCCGATATGATTCCTATTACACTCCTAGGCGTACCTGTGTCTTTGCATTGTCTGTATCCTCACCGACCATTTTAAATACTTGGCTACAGTTATCCTGAAACTCTGTTGCAATTCCAACAGCTTCAACACGGTTTTCAAAACTCATTGGAAGATCTGCACTGCAGAGGAGTGTATAATTAGAAACAAGAAAGATGATCAAATTTCGATAACTCGTCTAATTTTGGGTTACAGTTTTTTTAACCATTCAATAATTTTTTATTAGTTGATAAAAATATGACGACTTGAAACAT
The DNA here is from genome assembly GCA_963859935.3 of Lathyrus sativus. Classification (NCBI taxonomy): domain Eukaryota; kingdom Viridiplantae; phylum Streptophyta; class Magnoliopsida; order Fabales; family Fabaceae; genus Lathyrus; species Lathyrus sativus. Next base: position 676,307,017 of record OZ012740.1, read on the forward strand.
TTTTCAATTGATTTTTCTTACCATCTCAGATTTCAAAAGTAAGAAATAGCAATGAATTAGCTATCGTCACAGAGAAAAAGAGATGAAGAGAGAAGAGACAAATACAAAAGTAAGAAGGAGAAACGGGGGCAGAGGAATGTGAAAAAAATTTCATCACTTCAGGACAGTTTCAGAGTATTTTAATTATAATGGCTTCATGACATTATTAATGAACTCAGAATGATGCTTATCTGGCATTTAACACTGAAGTTTTTTTCTAATTTCATGAAATTATGTAGCTTACTTGTCTCATTGCCACACTCATCTTTGATCTATCTTGTAAGGGGATGAAAATAAAAAAGAATCCTGAAGGAGGAATATTATAGAGTACAGCCGTACCTCAAATTAATTGCAATGCGGTCTAGCAGATGTTCACGAACAGAACCTTCGTCAGGGTTATAGGTAGCAATCAGCAGGGGCCTGCATGGGTGCCTAAAGATGATTCCCTCTCTTTCAACAATATTTACTCCTTCAGTCAGTACATTAAGGAGCAAATTACTGATACCCTCGTCCAAAAGATTAATTTCATCAACATATAAAACACCTCTATGAGCTTCAGCGAGTAGGCCTGGTTGGAAAACAGTCGTGCCTGTCTTCACAGACTCCTCAACATCAACTGATCCAATGAGTCTGTCCTCTGTGACTCCAAGAGGAATCTGAATCATAAGCAAATATATGATGCATACTTTAATACTTTAATACTTTCAGAATTTATCATACTTAAAAATTTTTCTACAAATGCATGTACTTCATTGTGAAACATAGCAGAAGTGAAATCAGGTAAAATGACAATACCGAACCTGATTAGCAGCCACCCAAGAATGGTTAATTGCTACTGTCCCAGTTGCAGCCGCCGCAAATACCGCAACTGCTTTAAAACAGAAACATAAGCATACCAATCTAAAAGGCAGTGTAAATTCAATTTTGAAGAGACTACCAAAAAACCAGTAATATGCATCACTGTTAGCCAAATTCGTGCATTAAGGATGAAAGCCATAACACTTACTACGCAGGGTATTCAAATGATGTAGCAATCATGTTTCTCCAACCAAGATAGCCTTGACAATATCACAGTGACGGTGCCTGCAGAGTTTCCATTATGACCCTATAACAAAACATAAACAACTCTCAAACCAATCTTATTCATACATAAATAAACAAATGAAGCAGTACTAACAATGTCACATGAAATCCCCTTTCTCTCTCTCTCATAGCAAAACATAAAATCCTGCTAAATTTCAAAAAACTCCAAGGCCCATGGTGATGTATTTTATTAAATTCAAAAAAAAAAGAATATAGCAAAAGTTGTATTTATCCCAAACGGCTTCACTGGTTCTGTATTAGTTTTCAGCTACAGCAAAACAGAATTTGTACAAGATAAAGCCACAAGGCCAAGTTGCTCGCACGACTCATATCTTATGTAGCAGCCACACCTGATTCACCTTCGACTGCTATCGTAACCACCTCAATAATGCACAAGAAAAACCATGCTTATCACAATTTAGAAACCAATAAACTAAATTCCATTTCCTGTACAGGACAAAAAACGATAGAATCAAAAAGACCACACCACAATATTTCGTACGAAACGGTTATGTAGAATTCCCACAGCAATAACCAGTACGTCCAAAAAGCAATTTTGCAGCCTCAACTTGTACCATTTCATTGACGTTACAAGAAAACCGTACGCCTACGCTAGCTCACGTAAAAACCGTATCAGTATACATGATTCCAACAACAAACTTTTGTGAAAAAAATTCAAAAGAAAACCTCACCTGCAAACAAAGGACCGATAACAAAACAGAAACACAGAATAAACCTTCTCTTCTTCATTCACAAATACCTTCATCTTCGAAACTCGATTCACTCCATTATAACCTGCAAAACCCACCTCCTCTTTAACCGTCGATTCTGCTAAATAAAAAAACCCATCTTCAAAAAACTTCTTCAACATCAACTTTTGAAACCCCATTTATCATTCTTCTTCAATCTATAATAAAAACCACAACCCCAAAACCTTCTTGATCCCTCAAAAATGGTCAAGCCCAACCCTTCTTCTTCATAAACGGGAACCCGTTTTTTCTTCAAAACCCATTTGAAAATCCCTCAACCCGCCATTAAAACTTCAACCTCCAAAACAAAAACGAAAGGAGCTCAGCTTCCATCGCACCTTCAGTTTTTCTTCTACCCGGCCCTTTCACACCACCGCGTTTCTTCCTTCTTCTGACCACTTTCAAACTCACTTCATATTCAATCCAAAAAAGTCACCAAACCTCTGTCACCATTCATAAAATACCCTTCTCTAAGTCGAACCAAAATACAAGCAGTTTTGAGAAACTGAGATGAAGAAGATTGAGATAAAAAGTGAGAAAAAATCTGAGTTTAAAACATGATTTACGGATGAATTCGAAACTTGAATCAAATCGAGACAATCAGAATAGATGAAGAAAGAGACTGGATCAAGTTGAGAGTAGGTCAAAATTGAACCTAATTGAGCTGGGACGAAAGGATGCGAAAGCGGATTGTAAGGAGATACACGTCGTCGTTTTGATGGTGCTGTTCGAAAATGATTGTGAGCTGATATGTGTATGATATTGTTTGTTTCATCTTGATTTTTTCTTTCTTCTTCTCACCTGATTCACGTTCGCCGCTATGCGTTTCATTTGGTGTTAGAGCTTCTGTGAAGGTTTTCATATTTTAATTAATTTAATTTAGTGAAATACTACGATAGCGCTTTTTAAAAAAGCGCTATCTTAAAACACAATTATAAAAACGATAGCGGTTCCATAGAAAGCGCTATTGTAGTTACATATTTTAATAGCGATTTTTAAAAAGCGCTATCGTAGTGCTTTTAATAATAGCGCTTTTATAAAAGTGCTATTGTAATACAACATTTTAATAGCGCTTTTTAGAAAAGCGCTATCTTAGTGAATATCTATAATAGCGCTTTTTTACAAAGTGCTATTAAAATCATATTCTCTGTACTCTTTAATAGCGCTTTACTATAAAGCGCTATTATAAATATGTTTATTTCTTTTTTAATAGCGCTTATTTCAAAAGCGCTATTAAAGTAGGCGATACAAAAAATCAATTTTGGCGTAGTGTTACAAAAGTGAAAACTTAAAACTCTAGAACTAATTGTGCAGTAGTTCCCTAATGTGAGAAACTACCACTTTTTGGAACTGAATATATGCTTAAAAGTAAAACTCTAAAATTGCACAAGATTTGGATGTCGAATTCTGATAAAAACTAACTATATATAGTGTTACAAATGCTAAAACTGAAGTCCTAAACGTGTAGAACTTGTGGAAGAAAAGTATGGAGGAATGGGCGAACTCTAGGTTCTTTCTTTTATAATTTTTTAGGAGTTGAACTGCATGGCAGACCCCATGATGCTTGTGGTGGTTGCCATAAGTGTAAAAAGACGATTTTGGCCAACTGCACTGCATGGCAGACGCCATAGGTAGTGTGGCGGTCGCCAGGCCCTTTTAACTGCATCTCTCTGCTGCTTTTCCCTCTCTTGTGGGCTCCATGACTGCCTAGTCAGGATTGGTCCCACGGCGAGCGCCATGTGGGTCGCCACCAGTGTATTTTTGCCATTTTTCTCCACTTTGCGTCATTTTCGTCTAGTTTCTTCATATATCGACTTCTACTTGTAAAGTACCTGATACATACACAAATAACCAGTATAACACAACAAAATATGATAAAGCGACAATAAAACATGTGCAAATCGAGTCAAAATAAACTGTGTGTTTTAGCTTTATCATGCTTTTAAGAAATATCATGTGGAAGATACTTTCCAAAGAGACTTTGAAGACTAGTTATATCCCAGATGCAAAAAATTTACAAGATTTCCTGTTGTATTAAGACTATTTAATCTTAAGGCAAGATGTGGGTGGACGGATAAAAGTTTCACTGAATTACTTGAATTATTGTAAGAAATGCTTCCATAAGGTAACACATTTCCAAACCGTAGTTATGAGACTGTAAAGATATTGTGTCCAATGAGTTTGAACTATGTAAAAATACATGCATGTCTTAATGATTTCACATTATATAGGAAATAGTATGAAAACTTAAAGGAGTGTCTGAGGTGTAGGGAGTCACGCTATAAGAAGAATGACAATGGTGTTGAAGGTGATGATGGTGTAAATAGAAATGGTGTTCATTCTAAGGTGATATGGTACATGCCAATAATTTAATGGTTTAAAAGACTGTTTCTATTGTAAAATACATAAATGATACTAGATGACATTCAAATGAAAGATTATGTGATGGAAAACATTTCCATGTAGTTGATTCATTGCAATGTAATAAAATTGATTAGTTGTTTCTAGATTTTTCCCTTGAGCCAAAGAACCTTAGGCTTGGACTTGCCACCGACATAATGAACTCGTTTGGTAATTTGATTACTAGCCATACTTCATGGCTTGTTCTTCTCATAATTTACAATATATCTCATTGGTTATGCATGAAGCACAAATATATGATGTTATCAATGATGATTTCGAGTCTAAAACAACCGGGGAACGAACTAAATGTTAATTTAACGCCATTGATTGAAGATTTAAGAATTTTGTGGGAGGAATGTGTTGATGTTGATGATGCGTAAATGGGTGATAACTTTAAGTTGCATGTCATTTTGTTTTGCACAATCAATGACTTTCTTGCATACGATAATTTGTATGGGTACAACGTAAAAAGACATAAAGCATGTTCAATATGTAAAAATGATACATGCGTCAACCAATTAAAAAATGTAAAAAATATCTTTTACCTCTTGGGTTCCAAAAGTTTATCAGAACTAATCATCCATGTCGTAGATTACGGAAGGCTTTTAATGGAAAGCATGAGTTTGGTATCGTTGCAAAGCCCTTAACCTGGAAGGAATTTTATAAGAGACAGCAACACATTAATGTTGCCTTTAGAAAGAAATGAAAAGATCCCGCGGAGAAAAAGTATTTGGAAAAAGAGGTCGGTGTTCTTTGATATTTCATATTGGTCTAGTTTTAATGTAAGACATTGACTTGATGTGATGCATGTGAAGAAAAATATATGTGACAGTTTGATTGTAAACTTCTATACATTAAAGGAAAAACAAAATATACTAAAAAATCTCGTGAAGATATGATAGTGATGAGTATACGACAAGATTTAGCCCCAAAAGATATAGGAAATATAACATATTTTCTCCCAGTATATCACACTCTGTCTAAAAAAGAAAAAAAAATGCAATTGTTTATAAGGTTTCAAAGTTTCCCAAGGGTACTCTTCAAATGTGAAGAAATATCTGTCAATGAATGATCTCAAATTAGTTGGCTTAAAATCTCATGATTGTCATGTCTTGATGCAAGAAGTTCTACTAGTGACTGTCTGTGGCATTCTACAACATTTGTTGTCTCTGGCAACACTTTTTTAGGTAACATGATAAAATTGTTGCCTAAAATTCGTATAGGCAACAATTTGTGGATGTTGACAAAAATATATTCGCAACCTTTGGTAACATGATATATTGAGTTTTGTACAATTTTTTTTGTCAGAAACGAACTCTATAGGAGTTCCCAAGTCTTGTCATGATGGAAGATATTATGGTAGAGGTATTCAAGGTTTAAATGTACATTTGACTGAGATGTAGTTCTTCAAGCATATTTGTATATATTGAATAACGTTAATGAAGTTCAACCTTACTTGACCATTCACAAAATACTTATCATGGAAAGTTTTCCCCAAATGAGTGAAAAAATGTTGTTGACAGAACATAACAAAACATTCATAACTTGGTTTAATGAAATGGTTTCTAAAGAGACTATTGCATTGGGAACAATTAAATGGATATCACATATGCCTAAGTTTAATGTAATAATTTGGAGTACGTATGACATTACTAAATATAAATTATATACAAAAGCAAAGATGATTATAGTACCATGCAAAATAGTGAGGTTATAGATGAAGCGGAATCCATGTACTTTTCTAGTTCAAAAAATATGAATCATGTATTGACATCTAAAGCGTACTTTGGGGTCATTGAGGAGATTATGGAGATTGATTATGTTACGTTTAAAGTGCCTTTATTTAAGTGCAAATGAATTGATAGTAACACTGGTGTAGAAACTGCTGAATTAGGATTCACACGGGTTGCTCTTTGAAAGATGACTTATATGAATGAATCATTCATCATGGCATTCTAAGTAAAACAAGTTTTTTATGTTACTGATCCTTATAACATAAGATGATCAATTGTTCTATAAGAAAAATTAATTTCTAATAGTGATGAAAATCAATATTTAAATTCGTTTTTAAATTTGTTTTTATAAATTGAAAGATTGGTTTTGACATCTTACAGTATAAATATATATTATTGAAGATTAAAACAAGTCATAATCACAATTTTTTTTAAAGATGCATTTCAAAAATAATTTTTATTAAAAAAATTATTTAAAATAACTTCAAATTTAATAATTTTTTAAAAATTTTTATATTAAAAAAAATTATAACAAAGTAATGAAATACCTAAAGTAACAATTTAAAAATAATAAATCAATTTTTTATTTGAATTTTTTTTAAAATTCTTTATAATTTTCTTAAACAAATATATACATAACACTATAAAAAATCATTTTAAAAAAACTGAAATAAACGGACTCTAAATTTAGTTTTTGAATCGGCACAAAGTGTGGATGGTTGAAAAAGATAATTAATGTATTAATGTCTTATTTTGTCATAATTTAATATATTTTTGCCAACAAAAAAATGTTTTAAATAGTTCAATAATATCTAATTTATCTATAATAAGCCAAAAACATTAGTTACACTTAACCGAATTAATCTTGTGGATCACATTTACACACTAGTCATATTTATTGGAAGATGATGCACTTGGACTTATTCAAAAACAATGGAAACCGAAAGAGACTGACCCTATTATCCATTTTCCATAAGTACTTTCTTTCACATCTTTAAACTTTCTATTAAGTTATTTTAAATTAAACCAAAGTCAACACATATTTTTGTTCCATAAATTAATTTTTGTATGGTTAATTACTTCAAGTTTCTCAATTATTTGAGGATTTTAAAGATATTTTGACATTTGAGAAATCCACACGCATTATACTTTCAAAATCTATCAAATTCATTTATTAAATATATGGGACACTGATGAAAGAAGCATGGATTCACATTTTATTCGTTCTGCCCATGCAAAGTTGATGACTATTAGTTAAGATAATGACAACATAAAGTTATATGCATATATACCTTTAGGTCTTAGGGCAGAGCTATTGATATCATAATTTTTTTTTGACAAGAACAAAATTAACTTCTTTCATTGATCAAAAGAGATTCGATATAAGGAGGAATAACATTAATAACACTACGCCTAGACTAAGAATTGACCGCCTTCGCTAACGAGTGGACAACCATATTCGCTTGACGTTTAATAAACTTCACCTCAAAGTTTTGAATAAGAGGAAGTAACTGCTTAATAGAAGAAATAATACAACTAAATTCAGAACAACCAACATGAGTAGATAGAACAGCATTAACCACCACCTGGGAGTCACTTTCAAAGATCACAGAGTTCATGTTTCTAGCAATAGCGCACTGAATTGCCTCTTTCAAGGTCAAAGCTTCCGCCTCTACCGTAAACATAATTCCAGTATCCCAAGCCACTCCTGTTGATATGAATCTCCCAACATTATCCCTCACACACCAGCCCCTATTAGTTGTCTTTATTTGGTTATTGAAACCCGCATCCAAAGCCAACCTTCCTGAGACGTGCTATTGATATCGTAATTAAAAATTAGGTAAGTGCATTATTAAATAATGAAAATTATATTTATTAAGATAGTAGACTTTAAATTAATTTTACATCACATGGTCCTGTGTTTTGAATTTGCTTAGGGTTAGCTTACTAGTTGATATGGACGTACTCCATTGATTTTGCTCAACAACCAATCAACCATAGAGACTAATATCCTTTCAAACATTAGATTTGGTGTATATATTTTTAACATATTTATGAAATTTTGTTTACCTTTTTCGGATGTTTTTCATTAGTGAAGACATGAAAGTTGAAAGCATTAACTGTGTAAACCGGTCCCAAACGTACTTACCCTTACAATTACATATTCAATTCATTTACTCTTATACTCTTCCTTAACTCATTTCATTTTTTGCTTTATAAAAACCTTAAAGAGAATAGTAGTAATTTACATGACTGAAAATTAATGCAGTTAAGAAACCCTACCTTTATTTGTCAGTTTTTTACCTAATTTTCTTTGATTGTTCTAGTTGCTTGCTAGCTAATAAGACGTTAGTAAATTTTAAAAACTGTAATTAGAGAGTAATTAATAGACGTTAGTGAAATTAATATAAAAATATAAAACAAAAATGAGTATGTAGTGTTACACTCAATTTGGTTGGTGCGTCTTGAATTAATATCTTCAACCTACTCCAACGAGAACCCTGTTCATACAGCATAAATCATAACTCATCTTAAACTAGTGTACATAGACGTTTGATCTATACTAATCAATAAATATTAAACTCAACAGATATGACATGTTTCCACACTGCATTTATGTATGTATTATTTATTTTTTATAATCAGCAACCTTCTATTAACAAGAATACTAGAAGTATTCAATATGGAGTTCGGTTATAAAGTTTCAAGATCACCACCAAAGTTATTTACAAAAAAATCATTTATAATAGTTACACTTATTTCTATGAATCGAAGTAGTAGACAACTACCATCAAGACGTATAAATGATATTATGAAAAATATCAACCGAACAACTGAAACATTCATTAAATATAATCTGATTTCTATGCCTCTAAATGCATCATACTGTACAAAACCAAATTACTGCAACATTCCTCTTGGTTAAAGCCTTCTCCAAAATAATCAACCACTCCAATAGATGTTCAATGACGTTTACCGCTGCAGGCACGGTAAACCCCAGTCACATAGCAATCGTCTTCCAAACAGCTTGCACTTTTGGACAAACAACAAACATATGATCTAAATATTCGATACTATGAAAACAAAAAACACACACCGACTCGTGGGATTTAAAAATTATTCTCCTGGCTGCCAAATTAGAGCGTGTCGAGAGCCTATCTAAGATCAATCTCCATTCGAATAATTTGACCTTCATAGGAATCGCCGTTTGCCACAAAATTTTCAGCACAATCTTGAGAGTAATATCCGATGCATCGAACCGTCTCGTCTTTTGAATGAACTTGTATATGGATTTAACAGAAAAATTATGATCCATTGTGTTTGCCCATGTAAAAATGTCTTCTATACTAGTCCTGGGCTTTATGTCACCAAGCAGCAGTGTTAATTCCATGAATTCATGGAGCACCTCTACAACTAGCATGCTGTCAAGAATACCAATGCGCCATTGCCATGAATTGTCCGTCCAAACTCCTATTTCTGAAACAGCTGCAACTTTAGCTTCGTTCGACGAGGCTTCGTAAAGAGCAGGAAAGGTAATACGTAATGGATTTGCCTCCATCGAACATGAATTCTGTTCTGGACTAGCCCAATGGTTGGGCATGTCCCAATCCACTTCTGCTCTTAGAACGGCCAAATTGCCTAAGTCCAACCTCTTTGGTAAAAAGTTTACCTTTCTGCCCCTCCAATACGGGAGGCTGGTCCATTTACCCTTAGTCACAACACTTTTCCCTGTTAGTTTCTGTCCGTCACACACGGTTCCACCATCCAGAAACAACCAAGACGCTTGTGCCCGTAACTACGTCTCTGCCCGCGCCAACGGTTAGTTATGGGCACATCTGCCCGTCTTAACGGCTATTTTTTGCAGTTACCTATTCTTCGGGAAACTGTTATCTCACCCCGAAAATAGGGACCAATGGCCAAGCGTTGGGGGAATTATAAAAACTCTTTCATTTGAGAGGGTCAAGTATCCAATTTCTCACCTTGAAACATACATATTCTGTACTTGCTCGCTCTCTTGCTCATTTTCTTACTTTAGCATCGGAGTGCCTTGCAGGTACACCTCCTCCTCTTTCACACTCAGCATCACAGGCGTTCGTCTTTGCCCCATCTCAGATTCTGATCGTTCGGTAAGATCAGTGGTGCCGTTTGTGGAAAACTTGTTATCCCCGTCTTTTCTCTCTTCATAAGAACACAAGACCAAAACAACTCTTCAATTTTCTGATCATGGCTGCCCTTGACAACAATCTTAATGCTCAAAACTCTGCTTTCCCCCCTGTTAGCAAAACTGATGCTGAAAGGGCCTCCGCCTCTCATGGCGGCAACGTCCTCCAACAAAGAGACGGAGCCACAACTTCTCTATCCCCTGTTTATGCAGATCACGATGAAGCTCCACTTGTCCCGCAACACCTGTCGGTTCCAGTTCTGCCCAATGCCGACCCGGCCATGGTAGCCCTCCTCGAGGTTCTCAACAAGACCAACCTCCTCATCCTCAACCAGAGCGCAAGAATTGAAGCGTTAGAAGAATCTCGTCGTCTAAGATCCCCTCCGCCGAGGAAAGAGCGTTAACAACGACGGAGTCCCCCTCCCCGACGCGAGAGGAACCGTCAAACACCTCTAAAACCAAAGACCCTAGCCGTTCGTAAACGCGACCAGATTTCTCCCAAGAAGTAGCAATCTCCGCAGCCCAAGAGGGTCCGAAGAGGGCACCAGGAAAAGTCTCCACGTTCGCCACCCAGGTCCAGGGGCCGAGCATAAACCCCGTCTCCGCGACGTGGCCACCATCCTACCTACGGACGTAACACACGTTCCCCCTTCTGGACCAACAGTAACAGCGACGACGAGCCTCACGGCCCGTTATCCCAGGAAATCATAGGCACGCGCCTCCCAAAGGGACTAGAGAAACCCCATTCTCTAGGCACATACGACAGAACAACCGACCCTGACGAGCACATCAAAAACATTGATGTGTTGCTCGACTATCGCGGCGTCCAGGGCGCCATCAAATGCAGGTTATTCCCGACCACACTCAGGAAATGGGTCATGACCTGGTACAAAGGACTCCCAGATGACTCCATCACCTCATGGAGGCAATTGGGGAGACTCTTCTCCAGACATTTAACAGCCTCTCACCGACATCCGAAGACCGAAGCCTGCCTCGAGACCATCATTCAAGGCAGAGACAAAACTCTGCGAGCCTACATTAAGAGGTTCTATAAAGAGGCCGTCCAAGTCTCCACCACTGATGACATGAAGAGATTCCTGCTGAAACACGGGCTCCGCCCTCGCACAGACTTCGCTAAAGCGATAGGCCTCCGGCCCCCCGCGAAGCTAGATGTCTTCCTCCTCAAAGCTCAGTCGTACATTCTATACGAGAAGAAGGAGGTTGCCAGCTCTGCCTGAGAGTCCAGGAACCGAAAGAATGCCTAGTCAAACAGGACCGACGAGCCCTCGACATCCCGTCGAGGAGATAAAAAACAAGAAGATCGTCCCCGCGAGACCCGAGACAACAAGGGACCCTCCGGCAGGTTCCACGAATAAACCTCCCTGATAGTCTCAAGGGAAAAGATTCTCACTAAGTGTGCCAAACCTAATATCGACAACTCTAAATACTGCTGGTTCCACAAGAGTCATGGCCATATAACGGAAGACTGCATCCACCTGAAGGATGCCATTGAAATACTCATTAAGGACGGGAACTTGAAACAGTTCGCCAAGTGAAAAGAAGCTTATCGACCAGACGCCCAAGAGGCCTAGAAGGTCGAAGAAGAAACACCTTTCTCTGGAGAAACCAGCCTGCAGGTCGCCATGAGCATCTCACGACCTGAAGATTTCTGCGTCTCCGAGGGACTCGCCACCCCTTCAAATTTTGCCGCACATAGCCCATGGGAGACGTTCCCCTCCTCCATGGTCATCTCTGGAGGAGGTTTCAACAAAGTAACGGTATGATCTTTCAAAAGGAAATTCGAGCACCTCATAAGCAGTAGTTCGAACCGGAACTCCACCCTCGACAAGATCAGGGGAGAGTCCGTCCCCATTTGCTTCTACCGTGAGGAGCTCCTCGGTGGAGCACCCAACGCCAGCATCCCTCTGCTCGTCAGGGCTCAAATGGTGAACTTTCTTATCCGGCAAATCCTCTTCGATCAAGGAAGCTCTGCCGACATTATGTACTCCCAGCTATTCTCCACTCTCCAGCTGGACGAATCACATTTGACTCTCTACATGAGCTCTGACCTCCAAGGTTTCATTGGATCAGTGACAAAGCCTTGGGGCTATGTTGAGCTAACCATTACCTTCCGATCCGCGGAGATGGCAAAATCGATCAAAGTACAGTTCCTTGTAATAGATTGCTTGTCGCTATACCAGTGCATCTTTGGTCGACCAACTCTAGCCGAGCTGGTGGCCATACCTTCAACGACACACCTGAAGATGAAATATTACACTTCCAAATGCCTCGTTGCAACTCTACACAGAGACATAGAAGCCGCGATGAGATATTTTGAAGCAGCGTCAAAAGGATTGAACGCTATCGCCGCCGACCGAAGACTCCTGCCCAGTCACCTCTGCCCAGCAGCTCCAACGAAGTAAATCCACTCCCTCACGTCGATTCCATTGACCTCGACAGCCGCTTCTCTAAACAGGACCAAAAAACTCAAAAGGCAAAAGGAAAGGAGGTCTAGTAACCTTTGGACACCCCCTCCGATAGCAGCGAAGCCGACCATCCTATGCGCCCTATCTTAGATGGAGAATTCGAGCTTGTCCCACTCAGTAACAACCCTCGGCGAGGAGTGAAGATTAGAGCCAATCTCCCCGAGCTAGCGAGGAAATAATTGAGAGCATGTCTCCAGGAGAATGCAGACTTGTTTGCGTAGAGCACCACAGAGATGCCCGGATTGGATCCTGAGGTGGCCTGTTACCATCTCACCATCGACCCCACCGTCATAGCTATTGCTCAACGTATATGACGAAAGTCCCCGGAGAAAACGGTGGCTTCCGAGCAAGCTGTAAAAGACCTCTTAGAGGCAAATTTTATATCAGAAGCCAAGTACTCCACTTGGCTGTCAAATGTTGTACTCGTTAAAAAGAATAATGGAAAATGGCGCATGTGTGTTGATTATACCCATCTTAATAAGGCATGCCCTAAAGACGCATACCCCCTCCCCATCATAGATAAACTAGTTGATAATTCCGCCGGTATTAAATTTCTATCTTTCATGGACGCCTATTCAGGATAAAACCAAATACCCATGGAAAAAGCGACGAGAAGTACACGACCTTCATGACCGAATCAGGAAACTATTACTACAACCTAATGCCCTTCGACCTGAAGAGCGCCGACACTACCTACCAAAGAATGATGAACAAGGTTTTTCGAGGAGAGATTAGGGACATACTCGAAGTCTATATGGATGACATGATCGTGAATTCCCACGACGAATTCAATCACACGGTCCATTTAAGGAAGGTTTTCGAGCAGGCCAGGAGATACAGGATGCGCTTTAACCCGAAGAGGTGCACGTTCGAAGTACGAGCAGACAAGTTCCTCGATTTCTATCTAACCAAACGAGGAATTGAAGCTAACCCTGACAAATGTAGGGACTTCTCTAAGTTCCCCAAGCCAAACTCAAAAACGTTTATCCAGTCCATCAACGGGATGCTCACATCACTTTCCTACTTCGTAGTCAAATCTTCCTAGCATGCCCTCCCCTTTTTCAAACTCCTCCGCAAGGAAGCCACATTCGAATGGACAGAAGAATATGAAAAATTTCTCCTCCACTTAAAGCAAGCCCTACCTGCACCTCCAGTCCTCTCTCGACCAGAAAACGGGGAAACCCTCTTTCTCTATCTCGTCGTTGCATCCGAGGCTGTGAGCACAACCCTCATTCGTGAAACCCATAAGGGGAAGAAGCTCATCTATTGCACAAGCAAGGCGCTGCAAGGGCCAGAATTACGGTATCAACAGATAGAGAATATGGCTCTCTCCCTTATCAATGCTGCAAGGAGACTAAAGCATTATTTTCTGGCCCACACTATTGTGGTACGCACGGACCAACCCATAAAGCAACTGCTGGGCCGCCCAAATATAGCCGGAAGGATGCTCAGATTATCGTTAGAGCTGTTCGAGTGTGACATCTGGTACGAAGGCAGAAAGGCCCTGAAGGCTCAAACACTAGCTGACTTCATAGCAGAAATGACTTTGCCCTTGCAACCTAACAAAGGTACCCGCAAGTGGGTCATATTTGTCAACGGGGCCTCCAGCTCGGCAGGTAGCAGAGCAGGTGTCATCCTAAAGAGAAAGGAGAGAATCCTCATCAAAGTCTCACTTACACTATCCTTCCCAACCTCCAAAAACCAAGCTGAGTACGAAGCCTTCTTGGTCGGTCTACACCTCGCCGAAGATTTGAGAGCAGATGAAGTTATCATCTGCACCGACTCTCAGCTAGTGGCCCTCCAAGTCCAGGGAGAGTACCAGGTCAAGAACGATAACTTATCCAAATACCTGACCCTGGTCAAGGAGAAGATGGCGAAGTTCTCCTCCGTGTAAGTAAACCACGTTCCCCGCTACCACAATGTCCGAGCTGACATCCTGTCAAAACTAGCCAGCACGAAAAAGAAAGGGGGGGGGAACAAATACGTCATCCAGGAGATACTCCCACGACCCAGCAACGAGAGAGCATCCCCGATACTCGACGTGCACGTCATCGGCGACGACCACTGCTGGATGACTCTAGTATACAACTACCTCACTAAAAAGGAGCTACCATCTGATCCAAAAGAGGCCATCGTAGTAAGACGTAGGTCGTGCTCATACGTTTTGGTCGATAACAAAATGTACAAACAAGGATTCTCCATACCTCTCCTCAAATGTGTCGAAGAAGAGATGGTTGCCCACGTCCTACGCGAAATCCACGAAGGGATCAACACCAAACACCTAGGTGGGAGGTCCCTCACAAGGAAAGCCCTGTGAGCAGGTTACTATTGGCCGACCATGCAAAAAGACACGAAAGAATACGTGAAGAAATGCGACAAATGCCAACGACATGGGGACATGCTCCTAGCGCCACCCAACGAGCTCAAAGCAATGTCCTCTCCGTGGCCCTTCGCCTGGTGGGGCCTGGACATCCTGGGACTCTTCATCGTTGTAGGCTCCAACCAAAATAAATACTTAATAGTAGGCGTGGACTACTTCACCAAGTGGATAGAAGCGGAAGCCTTGGCCAAGATAACAACCCACAACATACTTCGTTTATATAAGAGAAACATCCTTGCCCGTTTTGGCATTCCTCAAGCGATCATCACAGACAACGGGATGTAGTTCACGGACAGAAAATTCCAGGAGTTCGTCACTTAACTAGGCACTAAACAACATTTCACATCCGTTGAGCATCCTCAGACTAATGGGCAAGCCGAAGCAGCGAACAGAGTAATCTTACGAGGAGCTGCACAGCATGCTCCAAGCCTATCGCACTACACCTCATTCCTCCACCGAGTAATCCCCTTTTCTCCTAGCATATGGGACAAAGGCATTAATCCCCATTGAAACCCACGTACCGACCATACGAACGAAATCACCTTTGGGCGAAGAAATAAACAACGAGGCCCTGAGGGAATAACTCGACCTCGTCTAGGAGGTTCGAACAGGGGCAGCCCTCCGCAAACTCTCACTCAAGCAGAAAATAACAATTAAGCACAACGCCAAGGTCATCAGACGGGAATTCCAAGTAGGCAGCCTCATCCTAAGAAGGAATTACAGAGATTCACGAGAGGGAAAACTCGCCGCAAACTGGGAAGGACCCTACCACGTTAGAGCGAAAATGGGGAACGGGACCTACTATCTAGAATACTTAATCAGGGGAGAATTAGTTCAACCATGAAATGCTGAAAAGCTGAAACAATATTACAACTAAGTCCCCCACCTTCGACGTGCCCCATCCAAGCGGCGGGCACGATGAACGACTAAAGGTTGCAGGTCCAGGTACAGGCGATGCACCACCAAAGGGATCTAAGCAAGAGTCTGGAAAAGAGACCTACCCATGCTTGACGGCGGTTCCTCGACCGAGCCCGCCGTCACCACAGTACCATGAACGACAGAACCCCAGCTCGTGATGGGAAATTCACACTGCAGACTCAGTCCACGAACGTGACCTGAGCTTTGCCCTGCCCGAAAACAACCCAAGTCTTTCGATCAGTTCCCCGCACTGTCGAACATCATCTGTTGAGCAGACCTAGAACATAACATATAACTAAGTGCTTCTGACGATCGCGTTGGACGGTGCAAAACACTTAGAAAATATCCAACATAACATATAACTAAGTGCTTCTGACGACCGTGTTGGACGGCGCAGAACACTTAGAAAATATTCAGCAAAATGTAAACATACTAACATACGGGCATACTGCGTACTTACATATATATAATTTAAAACGACCACAAAGGGCCGCGATTCTGCATGATACAATAGGAAGGGGGCAAAGCCCCACATAATAAGATTACAACACAAATACATAAATGGCACGCAGGCCAAAAGGTAAAACTACTCCTCTTGCTGGATTTCCTAGTGCGACGCATGTCCCTGGTCGAAAATTGAGAGCTAACAGTTCCCCAAGAGTCTCGACCATGGTTAAGTACTTTTTCATCCCTAGTGAGGTGAACTACGGTTTCTCTGATTCTATCCTAGTTAGGATACGTAGGCAGAATATGTGATATCTTTGCGAGCAAACTTAGAACTATCCTTAGGTTTTTACCTAACCTTATACCCAATCCTAAGCCATAGCAAACATTTAGCAACATAGCATAAAAACATACAAAAGGTTCCTATAGAGTACTACAGATGTTTAGGATGTGAAATATCTACCCTAAGCATAACCAACCCCTGATCCCCGATCTCTTAGTGTTGTTGTTACATCGAGCAAAAGGTCTTTCTCTCTTTAACCTTTCCTTTGGATAAATCAAAGTCCAGTTGTGAATTTAATGAATTAAGATTCAAGTTAATCAATAGCTTGATATCACGATTCTCACCACAACAAAGTGCTATCTGGTGAAGAGTTTGAAGCTGAAGGCCTCAACATCAGAAGAAGTAACACAATGTTTCTACACTTGGTAATTGTATTGGCTTCTGGTGTTTGTAGCGAAGCTGAAGCTATCTGTGCTGCAGAAAGAAAGTTGTAATGTCAAATCAGCTCGTCAGCTAGAGTCTATGATCACAAGGCTCAAGAAGAGTTGACATGCTTTATGAATAACCATTTTCTATGGTTAAAAAAGCATTTCAAATATTCGTTTGCATTGGAAAATGAGTGAACCATTGCCACTGCTTCACTGGTAACCAATTACCAAAAAGAGTGTAATCAATTACACCTGAAATGGTGTAAAGAACTTTGAAAATTATGCGCATGTAACCGTTTACAGGAAATATGGTAACCGATTACACAAACTAAAAAAGGCCAAAAATGTTAACGTTAGAGTCATGTAACTGGTTACAAGAATTGTAGTAACCGGTTACCACTGCTTTGAAGCAGAAAAATACCTTAGAAAAATAAGGTTTAGCCAAGTTAATGCAAGAAAAAATTAGTAATGCAATATGCTAAGTTTCAGCATGAAATTTTGAGCACTTATATTTAACATAAAAAGGGTGTAAACTTATACCTTGAAATATCATAATCAATCCTCAAAAGGATCCAAAACTTGATCTTTAAAATTTGAAAATTGGACTTTATTGCATTATAGACTTTGTCCCATTGATTTCAACTATTGGTATAAATTTAATCAAAACTTTTAATCCTCATACACTGGTATGCCCTATGGAGGAAATCAACCTAATTTTATAGGTTAAAACGGATTTGCCTTAACTACCTTAAATTTCAAATTTTTCTCAACCTCGTCACACTTGGTTCATATCGGCCTATCAACCACATCCTACCAACATGATCGATAATAAACCTATTTCATTCCTCACCAAAATTTCTCGCTTTCTATCAACCTTCTAGTTCTATGACTCTGACACCTTTTTTTATGTAGCAAAGGATTTTAGGAATTTGCAGCAAACTACTCCACATGAAAGATTTTCTTATAAACTCTATTGGTTCCAATTATTTTCCATCTCTAAATCAACAAAATATGTCATTTTCCTTCATAATTTCCATGTTCCCTCCATTACCAAAAACATCATTAGTGAGTCAGCTTGCTTATGATAACAATGTGTATTTTGTGTTCACTTCTAATAAATGTCTTGTGAAATCTCAGACTACCGATTATATGCTCATCCAAAGGCGTGTAAGACCCAATAGCCTTTTTTAATTTCCTTAGATCTCTATTAATACTCCCAAGTATACTAGTTCTCAGTCAAGAATCAATAACAATCATCTATTGGGACTATTTATTCATGATAACCATTTATCTTATAAACAAAATTTCAACTGCCCTCATTCAATTCAGCATACCATACACAATTTCATTCAACCATAAGCATGAACTACTATAAAAAAAGACATATTACCTTGTTTAAAAAGGAATTTCACTTCGGTTTCACATGCGAGGTAACAGAGGGAGCCTTGAAAAGTTGGCACTTTATCCATCGGTTGGTGTTCTACATAGGAGAAAGTTGTAATGGTCATTGGTTCGATCTTCAACAAGAACATTTGTTTATTTTAAAAATTATAAAGCGTGCGCCATAAATCTCTCTATTTATATTAATATCTGAGGGGGAAATAACATATTTACGTCTGTTTGAAATTAAAATTTTGAAGGGTAAAACCTAATTTTTATTGATTTATAATTTGTTTTAAATCTCAATTCGATTGGGCTGTATTTTTTTTACACAAAAACTGTATACAAATTTTGTGAAAAAATCAAAACATTTTATTTTATAGCAAAACATAACTAAATATACACAGAATACCAAATTACATTGTTTACAAAACCAAATGTATGCATGTCCAAAATGGTACACTAAGAGAATCTATACATATTTAAAAATATAACCATACAATGATAAAATGAAATACATGTGTAACAGACACTGGTGCAAAGAGAAGAATATAATTTAAAATTTTACATCAGTTATACTAAAAAGAGGTGTAAATAAAAAACACGGTGTCAATTTTGTAAATAAATTATCATTTTAAGTATTAACACATTAAAATAGACACCCTATTTTTAAAAACGGGTGTAAATTAAAAATATTATTATAATCAAATCTCTATTACTGTCATTAAATTAAAAATGATTGTAAATTTAAATAGACTAAAAAAATTATTTAATTTTTTAACTCAAAATATGAATCATAGTAATTAATTAAGTGACTAACGGGTGTAATTTTTATTAAGTAAATATTGTGTAAATTAAATAATCTAAACACATTAACAAATCATAAACCACAAGTTTTCTATTCTTCCATCTCAAAACTCTCATTTCTCTCCCAAACCCAAATCTCCATCTACTAAAAAAAACGCTTGATTGATTGTGAGGTTATGTTAGGGAGGTTATTATAAACCGCATTAAACTAGAATATTTGTGACATTTATACACGTTGGAGTAACAAATATTGGTTGAAATTTCAATATTTTTTATGTGTGTAACTCGTCGATTTCTTCTAACTCGTTAATTTCTTCTAATAAATCGTGTTCTACATTGTTAAAAAAAACATTTTTGTGATGTTTAACCAAACAAAAAATGAACCTCCAAATTTTATGAATAAGTGTAAGTTAATGGAATTAGTGGGCAATATAAAAGTGGACTAAATAATTATAAGAAGAAGAAAACTATTTGTTATATTTTTTTAAACAATTTTTAGTATTAATTATTAATGAGTAAATTAATAATTTTTTTTCTTTGAATGAACTCAGAGATAAAAAGTTTTGATATGTAGTGTTGAATGTGGATGTTTTTTTTTTATCAATCTCTTGGGATGTTAGGAATTGATTTTTGGTTTAAATGCACTTTTGGTCTCTGTAAGTTGGTGTGTTTTTTATTTTAGTCCCTGTAATTATTTTTTTGTCTAAATCTCTATATCTCACCTTTGTGTTAGTTTTTGTCCCTAAAGTTAAAATTCGCAGGAAATTTTGAAGGAAAATCCACAAGTAACCTGCGGATTTACCTGCAAATTTTGTCTTTAGGGATTAAACCAACACAAAAAGTGAGATATAAGGACTCAGACAAAAAAAATTATATAGACCAAAATCAAAAACTCGTTAATTTACAGGGACCAATAGATTGTTTAAGCCTTGGTATTTTTATTAGTTATTGGGTGATTTTTTATTGGTTGATTTTAACAATTGTAATTAATTAATTAATTAATATTAATTATGAGTTAGTAATAGATGAAATACATGTCTTTTTTAGTCATTTTTTAAATGATTTTTTTGAGTGATTTAAGTCTAAAAAAAAGTTTTGAGTTATATATTTGTCCTATTTATTTTAATATTATTTTGATTAGTAATTGGTGTCCTATTTTTTTAGCCATTTCTTAAATTATTCATAGTTATTATAAAATAATTTAGAGTTATATACGTGTCCTATAACACCCCGTTTCCCCAAACTAGAATAAAACAATTAAAATAAGCACATATCAGAGTTTTCCCCACAACGGGATGTCACAATTTTCAACAAAATTTCACAAATCATTTTTTTCAAAATAATATTCAGCGAAATTGCAGCGGAAAAAGAACTAGTCTGTCATAACACATATCATATATACATCATCCATATCATCAACATCGACATATATAATCATCGGTTATCTGCCCAAAATATACATAATGTCATCACATATCCCACAACAATCAGATACGCCACGGGCACACAAAATCAACAAGAAACAATAAAACTCCCAAAAAGCCCCGGTGTTACGTATCAGAGCAATCCTACAACGACGCCACAATCCAAGCTAGCTAAACACCTGGATTGTCTGTACTTCCGAAGAAGCACAGACCACAACAACAACAAAGGGGTGAGAATTCACGATCAAATATTAATGGTATAAATGTACATGAAATAAAAGGCAGAAAACAATAAATCCTTATTTCACATACAACATTATCCGGACCTACTGTCCCATCATCAACAATCACAACAGAAACAAACAACAATGCAACACATGCACTCGACTCGACAATATGCGGTACCGACTCAACTCAGGATAGATCGCATACACTCCATCCGAGCAACGATCTATCCCTACCACGCTCCTCCTGAGCCTATATAATCAAATCTCAGGATAGATCGCATACACTTCATCCGAGCAACGATCTATCCCTACCAACGTTCCCCACTTGGAACACGGGTGGTCGCATACACTCCATCCGAGCAACGATCCAAATCCCGTCCATGCTCCCCACTTGGAGCACGTGAGTGTATCACACACCACGTCCACGCTCCCCACTTGGAGCACGTGAGTGAATCACATACACTCCACCGAGCAATGATTCACCACGTCCACATGCCATGCAAGACACTATGCATAACCACACAGCACACACAGTGCACACAATCCTACTGATCCATCACATCATATAATGCAAATACACACAAGCACACAAGGTGTATCGATCCTACTGATCCACTTAATCACACAACATACAAACACAACGCATATCAAGCGTATCGATCCTACGGATCCACTCATCACAACACATCACCTCAACGCACTCGATGCATAACGATCCTACTGATCCATTCATCACATAATAGTATATAAACGCAATGCATATAAAGCGTATCGATCCTACTGATTACAATTTATCATATATCAAAGATATCTCACTCATCATCGCAGTCATCCATCATAACATACATCCATGCAATATCATAACCACGCGGATATCACAGAATCATGTCCCGACACCCTACATACACTCACCACAGCTCACCCAATAAGCTCATCACCAAAACATGATCAACAAGGTTCCAAATCCACAAAGAAGTCAGCATAGAACAGCAGCCAAAACACAACTGCTGTCAGACTCACTGGCGCATTCGCCTGGCGAAGCCCCGCAGAGAACACTCGCCCGACGAAACCCCTGGCGAAACCAAACAGAGGCTACTGGCAGCATTCGCTGCCCAGTTCGCCTGGCGAAGGCTCGCCCCCTCACTCGCCCAGCGAATACCTGCGTATTCAGAAAAATAAACTCTGCTGCTCAGAAACAGCAGCAACCCCTCCACACCAATCCTCTCCAAAAATCACACCAGCCTCACTAACTCATTATTCTACAATTGTTTTACCCAATTAGTGTCCAATTCACCCGATGAAACATCGACTCTAGCCGATCAATGCACTCTCGACTCAGAACCACATTCAACTCCGAAACCCCCAATTTATCAATTAACCATCAAATTCAACATGCAACAGTTCAACACAAACATCAACGAGGTAAAACAGAATTAATACATGCAATATCATCAACTCATCATGCAATTCATCATCAACATGCAAACATATTCACTCATGGGGTTAGGGATTTCCCCTTCCTACCAATTATTCATGTAGATACCATTTGACCGATATATTCCCCCCTTACCTCGAATTCGCTCTGATGATGATGAAGCTTCACAATCCACACGAAAATCCTTCTTGCTCGAGCTTCTGTTCTTGGTCGCTCTCGTTCTATCAACCGTGCTTTTCTCTTCTTCTCTCCTAACCGTGCGTGTTCTTCCTTCTCCTTCACATTCTATTTCCACAAAATGCCAATTCTACCCTTAATACCCCAAAAATCACTTATATTCCAAATAAATAATATTCTCATAATTCTTTAATTCCAAAAATCCAATAATTATATTATTATTCCAATAATATTATTTAATATGATAATAATAACAATACTATTAATAATAGTAACACCTTACTAATTATCATATTATTATCATCATTAATCATATTTTCTAGTATTATGGAACTTACTCCTTAACCAAAATCCACGCAAGCACGCCGAAAATGAAACAACACCAAAAATAAAAATAATTAAAATGGGCGTTACATGTCCTATTTATTTTAATATCATTTAGAGGTGTCCTGTCTTATAGCCATTATAATTTCAATAGCTTTAACCTGTGATAAATGAATCAAATGTTAGGGTGAAGAGGAATTGAAGGAATATTTACGGTAAAGGAAAAACGTACATTTTTTTTTAGCTGTGAGTCGCATCTATTGTTGTTTTTTCTTCATCCTTTCTTTTGGTAAATTTTCTTCACATTTTCTATAATTTAATTTTCTCCAAACTATTAGTTAATACTCTAACATTAATTTGATTTTTCATTGAATTTTTGAGGTTACACTACAATTTTAAGTTTGAAACATGCGCATACACACTTTTTTGTTCTTCGTTGAAATTGTAAGTTAATTCATAGGTTTAGGATATTTTCAATCCTTCTAGTCCGAATGTGTATAAGAATGTTATATTCAAAAGAATCAATTTTAGAAATATGAAGAAATATACTAATAAAGTGTTCAACCATCAGTTCTACCATCTTAAAATATTTATGTTAAGTATAAATGGTATGTTCAAATATCTATATACCTTTTCTTTTCTATCTATTTGAATTAGAATATGAAGGACTGAATTTTTATGTGATATGTGTTGTTGGTAGCAAATAAGATAGTGGCTAAGACACTAAAATTGTCTTCATTAAACAACAAGATTGAGATAATCCAACTACTATAGAGTTTGATTACTTCCAAAAACCTATGAGTCTTTATCACACAATCATGAAGCAACCTTTGATTATAACATTTCTATGCATGCTGGTGAGTTAAAGTTTTGATATTTGTTTCTTTATTCTTTTTTTTGTATGTAGTTGGCCTAAGAATTGTATTCACCACTATATAGTATACACCTTGAACTATGGAGGATCATAATTCATTTTATCACCGTACTTGATGTCATGTTTAACTTTCAATATTCTTTATGTGTGTAACAGTATTGAAATCAACATAAAAATTATACTCACGAGCACCAAAATTGAAGCACGATTATGTCCAACCAATCATATGCCTTCAAGAATTCCAAAATACAACTCTTATAAAGTATATAATCTTATTTTGGTTCATGTTTTAATGTCATCTCGAAGATTTGTGGCATCTCCTTTTCCATCCTTCATAGTCTTTGCATGTTACCTGGTTCAGGTAGTGTGGTGTCAATATTGTGTTGTGGGGGCAAAACAACTACATTTCGTGATTGCACCACCACCCATAACACTTTTCTTAGCTATTTTCTCAACATGTCAAACTATTATAAATTTTAATTGATGAGTACAACTATTGATTTCAATTGTTGCATCATAAAAACAACTATAACACATTACATAAATTTAAATACATAAACAATACCAGACTTATACTTACCTCAATCACATTGCAGGTGGACTTCCATGCATTTCCTAGGTCAACTTCTCTAACACCTCCTCAGTCAACCTCTCTCATTCCTCCTAGAACCTCTCTCGTACCTCTTACAACAACCTCTCCTGCCCCACAAGATGTAGCCTCCCACGTTCCTCTTGAATCACTTCTTCAGTGCCTCCTGAGTCCACTTCTTTCGCTCTAGTTCTAATACTCCTTGTACTTTGTCCCCCACCCTTTGATCACTTATCTCTTCAATTTCTTATAGATTACATAGTTAATTTTTTTGCAATTATCCAAAATGTAACCTCAAGCTGACACCTTTTGCAAGACCACAGACACTAACGCGCCCACCAAGCTCCTCTGTTCTAATCGTTTCTACCAAGATGTCATGGCGTTCTCTTTGTTTCCTTTTTTCTTTAAGAGGTGTTTGTTTCATAGATACAAATGTTATTCTTGAGGATAAGACATTGGAATTCACATATTCCTTTGTTTGTTTTAAGTTTTAATAATTTATGCTTGGGTACTTTTTATTCCTAGGAATGTGTTTAGTTCATTAATTTCTTCATTTTTATTCCCATGTCAAAGGATGAGAATCTTACATTCCCATAAAAATATAAAGTAACCAACCATAACTTCCCACTCTCATGTTATTTTAGCACATTTATTTATTTATTTATTTTAAATTTTTAAAACTTAATTAAATAAAACATAAAAATATTCCTGTGAACTTTATTAATTTTCCAAACACATTGATAGGAATAAATTTCCTAGCAATATTATTCCTAGGAATGATATTCCCGGGATTATAATTTTAATCCATCAAATAAACACACCCTTAATCACTATCTATTTCAGTTTATCATTTCCTCCACGAGACAATCTATATGGATAAATATTTGTTTTCCCTATTATCTTTTTCTTTTTTACTCTTAGCTAAGAATTCACGTGTAGTGCCAGACTTGAAAAATCCATCCCAAATTTCCTTATCAATATACGAATAGATCACATAGGGAGGCTCTAAGTTACGCTTTGGTTTTATAATATAACCACTCGTGATTTGTGTCTTAAAACCTCTCTAACGCTCACCAGAATATCAAATCCATTATTCTTTTTTAGCATGTTATCCTTTGGAACAATAAACACTACATATGTTTACATAATAAAGTTGATATTATTATTGAATAAAAAATGATCATATATACTTGCAAAACAAATGATAACATTTAAATTAAATATCATAATATTGGTCCATAATTGATCTTTCACATCTTTAGAAACTTCGTGCCAATTATCTATCAAAATCTTGACTTTGCTTTTACATTGTACTGACACGTAACCCCTAAAACTATCAGGATTCTCACCATAAAGATCATCATTTATTGGACTAAAATCAACCGGGAAGCGAACACCACTTTCTTGGGATTTTGACACCTTGGTCATCATCGTGACACCTATAGCTTTTTTTTATATTTATTTTTAACTTTTAGTATTAGTTGAGGTTGTAGCAAATAATGTATGAGAGATGTTGATCGAATCGCCCATCTCTGTGTAACCTAAGAACTATACTACTCAAATCAACAAATATATGTTAAGACACTTAATGCATATGAATTATACTATACTCATGGTACACTTCCTAAGAGCATATATTCTCAAACTAACATTATTCTAGAAAAACAACATTGAAAGAAAAACAACATTTCTATCAACATTTAAATGGTCAGTACGTAACACCATTTTATTGAACTAACACTATTCAAGGAAAAAAAATTATATCAACATTTCAGTGGTCTGTGACACCATTTTCTCAAACTAACACTATTAAAGAAAAATAATATTTATATCAACATCACAGTAATTAGTGACACCATTTTCTCAAAATAATACTAGATAAAGTGAGTTACACACCAAAAAATATGGTGACAAAGCTTCGTTCGAGTTAGCTTGGAAGAGTTGATGTTCGAGTTCATGTTGGGAGAGCTGTGTTGGAAGAGATGATGGAATCTATGTTTTGATGAAGATGAAATTTGCCTAAGTTTTTTTTTAAAGAAAATGACGATGAAACGAGGAGTTTTGATAGGAAAATGAAAAGTTTGTTAGAACAAGATCTGTTCATGATATATATCCTTAGTTTTGATGATAATATAAGTATTAAAAGAATAATGGTATTATCTAATGTGTGTTCAAGTATGCAGGTTCTTATACTTAAAAGATATATTCAGAATCTGATATGAAGGCACACTTGAGTGAAGTTGAGTTACGTTGTTCTGATGACACAGAATCTAAAAGAACACTTGTTAAGTGCTATCCGGTGGAGACTTTGAAGCCGAAGGCCTCAGCATCAAAAGAAGCAACACAATGTTTCTACACTTGGTAATTGTATTGGCTTCTGGTGTTTCTTTAGAAGCTTTAGCGAAGCTGAAGCTATCCGTACTGCAGAAAGAAAGCTGTAGTGTCAAATCAGCTCGTCAGCTAGAGTCTATGATCACAAGGCTCAATAAGAGTTGACATGCTTTACGGATAACCACTCTCTACGGTTAAAGAAGCATTTCAAAAATTTGTTTGCATCGAAAAATGAGCGAACCACTGCCACTGCTTCACTGGTAACTGGTTACCAAAAAGAGCGTAATCATTTACACCTGAAGTGGTGTAAAGAACTTTGAAAATTACACGCATATAACCGGTTACAGGAAATATGGTAACCGATTACACCAACTAAAAAATGCCAAAAATGTTAACGTTAAAGTCATGTAACCGGTTACAAGAATTGTAGTAACCGGTTACCATTGCTTTGAAGCAGAAAAATACCTTAGAAAAATGAGGTTAGCCAAGTTGATGCAAGAAAAAATTAGTAATGTAATATGCTAAGTTTTTGCATGAAATTTTGAGCACTTATATTCGACATAAAAAGGGTGTAAACTTATACCTTGAAATATCATAATCAATCCTCAAAAGGATCCAAAACTTGATCTTTAAAATTTGAAAACTAGACATTATTACACTAGCTCTTAACATGAGCCTTGATCCATTCTTTTTTATATGAACACATTATTGTAGTTTGTCTTCATCAAAACTATCATTTGAAAAAACTTGTCTTCACAAAAACTTTATCTTAAGAGTTGTGCTCCCTACCCAAGGATCCTCTCAAAAGAAAGTTTGATAACCCAAACCCACTTTCTGAGTAATGCAATCATAAAACTAATATAATCTACAAATCTTTTTTGACTCAAGAAGCGATATCTCTTTTCACTAAGATGAAGAATAACGAAAACCCATATCCCTACCTCCCATAAGAGAGTAGATAGAGATACCACCATATCTAGCTACCATAATTTTCTTCCCGAGCCCTAAATCCCCTAAAAGAAATCTCCATCTCCACTTTGCTAAGAAAGCCAAATTAACCAATCAGAAATCTCTTACACTTAATCCCCCTTTTTTCTTAGATTTACACACATCATCTAAATTCACTTAGGAGGCCTTATTTTTATTTTTCACACCTCTTCGAAGAAAACCCCTTTTTAAAGGAACTGTCTTCTTCCAAACCATAACAAACATCTTTAGAAAAGACAACAACAACAAAAATTACAAATAACATTAAGCATTGAATTAAGAAGAACAGCTCTACTTTTAGACTTACATATATGCTTTCACGAACTGAGTCTTTTTTTCAACCAAACATTCAAATAAAGGCTCCCAAGTTGACTCAAGACGAAGGTTTTCCTCAACATGCAGGCCAAAATACTTAATAAGGAAGAGATGCCATCTCAGTGTAAAACTAATTTACTTAAAAGGAAGAGATGTCATCTCAATATAAATCAGTTCTCAAAAGGTACAGTATAAGTATCTCGATACAATTTGTTAAAATGTTAAAAACTTAATGACTATAACCCTACATAAGCTTTATCCATATATATTACAAAAAGTGTCCTTTCAAAATAATATATATTACATAAAGTACAGAACACTTTTTAAAAATTACATTTTAGAATAATAGAATAAATATCATTAGTCAGTATAGTATGGTCTATTAGTTCGGGTTATCTGTAGGGAATAGCATGCAACTTGTGAAAGCTATCCATTCGCAACTTGCAAAGTTAAAATGACAGTGTAACCATGTGTGTGCATATATATAGAAACACTGGCACTTTGAAACAAATCACAAATATTTTTCCCCTAAAATACAAATTCCAAGTCATGGAATATACCTTAAAGGTTTTGTGTTTTTTTTCTATACTCTATTCCGTTTTACAACTTTCCAAGTTGATTCTTAAACGTAGAAACCAATCATGTTTCATGTTAGCCTATGAGTGTTTCAAACCAAAAGAAGAAACAAAACTCAACACAAACACATGTGCCAAAATAGTCCTAAGAAACAAAAACCTTGGTCTAGAGGAATACAGATTTCTCTTGAAAACCATGGTTAGTTCAGGAATCGGTGAAAACACTTACTGTCCAAGAAACGTTCTTGAAGGAAGAGAAGCATCTCCAACTCTCAAAGACACGTATGAAGAAATAGATGAAATCATGTTTGATACACTCGACAGCCTTTTCGAAAGAACATGTTTCTCTCCTTCAGAAATAGATATTCTTGTTGTTAATGTTTCATTGTTTTCACCAATACCTTCGCTCACAGCAAGAATCATAAACAGATACAAAATGAGACAAGATGTAAAAGTCTTCAATCTTGCAGGAATGGGGTGTAGTGCAAGTGTTGTAGCTATTGATCTTGTGCAACAGCTTTTCAAAACATATGAAAATTCCTTAGGAATTGTTGTTAGCACAGAAGATCTCGGTTCTCATTGGTACTGTGGGAAAGAAAAAAAAATGATGTTATCTAACTGTCTTTTTCGTTCAGGTGGTTGTTCTATGCTATTCACAAATAAAACGGAGCTGAAACATAAAGCTATCTTGAAACTGAAACACATGGAGAGAACACAGTACGGTGCTGATGACGAAGCTTACAGTTGTTGCATACAAGTGGAAGATGAGGAAGGTTTTGCAGGTTTTCTACTAACCAAAAGTCTTGTTAAATGTGCTGCACAAGCTTTGACAGTAAATTTGCAGAGTATGGTTCCAAAGATTCTCCCACTTTGGGAACTGGTACGGTTTTTCACAGTTTCTCTACACAACAGTATCAAGAAAATTCAGTTGGAAAATATTTTTTCAGCAATTTTTAGCCACGGCGCTAAAACGGTTAAAAAACCGATATTTAATGTGTTAGGAGGTGGAATAAACTTAAAAACTGGTATAGAACATTTTTGTGTTCATCCAGGTGGTAGAGCAGTTGTTGATGGAGTTGGCAAGGGCTTAAAATTGAATGAATATGATCTTGAACCAGCTAGAATGGCGCTTCATCGTTGGGGTAATACTTCTGCTGGTGGATTATGGTATGTTTTAGGTTATATGGAAGCAAAAAAGAGACTTAAGAAAGGTGATAGAATTTTGATGATTAGTCTTGGAGCTGGTTTTAAGTGTAACAATTGTGTTTGGGAAGTGATGAAAGATTTATCTGATACCAATGTTTGGAAAGATTCTATTGAAACTTATCCTCCACCTTCACTGAATAATCCTTTTAAGGAGAAGTATGATTGGATTCATGATGATTATCTTGGCTTTGTGAGGTTAGATACTAGCAGGATGAAGATTGATTAAAAGAATTACTCATCATCTTGATTATCATACAGAAAGATATAATTTGATTGTGCTAGGAGAAACAAAGAAGGAAAACTTACATATACAAATTTTAAGAAGTTGTGGTTACTTTTTGGAATATTTGTTCTAGTTTTTTTTATGTTTAAAGATATTATAATATTGTATTATTTGGTTAGAAGAGGTGAAAAGCAAGTTTAACCTCACAACCTTGTATGCTATTGATAATGAAATAAAGTTTGTCATTAATATGTGTATATCATATTTGGTGAATATTAATTAAATATTTAAATTTATGGTAATTATAAAGACTAATCTTTCTAGACAGATCTCAATAGCACACATAAACCAAACACATTCAATTTGCACAGAACATATAAGACATGAGCTGGTTCTTCACCTCTCTTAATAAATAATGTTTCAGTCTAAAAGTACTATTTGAACTATGAAACACTCACCTACATGAGGTTCATGAAGATTGTGTTTCATTGATTACACAGGAGAGAGGATGGTGTGAACTAAAAAACCTCATCACTGGCTTAGAAAAAGAGGTGAAGCATTCAATGGTTCCGTAGTCCTTAGTTATTATGGTCATAAATATAATACTACTATGAAAAATAGGTTTCTTAGCCTCTGTGACATTATTTATTGCATTGGGTCTCTCTTTTTCCTATTCAATCATGTACTCTGCCATATTCATCAATAATAAAACGGCTGGATTTTATTTTTTCCGTACTGTACTGTGACATGCATAAATATTTTTAGTGTCGAGTTTGTAATTTCTTATGTCGAAGTAGGTATAATTCGACAAAAATAAAGATGTGTCGAAATTAACATAGTATGTGTATGTGTCGAGTTGTGTTAGATGTCAAAGTGTTAAAGTAGATTGTTTGACACAGGATTTCGACTTAGACCAAAATAGAAATTTTAAGCTTTTATAATTTTGGGTTTTACCTTATAGAGCAAGCTAGCTCAATTATAAATAGGGAGTAACCGTATCATGAATTGTAAGAAACACACAACAGAAAGTGCAGTTGAACAATTGAATAATATTTTCTAAGTTTGAGAGCAGAGAGTTACTCTGTAGAAATCATTTTTTTCTTCCTCAATTTTTGTTAAACCCTAATCTTCTTTCTTATTCAATTTTCTTTCTTCTCCTTCCATCAACAACTGCTATGCAAAATCATTCTTATAATCAAGGTGTGATTGATTCACTCAAGTGAAGAGTGAATAACAAATGATTTCGATCGGTTGATTGAATCTTGTTCATCAAGATTACCTTAGAATTACTCAAAGTTTTGGGTTAATTCCAACATCTAGTATCTAGAGCACTGGCTGAGCGATTCATGGAAAGAAAATTATGATGGCAATGAATCATCCAAACATATATTTTCCGGTGAATCTTCTGATTCTCAAGAACAATAATTATGAGAATTGTTGCAAGCAGATGAAGGTTGTTTTCTGTTATCAAGATCTTTGGGTTCTTGTGAAGGAAGGAGTAAACATCACTTGCAGAAAATGCGAAGGATCAACAAAAGACTGCATACAAAGAATTGAAGAAGAAAGATTATAAAGCTCTCTTTATAATTCATCAATGTGTTGATCTAGATAATTTTAAAAAGAGAATGGAACATTCTGGAGAAATCGTTTGGAGGCGCAGAGAAGGTGAAAGATGTGAGGTTACAAACTCACAAAAGGACGTATGAATTGCTTCAGATGGAAGTTAGTGAAAGCATAACTGATTTATTCACTAGGGTTACTAAATTGATGAATTAAATCAGGGTATGTGAATAAGTGTTGACATCAAGATCAGTTATTGCAAAGATCTTGAGGACATTGGCTCCATAGTTCGATCACGTGGTAGTAGCCATAAAAGAGTCGAAAGATTTGTTAACATTGACAAAGGAAGAGCTTCAAGGAACTCTTGAATCACAGGAACAAAGAATGAGTGAAAGAGCTGCAGGCAAGTCGAAGAATAATATGGCTTTGTGGTGAGAATGAATACTAAAAATAATGAGGCGCCGCTGATCTAACCCCTACTGATCTACCCCCTACTGATATGACCCCTACTGATCTAACCCCTACTGAGCTAACCCCTACTGATCTAACCCCTACTAAAATAATCTAACCCCTACTGATCTAACTCCTACTAAAATAATCTAACCCCTACTAAAATAAACTAACCCCTACTATATCTTTGTTAAGTGAAAATTCTACCGTGATTGTTTATGAACCTACTGAAAATAATGAGTAACCCCTACTAAAATAACCCCTACTGATCTAACCCCTACGGATCTAACCCCAAGAAACGAAACGAGTTGAAATTTTATGAATTGGAGACGGTGAAGGTAGAGACTCGGCTTGGAGATTTAGACTTGCTAAAATTTCAGCATATTTCTCAACAATCAGATTATCTCGTTCTTGATGTACCGAACGACCACTTGCCCCGTTACATTGGAGTAAGAAGCAACTTCCACCCACTTGGTGAAGTAACAGATTAAAATGTTGTTAGTTTGAAGAAAGGAGGATCGTCGTCAACATTGGGGTTGATGCATAGATTAAGAAAAGAGGATATTCTTCAGCACGAGGGTTGATGCATATATGAAGAAATGAGTTTCTTCATCAACACGGTCCCTCCTTCTTGATACGAATCAACCCTCTTGTTGGCGATGATCCTTGTGAGGCAACGAGGAAATGAATTCGAACCAAACAAGGGAAAATATATTAAGATTACTATATCTTTGTTAAGTGAAAATTCTACCGTCATTGTTTATGAACCTACTGAAAAGGATATATAACCCCTACTAGGATATATAACCCCTTCTGAAATTTTTTGCAATTTTCCGCTTCTATACGGAATGACGGTCGCCCTTTGCACACGGTGATCACGGTTTGTTCCTGGAGCGAACAGATTCTTGAGGCTGTGCAGGTGTGGGACTCAGTGGTAACCGGTTACTCCAAAACCAGTAACTGTATGTTAATCGTTAATTCAGTAACCATATCGATAGATGCTAATACTAACATTATACGAATTAATAACTACCTAGTGACTCCTCGGTAAATCGAGCTGCGTCGAGGCAGAGAAGTTCTCGAAACACTCTTCCTGGTCCGTTTCGCCTTTTTTGTAACGGTATTACTTGCACTCACATCATTGCTAACATTGTCTTTCTCGATTTGCTTTTGCGATTTTTTCGCCATTGGACAAATAACTCTCTAGCTTTTGCATTTGCATTGCATTGTGGGTAATTCGATCTTTTTTCCTTTCTTTGGACAAATAAAAGACCGGTTGTAATGAATTAAGGTTCAAGCTCATCAATAGCTTGGTATCCAATTTTCACCGCGACAGGGGTAGTATAGCCTGTCTAGGGATTTGGATTTCGTGCCTTTTGTCCATTAGATATATTCAACCATTATGATAAAAATGAATGTATTAGTTTTTCTTAAATTAAATGAAATAATTAATTTGACTAGAAATTATATGGTATGTATATAGTTAACTATCGTTGAAAAGAAAGATACAAATTGATGGTTGAATATATCTAACGAACATGAGTCTTTCCCGCATGAAAGGTAGGAAATCCAGATCTAGAAGTATAGTATAGATTTGACAAATTAGAAAAGTGGAATCCTAATTCAATTTACATGTGTTTGTAAGTTTAGAGGTTGAGTTAAATATTAAATAAGTAAACCTGATATCAAATTAAGAAAAGGAACCAACTCGATGACCCTAAGTGAGGTCAAGTCCAGTGATCTAAATAATCTCGTGTCACGCCCGTTAGGATCCGCCGAAGACAAATCAAATTTGGAAATTACAGAATTGGATTTTGACATTAATAGTGATGCTCAAAAGGAAGCTATTGTTCAAATTACTTAAACAATTTTGGTCGTATATTGTCATGCAAGCCACATAGGAGTTTTATTTTCATCTTTTGCTGCAACTCGACTTATATATTGTGAACATCGAAGTTGTCAAAAAACTTGATAACTTCTCGTTGAACTGGAATATAATCCTTCTGATTGTTTTCTTCTCTAATCATGGAAAATCCCATTGTAACACCCGAGACCGAAAATGAGAGTGGTTACATGTAACACCCGAGGGCGAATGAGTGGTTGTCAATGCACAAGGCATGATAATGAGAAACTCATGGCAGCTTCTAGGAAAAAAAAATCAAATTCACATTGGAATGAGAGGGATCTAGAGGTTGTGCAGGTATGAGACTACAAAATTTCTCATGATAAGTCGCATGATATGAATGTTGATACCGATAAGTCACTTCATATGAATAACACTATAAATAAATCACCTAGAGTGAATGTTGTTGATGATCAGTCACTTAATGTTAGTATTGTTGGCAAAAACCTTCAGGAAAAAGGATTTGAAATTTTTTTCTTGAAAAGAAGCCAAGGATAATAGGAAAACCTTGAAGCTTGTATCTGGTTTGGCAAACACTTTAAAGTAGAAGAACAAGGAATTGGAACAAACAGCAAGCAAGTATGATGAGGTTAATGTGTCACTAACCAAATTAATCAAACAAAAAAAGGAGATGATTGAACACTTTAACAAAGCTATGTTGCTACTGAAAGTGAATTGTTCCAATTAATATCAGTATCCTATTTTACTATATTTAGAAGAGAAGCATGACAAAATAAAATACATATATACTAGTGCTGTTGTGACTGACGAATGATGTCCATCGGGTCTCCTCCTCGACTGACCCTGGCTCGATCCCTCGCACAGGCTCCCCTCTGAGCAAGCTCAATAATCCTCTCCATGACACGTCTAACCTCAGAGCCCTCCAGGAAATGGCCGTCTGAAATGGACTGTCGCGCTATCTGCTTTATCTCAGTACAGATAGGTACGACATCCTGCGACCGATCCAGCTCGTCCAAGATCTCCTGATGAGCAGGCTTGGGTGGCGTTCCCTCAGCAGGGGGCGTCATCAATGGATGTGACACCTGATAGTACCAGATAATGTACCCGGCAGCCACACTCCAGTCTCTCGGCGCTCTGGTCCATCGTTGATAGCAGATACGTTTGGATGTCAGCATATCTCGCACGTATCTCTCTGCCGGTCAGGCCCATAGGTGCAGACTCATGAGGCATCTTGGGGATCGTCTGGACGAAATCGAACTGGCACAAGACACGCTCCGGTAGGTATCGAGCAGTGTCAGTCGAATTGCATGCCAACCAGCCGGAGAACAGACATGCCTCATCGAACTGTCGCATCACACGGTGCAAGGCATATGCGTTGTATAAGACGTCCTCCGGAGCCATCTGATCCAAATATAGCCTGTGGGGTTCGGGAGCCTGGTTCCCTCTGAGCAGAACAAAGGCGGCAGCACGTGGCATCTGCTGAGTATACCCAGGGACAGGGCCCCATCCATGTATACTGGGAAAGTGCTGTAATATCCAGGCCTAAAATGGAATGGAAAAATAAAATCGGTGTGACATAGTATAATGAATATAGAAAATGAAAGCACGGGTTCAAATAGTTTAAGATATACATAGGTGTAAGGTAACACCGTATCATACCACCATCCTTGGACTTTGCCTTTGATTGCCATAATTTCACTCACAGTAGCGATTATGTCGTCATTTAGTTTGACCATATTGACTTCATTTTTTGATTTGTTGTTCCTGCAATCTCGAGCATAGTGTCCAGGTTTTCTGTAACACCCTTCTAAACCCCACAAATAAAATGTGCATAATCAGAGTAAAACTAACATGCATTCGGAAAGGGCGTCACACATAACTTTCAACATATCAAAACCACCTGTCATGCTCATTAATACTTCAATAAGTAATCATGCTTTAAAAAATTTCACTTTCCATGTAGCAGCGGATTCATTAATCTAATAATATTTATAAAGAAACATTTGTTTTCACCACATAAGTCAACAACACTCGGGCACTAAGGCCAACCTCTTATTATTTCAATAAATATGAAAACATAATTTAGAGTACATCACGTAACTCTAAAACATAAACCAATCAATCCCAGTGTTACATGACCAGAGCATGACTCGACCCAACATAATAAAAATACTAAACTGCTGCACCAACAGCGACTTCGCAACAACGAACAACTCTACTCTTATACCTGCACGATGTTATGTAGGACATTATTCCAGCAGAACGGTGAGAAATATTATTATAATAACAATGCATATAATCATGTATTAATGCACAAGTACCGAATACATATATTCCACATTTTCTCACCTCAATTTATTATAATTCATCATGTACGTCACAACATATGTATAAACAAACATGGATAATTTACCAAGCATATTCATCATTTCACATATCCATAAATCTCAATATTATCCACATGACATACACATATCATATTTCATTCTCCCATTCACTATTACACCTTCACAAGTCTCATATCAACATTTCACGCTAATAAGCATACTTTCATACTACAATCATGTATTTACATTTCTCAATTACACAAGTAATGCACATACGCATGTTCCACAATTCACACCATATTTCATCATAACTCGTCATATACTTTACAAAGCATACATATATAAACAAATATGGACAATTATCAAACATATCCATAATTCTCATCTTTCCACATAAGCATCTCTTCATGCATATGTCATATATCAATGTGACTCAACAACTCAATGCAACTCATGCAATGCGGTACCGACTCTCGTTATCATTTTTCGGTTTTTACATTAAATCGGGTCCACTCTTCTAGACCGATAACCCGTTATCATTTTATTTCAAACAATGCAGACATATATTCATCATATGTTCCCATGCATCATTCATAACATCGTGCCAACGGCAACATATTCAATCACAATCATCAACTTGCATTTTTAACCAATTTAAACAACGCACTATATATGCCAAACGGCCATATTTCATAACAATCAAAGTATTCATAAAATCAACATTATCACTACATTACCAAGCAATGCACGCATATCCATTACTATGCTCCCATGCATCCTTCACATATAATCGCATACAACACGTATGTATACACAATATCATGCCAACGACAATCAACCTCATTACATATCATCATACATTCTTATTCAAATTAAACAATGCATTTATAATTGTCAAAAGACCACATTTCACAATAAGTTCATAATCTAGGATTCACGTCATACGGCTACCCACAACACATATATAACAGCATATAACTTTTCATTCCATTAAGAATCGAACCCGATCGAACCACAACACAACATGGAATGAAATCACAGAAAAATAAAATGCTGTCATGTTCGCTACTGCCTCGCCTAGCGAGCAGCTAGCGAACCTTCGCTACATGTTCGCCTAGCGAACTGCTAGCGAACCCAAACAGAGGCTACAGACCTCACTCGCTACCTTGTTCGCCACAGCGAACCATTCGCTATCCCGTTCGCTACCCAGCGAAGGAACCTCTCACATTCTGTTTCCACTCGCCACTAGCTCGCTAGGCGAGGACCCAACGAGCGTTCGCGACCAGCTCGCCTAGCGAACAGCTAGCGAACGTCTGCGAACCTGAATTTTCCCACTGTTCAGAAATTCCAACTCTCTCCAAAATCGACCGATTTTCATCCAATCAGTTTCCATAATCTTAGTATAACCATACCCGACTAAACTATACTACTTATTCTCGATTTTAACCGTTTAAACTTCGATTTACACTGATTAAATCCATTTTGCCCTAAATGAAAAATGGTGGAAAACTCACAACGACCCAATCCAATCATACATAATCATACACATTGCTAAGATAATAATGTTTCTCACCCTTACCTTGATTAAATCGAAGCTTTGGATCGGATCTTGATGATTTTCCAAGTTTTCCTCTTATCTTCCTCTTTCTCTTCTCTTCCATTTTCTTTCTCTTATGTTTTCCTATCCATCTATTTTCCTTCCACTTATCCTTATATACCTTCCATTATTTTCTTTCCATCACATTTCCCTTCTCTCAAAATATCTACTAATCAATTTCTCATAAAATATCCACTTGACCCTTTATTCACCAAAATATCTCATCTTATCATTAATTGGATAGTATCTAGTAATCCCACATTATTCTACCAAATAGAATAAATCAGTTAAATCCAATAACTCACATAGATCAAATAAATCCAATTAATTAGTACAATTAATCCACTATTTGAAAATTGGGCTGTTACAACCCTCCCCCACTTTAGGAATTTTCGTCCTCGAAAATGTCACCTGATCCAAATAACTCTGGATACGATTCTCGTATCCTAATCTCCCAAATTACCTCCACCAAAGGAATCCCTTTACCTCGAAGTTGCTTCTCGTTCATCAACCTGAACTAGCAATGCCTCAACAGTCAAATCATCTCTTACTTGTATACTATCCACCTGAATCAATGTACCTCCTCAGCTTAGACACATGAACACATCATGCAATTCCCACAAGCGAAAACGGTAAAACAGTCTAACATGCTATTTTTTCCACGCTTCCACTGCGCCACTCTGATACAGATCAACAAAACACAGTGGGTGCTTCCGAGACCTCAATCTCAACCAACACCAGTTACTATCGTAACTCTCAAAACATGTCCTTTCTTGGATCCTTTTGATCTTTTCAATCGTCTCTTGCACAATCTCAGGTCCAAGTACAAAACTCTCGCTGGACACACATCAACACAAAGGAGTCCTACACCCCATACAAAGCCTCATACGATGTCATTCCTATACTTAGAATGAAAGCGGTTATTGTAGGTAATTCAATCAACGACAATAAACTATCCCCTGATCCATCTTGATCCAACACTCAAGCTCTCAACAAATCTTCTACACAATGAATAATCCTCTTTGTCTGTCCATTCCGTCCACGGACGCTAGTCAGAGTTCAACTTCAACATGGCACCCAAACACACCTGCAAACCTTTCCAAAATCTCAATGAAAAACTCAGATTCTCATCTAACCGAATGATTCACCCTCACTGGTAAGTAACGAGTTACTCTTGTTAATCCATTCTTAACCGTTCCAATCAAATCATACTCCTTCAAATTCTTCAGAAAACCCGACACAAAATCCATGGGAATACTATCCCATCCCACTCAGAAATATTCAACAGTTGTATCAGACCCAACAGTCTCTTATATTCACACTTCGACTCCCAACAAGTTTAATCAGCATATACAACCCCAATCACTTCTCTCTATCTATGGTCATCAAAACAATTTCTTTAAATTCGGTCACATCCTCATAGCATCTGGATGGATACTCAATCTACCTCAATGTCCTTCTTCTAGAGTACTCTTATCCAACTCACACTATTGGAACACACACACTATCACGACATTTCATGGCACCATTTCCATAAATCTGAAAATCAGCTCTTCGACTTTAATTCCTTAAATTCAATCAATCTATTAACTCAAATTAGAATTCTGACCTACTTGAATCTCATCGAGAATACCAATAGTCAGTTTCAATATACAAAGCTCAATCCCATAAGAAGTCTCTTCACAGATCAAACTCACATCCTGGATTTGCTTAATCAGTTCTAACTTCCTTACCATCATCATCGGTATATACAGAAATTTTCCAGTTCGATACTTCAGCTACCACGTTGTCTCGCCCGAATGGTAATTCAACCAAAACCATATTCCTTCAGAAATCCCAATTATTTCCCCTGCATCATATTCAACTTCTCAAATCAAACAAATACCTTAAGCTCTTAAGATCTCCAACCATCTTAAATCTCAACTAAACAATTGAGGCTTCCAAACTCTAGCACAACACACAACAACAACCAACTCTAAATTGCTTGTCACATAATTCCCTTTATGTACTTTAAGCTGCCTTAACGCATAACTAAACAAGCTGATGTTGCACTTAACATACCTCCCAATCATATCGGCAAAGCATCATAACACAACAAATAGTTATGTCGGATTCGGCGAAATCAATACACGAGATGTTGACAGCTTTCCCAAAAACTCTTCGAACTTTCTTCATAGTGACATACCACTACTTCTTCTCCAATACTGATAACTCAAGTTCCCGATGCTCAACATGATCCTCTATACTCTTCGAGTATATCCAAATATCATTGGTTACGCCACCATTAACTTACCCAATTAAGTATGGAAAATCCCATGCCAAACGGACACTCAATTTGTGAGTCATGGCGGAAATACAAACCGCACTTACTACAACAACCAAACATATTCCATCAATAAATACTTAATTCCATGTCACTACTTCACCATCGCATAAAGCATTGTAATAACTTTCCGCGCTTCTAATCTTGCGTCATTCTGAGTTACGGTACTCCCGTTACGACAAAAATACGAAAACAACATTTCCGCACTTAGAAGGCCATTCAACACATCTTCAACTCTTGAAATGTTTAAAGGTATAATTATACCAATATAGTATCCCCCACTTTATTTCCTTTAATAATCACCAGAAGTCACTATCCACCCTTTATATACTTGACTTCACACTATGTTGCCGCAACACACACACCAGACACAAGTCTCAAAACTACTCAATTAGTTTAATTCCTTGACTATCCAAATAGACATACAATATGGAGCTCTTAATATCGGACTAGTTCCCGTAACTAAGTCAATCACAACTCCACTTCACATCCTGGTTGTATATCACTATCTTGTCAGAATAACTTCCAGACAACCATAATTAATCGGCAAACCGCCAACTTCCCACTTTCGTTAACACTCAAAATTTCCATCAAAATGAAACATATCATCACTGTCCTGCGCCGACTCATCAAAACAATTCTTCAGCACTTGGCTTAACTCCAAACAATTCACTGCTCACGTCATCTAAGCTTGCAAGACACGTCTATCCCATCCAACACAATCCCAACTACTATCAACAAGAGATTAAGGGTGATCAGTTTCTCAATTTGTCAATAGACAGTCGAAATCATAGTGGGGCATAAACCATCTTTACCAAACTATAATAGCATTTAATCACACACTGAGCTACAACTCCACACTTGCAGCATCCTGGAGAATCATACGTTTCTTCCCCCACTTCGATCACTCCCACTTCTGCAGACAAAGGTTGAACAACAAACATGTATCGACAGTGTTTTCACACACATGTCGTATACAAGGGAACAAATAACATTAGACAACTTGGTCGGACGGACCGACCTGCTCTGATACCACTTAATGTAACACCCTTCTAAACCCCACAAATAAAATGTGCATAATCAGAGTAAAACTAACATGCATTCGGAAAGGGCGTCACACATAACTTTCAACAAATCAAAACCACCTGTCATGCTCATTAATACTTCAATAAGTAATCATGCTTTACAAAATTTCACTTTGCATGTAGCAGCGGATTCATTTATCTAATAATTTTCATAAAGAAACATTTGTTTTCACCGCATAAGTCAACAACACTCGGGCACTAAGGCCAACCTCTTATTATTTCAATAAATATGAAAACATAATTTAGAGTACATCACGTAACTCTAAAACATAAACCAATCAATCCCAGTGTTACATGACCAGAGCATGACTCGACCCAACATAATAAAAATACTTAAACTGCTGCACCAACAGCGACTTTGCAACAACGAACAGCTCTACTCTTATACCTGCACGATGCCATGTAGGACATCATTCCAGCAGAAGGGTGAGAAATATTATCATAATAACAATGCATATAATCATGTATTAATGCACAAGTACCGAATACATATATTCCACATTTTCTCACCTCAATTTATTATAATTCATCATGTACGTCACAACATACGTATAAACAAACATGGATAATTTACCAAGCATATTCATCATTTCACATATCCATAAATCTCAATATTATCCACATGACATACACATATCATATTTCATTCTCCCATTCACTATTACACCTTCACAAGTCTCATATCAACATTTCACGCTAATAAGCATACTTTCATACTACAATCATGTATTTACATTTCTCAATTACACAAGTAATGCACATACGCATGTTCCACAATTCACACCATATTTCATCATAACTCGTCATATACTTTACAAAGCATACATATATAAACAAATATGGACAATTATCAAACATATCCATAATTCTCATCTTTCCACATAAGCATATCTTCATGCATATGTCATATATCAATGTGACTCAACAACTCAATGCAACTCATGTAATGCGGTACCGACTCTCGTTATCATTTTTCGGTTTTTACATTAAATCGGGTCCACTCTTCTAGATCGATAACCCGTTATCATTTTATTTCAAACAATGCACACATATATTCATCATATGTTCCCATGCATCATTCATAACATCGTGCCAACGGCAACATATTCAATCACAATCATCAACTTGCATTTTTAACCAATTTAAACAACGCACTATATATGCCAAACGGCCATATTTCATAACAATCAAAGTATTCATAAAATCAATATTATCACTACATTACCAAGCAATGCACGCATATCCATTACTATGCTCCCATGCATCCTTCACATATAATCGCATACAACACGTATGTATACATAATATCATGCCAACGACAATCAACCTCATTACATATCATCATGCATTCTTATTCAACTTAAACAATGCATTTATAATTGTCAAAAGACCACATTTCACAATAAGTTCATAATCTAGGATTCACGTCATACGGCTACCCACAACACATATATAACAGCATATAACTTTTCATTCCATTAAGAATCGAACCCGATCGAACCACAGCACAACATGGAATGAAATCACAGAAAAATAAAATGCTGTCATGTTCGCTACTGCCTCGCCTAGCGAGCAGCTAGCGAACCTTCGCTACATGTTCGCCTAGTGAACTGCTAGCGAACCCAAACAGAGGCTACAGACCTCACTCGCTACGTTGTTCGTCACAGCGAACCCCCAGCGAACCATTCGCTATCCCGTTCGCTACCCAGCGAAGGAACCTCTCACATTCTGTTTCCACTCGCCACTAGCTCGCTAGGCGAGGACCCAACGAGCGTTCGCGGCCAGGTCTCCTAGCGAACAGCTAGCGAACGTCTGCGAACAAGAATTTTCCCACTGTTCAGAAATTCCAACTCTCTCTAAAATCGACCGATTCTCATCCAATCAGTTTCCATAATCTTAGTATAACCATACCCGACTAAACTATACTACTTATTCTCGATTTTAACCATTTAAACTTCGATTTACACCGATTAAATCCATTTTGCCCTAAATGAAAAATGGTGGAAAACTCACAACGACCCAATCCAATCATACATAATCATACACATTGCTAAGATAATAATGTTTCTCACCCTTACCTTGATTAAATCGAAGCTTTGGATCGGATCTTGATGATTTTCCAAGTTTTCCTCTTATCTTCCTCTTTCTCTTCTCTTCCATTTTCTTTCTCTTATGTTTTCCTATCCATCTATTTTCCTTCCACTTATCCTTATATACCTTCCATTATTTTCTTTCCATCACATTTCCCTTCTCTCAAAATATCTACTAATCAATTTCTCATAAAATATCCACTTGA
Source organism: Lathyrus sativus (assembly GCA_963859935.3). Taxonomy (NCBI): domain Eukaryota; kingdom Viridiplantae; phylum Streptophyta; class Magnoliopsida; order Fabales; family Fabaceae; genus Lathyrus; species Lathyrus sativus. The sequence continues at coordinate 676,350,501 of OZ012740.1, forward strand.
CCCTTTATTCACCAAAATATCTCATCTTATCATTAATTAGATAGTATCTAGTAATCCCACATTATTCTACCAAATAGAATAAATCAGTTAAATCCAATAACTCACATAGATCAAATAAATCCAATTAATTAGTACAATTAATCCACTATTTGAAAATTGGGTTGTTACATTTTCCACAAACAAAGCATCCACCTTTCGGATCCTTCTGACCGCCATAATTCTTGAACTTGTTGTGTTCCTTTTTTGGTCCGAGATGACTTTTCATGCCATCATGTTTCTTCTTTCCTTTGATGTTCACAGCATTGGCTTTGGAAAGACCTACAACTTCTGATTTTTCCCTCTCCTTCGATTCCTCCTCGATTCGAAGATGTTTCTGGATTTTTATCTAAAGAGAAATCCTCAGAACTGTGCAGCAGTTTCTTTCTATAGCCTTTCCACGACGATGGCAACTTTGCAATGATTGCACCGACTTGAAAAGTTTCAGGGATGTCTATCTAACTGCTTTTATCTTATTCACAAGGACTTGCAACTCGTGCACTTGGGGAAGGATGGGCTTAGAGTCTATAAACTTGAAATCAAAATATTTAGAAATTAAAAACTTCTTCGTACCTTCTTCTTCGGCCTTGAACTTAAACTTGAGTGCTTTCCAGATTTCTGTTGCAGACGGGTTATCCGTATAGAGGTCGTACAGTCGATCATATAGCGTATTCAGGATGTGTCCACGACATTGTAGTTCGTCCTCCTTACGTTTCTTGCGCTCCTTTTTTAGTTCATCAAAATCCTCCGCCGTTGGTTCTGGAATCGGTGCCAATTCAGGATCTAAGACATAGTAAACTTTCAGAGCAGTTAGAAGGAATGTCATATTGTCCTTCCATCTCGTATAGTTGGTTCCATCAAAGCGATCCAATTTGACAAGATCATGGTTCATGACTTTGATACTTGAAACAGCAGCGTCGGAAGCCATTTAATAAATACTTTTAAGACTGTTAGATATTTTGGAGAAGTCGAATGGATCCAGACTGAATTGTGAACGGAATCACTTTCCTTAAAAGTATTTCAAGCATACTCTCGATTTGTCTTAGAGTTGGAATGGCAAGAATACCCAGGATAAGTCAGCCTTACTCGAGTCTGCACAAGACCGATGAAGAACTCAAATGTAAGGAAGTACATTCTGGAATTTATTAGAGGATGTATTATTTTTTGAGATGATGATTTTGAAATCAGACACATGTATTTATAGGCTATGCATGTGTTGTTTCACAAGTTTGCAACTCTTGATGAAACAACACATTTTTAGCATATATTACAATGGTTCACCTATAATAATATAATACACCACTTCATGAAGTGTTGTGTATTTTGAATTTTAAATTCAAACTTTCAGTAGCCTGAGACAAATTTAACTTCACTTCCACTGGTGGATGTTAGTGCAAAAACTGACCAAAATTCCTTTCGGACAGTTTTAACATTAAACATCCACTGGTGAATGTTAGTGCTAAAACTGACCAAAATTTCCTTTAGACGGATTTAAAGGTAAATTCCACTTTTGTCTATTGGGCATTTTTATCATATTTAACTTTGTCATATTGGAACAACACCCATGGCAATTATTGTTCATAATTTCCAACAGGCCAGGTATTCAATTCTCTAACACTCTAAACTTGTACTTGCTCACTCTTTACTCGGTTTCTTACTTTAGCATCGGAGTGCCTTGCTGGTACACCCCCTCCTCTCTCCATCACCCATGCTTCAACCACGCTCGACGTCGGCCATATCGATCCTGATCTCCAGGTACGATCAGGTGGCGCCGTATGTGGATATTTAGTAGATCCGCCACTTTCAGCTTTCCTCATTTTCTCCTCCTCGGTCATCAGGACCGCCCAGAGCCTTCCCACAATTAATAATAATATTTACTTTATTATATTAATCTTATTATCGTAACTTTCCTTTCTATTTATTTATTATATTTGTTTATTATTATTATTATTATTTTATTTATTTAGAAATCAAACATAAGATTTTTAGCAGAATCATAGTAAGTTAATAGTTCCCCCACTAATGGAACTAGCAGGTCTGGATTTACGACTGGAAGGAAGTTAAAGAGATAAATATCAGTTCTTTTGACCTCCTCTATGATGAATCGTTTGTTAACGAATACAAAGATGAATTAATCAAAAGTTGGACGGTTTTGAATACAAAGATGAATTAATCAAGAAGCAAAATGGTTGAGGGATCTTCTTTTGGAAGTTCCATTGGCTAAAGACAATGTTTCAAAAGTAATGATACATTGTGATATCCAAACCACTTTAGCAAGAGCATTCAGCGAAGTGTACAATGGAATGTCTAGGCATATAAGACTTAGACATTCGTTCGTGAGAAAATTGATTAAGGATGGAATCATCTCACTCACCTATATACGAACAAGCTATAATTTGACTGATCCATTTACTAAGCCACTGGTCAGAGACTTAGTAAAAACAACCTCGAGAGACATGGGGTTGAAACTCCTTGAATAAGAGTTCCGACAACGGCGGCAACCCAATCTTATGTTAATAAAATATTAACTTCAAGATTCAATGGGTAACAACAAGTCGTTGATTTGGATGTAAGTCATACATTGGGTAATAATATTGACAATTTTGACTAGAGGGTTGAGGCATTTGATTTTGCATGGTACGTAGAAACAAATAGAATCACATTGCATGCCCACTTTATCTTATATAAATATAAAAACACACACATTACATATTAACAATATTCTTATTATTATTTTTATTTTCTTAATTAATATAAAAAAAAATTATATAAGATTTTTCCCTTACCACGTAATCAACATAGCTCGTCATATAAATTTCACCTTAATCCTAAATAAATCTTTTTATTTCACTCAAACACCAACGTCATAAAAATAATAATTATATCATCTTCTTTGGTTAAACGAATATAATTATTGGGGAGTTATACTAAGGATATTTTCAGGTCTGGAGAGGAGACTGAGATGTGACGAAAAACTTGAATAAAGTAACAGCTTGCAGCAACTTCCATCAGATGTGGAGAAGTTATCTCATAAACTCGCTGATCATCGCAAAAATAAAAAAATTTCTCTTCAGCAAGTTGATGATTATCTCGAGTATTTTTTTAATGGATTTGAGAAAAAAAAAAACAAATGGCGAGAGCTCAAACATGGTTATTCTTGGGAGAGGACGACCAAATTGATTATCATAAAAATAAACGTTTCATTGATGAGTAAGTCTGTTCTTCACTTCTTCTAACTTTTATTTATTTATTTAATTAAAAGAAAGGACATAACTTTTATTTATTTATTTAATTAAAAGAAAGGACATAGCTTTTATTTGTTTGCTGCTAAGTTGTGTTTTGGAATGATACATAATTGTGTATCCACACACTTGACATGTTGTTTCATAAGTTAGTTTATATAATATATACTTTGATATGTGCTTGTTGTTTCATTGAGAAACACTAATTTCTTCAATATAGTTCAAAGAGGAGAAAACCTAAACAAATGTGAAACAAGAAATTGGTAACAAAGGGAATTTGAGTGAAATAAAGAGATTATCGCTTACCTAAAAGCTTCACGAGAGAATCGACGAGAGATTCAAAGAGGAATAGACCCACGAGCTTGATGTGCTTGGAGACTGAGAGACGAAGCTTGAAGACTGTGATTGTGCTTTGCGAAGCTTGAAGACGGAGCAAAAATAAAATAAAAAATTCAGTTCAAAATCATTCATAAAAAAATAAATAATAAAAAACAAAATATCAATATGGATATTGAATTTGTGAATCGGATACCATTTTTTTTAAAAACTAGTATAATACTCGTGCGTTTGTACGGATTGAGGCGTTGCCGATTATTGATAGGATAACATTTTCGTAAGTAGAAATAATGATTAATGTTACTTATATAATTTATTTTTATTTACACTTTTTCTATTAATATAGTGCAAAAAAATATTTAAGTAATAATATTTAGTTTTTTTCTACCACGTCATCACCTTTAAACTCATCATCATCCTCACTTAACGCTAGAGTTTCATCAGCTTTAAACGACACTGTTTTAGCCTTAATTATGTTTGTGATGATAACCCATATTGATTATAATTATTAAAAATTTGGAACGTTAGTTCCCTCGTGATAACTAGGTCCCTTACTAATTTTAACTTGTGTGCTCCCGTACCTGATATGGGTATTTACACCGGTATGATCTTAAAAAAAAAAAAGAATAGTTTTAAAAAGAAATTTATATTTCAATTTTATTAATTGAAAATAACAAGTTTCAAGGTTTAAAAAAAAAACACGTTTCAATATTAACAATATCTATACACAGGAGTCAAGTAATGTATTCCTCATTTCCTCATATCTAATCACTTTTTATTTTACTATGAAAAACGAAATACAATGATCAGAACTTCGAAAAAGGTAGCTATCATTTGCAGTATATTCACCCAGAAATTAGGATGCCTTGAACTTCTTCAACATTTGCAGTATATTCACCCAAAAATTAGGATGCCTTGAACTTCTTCAACATTTGCAGTATATTCACCCAAGAGATCTCTTTCTCTTTCAGACACAAGGTCTTGGTAAGACCTAAATGTAAGATAAATGTACAATTTCGCTTATGCATGTGCATAATTGAAGGCTTTTTCACATGAATGTGCGAAACTGCACATGGAATTCAATTTGCACATGTATGTGCGTTTCTGGGCAAAGTTCCATTTCAAATTTCACTGATGCATCTGCGTAATTAAACTTAGCTTTTTTCACATGCATGTGCGAAACATAGCTTTGGAAGATGAGATTTGGATCACTTATATTTTTGTTGGTTATAGATGCAGGAGGAGAACGTGGATCAAAGTAGTTGTACTCTTTCCTTAAGTTCCACCCTTACTCAGTGTACAAGTTAGGTTGGAAAATTGATTTAATTTCTCATATTGTTTTTTATTGTTGTTGCTTGTCTAATTTTCATTTATATGTCTCTTAAGGAACAACGACAGTGCAGCATAAGAAAAGAACCCGGGATAGTGAAATCATAGAATACAAAAATGATGCCCAGGCGTTGGAAGAACTCCTTGAGGTTTGTGAGGAGAAGGCGAGAAGGATACTTCCCTCCACATCAGATAGAATGAGAATTAGAGAGTATAGGAAGGAGAGGGGTTTTGCGGGGCCTGTAGCACTGCAATATGGTGAAGATTTGACTGCTCTAGGAATTACTGATGATGAGAAGGCTTGGTTACTCCAAAAATTTAATTCAGACTCTGTTGAATATTTATCTTTGGCAAATCAGCCTCTTCAAACAAGACTCCATTTTTTTCGGAGAATTCTTCAACATGCTGATATTACTACACATGAAACCGAATATTCCAGCCACCAGTCCTCCACTGCCAAGTATTCTAAAAGAAGAAAAGAATCAAGGATCAATTCCTAGGTACACATTTCCTTTGCAAAATCTATTTTTTGACTTTTTCAAAATCTATTTTGACCCCTGGATTTCTTTAACATTAAGCATTACAAAGAAGTGGCTATAACAAGAGAAACTACTTCATACCCTACAATTTCACCATGTTTTTAAGGCTACTGGATCAACATGGTAATTGAATGATGGAATGCTTTATATCAGTAACGATTATTCTACTTTTAATACAGATTGTATTGTACGTGTAGGCTAGGTTGTGATGCTCATATTGCTGTTGCCCCAGGTGCTGCATGTCTGCCTCTGCTGCCCCAACTGGCCTCGGATTCTATTAGGCACTTGGATTATGTTATTTAGAGCTTGTGTGTGTTACTTTAGTTGTGATTTATGTTTTATCACTCGTGCTTATGAACTTATGTTTATTGGAGATTTTAGAATATACCGTTTCGATGCTCAAACAATGATTAAAGAATTGTTTGCTTCTTCTGCTCTTATATTATAATTTCAATTGATAATTAACATTATAGCCCGTATTTTAAACGGGTTTTTCCGGATCGGGCAAAAAAACCCTAAAAAAAATCCGAGCATAAATATTTTAAATTGTTATAAAACCATTCATGTTTTCATATAAGAACTTAAACTCTTAAAAGACTTCATTATGGCATGAGAACAGACCCTAAAGAATGAATAGTCATGATGAGTTCAATGCATGTCACCCCTTCTTCAACAAGTGCTAATAAGGAGGCTAAGAACAAAGGCACTTTTATATGCTAATGTTTCCTTTTGTCCTTAGTCTGATGTTGCCTAAGAGCTCAAGAAGGGTCAAAATCAAAATTCGAACTCACTTGCTCTATATGCTACACCACATTATGCTAGGAAAATCAATACTAGAGCTCGCAACAGAACAAACTACTGCAAGGTATCAAATAATAACTCACTTGCTCTATATGCTACACCACATTATGCTAGGAAAATCAATACTAGAGCTCGCAACAGAACAAACTACTGCAAGGTATCAAATAATAACCCATTAACAACACTTGAAATCTAATTATCCAAAGAAAAATACATAAGTCCAACATCAGATTCAAATTGAAGATGTATTATTCTATCTCTTAGACATTGGATTGAAGTTACGCGGGTACATCTCTAAGTAAAGAAATTTTGATGATGTACCATAGTTCAAACCAATCCAAACTTGATTCGATTGAAATATAACTTCAATGGAAAAGGAAAAGTAATCAGACAGACAGAACAATTATCACCTAATGATGTGGCACACGGATCAAAAGTACCAAAGATAGTTGAATGATATATTGCCTTATACCATCGGCAAATTTCAAGATAATCATTGTTGTGGGAATAATACCTAATCATCAAACTTTGCTATAGCATCGACAGATTCAGTGCATCACCTATTTTTGACGAAATAAATATTAAGTTTGATGTAAAATATAACATACAATATATTAAAAATTAATATTTTGGAATGACAATTATCAATTATAAGTACATTAAAAATACTATTTTTTAGTTAAAATAAATCTATGCATAAAAATAGAAAAAGAAACCACGATAAAAAATAAGCATAAAAGTAATAATCGCAGATCATCTGTCAAGACTCCCAGTAAAAGTACAGAGCCAAGACAGATATGTGATAAAGGAAGAATTTCCTGACGAGCAATTGCCAGTGATAACATAACTTTAAAAAGAAAAAAAAAAAAGAATTGAAATGAAACTGCCAGTGGAATGGAACATTACAGGAACATATTTGATGTCCTGCAAAAATTTAATAAACTTCTCCTGAGCAGGAACCACTCTCGCTGGATTTGTTAGAATCTCGAAAGAAGGCTCAGGCTCAGATTTCTTCTCCGTTGGGCTAACGCGCGAAAAAGAAATGTTAATATTATCTTTAAAAAAATACATTAAAAAAGGTTTGCAGTAAACAAATATAATCTTAATAAACATGTTTTCTATTCAAACCATAGTTTTGTTTGTCTTAATCACTGTGCGTATTGACCGATTGAGCTTGCTAGAAGGTACTTGCGAGAATGTTTGCGTTTGTAAAAAATTTAGCAGTTTCACTTTTTCTTACAACTGTTTTACTTTCATACTTACTGATTTACTATCTTCCTTAAATAATTAGGTGCGCTCTTTAGTTCCTAATTTATTCAAAGTTGAGTTTTCTTCCTTGTATAACCTGAAGTCACTGAAAGTAACATATTTACCTTCATCCACACTAAATAATGTTTTATGCAGTATATTAGTCACCGAAGGATATTATATCTTATATTCTATACTTATACCGATACGGTAACCCTAAATCTAAGCTTAGACCAATCTGGTGAAATATACAAGCTTTAACATTTACTTTCTTATGTTATTGTGTTGATTAATTTGTTGCTATTTAAAGAACCAAACTTAAACTCGAAAAAGTTTTAGTTTGTCTTAAAACACAATTCAACCTCCTTCTTGTGTCTTCACACCTTCAATCTACTTTAAAATTCAATCAAAGCTCACGGTTACAAATGCTCATCTGCAAGATACAGGTATGAACAGAGAACTCTATTGTTTTAAAGTATCATCGTATGATTTATAGAACTATTATGATTACAGTAGTGAATAACATTTCAAATAACTCTGCCCTACTAGTTGTGATGCTCTTAAAAGAAACATGTTTAATATGTTAGTAAAAATAGGCTCTAGGGAAAACCATGTAGTGCATGAAGTATTCTGTTTGTGAACTTGGATTTGTTAATTATTAGTAAGTGTATCAGGTTTACGTCTAAATGAAAATGGACATCTTTTTTCAACTATTGACTTCTCTGCATCTGTCATGAACAAAATGAATGGTGCACTAAACTTCACTCTATCACCTAATTTCAAAAAGCATTTTCTTGTTGTCATAGTGGTGGACGATATTTTATCACGATCTGAATTATGTTGAGACTCAAGGCAATTTGATGTGGGTGCCTCTCAAGAGGTAGATGTCTCTATTTCATTAGCTGATGGGTCCAGATATGTGGTTATAGAATTTTATTTTCTGCTGCTGCAGGAGTTGTTCAGTGACAAGGTTACATAGGTATCCATATTATGCTTTGAGGCAGAAATTTTTTTAAACTGTTAGAGGTTAGAATAACTTAGTGAACTGCATTGCCGCTGACTATGTTGGATTGTTATGTGTAGGTTTTAGAGGACTTGGCATGAGACAGAGCTGGAAAGATAGGGAGGTCTTGAAGGTTAGTTATGGTCGTTAAAACTCGTTAGTTGATAAGTGGGGTTGAAGAGAAAAACTGTTATGTGAATTTGGATAGGTGATTAGCTTATGATGCAATGTTTCATGAGTTCTTTTTTGTAAGATGAAATGCATGGAAATGAGTTGTTACATGTTAAATCAATTTGTGCGGTTAGGAAAGAAACTGTCATGGTGAAATGTTACCTTTCGTTGCAAATCAAGGGACAAATGATGACACATGCCTAGATGAGTTAGCTTATGCAGATTACTGGTCCTTACAGGTCCAGTGGAGCTTGCTGCTGTAGGAGTTTCCATAGCTCTCTTCAATCAAGCATCGCGAATTGCAATAACATGAAATATCCTTTTCATGATGAATGAGAGGGAGAAAAAACTAAGAAATTAAGTGGAAGTTACTTTAAAAATCTGTATGAAAATACTTTTTATCAGTTTTTGCACTGATCTTCCACTAGTGGAAGTTACTTTAAAAATCTATATGAAAATATTTTTTGTTGTCGCTTTTTGCACTAAACTTCCACCAGTGGGAAGTTACCTTTAAAATCTGCCTGAAAATACTTTTGGTCAATTTTTGCACTGAACATCCACCAGTGGAAGTTACCTTTAAATTTGTCTGAAAGAACTTTTGGTCAACATTTGCATCATTTATCATCTTCATCATCTATGTATTGATATCATGTTTGAATATCTTTGTCTTGTATGTTATGTTTGAATATCTTTGTCTTGTATGTTGATATCATGTTTGAATATCACTTTGATGTGTTGTGAAAAACGATACCGGAATCACAAAGTATATTTGGTTTCTTGAACACCAAGAAATCCACAAGGGTAGAAAAGAAGGAAAAACCTATACATGCCTCTGTAACATACTTTGTTTCTTCAGCTTGGTGGCTCACCAAAACTCACTAACATACATGTAAGGATGTCAGCTTTAGAACAGAGCTACAGACAACGGTTTCAACTGGAAGTTACTAAGATCATAAAAGAACTTTTGGTCAACATTTGCATCATTTATCATCTTCATCATTTATGTATTGATATCATGTTTGAATATATCTTTGTCTTGTATATTGATATCATGTTTGAATATCTCTGTCTTGTATGTTGATATCATGTTTAAAAATCTGTATGAAAATACTTTTTATCAGTTTTTGCACTGATCTTCCACCAGTGGAAGTTACTTTAAAAATCTGTATGAAAATACTTTTTGTCAGTTTTTGCATTGATCTTCCACCAGTGGAGGTTACTCTAAAAATCTGTCTAGGAACTTTTTGTCGCTTTTTGCACTGAACTTCCACCAGTGGGAAGTTACCTTTAAAATCTGCCTGAAAATATTTTCGGTCAACTTTTGCACTGAACATCCACCGGTGGAAGTTACCTTTAAATTTGTCTGAAAAACTTTTGGTCAACATTTGCATCATTTATCATCTTTCATCATCTATGTATTGATATCATGTTTGAATATCTTTATCTTGTATGTTGATATCATGTTTGAATATTTTTGTCTTGTATGTTGATATCATGTTTGAATATTACTTTGATGTGTTGTGAAAAACGATACTAGAATAACAAAGTATATTTGGTTTCTTGAACACCAAGAAATCCACAAGGGTAGAAAAGAAGGAAAAACCTATACATGCCTCTGTAACATACTTTGTTTCTTCAGCTTGGTGGCTCACAAAAACTCACTAACATACATGTAAGGATGTCAGCTTTAGAATAGAGCTACAGACAACGGTTTCAACGTTTGGACAATCATCCAACGTTGTTCTAAATTTCAATTTGTGCTATTAGATTTTCTAAATAGGTTATTAAGAAGAAATTTGATTTTTTTTCCAATTAAATGGAGTTGCGCTTCTTAATTTAAAAAATAATGACATATAGAAAACCTGAAGAAAAAAGGATGTAAAAATGTATAAATTTGTATAAAATTAAAATGCCGATTGAAATATGCTTCATTGATCCTCTACTTAACTTTCATGGAGGAATTAATCTGATGATGCCAACAATAGCTTTATGAAAATAATTCCTTGGTAATTGTCAGCAAGATTGATGACTCATAACCCACAACAAAGTCGACCACAAAGGGTGCGAAATCTTGAAGGAAGCGACCTTAGAATCCGCGACGTGAGTTATGGAATCCAGTACCGATCTACTTAGATATACCTCAACCAATAATGAACACACTTCTATTTCATGTGAGCGTGCTTCATGATCGAAAGAAGATTAAAGGAAAGGGTTCACAAGATTGTGGAAGACAGTGTACGAGTCCAGATTTCAGTCAATGGTGACCAAACCAGTCATAGTTGTCATCGAATGAACAAACTATATATGAGTTGTCTGTAGCTCTGTTCTAAAGCTGACATCCTTACATGTATGTTAGTGAGTTTTGGTGAGCTACCAAGCTGAAGAAACAAAGTATGTTACAAAATGTAGCGATTTCTCCCTTCTTCGATGAGAGTGAAGATGTGACATGGAAAGAAAAACGATACCGGAATAACAAAGTATATTTGGTTTCTTGAACACCAAGAAATCCACAAGGGTAGAAAAGAAGAAAAGACACCTACATCAGACTATCGTGTTTGTCTATAAAAAGGAGTTACCTCTTCAAATTGTCAACTTTTTTTTAATTAATTGCTTTTTTTTAATTTTTTCTAATATTTATTTATGTTTATGTATTTAGATCTAATTTGAAGACTTACAAAATAAGGTTTGTTCATAAAACTTTTTCAATCTCTCAATTTTTTTTTCATAAACTGGTTCTTTGTTATTTTCTTCTAATATGGATTGATGTGTCCTATTTGTTAATTATGTTTTATTAAGTTAATAAAATTTCTTCAATCTCTCAATTTTTTTATGTTTTTTTATTTGTTGATTATGTTTTTTTAGGTGTATTTTGAAATTTATAAGGTATGTTCATAAAAAAATTTCAATCTATTGTTTTCTTCTCATAAATTAATATATTTGATTAACAATTTGTTAATTATGCTTTTAAGTTCATAAAATTTCTTAAATCTTTCAATTTTCTAATGTATTGTTATTTGTTGATTATTTTTTTAGGTGTATTTTGAAAACTTACAAAATAACGTGGTATGCTCATAAAACTTCTTCAATCTCAATTTTTTCTCCATAAATTAATATAATATAAAAATAATTAGTTGTTACTAATTAGGATAATGCTTAATATAGCAAAAATACTATTGTGAAAAACAAGGAATAAGCAAGATCACTCTTTCTTGCTCTAAGCCTACTTTACAATTTAATCCAATTAAGTTTTGGACAAAATTTTAGTGGAGAGCGTAGTTGTTAAATATATAGTTGTCGATAGTGAATTTTGTGTGGATTTTCTTCCATATAAATAGTACCACTTCTACTAACTATTGTTTTTTTAAACCAAAAACAGACTTGGAAGAATCATAAAATATTTATATTTTTTTAACTAAATGTGGATTCTAACACCTCCCACTAAATCAATCTAAATTGCTTCTCTAAACCATAATATTTTCAAATAATAAGAATAATAATAATAATTTAATAAAGTTTATCCGTGTGATTACACGGTAAACGTCTTGTATAAATAATAATCTTTTAGTTTTAAAATATTTTAAAAACAAATATTTAAAAATTTAAAAAAATTAATATATATATATATATATATATATATATATATATATATATATATATATATATATATATATATATATATATATATATATATATATATATATATATTCTTTTATTTTTATTTTAAATTTTAATCACTGAAGGCTATTCATACTCGTTGATTCAAACCCTACAAGGTAAGTAGTTCCCGGGGAAAAGATGAATTTCTTAGCCAATTCAAATATTAAACATATGAATGTCATCAGTGTGTCAAGCTGAACATGAATATAACAAAACAACAATGGAACTCCCTCTGTATCGCGGTGAGCCATTATGTGTTTAACCATGCTCAAAACACGAATTCAAGATCATGGTTCCAGACTTCATAGGAGGATCGACGTTGACACAAGGGTTGATGCGTATATCAAGAATGGAGGATTGTCGTCAACACAAGGGTTGATGTGTATATCAGGAAGTGAAGATCATCATCAACACGAGGATTGATGCGTACATCTTATTGAAATGTGCAATCAAAAGAATGTAACCATACTTTGGAAGTCTCTATATCCGTAGACATTTCCCGCCAAATATTTTCTAGCCTCTCATCTTCACCATCAACCTTATTATATCTTCTAACCCCGTAACGTCAGATTATCTCGTTCTTGATGTACCGAACGACCACTTGCCCCGTTACATTGGAGTAAAAAGCAACTTCCACCCACGTGGTGAAGTAACCGATTAAAAAGTTGCCAGTTTGAGAAAGGAGGATCGTCGTCAACATTAGGGTTGATGCATAGATCAAGAAAAGAGGATCTTCTTCAACACGAGAAGTTTAACACATAGTCCCAACGTTTAGATGATGTTTGAGTTATTTTATACCTGTGTCCAAACGTTGGAACGAAGTTATAAATTGCACTCCGTTGGGCACTTTCCATATAATATATTTAAAACAAATACTTCTAAAAATATAAAAATAAATTATAAATGGTAGTGTGAGAAGTTATATATATATATATATATATATATATATATATATATATATATATATATATATATATATATATATATATATATATATATATATATATATATATATATATATATATATATATATATATATATATATATATATATATATATATATATATATATATATATATATATATATATATATATATATATATATATATATATATATATATATATATATATATATATATATATATATATATATATATATATATATATATATATATATATATATATATATATATATATATATATATATATATATATATATATATATATATATTTGTATTTTTTAAAATAGGGAACAAAATAGTGGTTTTTGAAATAGGGGGATCAAAAGTCAAAAATATATAAAATAGGGGGACCAAACTCCTTCAGATGAGCGTGTAGCGAAACAGTAAAACCCCGCGGATTTACATTCCTTCATGTAAATCCATGCGGTTTAACAGTCCTTTAGATGACCTCGCTTATTCACACCACAACGGGGGGTAGAAGAAAGTAGGATTTTCTTCAACACAAGGATTGATGCGTAGATGAAGAAATGAGGTTTGTCACCAACACGTCCCTTTCTTCTTGATACGAATCAACCCTCGTGTTGACGGTGATCCTTGTCAGTTTTTGAAATTTAAAATAGTTTCAAACTTTTACGCGCTTTCGCTTTTATCACTTTTGTTTTAGTCGTTGTTTTTGATTACGTTTAGGGGGGTGTCTTTAACCACTTAGGGGTGTCGCTAGCCATTTCTCAAACACAAGCCCAATTACCATGACCTAGGCCCAAGTATCCCAATTTAAGCCCATCCATCTCCTGATCCTCCCTTAGGGTCTGTTTGGTTCAACAGAGGGAAAGGGATGAGAGGGGAATGGAGGGAAGGGGAGGGATGATATTTTAATTTAATATGTGTTTGGTTCAAAAGATGGAAGGGGAGGGGAGGGGTGAGATTTTCATTAAATATGTGTTTGGTTCACAAGGGGAGGGGAGGGATTCTAAAGCTAATTTACATTTTTATCCTTAATTTTTTGTTGTTGAAAGTATCCTTAAAAGTTTATAACACATGTTTTAAACCATATCAAATAAATTATGGTATAACTCTTCGACACATATCAAATTATCTATAATCCATATAATACCATAAAGTATTTATAAAATAAATTTCTACAAAATATATTAGTCGTATAAAAGAAATAATAGAAAAAAATTAAATAATTTGATGTAAAAATAATGCACGCAGTGAAAAATAAGTTAAACTAAAAGATGCTATTTTCAACCAAAAGTATATACGTGAAAATAGAAGAATAATGTTTTTATTATAAAAAAAAATCAAATGTCAATAAACAAAAAAGGTGTTTTCACGTAAAAATTAATTGATGTTTATACAAAGTTTTTTTTTTAATTTTTTATGTTAAACAAATAAAATAATTGTTGTTAAAAGTAATAAATTGTTAAGGAGAAAACATAAATATGATTTCATTATTTAAAAAGGGTAATTTAGGATTTTAACAAAAAATTGAGGGTAACTTTGTCAATATAATATGTTACTCTTAGACATGCCTCCCCTCCCCTCCAAAAAAACTCCAATTTGGAGTAGGGGTGTTTATGGGTACGAGTCGACCCGCGAACCCGGTCACCCAAACCGAACCCAACCCAATTCTACCCGTACCCGTTCAGGTACGGGTCCAACCCAACCCGCATGAACCTAGAGAAATTGGTTTGGATATTGAATTTACTTATGTTGACCCGTTGGACCTATGACCCAACCCGTTTACTCGTGAATATTGCCTTATTTTACACATGAGTTCATGACTGCTTTTGAGCTCAGCCCAATTTTTGTACCACCGTCCAAGTTCAACACATTTTCTAGGGATTATATAATTTGGTATTGTCTTACAGGGAAGATGAAATGATTCAATGAATTGTTACAGGGAATGAATAAATGAATGAATTGTATATGCCTAATGAATTGTTTGGGTTTGCATGTTACATGAGCAATGTGAGAATTAAGGATTACTCAAAAGCTCTAAAATACCCAAAATGTGTAAATACATTTGCAGCAGAGTCATATTGTTATAGTGCCCTCAACGATGTTCAATATGAAAATTTTTCCTATATTTTATTTTGGAGGGTATGGACGAAGTCGTTACTGTCCTTGAACCCGCATATTAAATACTCACATTCATGTTAACAAAAAAATAAATAATGAATTGTATATGCAGGGAATGAATGAATTGCCTTAAAAATAAAATATTTTTGTATTTAATCGGGTACCCGTGAACCCAACCCGCATCAAGCCATTCAAAACGGTTTGGTTCGATTCGGGTCTATCTATGAAAAAACGGGTTCCATCCCGAACTCAACCCGTAGTGTATGTCACGGGTTGGGTAACGGGTTTGGCCAACCCGTACCTAACCCAACCCGTGAACACCCATAATTTGGAGGAAGCAAAAAATGCTCTATTTTCCCTCCCTTCCCCTTCTTAAAAATTGAACCAAACAAGCTTGTTGTTGTTAGCACTTATTTGGTATGTTGTTTCCCTGCTATGAACTGCATGGACCATGATCTGATATATGTTAGATATATGACGCAGGAAATTTTAGACGAAGAAGATGAAAAGCTGAAAAGTTTGAAGGATGAGTTCGGGAATGAGCTGCATGATGCAGTAGCTACAGCTCTGAAGGAGTTAAATGAGTACAACCCTAGTGGTAGGTATCCAAGATCGGAACTCATGTAGGAGCACTTAAAAACCAATTTGTATGGTTGCTATATATAAATTACTAATATCATGTAGGAGCACTTTTTTAGCAGATAATGTGTATGACTTTTGGGTTAAAGATTTGAAACGAGTTGAAGTTTTTTGAAATTGTTGATTACTGAAATATATGTTGAAAAGTAATCAAGGCAAGTAGGTGGTATCAATCGTCTCCCTTTTGTAGTCTGGTTTAAATTTTTATCTTGAAACATTTAACTTAAATTCATTTGAAATCGTACATGTCCCTAAAAATAAAGCATTAATTATATTATTTCCATAAGATAAAAAACATTATTATTCTTGATTTAGTTTGAACTGTGTTTTTGACATTCATCATTTCATCACTTAAATTCTAGAAATGAAAAATTAAAACTCAAAAAACGAAAGGAAAAATCTCGATAACACTTGATACCCTGCAGATCACGATTTGAATTTTGATTCTTCATAATAAGCACTTAAAACCCAATTGTATATTATTATCATCCAAATTCTGGTGTTCCACCTCAATTGGCTCTTCAACTAGAAAACTTTGTACTCTTTTAGGTTGTCGTTCCTCTGGAAAAAAATATTGTTACATGCTTTCAAAACTCACCCCTTCGTTGTTTGTGTTTTCCTGGCTTGGCTCTGCGTTTGCGAAAATGCAGATTAAATTCAGGTGTTGAGTCTTAAACGTCAAGTTTTGGAAAAGCTTCGCTCTGGTAGTGACACTAGGAAAGGGATATGATTTTAAAGCAATTTCAGCTGCTGCATTTTCAGCATCCTTCATTGTAGAATAAAGCTTAGGGCTTTCAAAGGTCTGTCCATCAATTGTAACTTTGCACCCGAAACACATGGTATGTGGTAGACCTTCCCACTCAAGAGTATACTTTGGAAGATTTAAGTTCCTCTTTTGAGCATAGTTTTGCAGTTGATTCTTGTACAAATGCATCATACCTATATACAAAGTTGAATGTCAAAAAGTCATAACTCATAAGAGCATCTTTAATGGGAGTAAACTAAATGGGTAAACTAAGATACTTTTTATGGGCCCAAAGTGATTTGTAGGATTTAAAAAATTTATAGTTGATTTGAGTAGTTTTTACTTTAATGGTGGTTGTCTATAAGAAACCAAAACTTGACCCCACATTTTATATTTTTTATTCAAGTTACCATTAATTTAATTATTTTAATTAAAATACATATAATTTTTTAAATAAAATTTACCTTAAAAACTTAAAAATAATATTAAATATATTTTATTATAAAATTAAAAATGATACAAAATTCACAACAATAATACATAAAAAAAATTACATTTTCATAGGAATATAATTATAATAAGGATTCGACTGGTTGGGATCCATTTGATAAATAAATAAGATTGGAAATTGAAAGAAAAAATTTAGAAGTAAAACTGTGTGTAAAAAAAATTAAAATTTCTATAGAATTTATAGAAGGTAAAAAATGATAATATGACTGTTACTATTTTCAAATATCATATCCTTACTTTAATATTGTTGGAATATTTGGAATATTTTATTAATATTAAATAATATTATAATAGGTTTCACATAGTTAACGTTAACTATATAGATGATGGAAACTAAATTTTAGTTCATTTGGATGCCATGTCAGCTCTCCTATAATGCAAATTCCTTATTACTAACGTAAGCTATAAAGAATTTTGATTTAACAACCCTGCGTTAAAGTTGCTCTAAGTAATAATATCAAGTAATCATATGGGAAATGAAGTAATTAAAATCCATTTTACAATGAAAGACCATGTTTTCTACAAAAGAAATATGAAAGACCACATTTTGGTGAAAAGCTAATCAACCACTTCATATAAGTAAAACAAAATAATACTTTTGGTGACTCACAATTTAAAAAAAATTACTTCAAACAAATAAATAAATAAATAAACTCAAAGGTAAATAGCATTTTCACATCAAACAAATAAATAAATAAAATCAAGCACTTGACTCATCTTATCATTTCCTTCCAATGGTGTTAGTGGTGGAACTTTTAAGCAGTGTTTTAAAAACCGGACCGGTCGGACCGGAAAATAGAATTTATTAATTTTTTTTGAAAGATTAATTAATTTGTTTGTTTGTAGTGTTGTGTTTTTTAGAGTCCTCAGTTTCCTCTGAGGAAGTATGGTCCATGGGATTTTTTTTAACATAGTTTCGAAGTGCTTCTTTCCTCTATTTTTTTATACGTCATAATATAATATAACTCTTTCTGCTCGAATTTTTTTGGGACAAATGAAGTCTAATTATCAATACGATATGATACGGGTGTGCGGTTACGCGAAATTTTTAAAGTTTAACCCATCAAAATCCTAATTTAAACAAAAAATCGTGTGAAACTAAAATTTTGACCAGAAACTGAGCAGGGTCAAATTTCTAGGAAAAAATTGACTTTTAGTCAATTTCTGGTCAAATTAGGATGCATGGGTAAAAAACCGAAAATTCAATTTATTAATTATTTTTTTCTGAAAGATTATAAATTTGTTGAAAGATTTTTTATGGTCCTCAGTTTCCTCGGGGGAATTATGGTCCATGGGATCTTTTTAAACATATGGGTAAAAAACCGAAAATTGAATTTTGAAAGATTATTAATTTATTAATTTGTTTGGACCGTTGAGTTATGGTCCTCAGTTTCACCAGGGGAAGTATGGTCCATGGGATCTTTTTGAACATAGTTTCGGGGTGCTTCTTTCCTCCGTTTTTTTATACGTCATAATATAATATAACTCTTTTCGTTCAAAATTTTATGGAACAAATAAAATGAAGTCTAATGATCGATATGATACGGGTGTGCGGTTAAGTGAAATTTTTAAATTTTAACCCACGGAAATCCTAATTTAAACAAAAAATCGCGTTACGTCATAATATAACATAACTCTTTTCGTTCGAAATTTTATGGAACAAATAAAATGAAGTTTAATGATCGATATGATACGGGTGTGCGGTTACGCGAAATTTTTAAATTTTAACCCACGGAAATCCTAATTTAAACAAAAAATCGCGTGAAACTAAACTTTCGACCATAAACGGAGCAGGGTCAAATTTCTGGGCAAAATATGACTTTTAGTCAATTTCTGGTCAAATTATGGTGCATGGGTAAAAAACCGAAAATTCAATTTATTAATTTTTTTTTTCTGAAAGATTATAAATTTTTCGAAAGATTTTTAAGGTCATCAGTTTCCCCGGGGGAATTATGGTCCATGGGATCCTATCCAGAAACTATGTGGCCTTGTCTCAGCGTCCCATTTTTCCTACCCGCTACCCCGACCAAAGTTGCATGGAGACCTTAGGTCTTGAGCCGAGTGTGAGATACCTTTGCAACCAACTTAAGCGGGAAGAATATGTTGATGCAATGCATGTGACCTACAAAAACCTTACCCTTGAATTCCTTAGCTCTTTTGACTATGAACCATACATTGATGATTCCAGAGACATTGTTTGTTTCAGACTTTTTGGGACTGAGTACACTTTATCACAAATGAATATGGGTCACCGAACAAAATTTTAGGTGCCTTGCAAGAACGCCTACTTATTGTCATTTCAATGGCTACTCCTAGGCCGTGTGTGGATCTTGTGTCGGAAGGTGTGGTCGATTTGGATGCAATTCATGGTCAGGGATCAGATGAGGCTGTTCAAGTATGTGAAAGCCGCCCTCTTGAGGGTGTTGTTGGTGTATCTGAGACTGCGGGTAGGATGGCTTCGGATTCTAAGTCCAAGGGGGTAGGAATTGACCATCGTCGTGTCCACCGATGGCTGCCCGCTCATTGGCATCTGGACCATGGAGTTTGAAGTGGTTGATTTGTCATACCCCAATTTTTGACCCATTCGTCTCCGACTTTATTCATCTGCACACTTCGTTTCCATATTGAACATTGGTGTGTTTACGTTCATATTACACCTTTTTAAAATTTCATCCATGCATAGTTTTTCAACTTTTATTTTTGTTTTCGCGTCAATATTTCAAAATCGGAAGATTTGCTTCAGAACACTTTTTTTAGGGTAAAACTAATGTTTTCCCTCCATTTTGAATTCATACTTTTAGGTCAAAAAGTGGCATTTTTTTCTTCCATTTTTAAAACTCAAATTTAAACTCAAAACTTGAATCTCATTCTTTTTAGTTCAATATGTTTTGGCGCGACTTTAGTTTTTTTATCGCGCGTCATTTCACTTATTTCATTCTTTTATACCACTTTCATGTTATAAGCTTACATTCCCTTTTGTTTTTTTGTTTTTAAATTTCGTTCAATCGCGTCAGTTTTTGAAATTTAAAATAGTTTCAAACTTTTACGCGCTTTCGCTTTTATCACTTTTGTTTTAGTCGTTGTTTTCGATTACGCTTAGGGGGGTGTCTTTAACCACTTAGGGGTGTCACTAGCCATTTCTCAAACACAAGCCCAATTACCATGACCTAGGCCCAAGTATCCCAATTTAAGCCCATCCATCTCCTGATCCTCCCTTAGGGTCTATTTGGTTCAACGGAGGGAAAGGGAGGGGAGGGGTTATAATGGAGGGGAGGGGAAGGGAGGGAAGGGGAGGGAAGATATTTTAATTTAATATGTGTTTGGTTCAAAGGAGGTGTTATGATTAAACTGGCTGAGGAGCAAACTCTAAAGACTTTAATTCATTTACCACCCATATATAACACTACATCTCTACCATTATACCACCCATTAGAAAGTCGAAACCCCACCCTTACCTTGGTTTGAAGATTCCTAAATCTCTACCGGCGAATTAAGTTTTTGCTCTGAATCTGATCGCTTCCGAATCTCTCCTTCTCGTTCTCTGCTTCACTCCTCTCGTTCACAAAATGTTACGATCTAACTTCTAATTTTTCCTTTTGACTATTAAGCCCCTCAGATCCCTAACTCAATAATTCTAACTTTTCCCTTCCCTAATTAAATAATTATTTAATTAATTACAAAGTAATAATTGTTTGAAAGAAAAGATGCAGAAAACTGAAATTTTTTGCAATTTTCCGCTTGTAGGGCAAGGAATGGGGCTAATGGTGCTGGCAGAAATGAGATATAGCCAGCTAAACCCCTACTAGAGTCATAACCCCTACTACATATAACCCCTACTAGAGTCATAACCCCTACTGGTCATATATGACCCCTACTAGATATAACCCCTACTAGAGTCATAACCCCTATTGGTCGTATATGACCCCTACTAGATATAACCTCTACTAGAGTCATAACCCCTACTACCTAGAGGTATAACCCCTACTAGATATAACCCCTACTAGAGTCATAACCCCTACTAACTATATTTTCTAAACATCATAACCCCTACTAGTCATAACCCCCTACTAGATATAACCCCTACTAGACATACTATTAGCTCTCCCTTCGTTCCACCTTCTTCTACCCTCTGATGAAACCTCCATGAAACTAGATGAAAAAACCCTCAACCTGGCCACTGTTGAATCCAACAAACCATCTATATTTCCTTGTACCAGAACTCAACATAATATCTCAAAATCGTAAAGCAAAACAAAGAAGAACGGGATAGGGAGAGATCTGAAAAGGGTGAAGAAACGAAACAAGGTCACAATCGCGCAATAGAAAGCAACAACATCAACAGATTCATGAAAGGAAGAAGAGAAAAGTGAATCTTTAACTTATCACCATGTAAACTGAAACAATAATAAATTAGAAAATACAAACCTCAGTCAGTCTTCCAATCAGTTCCTATGACTCTCAGCCTCCTTTCTTCACTCAACGTTAATCATACAACCTTCAAACATTATAGATATAACCCCTACTAGAGTCATAACCCCTACTACCTAGAGGCATAACCCCTACTAGATATAACCCCTACTAGAGTCATAACCCCTACTAACTATATTTTTAAACATCATAACCCCTACTAGTCATAACCCCTACTAGATATAACCCCTACTAGACATACTATTAGCTCTCCCTTCGTTCCACCTTCTTCTACCCTCTGATGAAACCTCCATGAAACCAGATGAAAAAACCCTCAACCTGGCCACTATTGAATCCAACAAACCATCTGTATTTCCTTGTACCAAAACTTAACATAATATCTCAAAATCGTAAAGCAAAACAAAGAAGAACGAGATAGGGAGAGATCTGAAAAGGGTGAGGAAATGAAACAAGGTCGCAATCGTGCAATAGAAAGTAACAACATCAACAGATTCATGAAAGGAAGAATAGAAAAGAGAATCTTCAACTTATCACCATGTAAACTGAAACAACAATAAATTAGAAAATACAAACCTCAGTCAGTCTTTCAATCAGTTCCTATGACTCTCAGCATCCTTGCTTCACTCAACGTTAATCGTACAACCTTCAAACATTTACTGTTCGGTCATGTGTTTTTTCTCAAAATTTTCCTATCTCTGATCCGTCTTACCACAATTAATTACTACCTAGTGACTCCTCGGTAAATTGAGCTGCGTCGAGGCGGAGAAGTTCCCCAAAATCTTGCTGGTGAAGAGGTTAGTCCTTGATTAACCGACTCTTGGACTGATGGGCTTTGACGTACTCTTGAAGTAGCCTGCCCCAGAATGAGCGTTGACGAAGAGATTAGTCCTTTATTAACCGACTCTTAGAGTGATGGGCTTTAACGTATTCTGGAAGTGGCTTGCCCCAGAATGAGTGTTTCCCAGTAGGGGTTATATATCCTAGTAGGGGTTATATATCTCAGAAGGGGTTATATATCCTAGTAGGGGTTATCTCAGTAGGGGTTATATATCCTAGTAGGGATTATTTTAGTAGGGGTTAGATCAGTAGGGGTTAGCTCAGTAGGGGTTAGATCAGTAGGGGTCATATCAGTAGGGGGTAGATCAGTAGGGGTTAGATCAGTGACGCCTCATTATTTTCAGTAGGTTCATAAACAATGACAGTAGAATTTTCACTTAACAAAGATATAGTAATCTTAATATATTTTCCCTTGTTTGGGTCGAATTCATTTCCTCGTTGCCTCACAAGGATCATCGCTAACAAGAGGGTTGATTCGTATCAAGAAGGGGGGACCGTGTTGATGAAGAAACTCATTTCTTCATCTATGCATCAACCCTCGTGTTAAAGAAGATCCTCTTTTCTTGATCTATGCATCAACCCCAATGTTGATGACGATCCTCCTTTCTTCAAACTGGCAACGTTTTCACCACGTGGGTGGAAGTTGCTTCTTGCTCCAATGTAACGGGGCAAGTGGTCGTTTGGTACATCAAGAACGAGATAATCTGATGTTACGAGGTTAGAAGATATAATAAGGTTGATGCTGAAGATGAGAGGGTTATTTTAGTAGGGGTTATTTTAGTAGGGGTTAGATTAGTAGGGGTTATTTTAGTAGGGGTTAGATCTGTATGGGTTATTTTAGTAGAGGTTAGATCAGTAGGGGTTAGATCATTTTAGTAGGGGTTAGATTATTTTAGTAGGGGTTAGATCAGTAGGGGTTAGCTCAGTAGGGGTTAGATCAGTAGAGGTCATATCAGTAGGAGGTAGATCAGTAGGGGTTAGATCAGCGACGCCTCATTATTTTCAGTAGGTTCATAAACAATGACGGTAGAAGTTTCACTTAACAAAGATATAGTAATCTTAATATATTTTCCCTTGTTTGGGTCGAATTCATTTCCTCGGAGCCTCAGATCAGTAGGGGTTAGATCAGTGGCGCCTCATTATTTTCAGTAGGTTCATAAACAATGACGGTAGAATTTTCACTTAACAAAGATATAGTAATCTTAATATATTTTCCATTGTTTGGGTCGAATTCATTTCCTTGGATCCGTAGGGGTTAGATCAGTAAGGGTTATTTTAGTAGAGGTTAGATTAGTTATTTAAATATCATGTTAGTTAAATTTATTATATATAACACGTAGCATAAAATGTGGCAACTTTAATTTATGCATCAACCCTAATGTTGACGACGATCCTCCTTTCTCAAACTGGCAACTTTTTAATCGGTTACTTCACCAAGTGGGTGGAAGTTGCTTTTTACTCCAATGTAACGGGGCAAGTGGTCGTTCGGTACATCAAGAATGAGATAATCTGACGTTACGGGGTTAGAAGATATAATAAGGTTGATGATGAAGATGAGAGGCTAGAAAATATTTGGCGGGAGATGTCTACGGAAATAGAGACTTCCAAAGTATGGTTACATTCTTTTGATTGCACTTTTCAATAAGATGTACACATCAATCCTCGTGTTGATGATGATCTTCACTTCCTGATATACACATCAACCCTCGTGTTGACGATAATCCTCCATTCTTGATATACGCATCAACCCTTGTGTCAACGTCGATCCTCCTATGAAGTCTGGAACCATGATCTTGCATGTAAGCTTCAAATCTCTGAAAGCCACGTATCTTTACGGATAAGCATCACACTTCGAATTTGAAACATAACTTTCTGTTGAGCGCCAATTTCAAACGTTGCACCTTTCGAACGGCCTGTTTGAATCTCCACCTTCTGAGATAACCCCTACAGAGATAACCCCTACTGAGATAACCCCTACTGAGATAACCCCTACTAACCCCAACTGACATAACCCCTACTAAGACAAAAAAAGGCTACAAGTATGCATATGTAACTAAAACATTAGGTTTTAGAGTTTGGTAGGCTTACTTTCCGATTAGTCTATGACAAAATCAGCTTCATGTTGGTGTATTACTTGCACTCACATCATTGCTAACTGAAATTTTTTGCAATTTTCCGCTTCTATACAGAATGACGGTCACCCTTTGAAGATGTGTATAGTGAAGAAAGAAAATATGTATACTTATATGAATTATAAATGGTAATATTATAAATAGATGGTTAATTTTATTATAATATGATGCACCTGCATCAAGAAAAGAACCACCAAAAACATTGATGAATCTGTTGATGTTGTTGCTTTTATAATAGTATGTCTAGTAGGGGTTATATCTAGTAGGGGGTTATGACTAGTAGGGGTTATATCTAGTAGGGGGTTATGACTAGTAGGGGTTATGATCAAGTAGAGGTCATATACGGCCAGTAGGGGTTATGACTCTAGTAGGGGTATTATACGACCAGTAGGGGTTATATCTAGTAGGGGTCATATACGACCAGTAGAGGTTATGACTCTAGTAGGAGTTATATCTAGTAGGGGTCATATATGACCAGTAGGGGTTATGAATCTAGTAGGGGTTATATCTAGTAGGGGTTATGACTTTAATCCTAACGCTAAGGACCCTATTTATAATATTTCGACCATAACGGTCTATCCATAACAAGTTGCCACGTATCTTTACGGATAAGCATCACACTTCAAATTTGAAACATAGCTTTCTGTTGAGCGCCAATTTCGAACGTTGCACCTTTCGAACGACCTGTTTGAATCTCCACCTTCTGATTGCTTAAATCTCCATTGAAATGTGATTTCTTTTAAATACATGCTTGGACCGTTCGAAGCCTTCTAATAAAATCACCTTAAGATATTTAAATTCCTTCATGTCGAAAACACCAGCTAACAAATTGCCCCTCAAGAATGTGTGTTTCGATTATAAAAGAAACATACATTTTTAAAACAAAGGTATGCTTTCAACAGGTGACTGTTCATTACTGTGATGTCATGGTAATGATCAGTTATTTCTTCCAAACGTCTAATCAAGACGTGCGTGTAGCTTTTTTCATCATTACAATCCTAAATATGTTCCCAATGTAACTGCCACTGAGATTAAAGTTGATTTGACTCCGGTTGTGAGCAAAATCGTAATTGAAGGAAACTTCCATTTCTCCAGAAATCACCATTTTTTCTTCAAATTTCTCACTTGTCAAACTCAAAAATTTCTTCATTAATAATGACGCCTCAGTCTAAGAAGCAACTAAAACTCAAGAAAACTGGAAAATCCAAAGAAGACCCAGAGATTAACGGACCAGGAAGAGTGTTCCGAGAACTTCTCCGCCTCGACGCAACTCGATTTACCGAGGAGTCACTAGGTAGTTATTAATTCGTATAATATTAGTATTAGCATCTATCGATATGGTTACTGAATTAACGATTAACATCGCTCTAGAGAAGGATGACCCCATCCAATATACATGGATGGGGCCTTGTCCCTGGGTATACTCAGCAGATGCTGCGTGCTGCCGCATTTGTCCTGAAACGTCATTGTTTGGTTTGATATATAACCCCTACTGAGATAACCTCTACTGAGATAACCCCTACTAACCCCAACTGACATAACCCCTAGGTATGATGAGTATTACCTTCATTTTTTTCAATATATGATTCAATGTATTTAAAGATGATTTAAGGATTTAGGAGGTTTTTGAGTTTGAGGAAATTAGGCCTTCGTGGCCAAATCTGTTTTTGAGGTTGTTTAAGTATGGGGAGTATTACCTTCATTGTTTTCAATATATGATTCAATGTATTTAAAGTTGATTTAAGGATTTAGGAGGTTTTTGAGTTTGAGGAAATTAGGCCTTCGTGGCCAAATCTGTTTTTGAGGTTGTTTAAGTATGGGGAGTATTACCTTCATTGTTTTCAATATATGATTCAATGTATTTAAAGTTGATTTAAGGATTTAGGAGGTTTTTGAGTTTGAGGAAATTAGGCCTTCGTGGCCAAATCTATTTTTGAGGTTGTTTAAGTATGAGGAGTATTACCTTCATTGTTTTCAATAAGTGATTCAATGTATTTAAAGCCGATTTAAGGATTTAGGAGGGTTTTGAGTTTGAGGAAATTAGGCCTTCGTGGCTAAATCTATTTTGAGGTTATTTAAGTATGGGGAGTATTGCCTTCATTGTTTGCAATAAGTGATTCAATGTATTTAAAGCCGATTTAAGGATTTAGGATGGTTTTGAGTTTGAGGAAATTAGGCCTTCGTGGCTAAATCTATTTTGAGGTTATTTAAGTATGGGGAGTATTGCCTTCATTGTTTGCAATATATGATTCAATGTATTTAAAGCCGATTTAAAGGTTTAGAAATTTTTGAGTATTGGATTATTGTTGCATTTCTGGTGATGAGTTTAATGAGTTTGAGGGATTTGAACTGATGTTTTGATAGGTTTGAGGCTGATTTGAGAGTAAGGGAATTTAGGCCTTCATCGCCAAATCTGTTGTTGAGGTTGTTTAACCGTATAGGGTAAGTGATTGTGAGAACTTTAATGACTGTGGGGTATTTTTAAGAAATTATGGGAATTGGATGCATAAATATGATACGGGATTGGCCTAATAAGTCGAAGATTTTGTGCCTTTATCGTCCTAATACATTAGGAATGATTTAGGGATGTTTTTGGGGGCATTGAGGAAGGAAACCGTAGGGACTTTTGGGCTGGTTTTGATGCTGGTGCATAAAAACGTTTTGCTGTAGTCGCGAGTTTGCACAGCGAATAATCCTTCACACGACGAACACTCGCCCCAGACTCGTATGGCGAACTGTCCAGCGAACGTAGCAGAGTTTCGTGAATTGTGTTTGTGTGCAGTGTTGTCTTGATGCTTTGATGCTGTGATTTTTTGGATGAATTACCTTGAGTATGATGGTGATTCATATGTGATTAATACATGATTGTATGGTGATTCCTATGAGTAATGATGATGAGTTATGATGTTGATTCCATGAGTTTTTGATGATTATATGATGACATAGTTATTATGATGATTTTGATGAATGATGATGCACTTAATGAGTTTATTATGAGGATGATATTGACGTGTGCATCATGCATTCATATGCATTCCAGACTTCGGTCTAGTGTTTGATTCTTGTGGATTCATTCCCATTGTACGTATGTGAGGTATTTTGTTGTGCTTCGGTTCTTGCGTAGAATCGATCCTATTGATGAGGATCTATGGAGGGTTGATGGCCCAGTGTTTATCGAATTTTGATGAATTGGTACCACATGCATGAGTCTTATTGCATTTGCATTTATGTGACAATTTGGTGTAATTTACGATATTATGACTTTTGATGTTTCCTTGATGATTATAATGATGTTGAATATGAAAATGACTCTATATTATATATTGATTCCTATATTGATTATTATGAATGGTTTTACTCACCCTGCCTATTTGAATGTTACCTCCACGTGGGTAACATGCAGATGACCAGGTTTAGCCGTGGATGCTGCCAAGGACGTTTTGGAGATTTTGACATTTTAGTTGACTTAGAGGGTTTTGCTCTGATAATGTAACATCGGGTTGGGGTCTTTGAGTTAAACCATATTTTATTGATTTTTGTTATTTTGATTATGTTGTTATGCAAGGAAAACTTTGGATATTCCTTGTTGAGTTCCGCTGCCATTTGAGCAATTTTTGAGTAATTTTTGGAAAACCCGTTGTTTACGGAGCATTGACTTTGATTTGAATTATTGAGAAATGTACGCCCTTTGAGGTGATTTTTATTATGTTTACAATATTACTCTGATAAATGTGAATGATTTGTCATTATATTTTTGGGGTAGAAAAGGGTGTTACGCGTCTAGTCATAAAATTATTCAAAAACTACATATTTCCTATATTTAGAGTACCTCGCCTCGTTATAAGCGATAGCAAATCGCACTTCATATCAAGAATATTTGATAACCTTTTAAATAAATATGGAGTTAAACACAGAGTATTAACACCCTACCATCCATAAACCAGTGGACAAGTAGAAGTGTCAAGTAGGGAGATTAAACAAATCTTAGAAAAGACTGTTTCAATATCTAGAAAAGATTGGTCCCTGAGACTACAAGAAGCATTGTGGGCTTACAGGAGGCTTTCAAAACTCCTATAAGAACAACCCCATACTAGTTAGTTTATGGAAAATCTTTCCACTTACCCTTTGAGCTGGAACATAAATCCTATTGGGCCATCAAGGCCCTTAATATGGACTACTTAGTAGCCGGTGACAAACACATTCTCGACATCCAGAGCAGGGAGGAGAGGGTACTAGCAGCCAACATCAGTGATATCCACGTTCTACCTATCTCTTTTTCACCTTTTATCAAAACATTAGGGACAATGTTCAGTTTAAGTGTGGGAGGGGATATTTACTGTTTTTAGTTTTTTTTTTCTTTTCAGTTTTACCGCTTCCTAGTTTAGTTTTAATTTTTAGTTCTTTTTGTTTTAAATAATTACATGTGCTTGATAAGTCATTTATGTAGTTTGTCTTCTTGAGCCATAACAAAAAAATTTCGAATAAATAATTCAGCTTATATTATTGAAAATTTGGGCTATCAGACAAGTTAGAATCATTTGTAGAGACTTAGGAAAACTTTTGAAAAATCGATATCGTTTTAACACCGTAAGTTTCTAAAATTATAGGAACCTGTCGCACCCTAATTTTTGACCTTAAGATCCCGTCTCCCTGTGCTTATTTTCATGTTTTTTATTTTATTTTTGTATGACTAACCAGTTTATGCAGGCGCAACACTTTCAAATTATCATAAGGGGTGACAAATGCATTTTGATTCAAAGTGATTCTATAATTTCTATTTGGACCGAGGCATATGACTAATAAGAACACTTGAAATTAAGGTTGATATCCTTCTCAATTTTTTTTCTTCATCAAGACAAAAGCTAGAAGTTTGTTCAGAGCATATGGTATAGGTCATAATACAGAAGACGAGGTTTCGGGTGTTTATTGTGATGACTTGGGCTCGAGGATCTTGGTATCGGTGTTATGAAAAAGAGAGGGGTCCGAGATTTAGTTCCAATTGATTTAGCTCGGCATGTTATTGCCTCCTTTAGTAATTCAATCGTATAGAACGATTTGGCCATCGGGTTTGTAAGCGGTGAAAGTGCTACTTTGGTATCAATCCCTGCAACTTATGATAGCACCCTAGTCCAAGAATTTCTCCACTACACAGGATAACTAACGGGAAGGTCTCAAGATTTGACTTGATCTATTCAAAAGAAAGTTCTGTGATGAAATTCACAATGCAAGACAAGGCTGCTAAGGCTGCTTGTGGGAGTAGGATTTCATTTTTTATTCATAACCTTGTTGGTAATTGCTTTTCCAACGGTGATCTTAAAAAGAGAAGCTTAAGATATACAAATAAAATTAAAACAAGTCATATTCAATCAAAGCAAGCATACATGGATAATGGAGAAAAAGGAAATGCTAGAATCGGCCAGACTTTTGAGCAGGTTTTCTAGCTAAGCAATAAATACATAAAGGGACAGTAGGGAGACATAACAATGTCATGGATCAAAAGCTGAATACATCAAAAGCAGAAAACTAGATCATTGCGCAAAAGAGAAACTGATACAGAACGCCTTGAGGAACAAGCGGCTCGATTTTTAATTCAATTGACAGTAGACGCTTTCTAGTGACGGAGCAACCAGAGTGATCCATGAACTCCACCCCTACATCTTCCTGCTAACACAACAGCTTTCGTCAAGAACTTGAGTGTGGACGAGCTCTTTGTTTGTTTTTCCAGCCCACTCCTTTTTGCCTACTGAGGATGTTGTCACTCCACCGTCTGAAGCAGAAGTGCTTGATCTGGTTAAAATTGCTTTTGCATCTGTGAAAAGAATTACAGCCATCAAGTCATTGTCGAATTCAATTTGTCGAATCCAAACCTGTTGTATGCATTAAAATTGAGTTACCGTGTCGCAGAACCAAGGAAGGTGCAGAAAGGAAGGCTGAGTACGACTCCTCTGACTAACAAGCTCAGCGTGACGTTCCCGAAACCACCTTCTGACCCTTTGTGCGAATTCACCTACATGGCACCCCTTGAGATAGAAGTACCCCAGGCAGTGATTAAGAGGCTTCCGCTTAGAAGTCGCTCAGACTCAGCAATGACATTGCATCCTATTAATAACAGCGAGCAGTATTAGTATTTTGAGAATAAGTCATCAGTATTTTGGGAACACAAATCAACAAGGCTTCCTCGGTGAAGACATGGCCAAGACAGAGGCAATTTCACGTTTCGTTTACAACCGGTATTAGTATCCAAGGCGAAGACCAAAGAGTACATTATGGCCATTTTGAAAAACATATGTTTAAGATAGTTTGACAAGAATCTCAAAGATAAGGGTGATCTAATTACCAAGGGTAAATGCAATGCAGTGTGAAACTCCATCACCGTTACGCATCAAGAGCCGGCTGCATCCCTCATTCCCCAAAAGAGGAGCCATGTTCCATTTGAATTAATTGTTCCAAATATTCGTCTCCCGTATAACTTCAAACCATGTAGGTTAAGACTTCAAGCATGTCAAGTAGGAAACACATCTGAATCCCTGTCATCAGAAGAAAACCATCAACAATAAACCATACAATACCACAGCATCAAAATGAAAGTGAATTTTGAAACAAGTTTGCGTAAGAGCTTTACCTGCAGATGTGAGATTGCTGCTCCGCCGAATAAACTTGGTTTCATCAAAGGAAGTGCAGACCATGAAGTAAAATTTCGGGACTACCAAATTAAGCAAAAAAAACCTGGTCAAGCTACTAAGCAACTCGCTGTTTCAAAGGTCAAGGCTATGAGAATGAATGATGATGTCCTTGTGGTTGCAATTAGTCCCGATGCCAAATATATTGTTGTTGCTCTGTTGGATAGTACTATAAAGATGCACTTTGTAGACACATTCAAATCCTTCCTGTCATTGTTAGTCCTCCCCTCTCAATGTTCATCTCAACGAGGAATTTCAATTTCCACGTTGAATTGGTTGATGTTGATTGTATCTACATTAATATTACACACTGTCAAAAGATGATATTGATAAATGCGGTTTCGGCACAAAATCAGAATATCACCATGTGTTCATCAAGATGATCAATGAGAATTTAACTCAGGGGAGTTGAAAATGAATACTTATCTTTTCATTATGCCACAACCACGCTCCTAACTTATCCCAAAGTCTCCATGACCAAGCTCTGTCAAATGTCGCGAAAGCCACTTCTGGATGCCGGCAAGCAACGGGTGCATATATGCAATCCAACCTGACAATTAAGTCCACTAAGTCAATGAACCATAAACATTGATTCTTTCCAAAACAATTAAACCGCCAAAAACCTGTAACGCATCGACCTGCCAAGTTGGAGAAAAATTTGCATACATCAATATCCACTACCTCCAACTTGCTGCAAATGGCTGGCACCAACAGTCAAGAGGAGTTTAATTAAGGAAGGAAGGTAAGAGCATAGTTTTTAACTCTCATCCTTTCTAAATCTTGAACGAGCAGAAGAAGACTTCATAAGGTCTTAACATTAGATGGATTTTTTTCTTCTGCAAACTTTGTCATTTAAGCCTTTCTTTCGGATCACTTTGTTTGCTCTGAAACCGTCTCCGCACCGCAAGAAGACGTCGTCGTTTTTCCTTTATCTTGAAAGCCAACAATATTGTTATCCCTGCAATTAAGCCAACGCAAATTATCAACAGAGCTATAATCCTTAATTATTGCAAATCTGATTCAATAAGAGACATTCAAAGATGAACAGAGTAAAACGAGAAAGTTTTTATTGCCAGGAAGAAATGTTTAATTTCCTTCCAAAACAGTTTTCAACATGTCCAGACGAATTCAGAAAGTATTCATGATGGTATTCATTTTGAAGTCCAAGTTTGATTATAAAAGAGGAGGAAGGTTTGATATGAGACGGATACACAGGAGAAATCCACAAAACCAAACACTCAAATAAATCCCAAATCGAAAAACCTAAAAAGTAATTTTGCAGAAAGAGATTAAGGAACTCATCTTGTAGAACCTCCATCGCGAGTCTCAGATCATCGTCCGCCGTGAAATCCTTCACACTTCGCAGAAATCCCCGTCAACCACCGCGAAGTCACCGAAGAAGTCATCGTCATCTGGGTAACGTCTTCTTCAAAGGTTCTTTTTCATTTTATGATTGATGTTTGTTTGTTGTTAGGTTTTTAAAGAAGAATAGAAATGGCGGAAGTTGAGGACGGAGGAGAAGCAGAAGCCGGCGAGAGAAGATGATAGATTGAAGAAGCGAATCGGCGGCCAAGAGGAAGAGGAAAAGAGGATTTAGGGTTTTTTTTGTCTTTTTTTCAGTTTCTATGTTGTAATATAATCGCACACGACACGCCCACATACACATATGATGCACCCTTCATTCATGGCCACTCGATCTGCATTAGATCATGATCGTACACACTACAGCGCGTCCCTACGATAAACCCTCTCCTGCGCATCCACACCGCAACCGCACGCCCCTCTAATCCCCTCGTTAAACACTTCTTTAACCCACCGTTAAACCTAATTAACCACCATTAATTATTTAATTTAATCAACCTAATAATCATTCTAATATTTAATATATTTAATTAAGATAATTATTCAATTGACACTCTTTTAATTTAATACTTAATTAACTAATTGAGCTTTTTTTAAATCACTGGTTTTACTAAAGGAGCTAGGGATCTTTTAAAATTAATTCATTTATTCAATAAGACTTTTAATTAATTAACTTTTTAAACCTCTGTTATTATAACTATTCAAAAACTTTTTTTTCTAAAGTAACTCAATTTAATAATAACAAACCTTTTTTTTGGCTCCCTTTTTATTTTATTTTATTTAACTAATTAATCTATTAAATTTTAATTAGACCTTTTTAATAAATAAAAAACAAACCAATCACCTTCAATCATTTTTTCTAAGTAATAAGCATTTTATTTAATTAATCATCTTCTTCTCTAATAATTCTTTTTTATAAGTTAATTTACTTTAATTTATTCCACCAACCTTAATAAATTTTTTATGATATATTAATTTTCATATTTAGATCCTTTTTTTAGTAAAACAAATAATAACAAGCCATTTTTTTTCTTAGTTAATAAAAACCCTTTTTTTAATAAACCTTTATTTATTTAAAAGATAATTCACATCAAAAAAACCTTTTACTAATAAAATTAAATTAACATTTTTCTAAATCAACTTCATTAATTAATTCAACTTTTATTAAAACGAATATATTATTTTCTCATAAATCGATTCATATAATCTAAATCCAACTTTTTTCTCCTAACCAAATAATATAAGAACTTTCTTAAAATCAACTCATCTAATTTAATATAATTTCATCTAATATAACTTTTGTAAAATCAATTTCACCTCAAGATCTAATACAACTCTCACCTAAAAATTCAATTCAACTAAAATCAATCAACATTCAAAATCAATCGTGCATGCCCCAATTCCACGCACATTCACATTCACGTTCACAATTCACTCACTTACACCTTAGCGCTTTCATGCGTTTGTGTATGTTTATTTATCGTCTTTATCTTCTGCAATTTATTTACCGTATTTATCTTTATTACATCGCATCATTGCATTCCGTCCAAAGGAAGAACCTACACATGACTTAGCACTTGTGTGTATCATTTGCATCATAATCCCCTTGATCCTTGATCTCATTCAAGTCAATCTTTTAGGACAGATCCTACCTCATAGGAGGACCTTCTTCTTTACTTTACAACATAGAAACAAACAAAACAACTCATACAATTATTCAAACACAATAGAGAAATAGATGTTAATCATCTTAAGCAAGATAGAATCCCCACCCCACAATAATACAATCTCTTACACTTGTGGCGGTTAAAACTCTCTTAAAATGACAACCCATCTTTTCTCCTAAAATCAATCAACTACCCTAAACCCGTAGGAACTTTGACCATAGTCAAAGAACTCCTCAAACCCTTTAGGGGAACTACAGATACTCTGATTCCACTCCCGTAAGGATATGTAGGCATAAGATGCGACATCTTATCGATTATACTTAGAAATAAACCCCTAGGTCTTTCAACCATTAAGCAGATAAACCTTAGCAAATAAACAAACATAA
The DNA here is from genome assembly GCA_963859935.3 of Lathyrus sativus. Lineage (NCBI taxonomy): Eukaryota > Viridiplantae > Streptophyta > Magnoliopsida > Fabales > Fabaceae > Lathyrus > Lathyrus sativus. The sequence goes on from OZ012740.1 coordinate 676,385,296, forward strand.
AACAAGAGGTTCCTGTAGAGTACTACAGAAACTTAGGATGCTAGTACCTTCCCTAAGTTTAACCAACCCCCGAACCTATAACTCTCTAGCTTGCTTGTGCGTTGCATTGTGGGAATATCGATCTTTATCCCTTCCTTTGGACAAATCAAAGTTCGGTTGCAAATGAATAAGATTCAAACTAATCAATAGTTTGGTATCCAAATTTCACCGCGACAGAAATGGTGACTTCACTGGGGAACTTCAGTGGGTTTCCCTAACTTGTTTTTTATATATTTGCTTATATTTTCCTAATTGTTTACTTGTATACTTGTTTGTTTTCTGCCTTTGGGTTGATACTCTTGAGTGGTGAGACAAAGTCCTACACCCGGACTTGAGTGAACTTAACATAGGATAGTGATATGTTCGATGAGGCTTCTAGGGGGTGGAATCCCGACCAAGCTGACTCGAAAATCATGCTCAATGGAGGCCCTCTCGAAAGTTGTATTGTTAAACGAGTTTTTAATCGTGAAAACATGCACTATATTCGATGTTGGAGCCTATGATATTGAGGACCGTAGTTACCTTAACCCCACTTTGGCCTTTATTAGGATGTAGTATGGGACTATGAGGGAGTACCCCTGAAATAGTGCTACATGATGCTACACTCAAAAGAGGTTCTCTTGAGAATATTATTAACCACCGAGTACTTGGGAAGTTGATAATATCCGAAAGATGGACTAATGACTTTGGGAACCTTCTTAGAACCTTGTTCTGCAGGTACAATCAACCTTTAGTCCACATCCTTTGGGAATGGGTATACCCTTTGGCTCCATGCTCGTTGCAAACCTAGGGTCTCCCTTTGTTTGTTTATCCTTATGTCTCTATGTGCTTACATGTGCTTGTTGCATTCATAAAGCATCATATTGCATTGGTTTCATGGAATCCCGAGTTTATTTATAAACATTATAGAGCCAATAGGGATTACAAAAGAAAAATATTTTGAAATATTCTTTTAAGAGTCCTAACTTGGATGACCTAAGGAAGTTAGAAGCTCCCATTAAAGATTAATAGAAGTTCGAAAGACTTTCACCAATATTTAAAGATCCAGATAAACAAGGGATTCCTTCCTTATGTTCCAGCAAGAAAAGAAGAATGATGGAGGATTTATTTTCCTCTATCAAAATATTCCTTAGAAGTTGATCGTGAAGAACTTATATTCAAGAAAGTCCAGATAGAAGAGCAAATCAACAAGCACGATGAAGGACTTCCTTAGGACTTTATTAGCTTTTATTTAGCTATTGGGTCAGGACTCTTATGAGAATGTTTATTTGTAATCGATATAAAAATAATAAACGAGTTTTCTTTGGGTACTCTGTGACGTTTATAAATACTTGAGTTCCATGAAACCTTTCGTTTTGCATTCTTGCATTTGCATTTCGCATTTTTGCATTAGCATAGCATCCTTTGCATTCCGGGGGGGGGGGGGGGGGGGTCTCACTCTTGCTTCATCTTCACAGACAAGCCGAATCACCAATACAGTACTCGCGCCAGTCAACGCCAAAAGATGGATCAGTTGGAACAAGAGAACAAAGTGCTCCGTGACGAAGTCGCAATTCTGAAGGAAAGCTTAGAGAAATTGAGTGGGTTAGTTGAAGCTCTGTCTAGTCATTCCGCACTCAACAATCAAGACATTCCGAGGACTATTGCCTCCAAAGTTGTATCAGCACCGATCCCAGTGGCGCCCACTACTGCTGAGCCTACCTACAGCATGCCGCCAGGTTTTCCATGGGGGATGCCTCCTCATTTCACTTCGGCTGGTTATCGTCCGCCTGTTCCTGAGGTCTCTGCCAGGACCACTGTTCAAGCCATTCCTGCAACTGCTATCGTAATGACCACTGCACCACCGCATGTGAATGTTACTCCGTATGTGCTAGATGATCCAATTCTCCATAGGACACCCAGCGAAACTGTGGGATTTGAAGAAAGGATGGACGGTTTTCAAGACCAATTTTCTGAGATGCAGAAAGAATTAAGAGCCCTTCGTGGGAAAGATCTGTTTGGAAATAGCGCTTCTGACTTGTGCTTGGTTCCAAATGTCAAGGTTCCACCGAAATTTAAGGTCCCCGATTTCGAGAAGTACAAAGGGAATACTTGCCCTCAAAGTCATCTCATTATGTATACTAGAAAGATGTCTGCTCAAACTGACAATGATCAATTGCTCATTCATTATTTCCAAGATAGTTTAACAGGCGCTGCGCTCAGGTGGTATATGGGATTAGATAGTGCGAAGATTCGAACTTTTAATGATCTAGGTGGAGCCTTCATTAAGCAATACAAATATAACGTGGACATGGCTCCTGACCATGATCAATTGAGGGCCATGGCTCAGAAAGACAAAGAGAATTTCAAGGAATATGCTCAGCGCTGGCACGAGTTAGCCGCCCAAGTCATACCGCCATTAGAAGAAAAGGAAATGACCAAGATTTTCCTAAAGACTCTAGGTCCTTTCTTTTATGAGAAAATGGTAGCAAGTGCGCCCAGTGACTTCACCGAAATGGTAAACATAGGAATGCGCTTAGAAGAGGGGGTTTGTGAAGGAAGATTAGTCAAGGAAGGGAGTGCTCCCAATAATGCTCAAAAGTATGGGAGTGGTTTTGTAAAAAAGAGAGAACATGAGGCAAGTGTTGTGCAGTAGGGACGATTCAAGAGAGGGTATCCACCATCACATCAGGTTGTTGCGGTATCACATATAGTCAACGCTCCGATTTATCAGCCACAACATCAACAAAATCAGCCATTCAACGATCAGAGTCGTGTATATAAAAGAACAGACTTCGATCCCCTCCAGATGACATACGCTGACTTGTTCCCAACTTTGATTCAAAAAGGTCATATCCAGACGAGAGCTCCACCTAAGGTACCTAAGAAACTTCAGTATTGGTACAAAGCTGACAAATTTTGCCCATACCATCAAGGTGCTCCAGGCCACGATATTGAGAACTGTTACGGTTTGAAAGCAGATGTTCAAAGGTTGGTTAAGTGCGGAATTTTATCCTTTAAGGGTTCCATTCCTAATGTGCAAGATAATCCCCCACCTCAGCATGGTTCGTCCTCCGTAAACATGATCCAAGGTTATTCGAGAAGCTCATATCAATATAGTGCCTGAAGATGAATCTGAAGGCGACATATCAGACGATTCTGCAAGCTTCTCCATTCCATACAAAGACTGAATAAAATCCTGAGAAGGGCTCATCAGGATGTTTTCTTTTCGTTTGCTTATGCTTATTTCATTTCTTTGATTAAAAGCATGTTTGGCTTGTATGGATTATTTATTTTGAATAATTAATGCAATAAAATGTTTGTCTTGAAGAAATCCATTCGTTTCACTCGTAAAATATTTTTCATAATTTATAACGCCTACTATACCCAATTCTCTCACTTTGGTGAATAATTGGGAGGAGGATGATGAAGTAAAACGGAGGATCTCTCGTTGTATGCTTTTGAATAAAAACCCTACTGATGATGTAAGGCATTCCTGTTTCAAACCTCCTAAACACCAGAAATATTCAACCTTTCGAACCTGGATGAAGAATCTACCTTTCCTAAATTAAAACCCCGTTTTTAACCTGGGGCAGGGTATCAAAAATGAGCATCTTTCAAAAATTGGGTGGGCACAAATATATTTTAGCCTCCTACTCCCTTGTTCTACAAATCATAAACTAAACCCATATATATAACCCATAAAGTCCTAATTGAAGTAAGGTTTAGTTCAAAAGCATACTCGATGAGATATCGTTTCCTGGCTCCTATGAGCTATGCTCAAATTTAGTATCGGCCTTATAAATAAATTTGATTCATGTCCTAACTAGTGATTTCGGTCACTAGTCATGGGGATATCTTTTTCAAAAAAGACTTCTTCAAGACAAACATGTGTGTTGCATTAACAGTTTCAAAATTGACATTTCTGACTTGCTAAATTTGCTTGATATCTTAGAAAGATTACGTGAAGACATCACCGATTAAATTTGAAGACTTTGCTGACCTGGGGCAAGTTATTTACCAAGAGGTTTGATCCATACAAGTTTAACTTTATCTATCGCACAAGTTTGAAGACTCGGTTATACCGTCAATCAGGGGCAGTTACGTCGAGCTTCTGCGAATCTCTCCAAGAGTTTGAAAACAGTGGGCCATTTGGACACCATGTTTTCTGTAAAATCCTCTCAAGATGACCTTTTTATCATGAACCATGTGACTTGGGGCATTTTTCGAGTCGAAGGGGGTTGTGACCATTCTGTAACGAATATTTTCAACACAAGAAAACTCCAGTTGGTGACTTGAGAATTCCTAGTGAGCTGATTAGCTTCACCTCTCCAACGAAGCGGATGTTTATTTCATCCCCATGAAGCCTCGACTCCGGCATATTCAACAGCTTTGTTAACCCAGGTTTCCTCCTTTGAAGTGGATATTTATTTTATCCCCTATCAAACTCCAGTTCGGGTGTCTCCGTCTACAACTCCAGCATGAATCTCTCCAAGGAAGTGGATATTTATTTTATCCACGAAGCTTCTCCAATTAAGAGAGGGATTCGTTTCCAGTAGATCTTATTTCTCATCTTCGACAAGATAACTGAGATCAAGATGTTATTCCCCAAGTGGGATGTTCTCTATTCCCCAAGAGAAGTTTTTGAAGCCCCGAAGCAGGACTGTGATGTGTTGCAACCTAATTTTTGACCATAAGATCCCACGTCCTTGTTTTTTATTCCTTGTTTTTAGTTTACATTTATTACATGATGTCTTTGTTACTATTATGTGTGCATGTTTGTTGTTACTAACAAGTCTGTGCAGGTGCGATAATTTCAAATGGAGTTAGTTCTCATTCTCATAAATAATTATGCCAAAGACGTGGTTAGGAGTTTTCCATTAGCTTTTGTCAATATTTCTTAAGAGTTTCATTACCTATTCGTGAAGAGAAATGGATTTTCCTTGGACTTAAACGTAGTCATTTGAGGATTGATCTTGGTTTGTGGCAAGGAGAATTTCAAGTTGTACCCCTTTTCTAAAGGATCCCCGCATGATGTGGGTCATGTTTTAAAAGAGATTCCAAGTTTTAATTCAAGGCTCCTTTGTATACAAATGACAAATTAAGATATCAAGAGCAGGTGGTGTTTGATTTGTGTTTTTAATTGGTGGGAGAGCACATCGTTTGAGTAATTTTACTAGGATCTATCACCCTTTGAAGTTTTTAACTTAAACAGCACTTTGGCTGGAATATCCAAAGGACTTTACTACGTAAGGTTGGGCTACGAAAGCTCAGAAGCTCATGGTCTTCGATGCCATATTATAGACCTTGAGGAGATTACATACTAGTTTTACATACTAGTTATAATAAGAAGAGAGGGAGAGTCCAAGACACGGGTCAAATTACATACCAGTTTGGCAGGTTGGACGGGTCAAATTAAACTTATCAGCCAAAAGAGCCAAGGTGAAATTCAATTAAAGGCTGGATTCACGCTAGTTTCATAAATTGTCTTCAATGTTACAAGTGCAGGACAATATTATTCTTTCATCTCCAAAGTCATATTATTCAAATCATCCAAAGTTACAAGTTTAAAACATAAATAGTTAAGGCTACAGGATTCTGAGATCCATGTGGAATCCCACATTTCAACCATGACGTCCAGCGCTTGCCTCCTTAGTTTCCATGAGGTTGTTTACGATGCTATTATAAGAGGCAGCTTCGGCAACTTTGATTATCACATTGATTGGTGTTGTCGGCATACTAATATTTGGCTAAGCCATCACTTTGGATACTACGCAGACTCTTAATTCCGTGGACATTATGCCGTCCGATCGGATGATTACCTAACTGCTGGAGAAAGATTTGTCATGGCGGACCTTGTTTACGTGGCGTAATTGCTAAACTAGGACAAAGATATCTTGTTGCATAACCTTGAATTTGGGGAAGGAATTGTGAATGACACTTATTCCCGAGAAGCCTTCCGGTCCATGTTTCCCGACGGTTGTCGTGATGCTGCCTGCAATTTATCAATTAGTTAGCAATCTCTACTACAAAGCCAGGACACATATGCATCCAATCATCGTCAAGAGGACGGATCAAGGAAGTTATGACCTTCGAAACGCATAAAACATTAAGCAACAGCTTCGTACTAAGTAAGCAAGCAAGGAATTGGTTTAATCTCCAACTATTTATGCGCAGCTTCCAGAGTTTGGAGCTTACGGCGCATTTTAAAATCAACACAGTAATGGATAGGACATGAGTAACAACCAGAATTGGAAGAATACTTATCTCGGTCGTAAACGTTGATATGCAAGTTGCCCCTGTTATGTCACTTGATTGGGGAAGAGTTATCCCAATGTCTATGCGCTGCCGGCCTCGGTAAAAGATTCACCTCAAGATGTAGAAATCCCCATAACTTTGATTGTGCCGTTATCCAAAACTTCAATCTCCTTTAGCATTTGAGTGGCCGGTATCACACCTGCTGCGTCACAACAAAGATATCAACATTTAGACAAACAATAACAAGGCTGCAGTCTATCTACAGTACAATAAAACAAGGTTTCACAGAGATACCTGCTGCAAAGTTCTAAGTCTGTTCCAGGGCTACCGGCACATCACTTCCACCCATCTAATTCGAAGCCGAAAGAGGAGTATCGTGGTCTTCTTCCCAGACCTGTTAGCAAAACCAATGACAATAGAGAAGGAATATCCCACCTGCAAAGTCAAGGAGAACCTGTTAGATCAAAAACTGCAGCACGCATGGTCGTTGTATCACATAATGAGAAAACAACAGTATAAAGAAAAAAACGTTCAAGTTACAGTGATTTACCAACAGGAATTTTGGGGCAGATCAAGTACGGCTCCAAACTGCTTGAGGGGAATAAGCTGGTCGGCCACATTTGCCTCGCCGTCATGAGCAACAACCCGAGTATCCGCCGTAGCAACGACCTTGCACTTCTCTACATGGCGTATTCAATGTACGTCACCATCGTCACCATCACGATCAACTCTAGCTACGGGTATTTCCGGGTAACCCTGCAGGCTCTGACCCGTCCAGTTTTTTCGTTCGGTTTCGACCTGCATAACAGTGGTAGCATCATATTAGAAGAAGTTTGGAAATAGCCATTTTGGGGCAATACGCGAATGGTTTATCTAACGCACCAATAACCACGGTATTGGCATATAATATTCTCGAAGTGACAGTTTTATTCGGTAACCGAAGATAGAAGTATCAGCTCTAAAGATAGCTTACCTATTTGTTAAATGTATAGCGGCCAAAAGTGTGGAAGCAGAAGCGAAGAATTGTTAAACTCCCCTTATTGATGTAGCATGAATTCTCAAGCCGGAAGCCTCTGAACTTGAGTCTCTTCCAGAAAAAGACAGAACAAGAACAAAAGAAAAGAAAGATCAAGCTTTGGTGCACGAAGCTTTGAACGGTTAGCTCATTAACTCCTATCGCGGCCAACTCGTAACCTGCACAATTAAATAACATCATCAAGTGTACCCTCAATATTGACAATGACAGAGCTCTCTACAAATCAAGTCAGTCAGTTACCTCCCATTAATCTGTTATGCCGTCATCAGTTCTTTCAAGCGATAGTATGCACATTGGGCTCCTTGCAGCTGCAGCCCATGCCTCTGCAACTGATGTTTGTTTTACAGTGTTCTAAATTCAAGGGCTTCTCCCGTTGGCAATCCGGTAAAGGGTCCTTTCCGCGTTGATTACACTCCAAAGTGACAATTCCTCCTGAAAGTCAAGATGCCAAAGGAAGGTTCAGTCTGTGATAAAACGCAGCCTTGATAAGTGCTACCAACCGTCAGTTTTGGATTAAAAACCCGGTAATTGCATCAAAGCAATACAATTGCACAAGAGCAGAATTTAATAGCAAAGCAATGACATACCATTTCTGTTTGAAACTTGAAACGATGATCAAAGCCGACCCCTGCATTCAATTCACCACTCGCATTTTGCTCCTACAAATCAATTGATTCAATTAGATTCCAAACAGGATAAACATCTTCAACTAAAAGAGGAAGCGTGTAATCGAGTCATTCAACGAATATTGAAAACCAAAGATTGAAGATATGTTATTTCCAAAACAAACTCAAGGCGCAATCAAGGACAATATTCTGACATGATTTCAAACAATTAAGTTATTTCCATATTAAGGTTCAGTACATCCAGACATGTTTCGAACAATTTGGAAAGAAGATATCCTCACCAACTATATTCAAAGATGCGATTCGTTAAAATTAACAAAAGGAAAAATAGAGAGTTAACAGCTTCCAATTGTGAACAACTTAAACAAGGAAAGTTTTCAAACATATGAATCACGGTTTTGGTATGAAATCAAGAGCATTTACAACAGCTATTAATCATCAATGTGAAAACGGAAACAACATGAAATCAACGTCAAGAAATCCCAATCGTAACGCCTATAAAAAGAGAAGAAATTGAGATGAAGAGACCATTCACGAAACCCTAAAGGATAGCAACTTATCTTTGGCTTCGCCCTCGCCAGAAAACCACCGATCCGCCACCAAAATTGCCTCTCAACAACTCCACCGCAACTACCACCGGAAAGACCAAAAAAACCTCACGCCTTCGTCGTCGTGAATCCACCCGTCCTTCGCAAAAAAAACCCTTCGAGACCTGAAATGGCATGAAAATCGTGAGTTTTAACATGTTAACACTTTGTTTATTTGACTTGTGCAGAGAAACCAGATCAGATGGAAGGTTGAAGAAACGTAAGAACAAGGAGAAGCCTCCATCAACCTGCATCAAGAATCAAAGCGATTTAGAAGGAGACGGAGAGGAAGTCATGATTCAAAAAAAGGAATGGTGAAACCGAGAGATGAGAGAAGGCGGAACAGCGGAGGGGATCTGGGAAAAAAGGGGATTAGGGTTTTATTTTTTTTATTTTATTTTGTTATTTTATTTGTAATATGATTAAAATCACACACACACCACTAAACACATATAATCCTTAATCATCCCTCTAACCTACTGTCAACCCACTTAACTCTAATTAACCTTTTTTTAAAAATCTGCTTTAACAATCATTTATTTAATAATCTAATTAATTAATCATTTTCTTTAATTTATTTAAACTAACAATTAAATCTTTTTAGTAAACCACTAATCAATTGATCCTTTTTTTAACTAATGGACTTTAATTAACCTGTTAATTAAGCAATTAGCAAACTTTTTTTAAAGACCTATTCTACTCATTTAATTTTATCTGTCTAAAAAACTCATGTCATATATCTTTTAAAATAAACTTTATTCAATAAAAAAAATAAAAACTAAAACTATTTTATAACTGACTTGTTTGTATGATAATTATTAAAACTTTCTCTAAATAAATTTAAACTTTAATAAGAACCTTTTTTTATATAATAATAATAATTAAAAAAAACAAATCTCACATATTTCCCCTAAATAATTCCTTAAGATTAATCTCGTTAAATAATCAATCGCTCTCCCTCATAATCAAAACAATCAATTAAAAAAATCAATCAATGGCGTAAAATATAACCTAACCGTGCACTTCACGACACTTTCACTCTCACACACTTCAGCGCTTTCATGCGTATGTGTATGATTTTATTTCCGCAATTTATTTATTGCAATTTATATTATCATAATTTATATTTCTGCACTGCATTCCGTCCAAAGGAAGAACCTACGCATGATCCCAACTATCATGCGTATGCATTCACATTTGCATCATTCTTCCCATATGATCCTTGATCCCATTCAAGTCGATCTTTTAGGATAGATCCTACCCCATAGGAAGGACCGTTATCTTTACAACATAGATAAAACAACCAACAATACAAACAATCAATTCAAAATAAACAACATTCAAACACATTAGAGAAAGATGTTAATCATCTTAAGTGAGATAGAATCTCCACCCCACAACAATACAATCAACATGTAGGGACTTTGCCTTAAGAGAGATAAAGGCGTACTCGTCAAACAATCCGAGTACTTGAGCCCTTATCTTAAGACGATGCAAAGACCATTTTCCTACAACTTGTGGCGGTTAAATCTCCCTTAAAATGAAAATTCATCTCTTCCCCTAAAATCAACCAATCAACTACCCTAAACCCGTAGGAACTTTGACCACAGTCAAAGAACTCCTCAAACCCTTTAGGGGAACTACAAATACTCTGATTCCACTCCCGTAAGGATATGTAGGCATAAGATGCGATATCTTATCGAGTATACTTAGAAATAAACCCCTAGGGTCTCTTATACCTTTAAGCAGATAAACACATAGCAATAAACAAACATAAAACAAGAGGTTCCTGTAGAGTATTACAGAAACTTAGGATGCTAGTACCTTCCCTAAGTTTAACCAACCCTCGAACCTATAACTCTCTAAACCTTGCATTTACATTGTATTGTGGGAATTTCGATATTTATCCCTTCCTTTGGACAAATCAAAGTTCGGTTTCAAAATGAATTAAAGATTCAAACTAATCAATAGTTTGGTATCCGATTTTCACCGCGACAGAAATGACAACTTCACTGGGGAGCCTCTAGTGGGTTTTCCCTATCTTGCTTTATTTATTTGTTTATTGCTTTATATATCTGCTTACTTGCTTAATTGATTATTTGTATATTTGCTCTTGTATTTGTTCCTTTTGGGTTATTATCCTTGAGTGGTGAGATAAAGTCCTACACCCGGACTTGAGAGAAATTAATATAGGATGGTGATATATTTGATGAGGCTTATAGGGAGTGAGTCCCGACTAAGTTGATTCGAGAATCCCGCTTAGTTGAGACCCTTTTGAAAATGGTTCGGTTGAACGAATTTAGTCGTGAAAACTTTTACTATTCTCAATTGGAGTCCATGATACTAAGGACCGTAGTTACCTTTAACCCCACTTTGACCTTTATTAGGACGTAGTGCGAGGCTATGAGGGAGTACACCCGAAATAGTGCTACGCGATGCTACACTCAAAAGAAGTTCTCTTGAGAATATTATTAATCCCCGAGTTAGTTGGGAAGTTGATAATATCCGAAAGATGGGCTAATGACTTTGGGAACCTTTTTAGAACCTTGTTCTGCAGGTACAATCAATCTTTAGTCCACAACCTTTGGGAATGGGTATACCTTTGCCCCATGCTCGTTGCAAACCTAGGGTCCCCCTTGTTTGTTATCCTTGTTTATCTATGTGCTTACTTGTGTTTGTTGCATCCATATAGCATCATATCACATTAGGTTTCATGGGATTCATAGATTAGTTATAAACATTACAGAAACCAATATGGATTACAAAAGAAAATATTTTGGAATATTCTTTTAAGAGTCCTAACTTGGAGGTCCTAAGGAAGTTAAGGGCGCCGATCGAAGAATCAAGCAGACTCAAAAATGAATACAAGAGATTTCCATAGAAGTTCAAAATGCCTTCATCAATATTGAAGATCCAGGGATTCATTTCTCACCTTTCCACAAGAACAAAGGAAGAGATGGAGGATTTATTTTCCTCTATCAAACTAAATCTTTAGACGTCGATCATCAACAAAACTTATATTCAAGAAGATCCAAGTGGAAGAATAAATCAACAAGCACGATGAAGGACTTCCTTAGGGCTTTTCTCAGCTTTTATTTAGCTATTATGCCAGGACTCTTATAGGAATATTTATCTGTAATCCAATATCAAAAAATAATAAATAAATTTTCTTTGGTATTCTGTAACATTTATAAGAACTTGAGTTCCATGAAACCATTCATTTCTGCATAGCATCCCGCATTTAGCATCTTGCATATGCACGTATCTCTCCTCTTCTGTGGCTCATCTAGTCTTCTCTCATTGTCTGTCAGCTGACATCTCGACCATTGGACCAAGCTTGAAGTATTACTAAAGGGTAGGAAAGAGAATAAAGATATGGGTTCTATGACCGACTTCAGAGTAATGACTAATCCGTTGTTCGATCTTCCCTCTGATGACAATGTTCAACAAGTGGATGTTCCTACTCAACCTCAACCTTTGCAAGACAACTTGGTTGTTCAAGGTGATAGAAGAGTTTCTCAGTTTCCACAGTGTATACCGAATCCTCAGAATGTTCGTGCTAAGATAAAGATGGATGATCCTAGATTCATAGCGATGGAGAAAGAATTATGTGATTTTAAAGAATAATTGAAAATAGTGAAAGAAGCTAATGCATCTGATCTTGATGCCCGTGACCTATGTCTGGTTCCAGGCGTAATTATTCCTCCGAAGTTCAAAATGCCTGTCTTTGAAGTGTACAAAGGTGTTAGTTGTCCAAGATACCATTTGACGATGTTTTGTAGAAAGATGGCTGCTTATGTTGACGATGACGAATTGATGATGCACTGCTTTCAAGAAAGCTTATCTGGGGCATCATTGATATGGTATATGAAGCTACAAAGGAATCATATTCAGTCTTGGAGAAACTTAGTCGATGCTTTCGTGAAGCAATACAATTATAATTTGGACGTGGCTCCAGACAATGATCAACTAGAAGGAATGAGTAAGAATAAAGATGAATCTTTCAGAAAGTATGCGCAACGATGGAAAGAGTTGGCTGTCCAAATTCATCCACCACTTCCAGAGAAAGAATTAAGCAATATGTTTCTAAGAACACTGCCAGACTCTTATTATGATAGAATGGTAGGTGTGGTGCCATTAGATTTCTCCAAAATTGTGGAAGTTGGAGTAAACATTGAGAATGTGTTCAAAAGTGGAAGAATCCGAGATGACTCGAGCAGCCAAGCTAATAAAGAAATTCCAGTTGATGATTCCCTAGAGGAAAGAAGCGTTGATGTTAATGCAGTTTGGGATCCCTCTCAAATCCTGTCAGATCCAGTTCTAATATCTTATCCTCAACATGAAGCGCCTGTTCAGCGCAAGCAGCCATTACCTCATAAATGAAGGTTGGCTTCTCCAGATCATCATCGAGACCGACAGGTTCGAAGAAGGTTTTAGAATCATAAGGCACCTCTGAATATTTTGAAAGAAGAAACTCGTTGGTTCGATCTTATCCCAATGACCTACAGTCAACTATGGTCTTACTTTACTAGAAACTCAGTGATGACACCCAGAAAGACTAGAGTCATGAAGTTTCACCCACCGTGGTTCAACTCGAACGCCAGCTGTGAATTTCATGATGGGGTGTTGGGGCATTCATTGAAGAATGCAAAGTTTTTCAAGAGAAAGTCCAAGAAATGATAGATGACGAAGTGCTGACTTTCAGAGGAGAAAGCCTGGTCATAAATGGAATACTGTTACGATGATATAAGTGAAAACTCTAGAAGATATCAAGAAGGGCTCATCAGCTACTTACTTCGTTTGCTTATGTGTTTTATTTCTTTGATTAAAAGCATAATTGGCATGTAAGAACATGTTATTTTGAACAAGTAGTGCAATAAGTGTTTATCTTGAGGAAATCCATTCGTTTCACTCTTAAAATTATTTTTCATAATTTTATAATGCCAACTTTACCCAATTTTTCTCGCTTTGGTGAAGAATTGGAAGGAGGATGATGAAGTAAAACGTAGGTCTCTTAATGTATGCTTTTGAATAAAACCCTATTGATGATATAAGGTTTTTTTTCAAACCTCCTAAACAATAGATATAAGGCGGTTAATTCCTCTTTAACCATTTTTTTTTCAACCTCATGTTAACCTGGGGCAATTTTCAGTCAGAACGCCTAAATTTTTTTCTCAAAAGATAGTGAACACCTTTCAAAAATGGGTGGGTACAAATAAGTTGTGACCTTTATTTCCTTTGTTTACCAATCTTAAACTAAGCCCTGATGTAACCCTCAAAAGTCCTTATTAAAATAAGGTTTACTTCGAAAGCATACTCAGTGAGATAACGTTTCCTGACTCCTATGAGCTATGCTCAATTTGGTACTGGCTTTATAAAACAAATTTATATCCTAACTAGTGATTTCGGTCCCCAGTTATTGGGGTATCTCTTTTCAAAACTTCAAGACAAACATATATGTTGCATTAACGGTTTCAGAATTAACATTTCATACGTGTTGATCTTTGCCGAGGTCATAGAATGTTTACACATGAGTATCAACATTAAGCTTGTTCTATTAAAATTTGAAGACTCTGCTGACCTGGGGCAAGTTATTCCCAAGTGGTTATTCTATGCAAGTTTGACTTCATCTAGAGATCTATTTCTGAAGACTTATTCATAGTACCATCAATCAGAGTCGGTTACGTCAAGATTCGACGAATCTCTCGAAGAGTTTGAAAACAATGGGATGCCATGTTTTCTGTAAAATCCTCTTAGAACGACTTCTTCTCATTACCATGTAACTTGGGGCATCTAAGAAGTGAAGATTATCTTACCCATGTACAACAATCTATTGTTCAAAAATGGCGACTACCACACAGTCTTCAGTACAATTTTTCAGCAATTTCACGATATTCTTCATGTCCCTGGTAAATTTTTACTCCAAGTGGTCATGAAATTCTTCGATGAAGCTTTTAGATGCAAAATTCTCAGTGGTCTGCTTAACTTCACTTCTCCAATGAAGTAGATAATATTTTAATCCTCAGTAAACCTCCTTAAAACTTCACCTTCCCAGTGAAGTGGATGTTATTGTACTCCCTAATGGACCTTCTACAACGTCGATCTTCTCCAGCATGAGTCTCTCCAGTAAAGCGGATATTTATTTTATCCATGAAGTTTCTACAGTTATGAGTTGGATCCACCCCTAGCGGATCTTTATCCTCATCTTTAACAGGATAATCTTTCAGACTTATCAAGAGGTTACACCCCAAAGTGGAATGTTCTCTATTCCCCATAAGAAATTTTGAAGCCCTGAAGCAAGAGTGTGATCCCGTATTTGGTTCTCCGCCCATCCCCAGTGGTACTTCTATCTTCGAAGATTGGTCGGATGTTTGCTTCGAGATGTCTATTTCACCTCTGGTTGCTCCTGTCCGTTTGTTTTGTCAGCATAAGCATACGCATAGCATATAGATAGATAACATAGCATGTGCACTCTTGCATATTTGTGTTGTTTTTTCTATCTCTTTGGTCGTGTTTATCCCCGAGTGGTTGGGTGCGTCTTATCCCTCCAATTAGATTTGTCGACCCTAGGCAGAAAAAGCACAATGTTTCATTTTTCCCCATGGAGTTCAATCCTCATGGAAGATGGTTATTTTAGTACAATTCCATTTGAGTTCACACCTCAATGGTCAAGTCTTGCTTGACAGTTTCTTTTCGGCTACTTCCCGAATCGAACTTCGGTTTTTGGCAATCATATCGTAGACGCCTCCGACCTCTAAACACGGATCAAGTGTGCATCTATTTTGCACCCTTCTCCCCAGGAAGAATATTCATGAAGACAGACATTTCTTTAACAAATTTTTCTCGAACATCTACATTTAGACTATAACAATCTCTTTATTTGAGCAACTCGTTTTGATCAGGATCTTATTCAAGACGACAAACGACAGTTTTCACAAGACAGATCATTTACCCTCAGTGGGTCCTTCAACATTATTGATTCATCAGAGAAGACAGTTACAGATATCCCTCTTTATTTGAGAGTTCACAGAACATTTTACAACTACAACAAAGATGCTCCGCAGGAATGTTTTCCCCAGTGAGTTCATCACACAAGTTTGCTTCCGTCAAGTGATATCTCCTCAGAGAAGTCGAGGACGTCTATCACATTAGTCTCTTTTTATTTGATAAGACATACTTTACAATTCAACCGGCGCACATCTCTTCCGAGAATCCCTGGTGAAGTTTTACAAACTACATTTACAAATTTACAACTACATCTACATTAACAACAATTACACCTACAAGTTCTACAACGAACTACATCTACAATGACAACAACATTTACAATTTACAGTCTACAACGACAACTATAGTCTACAACAACAACTACAGTCTACAACGACAACTACAGTCTACAACGACAACTACAGTCTACAACGACATCTACAGTCTACAACAACATCTACAGTCTACAACGACAACTACAGTCTACAACGACATTTATAGTCTACAACGACAACTACAGTATTGTAACCCGGTGAACTGACTTTAAACAATGTTGCGGATAGCAAGAGTCGCCACCGACTTTTATTTTATCCATAAGGAAAGGTTATAAAAGAACAGGAAAGACCTTAGAGAATATTTTGGGTCCGGGGGGTAGGTTATGAAAAGGGAAGGTGTTAGCACCCTTTTCATCCATGGTTGTCCATGGGCTCTTAGGTACTTAAGCTCACTTTTGAATTGTTTTGAAAGTGTAGTGTGTGAATAGCAAAAAAAATTCAGAATAGTTTAATAATAATCCGTGTATGGATGTGAAAAAAACTTGTTTGAAAATTTTGTTGGAAATTTGTTTAAGTGTGAAAAAGTTTTGAAGTGAGCAAGTATCTAGGAGTAGCCTACCCTAATGTTTTAAGGTCTTTCTTATTCTTTATCCTTTCCTTAGTAAGACTATCCCTACTAAAATGGAGTAGGTAGTCCTTACTTTGGATGTTAAGGGGTATGTGAGGGACAATTTGACTTTGAAGGCCATTGTGGGATGTAATAAGCACATATAAGGGACCATCATCATTTTTCGAAAGGGACTTGATTCGTAAAGGCAACCATAAGGGACTTTGATGATTTTTTTATTTGAGGGACTTGCTTTATACACCCCACTTAACCATTATTCGTAGGCAACTTGAGGGATATCCTTAGGAAGTGAGACGGCGATTAAAATCGACTTACGTGTGTGACGTGTTTATTTTAATTATCTTTATTTAAAAGTGATCTAAATTTATTTTAATATTACATACATGTTGTTACACTCCCTAATTACTAACCATAATAATAATTAAATAATTAAACAACTTTACATCCAAGAAACAATTACAAAATAATAAGCAAAATAATTAAATAGCAAAGATAAATAAAATATAAATAAGCAATAATAAATAATAAAGGGGGTTAATTCTAAGTTTACTCGGCAAGACATCGCATCTTGTGCCTACGTATCCTTACGGGAGTGGAATCAGAGTAATCGTAGTTCCCCTCAATAGGGAGGTTAGAAACTTCTTGACTGTGGTCAAGGTCTCAAGGGGAATAAACGCATCTTAAGGACACGCTTACGTGGAGTGTAGAAACTCCAAATCTCTACGTTGAAATGTTAAGTTGTAATTAGGGTTAAATTAGGGATTCCACGGCGGGAAACCCTAAAATGAGCGCGGCGGCTCTTTGACCTAATGCTAAGGGTAAAATTGTAATTTTGCCTGCGGCGAGACATTTGTGAAAATTAGGGTTTGTAGTTTGTAGTTTTGAGGATTTGAAATTGAATGTGTGAAGTTTTACGGACTATTGGCGCGGCGGCCAAACAGTTAGACCTAACCTTCGGATGTGTGCAATGTGACAGAAATAATAGTAAACGCGTGAGATAATTGAATCATGCAAACAGAGAGATAATGTCATAATTTAAACCATGCAAGCAGAAATTTAAAGGCAGAATTTAAAGAGCGATTGTTAAGTTCGCGAGGTTACATGAGAGGAGCAGATACAATATGATAATGAAATTTGAATTGAACAATAATAAAATAAAATAAATAACGGTTCTAGTTATTATTTAAAAAAAAAGATTTTAGTTATTATTTTAAATTTATCTAAAAAAAAGTTTTTCTTAAAAATAATAGGTTTTCATATTAATTTGGAAAAGATGTTAATGTTATTTATTTTAAAAAACAGATTTTTATATTATAACAAATTTTAATAAATTAATGAATAACAATAATAATAATAATGGTAATAATAATGATAATAATGATAATAATAATAAATAATGATAATAATAATAATAATAATAATAATAATAATAATAATAATAATAATAATAATAATAATAATAATAAAGCAATAATGAATTTTAAATGTGCCAAATAACCCAACAATGTTGCTAACGCAGAAATGCGCTCATCGCAACCAGATCTAAATCGGACGAAACAAAATTTATCGCAAAGAAAAAGAAATTAAGCAAAAAAATAGTATTATTGCTCACACAAAAATGCGATCATCGCAACCAGATCGAACTAACACAAATGTCACGCGTCATGCA
The DNA here is from genome assembly GCA_963859935.3 of Lathyrus sativus. Taxonomy (NCBI): domain Eukaryota; kingdom Viridiplantae; phylum Streptophyta; class Magnoliopsida; order Fabales; family Fabaceae; genus Lathyrus; species Lathyrus sativus. The sequence continues at coordinate 676,403,380 of OZ012740.1, forward strand.
CACAAATGTGCAAACATCGTATCGACATAATTCGATCAAAAATCTTATATATATAAACTCTAACAATTTAAAAATTATATATATATAAACGTAACAGTAATAGATAAAGAAAAAGAAATAACGGTAATAGATGAAGAAAAAGAAATAACGGTAAAAGATGAAGAAAAAGAAACAACAGTAATAGATGAAGGAAAAGAAATAACGATAAACGATGAAGAAAAAGAAACAATAGTAATGGATGAAGAAGAAAACTAAATAACGGCAAACGGCACTCACTCCTCTTAGGTTTTTTTCATTCTCTCCTCTTTTCCAACAAGGCAACACATGTATATATAGGGAACAAATTAGGGTTAACACCAAATTGTCAATAATGTCCCTAAAGCCCATTTTAAAGCCCAAACTAAATAATTAGTTAAGAAAAAATAAAATTTAAATAATTTAAAATAATTAAAATAAACTTAAAATAAAAACTAATAATCCTATTGATTCCTAAAATAAAAAATATTATAAAAAGAACAAAATTTTTTCAATATTTTTTATTTTATGATTTTTTGGATATTTTTATGAATAATTTAGAAAAAAATAATATTTTAAAAAATGATTTAATTAAAATACGAAAATAATAATTAAATAATAATAAAAAACTATTTTTGTTATTTTTTTAATGAAAGATAGAAAAATTTAGAGTAAAAATAATAAAAAACAAAAAAAAGTGACAAAGGTGAGATTCGAACTCTCAACCTCTCACACTCATAACTCCTTACACATGTCCTCCTGCCAATTGTGCCATTTTTACTTTTTAGAAAAAAAATGCATGCCATATGATATTTACCTGCAAAAAGTCAAACGACTACACAAATTTGTTAGTAATTGATTAAATGCAATGAAATGCGACGACAAATCTTAGGGCAAAATTTGGGGTATTACAGTTATTATGATAATATTTCTCACCCAACCTCTCTTTGATGTTGGCAAAAAAAAATCATGAAGTTTGACTTTGGTTTGACCACAGTTGACCTCGGTTTGACCTTTTAACTACATTGACTGCTTTTGACTTATCTGATCATCTGACTGAGCAAACTTTTGAGAAAAGTCTTGAAACTTGACATGGGGGTTCTTATACACATATAAGATGTTATGAAGCTCACTTGAAGTCTTGGAAGTCCATTTAGCCTGATTAAAGTCAAAACCCTAGTTTTGGATGCACTGCTTAGGAGGTGCATTGTCTGAGGGAATTGTCAACTCTTCTGACCAATTATGAATTTTGTGAACCTTGTGAACCTTCTTGGAACACAAAGTCTTGTATTGTGAGGGCAAATTTTGGGGTGCAACAGCTGCCCCTGTTCAATTTTCTGAAACCTGAGGGGTTAGATTGGTATATTTGCCAGTCGTAACCTGGAAGGTTGAAGGGGATTGAACACAAAAGCCCAAAAATTTGCACTCACCAGTGCATGGAGTGATATTGATGGTTGGTTGAACATGATTGAGTGGGCTTAAAGATGCCACTAGGGGAAAGTTCTTCAGTAGTATAATGAGAGCTGTCAGGAGTCTGGAGTAATACTGATGTAACAACATGTCTTCATGAGGATAGAGCGATCAATAATGATAACCCTAAAGCAGTCTTGAAGTGATAAATCGGACCTCAGGAGGATAGAGCAATCAATAGCTCTAAAGCAGTCTTGAAGTAATAATGGCTTCAGGAGGATAGAGCAATCAATAGCTCTAAAGCAGTCTTGAAGTAATAGAATGGCTTCAGGAGGATAGAGCAATCAACAGCTCTAAAGTAGTCTTGAAGTAATGATTTCAGGAGGATAGAGCAATGAATAGCTCTAAAGCAGTCTTGAAATAATAACGTGATATGTCTTCAGGAGGATAGAGCAATCAATAGCTCTAAAGCAGTCTTGAAGTAATGATTTCAGGAGGATAGAGCAATGAATAGCTCTAAAGCAGTCTTGAAATAATAATGTAATTTCAGGAGGATAGAGCAATGAATACTCTAAAGCAGTCTTGAAGTAATAATGTAATTTCAGGAGGATAGAGCAATGAATACTCTAAAGCAGTCTTGAAATAATTAGATGGCTTCAGGAGGATAGAGCAATGAATAGCTCTAAAGCAGTCTTGAAATAATAATGTGATATGTCTTCAGGAGGATAGAGCAATCAATAGCTCTAAAGCAGTCTTGAAGTAATGATTTCAGGAGGATAGAGCAATGGATAGCTCTAAAGCAGTCTTGAAATAATAATGTAATTTCAGGAGGATAGAGCAATGAATACTCTAAAGCAGTCTTGAAGTAATGATTTCAGGAGGATAGAGCAATGAATAGCTCTAAAGCAGTCTTGAAATAATAATGTAATTTCAGGAGGATAGAGCAATGAATACTCTAAAGCAGTCTTGAAATAATAATGTAATTTCAGGAGGATAGAGCAATGGATAACTCTAAAGCAGTCTTGAAATAATTAGATGGCTTCAGGAGGATAGAGCAATGAATAGCTCTAAAGCAGTCTTGAAATAATAATGTGATATGTCTTCAGGAGGATAGAGCAATCAATAGCTCTAAAGCAGTCTTGAAGTAATGATTTCAGGAGGATAGAGCAATGGATAGCTCTAAAGCAGTCTTGAAATAATAATGTAATTTCAGGAGGATAGAGCAATGAATACTCTAAAGCAGTCTTGAAGTAATGATTTCAGGAGGATAGAGCAATGAATAGCTCTAAAGCAGTCTTGAAATAATAATGTAATTTCAGGAGGATAGAGCAATGAATACTCTAAAGCAGTCTTGAAATAATAATGTAATTTCAGGAGGATAGAGCAATGGATAACTCTAAAGCAGTCTTGAAATAATTAGATGGCTTCAGGAGGATAGAGAAATGAATAGCTCTAAAGCAGTCTTGAAATAATAATGTGATATGTCTTCAGGAGGATAGAGCAATCAATAGCTCTAAAGCAGTCTTGAAGTAATGATTTCAGGAGGATAGAGCAATGGATAGCTCTAAAGCAGTCTTGAAATAATAATGTAATTTCAGGAGGATAGAGCAATGAATAGCTCTAAAGCAGTCTTGAAATAATAATGTGATATGTTTTCAGGAGGATAGAGCAATCAATAGCTCTAAAGTAGTCTTGAAGTAGTAATATGACCTCATGAGGATAGAGCAATGAATAGCTCTAAAGCAGTCTTGAAGTAATAGGATGATTTCAGGAGGATAGAGCAATCAGTAGCTCTAAAGTAGTCTTGAAGTCATGAGAGGCTATCAGGAGGATAAAATAACCCTGAGGTTACAATAAAGCAGTCCCAAAGTAATAAGAAGCTCATCAGGAGGATAAAGTAACCCTGAGGTTACAATAAAGCAGTCCCAAAGATCATAAGCTTGTTTGTTGGATAATTAACCTGAAAACAAGGTAGCATTCTGTATAACAACATTAGTTTATGCTTTATGTATGCATGTATGATATGACACTGCTGGAAGTGTCTGGATATCCTTGTATAACAACTGCTGGCCAAGGAAAATAAATCCCGATTCGTTGTTGAAGAATACATAACCCTCCGTCTGCTGGGGATAACAAGGTATAGATAACCTCCCATTGTTGGGGATAACAAGGTATAGATAACCTCCCGTTGTTGGGGACAGTAGGGTATAGATAACCTTCGTTTTCGTTTGATAGTAGGATAAGTATAACATCCCGTCTTCGTTCATCGTGCCCTTATTGGGAAGTAATTTCCCGTATATCCGTATGAGGATAAAAGAGATGGATATAAATTCCAGGGGAGATTAGACTTTGTGAAAATGGATTAGTCCTACTGATGGTTTGTAACTGCCTTGTAAAGATGAACCGGCGAAGCTTCGTTGAAATCCTTCCCTCGTTCGTCCTTAGTAAATACTATTACTGCATTTTCATGCATTTCTGGTAAACATCAATCATATTAAAAGCATACATGCATTTCTGGTAAACATCAATCATATTCAAAGGCATACATACATTCAAACACAACCAATGGACATTTCGCTTATGTAAATAGGGTAAAAGTAAATCTGGATTCAAAAGATGGAATTTATTTATATCAAAAGTGACCCATACACGGGTAAGTTTGTACAAGGAGACATAAACCCTAGTAAGAGAATTTTGTCATGAAGTTTTACAAAAAGAATCAGCTATGTGGGAAATAATCCTATTGAGTTTCAATTCTACTATTGCCCCTCAAGTATCTCATCTTCTTGCTGTTGAGACGGAAACGATTGGATTGAGCTTTATCTGTTTGAGCTTGAGTAAGTAGTACAACTGGTTGCAGTTTCATGAGTGATCCAAACGAGACATAGTCATACGCTTTAATCCCTAACTTTTGCCTGGATTGCCCTTTCAGGTTTTCAATCCACCGGGATACCCTTTTTTGCCCAAGCCGCCTTTTCAGGTTTTCGACTTGCCGGGTGTACATCTTTTTATATATATATCCCTAATTTTTGCCCAAACCCTTTTGGTTTGCCGGGATGCCCTTATTTTTGCCTAGGCCTGTCAACCTAGCGGGTCTTTTTTTATGCGTAGTATTTTTTAACTATGTCTGCGTTTACAGGTTGTGGGAAGTCTTCACCATCCATTGTAGTCAATATCATGGCACCTCCTGAGAACACTGTCTTGACTACAAATGGTCCCTCATATGTTGGAGTCCACTTGCCCCTAGGATCACCCTGTGGTAATATGATACGCTTGATTACCAAGTCACCAGCCTGATATACCTTTGGCTTAACCTTCTTGTTAAAAGCTTTGATCATCCGTTTCTGGTACATCTGGCCATGACAAACTGCTGCTAACCTTTTCTCATCAATCAAATTTATCTGGTCAAGTCGAGTCTGAATCCACTCATCTTCATCCAAGCCTGCATCCTTCATAATTCTCAAGGAGGGGATCTGAACTTCAATAGGCAGAACTGCTTCCATACCATAGACCAAGGAGAATGGGGTTGCCCCGGTTGAAGTACGTATTGTAGTACGATAACCATGCAGAGCAAATGGTAACATCTCGTGCCAATCCTTGTAAGTAACAGTTATCTTCTGTACAATCTTCTTAATGTTCTTATTAGCAGCTTCAACTGCCCCATTCATCTTTGAAATCAACAAGGTAGTATGGGTCAACATATACTGTCTTAGTCGGCGAGCAGCCCGTGCCAAAGCGCAGCAAGTTTTCTCGAGCAGTGAGTATTTTGTTTCACAGTCGGTAAACTTTTTGCTAAGGTAGTATATTGCCTGCTCTTTTCGACCAGACTCGTCATGTTGCCCCAATACACACCCCATTGAGTTGTCTAATACTGTTAAATACATAATCAAGGGTCTTCCATCAACTGGTGGCATTAAAATTGGAGGTTCTAGCAAATATCTCTTGATTTCATCAAAGGCAGTCTGGCACTCATCATTCCATTCCATCACCTGATCTTTCTTCAACAACTTAAAGATTGGCTCACAGATGGTAGTTAATTGGGAAATAAATCTTGCAATGTAGTCCCAAGAAACCTCTAACCTCCTTCTCAGTACGGGGAGCTGGCATCTCTCGTATAGCTTTCACTTTTGCAGGATCCACTTCAATACCTTTTTCCACTGACAATGAAACCCAGGAGCTTTCCAGATCTAACTCCAAAAGTACACTTGTTTGGATTTAATCTCAACCTGTATTTCTTCAACCTCTCAAACAACTTGTGCAGATGATCAAGATGTTGTTCTTCATTCTGAGACCTGGCTATCATATCATCCACATATACCTCTATCTCATGATGAATCATATCATGAAACAAAGCCACCATAGCACGCTGATATGTTGCCCCTGCATTCTTATGCTGAGCAGTGTTGTCTAAATCAGCCCCTATCTGGACCTCTTTTCTGTTTTCTTCAGTTCCCAGATTCACAACTTCGACTGGCTCTTCATGTGGCTGTATAGCTTTCTCTTCTTGTTGTAACAACCTAGCAAGCCCTACAGATATTTCACAATCGTCCTCGTTTCCGTCTTCAGTTTGATAGATCGGATTCTCGAAATTGTAATTGGCAATAGTAGAACTGTTATCAATTGGATCCAGAGTGGATGAGGATCGGCATTTTAGTGACGTGGGTGTGTGTAAGAACACATAGCTGATAAAGCAAAAATAAAAGAAAAAGAAAGACAAGGAACACAATATTTACGAAAACGAAACGTCCACTGATTTTATCGAATGAAGTATGCAAATGAGATGACAACCCGTAACAAGCACACCATTGTGCCCCGGGTAAGGCACATGGCTTGAAAGTTTTAATTGTTCCAGAAATTATAAATTTAAAAACATAACACAGTAATAGTATCTACTCCTGACTAAAGGAGATAGGGATAACATCTTCAGCTGTCCAATTATTGAGTCCAGCACCCACAGTAGGAAGAATCCATGCCTCCAAGTTGTAGTCTTCATCTTGATCTCCCACAGCATTGATAACCCCTTGATTGGTGATACGAACAGCACGAGCACGACGAACAGCCTTCTGGGACTCTTCTTCCACCACAGCTTTTGCATCATTGAGGGAGGCCATTGCCATTGTTGGAGGGTTTCTGATGACCACAGGAACCTTCTTCACAGCAGGAGGAGTCACACAATCCTTAACAGCCCAGGGAACCACTTCGAATGACTGACATGGAGTTTCAATGTATTCACCTTCTACTTCCAGATACTTGAAAGTGTTTACATGGCTGACAAAGTATTCTTCCTTTCCAAAGACAGTAACAACTTTTCCATTCACCGGATATCTCAACTTTTGATGTAATGTGGAGGTCACAGCACCTGCCCCATGGATCCAGGGACGACCAAGCAGACATGAGTACGAAGGACGAATATCCATCACATAGAATGTAGCAGTAAACACCTGAGAGCCAACCTTGATTGGAAGATCAATTTCCCCATGCACTACTCTTCTAGAACCATCAAAAGCCTTTACCACAATATTACTGGGCTTCAATACCGTATCTTCAGGACTCAGCTTGTTCAGGACTTCCTTAGGCAACACATTCAGAGAGGAACCATTGTCTATCAGCACATGAGACAGGGTAGTGCCCCTGCATTCAATTGAAATATGCAATGCCCTGTTATGATCCCTCTTGGCAGGGGTCAAGTCAGCATCAGAAAATCCTAACCCGTTGTCATAGGTCAGGTGAGCAACACAATTCTCAAACTGGTCCACAGAAATTGCACTGGGTACATGAGCCATCTTTAGAAACTTGATCAATGACTTGGCATGAGCCTCAGAACATAATAACAGGGAGAGCATAGAAATCTTTGAGGGAGTATGCCCCAGCTGATCAACAATAGCATAATCACTCTTGCGAATGATTTTCAATACTTCTTCCATCTGCTTAGAGAGGTCATCAGCAGCTGGCACATCAGTAGATACAGGCTCAATAACAGGACCTTTGCCCCGAGCATCAGTGGTGGAAGTAACAGCAGGAGTAACTGCACTCTTAGAAGCAACTGGAGGAGAGAAGACTCTTCCACTACGAGTGATCTTGCTAGATCCAGCAATATTATCAATGTCAACAGGCATATCAGGTAAAGGCTCCATGCTTGACACCATGGATGTAAACATCAGACCCATAGTGCCAAGACACAGCTTTGTCAGATGTATAAGGAATAGGACCAGGAGTGGTAATGATCAGAGGAGCTACTCTGGCTTCAGCAACAACTTTCACAGGACCTTCAGCAGTAATTTTGATTGGGCCCTGATGAGTGATTCTTAGTGGTACTTTGTCAACCATGTCAACCTCTTCAACCTTCTTACCCTGAGTCAGATGATCCACCATACTTTCTACAGATGCTGGTCTTCTTTCAAACACTATAGTATATTTATCCATGAGACGTTGAATCCTATCTCTCAAAATGAAGCAACTATCCGGCTTATAGGTACAATATAGACAATCTTCATGACAACCTGGAAAGATCCCAGCTTGTACTAACCTCTTTTTGATAACAGACAATGGTGTGCTCAACTCCATAAACAGCGAGAAGATGAGAAACCTGTGCACAATTATAAACCTGTGATGCAATGATATGGGAATGCATATGCAATGTTTTCAAGGACCGCAGGATTTAAATTTGCTTAAACAAACAAGAAAGTAACTTTTTATTAGTAATAACTTGTTTTGCCTTTTAGGCTTACAAAAAATGAAAACGAAATAAGTACAAAAGATGGGGTTTTAAGTCTCCCATGGACGTTTCCTCTTGGTGTTGAGGTATGAGTTGAGGTTTCGTTCCTCATGAAGTAGCTTTGTTAGCTCTAGGATCCTTGCTTGGCTTGCTTTGTAATGAGCCTCGAAAGTATCCCTTTTCTCTTTCAGTTGGATCCATGATCTCTGCAAGTCTTCCATATCAGTAGGCATGTCTGGGTGAAGGATGGTATAAGTTGTGTCTCCTTCAGCAACAGGTTCCATGGTAACTGGTAGGACGGCAGGATATGGCATCATGAGTGTCTGAGCACGAGATCGTACCCATCTGAGATAAGCCTCCATAGGAATAGTGTACTTAGGCTCCAGTGTCTTGCTGTCAATCCTGTTTACCTTTCCCCAAGCTCGTATGAATCTCTGACGGTAACCCTGAAGATCGTTGTCGTAGTCAAACACAATGCCCTGAATCAACATGTCATGTGGACCATCGCTCCGGGCGTAACCAAACTGTCGTAAAGCTAGAGATGGGTTGTAGGTGATGCCTCCTCTTATGCCTAGAAGTGGTACATTAGGAAACTCCCCACAACGGTCAATGATGGTGACATTCTCCATAGATCTGGAGCACCAATGGATGTCTGAGTGAGAAAGTGACATGATCCTCTTGGACCATCTGAACCCTTGCTCATTCTTCATTACTGAGCGAGGAAGGTGAGAAATAAACCACCTAGAAAGTAAAGGTATGCAGCACATCAAAGTTCCTCTTGCCCTTGTAGTACGGGTGTGAAGAGAATGTAGGATGTCTCCAAGTAAGGTAGGCACTAGATTGTGACTCAGGAATATGTTGATGGCATGAACGTCTATGAACTGATCAGGATTGGGGAACAACACTAAGCCATAAATCAATAAGGCTAAGATCTCCTCAAAGGCATCGTAGCTCATAGCCTTCAAGAACATTTGAGCTTTATCCACTAATACCTTGGCAAGAATACCTTTAACTCCACTTCTCGTCTCTAGAACAATGTCAGACTTCTTCAGATGTAGAGCTGCAGCAATAACTTCTGGTTTAAGCTCCTTCCCTAAGCCTGTGAATGGCTTCTGATCAAGAACAGGTATACCCAGAAGTTTAGCGAACTCCTCCATGGTTGGAACCAGTTGATAATCAGGAAATGTAAAGCAATGGTGCTTAGGGTCAAAGAACTGAAACAACACACTCATCATGTCTTCACTGAACCCTGAAGTAACTAGATCCAATAAGTGACCATGTCTCTTGTTGAACTGGGAATGATCAGGCACTAGGGAAACCAACTCCTTGAGCTTAGCAGGTATCCCTACAAAGTTGATCCTGATGGTGTTTCTACGAGCAGAAGCCATGACCTGCAACAAAGAACGAAGATAAATCCTTTGGTCCTTGAAATGGTTAGGGAAAATGATATGCTTATGATGCATGATGATGTCATGATGTCATGCTCAATCACAAACATGTGGCACACACAAACAAGTCACACCATAGCCCTAGGTTTAAAGGCTTGCATGAGGTTCAAAGGCAAGTACCCTCCCCTGAAGTTAGATGGTTCATCCTGTCCTACAAAAGTAACCAGGTTCTAAGGGATCTCAATATCATTGATCCTTCACAAGGGTGGTTGTTCAGAAGGCAACTTACTTGCCAACCAAAACCCTCCAAGTTTAAGATCTCAATGAGCGTAGTATCGAGTGTCAACCAACTTCGGTCTGCACCAAAGCCGGTTACCTCACTACTTTCTAAAGGCCAAGATGAGTTAACTAGGGTTCTAAAAGTCAGTTAGTGCATTGACAACATATGGCAGCCTCAATATTATCCTCAACTTGACTTAAGGAATATAAGCACCAACCAAGAAGTCGCACTAACTATGGCCACCAGATCAACCGTATCGATATACGTCGTACAGTTTCCTTGGTCTATTGCCATTTACCTAAGGTACACTAGATCCGGGTTAGGACCTTTCACACATAAGAGCACCCCAACAATATAATAATAAAGCAAACAAGGCAAACAATTTAAAGTGATCTTAATTCCTAAGGGTACCCCTCTTAAATAGATCCTCAGCAGAGTCGCCAGTTCTGTAACCCGGTGAACTGACTTTAAACAATGTTGCGGATAGCAAGAGTCGCCACCGACTTTTATTTTATCCATAAGGAAAGGTTATAAAAGAACAGGAAAGACCTTAGAGAATATTTTGGGTCCGGGGGGTAGGTTATGAAAAGGGAAGGTGTTAGCACCCTTTTCATCCATGGTTGTCCATGGGCTCTTAGGTACTTAAGCTCACTTTTGAATTGTTTTGAAAGTGTAGTGTGTGAATAGCAAAAAAATTTCAGAATAGTTTAATAATAATCCGTGTATGGATGTGAAAAAAACTTGTTTGAAAATTTTGTTGGAAATTTGTTTAAGTGTGAAAAAGTTTTGAAGTGAGCAAGTATCTAGGAGTAGCCTACCCTAATGTTTTAAGGTCTTTCTTATTCTTTATCCTTTCCTTAGTAAGACTATCCCTACTAAAATGGAGTAGGTAGTCCTTACTTTGGATGTTAAGGGGTATGTGAGGGACAATTTGACTTTGAAGGCCATTGTGGGATGTAATAAGCACATATAAGGGACCATCATCATTTTTCGAAAGGGACTTGATTCGTAAAGGCAACCATAAGGGACTTTGATGATTTTTTTATTTGAGGGACTTGCTTTATACACCCCACTTAACCATTATTCGTAGGCAACTTGAGGGATATCCTTAGGAAGTGAGACGGCGATTAAAATCGACTTACGTGTGTGACGTGTTTATTTTAATTATCTTTATTTAAAAGTGATCTAAATTTATTTTAATATTACATACATGTTGTTACACTCCCTAATTACTAACCATAATAATAATTAAATAATTAAACAACTTTACATCCAAGAAACAATTACAAAATAATAAGCAAAATAATTAAATAGCAAAGATAAATAAAATATAAATAAGCAATAATAAATAATAAAGGGGGTTAATTCTAAGTTTACTCGGCAAGACATCGCATCTTGTGCCTACGTATCCTTACGGGAGTGGAATCAGAGTAATCGTAGTTCCCCTCAATAGGGAGGTTAGAAACTTCTTGACTGTGGTCAAGGTCTCAAGGGGAATAAACGCATCTTAAGGACACGCTTACGTGGAGTGTAGAAACTCCAAATCTCTACGTTGAAATGTTAAGTTGTAATTAGGGTTAAATTAGGGATTCCACGGCGGGAAACCCTAAAATGAGCGCGGCGGCTCTTTGACCTAATGCTAAGGGTAAAATTGTAATTTTGCCTGCGGCGAGACATTTGTGAAAATTAGGGTTTGTAGTTTGTAGTTTTGAGGATTTGAAATTGAATGTGTGAAGTTTTACGGACTATTGGCGCGGCGGCCAAACAGTTAGACCTAACCTTCGGATGTGTGCAATGTGACAGAAATAATAGTAAACGCGTGAGATAATTGAATCATGCAAACAGAGAGATAATGTCATAATTTAAACCATGCAAGCAGAAATTTAAAGGCAGAATTTAAAGAGCGATTGTTAAGTTCGCGAGGTTACATGAGAGGAGCAGATACAATATGATAATGAAATTTGAATTGAACAATAATAAAATAAAATAAATAACGGTTCTAGTTATTATTTAAAAAAAAAGATTTTAGTTATTATTTTAAATTTATCTAAAAAAAAGTTTTTCTTAAAAATAATAGGTTTTCATATTAATTTGGAAAAGATGTTAATGTTATTTATTTTAAAAAACAGATTTTTATATTATAACAAATTTTAATAAATTAATGAATAACAATAATAATAATAATGGTAATAATAATGATAATAATGATAATAATAATAATAATAATAATAATAATAATAATAATAATAATAATAATAATAATAATAATAATAATAATAATAAAGCAATAATGAATTTTAAATGTGCCAAATAACCCAACAATGTTGCTAACGCAGAAATGCGCTCATCGCAACCAGATCTAAATCGGACGAAACAAAATTTATCGCAAAGAAAAAGAAATTAAGCAAAAAAATAGTATTATTGCTCACACAAAAATGCGATCATCGCAACCAGATCGAACTAACACAAATGTCACGCGTCATGCACACAAATGTGCAAACATCGTATCGACATAATTCGATCAAAAATCTTATATATATAAACTCTAACAATTTAAAAATTATATATATATAAACGTAACAGTAATAGATAAAGAAAAAGAAATAACGGTAATAGATGAAGAAAAAGAAATAACGGTAAAAGATGAAGAAAAAGAAACAACAGTAATAGATGAAGGAAAAGAAATAACGATAAACGATGAAGAAAAAGAAACAATAGTAATGGATGAAGAAGAAAACTAAATAACGGCAAACGGCACTCACTCCTCTTAGGTTTTTTTCATTCTCTCCTCTTTTCCAACAAGGCAACACATGTATATATAGGGAACAAATTAGGGTTAACACCAAATTGTCAATAATGTCCCTAAAGCCCATTTTAAAGCCCAAACTAAATAATTAGTTAAGAAAAAATAAAATTTAAATAATTTAAAATAATTAAAATAAACTTAAAATAAAAACTAATAATCCTATTGATTCCTAAAATAAAAAATATTATAAAAAGAACAAAATTTTTTCAATATTTTTTATTTTATGATTTTTTGGATATTTTTATGAATAATTTAGAAAAAAATAATATTTTAAAAAATGATTTAATTAAAATACGAAAATAATAATTAAATAATAATAAAAAACTATTTTTGTTATTTTTTTAATGAAAGATAGAAAAATTTAGAGTAAAAATAATAAAAAACAAAAAAAAGTGACAAAGGTGAGATTCGAACTCTCAACCTCTCACACTCATAACTCCTTACACATGTCCTCCTGCCAATTGTGCCATTTTTACTTTTTAGAAAAAAAATGCATGCCATATGATATTTACCTGCAAAAAGTCAAACGACTACACAAATTTGTTAGTAATTGATTAAATGCAATGAAATGCGACGACAAATCTTAGGGCAAAATTTGAGGTATTACAGTTATTATGATAATATTTCTCACCCAACCTCTCTTTGATGTTGGCAAAAAAAATCATGAAGTTTGACTTTGGTTTGACCACAGTTGACCTCGGTTTGACCTTTTAACTGCATTGACTGCTTTTGACTTATCTGATCATCTGACTGAGCAAACTTTTGAGAAAAGTCTTGAAACTTGACATGGGGGTTCTTATACACATATAAGATGTTATGAAGCTCACTTGAAGTCTTGGAAGTCCATTTAGCCTGATTAAAGTCAAAACCCTAGTTTTGGATGCACTGCTTAGGAGGTGCATTGTCTGAGGGAATTGTCAACTCTTCTGACCAATTATGAATTTTGTGAACCTTGTGAACCTTCTTGGAACACAAAGTCTTGTATTGTGAGGGCAAATTTTTGGGTGCAACAAGTATACAACGAAAACTACAGTCTACAACAACATCTACAGTCTACAACGACAATCATTCGAACATATTACAGTTCCTGGTTAATCTCGGTAGTAGATTCCCAGAAGACCTCGGCAGTAGGTAATTCCTGGTTAATCTCGGCAGTAGATTCCCAAAAGACCTCGGCAGTAGGTAGTTCCTGGTTAATCTCGGCAGCAGATTCCCAGAAGACCTCGGCAGTAGGTAGTTCCTGGTTAATCTCGGCAGCAGATTCCCAGAAGACCTCGGCAGTAGGTAATTCCTGGTTAATCTCGGCAGTAGATTCCCAGAAGACCTCGGCAGTAGGTAGTTCTATTACAGTTCCTGGTTAATCTCGGCAATAGATTCTAAGAAGACCTCGGCAGTAGATAGTTCTATTTCAGTTCCTGGATCATCTCGGCAATAGACTTCCAGAAGACTTCGTCAAAAGTATTTCTCCAACAGACTTCAACACAGAATCTCGGCAGTAGATTCCTCACAGATTTTAATAGAAAATATTTTGGCAAAAGTATTCTCAATTACAGTTACAAGTCTCGACAGTAGATTTCTCCAGCTGATATCTTGAAATCATTACATTTGACCTATATGGTCGGTTCTTCCAATGGATTTTCCCACAAGTTCTTCACCACATGTTATAGATACCTTGTGATTGTCAATCTTTCCCCGTGAAGTCTCGCTCGTTGAGTATGTTCTTCCCGTGTGTCGTGTTTAGTTTCTCCCTTGTGGCACCATTTCTCCACAAGACCTTTTGTCTTGCATTCTCATATCATACGCATTCGATGGTTTCTTACGGCCAAAAATTCGTGCAGTGTTTATATTTAAGTCCCTCCTATCTCGTCGAGACGGAGATTTCAATCTCCATATCTCCGGATAGGAGTAACTTAAATAGGGGCATCTGTTGCACCCTAATTTTTGACCATAAGATCCCACGTCCTTGTTTTTTATTCCTTGTTTTTAGTTTACATTTATTACATGATGTCTTTGTTACTATTATGTGTGCATGTTTGTTGTTACTAACAAGTCTGTGCAGGTGCGATAATTTCAAATGGAGTTAGTTCTCATTCTCATAAATAATTATGCCAAAGACGTGGTTAGGAGTTTTCCATTAGCTTTTGTCAATATTTCTTAAGAGTTTCATTACCTATTCGTGAAGAGAAATGGATTTTCCTTGGACTTAAACGTAGTCATTTGAGGATTGATCTTGGTTTGTGGCAAGGAGAATTTCAAGTTGTACCCCTTTTCTAAAGGATCCCCGCATGATGTGGGTCATGTTTTAAAAGAGATTCCAAGTTTTAATTCAAGGCTCCTTTGTATACAAATGACAAATTAAGATATCAAGAGCAGGTGGTGTTTGATCTGTGTTTTTAATTGGTGGGAGAGCACATCGTTTGAGTAATTTTACTAGGATCTATCACCCTTTGAAGTTTTTAACTTAAACAGCACTTTGGCTGGAATATCCAAAGGACTTCACTACGTAAGGTTGGGCTACGAAAGCTCAGAAGCTCATGGTCTTCGATGCCATATTATAGACCTTGAGGAGATTACATACTAGTTTTACATACTAGTTATAATAAGAAGAGAGGGAGAGTCCAAGACACGGGTCAAATTACATACCAGTTTGGCAGGTTGGAAGGGTCAAATTAAACTTATCAGCCAAAAGAGCCAAGGTGAAATTCAATTAAAGGCTGGATTCACGCTAGTTTCATCAATTGTCTTCAATGTTACAAGTGCAGGACAATATTATTCTTTCATCTCCAAAGTCATATTATTCAAATCATCCAAAGTTACAAGTTTAAAACATAAATAGTTAAGGCTACAGGATTCTGAGATCCATGTGGAATCCCACATTTCAACCATGACGTCCAGCGCTTGCCTCCTTAGTTTCCATGAGGTTGTTTACGATGCTATTATAGGAGGCAGCTTCGGCAACTTTGATTATCACATTGATTGGTGTTGTCGGCATACTAATATTTTGCTGAGCCATCACTTTGGATACTATGCAGACTCTTAATCCCGTGGACATTATGTCGTTCGATCGGATGATTACCTAACTGTTGGAGAAAGATTTGTCACGGCGGACCTTGTTTACGTGGCGCAATTGCTAAACTAGGACAAAGACATCTTGTTGCATAACCTTGAATTTGGGGAAGGAATTGTGAATGACACTTATTCCCGAGAAGCCTTCCAGTCCATGTTTCCCGACGGTTGTCGTGATGCTGCCTGCAATTTATCAATTAGTTAGCAATCTCTACTACAAAGCCAGGACACATATGCATCCAATCATCGTCAAGAGGACGGATCAAGGAAGTTATGACCTTCGAAACGCATAAAACATTAAGCAACAGCTTCGTACTAAGTAAGCAAGCAAGGAAAAGGTTTAATCTCCAACTATTTATGCGCAGCTTCCAGAGTTTGGAGCTTACGACGCATTTTAAAATCAACACAGTAATGGATAGGACATGAGTAACAACCAGAATTGGAAGAATACTTATCTCGGTCGTAAACGTTGATATGCAAGTTGCCCCTGTTATGTCACTTGATTGGGGAAGAGTTATCCCAATGTCTATGCGCTGCCGGCCTCGGTAAAAGATTCACCTCAAGATGTAGAAATCCCCATAACTTTGATTGTGTCGTTATCCAAAACTTCAATCTCCTTTAGCATTTGAGAGGCCGGTATCACACCTGCTGCGTCACAACGAAGATATCAACATTTAGACAAACAATAACAAGGCTGCAATCTATCTACAATACAATAAAACAAGGTTTCACAGAGATACCTGCTGCAAAGTTCTAAGTCTGTTCCAGGGCTACCGGCACATCACTTCCACCCATCTAATTCGAAGCCGAAAGAGGAGTATCGTGGTCTTCTTCCCAGACCTGTTAGCAAAACCAATGACAGTAGAGAAGGAATATCCCACCTGCAAAGTCAAGGAGAACCTGTTAGATCAAAAACTGCAGCACACGTGGTCATTGTATCACATAATGAGAAAACAACAGTATAAAGCAGAAAACGTTCAAGTTACAGTGATTTACCAACAGGAATTTTGGGGCAGATCAAGTACGGCTCCAAACTGCTTGAGGGGAATAAGCTGGTCGGCCACATTTGCCTCGCCGTCATAAGCAACAACCCGAGTATCCGCCGTAGCAACGACCTTGCACTTCTCTACATGGCGTATTCAATGTACGTCACCATCGTCACCATCACGATCAAATCTAGCTACGGGTATTTCTGGGTAACCCTGCAGGCTCTGACCCGTCCAGTTTTTCCGTTCGATTTCGACCTGCATAACAGTGGTAGCATCATATTAGAAGAAGTTTGGAAATAACCATTTTGGGGCAATACACGAATGGTTTATCTAACACACCAATAACCACGGTATTGGCATATAATATTCTCGAAGTGACAGTTTTATTCGGTAACCGAAGATAGAAGTATTAGCTCTAAAGATAGCTTACCTATTTGTTAAATGTATAGCGGCCAAAAGTGTGGAAGCAGAAGCGAAGAATTGTTAAACGCCCCTGTCGCTTGCGCGAAAATAAGGTGTCGGCATGACAAAAGAGTCGCCACCTTTCGTTATTTATCCCTCAGAGCGGGAAAGGAAACGATCGGAAAAACCTGACGAAAAAGGGTAAGACAAGGTCATCGCAACCATTGTCTGGGTTCGGGAGCCGGTTACACAAGGGGAAGGTATTAGCACCCCTCACGTCCGTCGTACTCGACGGGATCCTCGCTTGTTTGTTTACTTGGACGGGTTGGTTATAATCTATCTACCTATCAAGGCTGGCTGAAAAAGAAAAGAAAAATGACTCGGCAAAGCATCGCGCTTTATGCCTACGTATTCTCATCAGAGAATGAGAAATCAGAGTCAACGTAGTTTGGCCTACGAATGATTACGGGGGAAAGGTTGCTCGCTAGGATATCGCATCATATGCCTACGTACTTCCACACTGTATAGAAGATCAGAGCAAACGTAGTTCGGGAAACTACGGGTTATCTCCTGAAAGAAATGTTTTTTATTGTATTTGCGATTTCAACCGCACTAGAGACTATGACCTGAGAGTGAATGCGTCGCATGTCACCCAAAGGGTACCATACTAAACATCCAATCTCAGATAGATTAAGGCTCGTAGCGTACGAAAGAAATCATTCATGATTACTGTATCTTAAACTGCTTTGAGATGAGAAGAGAACAGACCCAACTAGGAGGGAGACTATCAAGTCCTACTGTTGTCATGCCATAGATTCATCCTATGGTTGAGGTTTGAACAGGGAACTCCTAGATGTTGTCATGCATAGGTTTCAACCTAAAAGTCTATCATCAAATCCTTATCAAAGGAAGTGAGAGTCCTAAGGGATCATGTCAATGATACACCAAAACAGACAAAGCATCAGCTTTAATAGTAAAATGCATGCAATGCAAGTGAGGGAGGAAATGTGTGTGGGGCTTCAGCCTCCACAAGCTCGTCTCGACCTCAAGCCAGTCATGAAATAACAGTAATCATACTGAAGATAAACAACATGCTATCAAGCAATATACAGATAAAAGGAATGAAGTGCCATCAGGCAAACAAAACA
This sequence comes from Lathyrus sativus, assembly GCA_963859935.3. Taxonomy (NCBI): domain Eukaryota; kingdom Viridiplantae; phylum Streptophyta; class Magnoliopsida; order Fabales; family Fabaceae; genus Lathyrus; species Lathyrus sativus. The sequence goes on from OZ012740.1 coordinate 676,421,599, forward strand.
CATGCTTGAGAAAGAATCATCTATATCTACTCTCTAATCCTAAAACAGAATCCTGATCAACTCTAAGCAAAGCCCTAAAGTAAAACCTAACCAAAAGAAATCAATCCCAGTCTTCAAGCTTCAAAACAAGCTTACCAAAGAAAGGGAGCTAAGTAAGCAGGCCCATAGTGTCTTCCTCAGGAAAACACTAGGAGGTGTATACTCAGGAGTCATATCCTACGTGGCTCAACCACTGTGATCAGTTTACATTCCTCCTCAGGAGAAACTAAACTCACAAGCAGGCTCCAACATCAATGGATATTTAGGAAATCCTATCTGAACTAGTGGAACTAAGTGAATAGACCCATAGGACTTTCCTCAGGAAAGTACTAGGAGGCTTCCACTTAGGAATTGTATCCTATGTGGCTCAACAACATGTGATCAGTTTACATTCCTCCTCAGGAGAAATTAAACTCACAAGTTGGCTCCAACATCATTGGATACTTGAGAAATCCTAGATAAACTAATGGAACTAAGTGAATAGACCCATAGGACCTTCCTCAGGAAAGTACTAGGAGGCTTCCACTTAGGAATTGTATCCCATGTGGCTCAACAACATGTGATCAGTTTACATTCCTCCTCAGGAGAAATTAAACTCACAAGTTGGCTCCAACATCATTGGATACTTAAGAAAGAGGTGAGAAGAAATAATGAAAGTCATTCATAGTGCCTTCCTCAGGAAAGTACCATGAACTTCCTTCAAACTTCAGGATCTCAAACCTCACAAACAGGGAATAATCCAAGCTCTGGGTCTCTGAGTCTTGATCTACAATCTTCTCTCCCATGCTCCTTCAACAAGCTCTTCAAGACAACACAAGCCCCACAACAAATTCCCCACAACAAACCCCAGAGATGAACAGATAACCACAAAACAGACAAAATCATCAGTCAACTTCAGAAAATACCTAAAAATACTAAACCAAGGGGGAAAAAATCTATCAATTATTCACAAGGGTCTACAACATCTACCCATAACATCCACATATGCCCCTACCCAAAAATCAAAACTAAACTATCTAAAGAAAATGAATTTCCTTACCTATGCATAACCTAAACCCTAATTAGGATACCCTAAGGCTAACCTAATTAAACTAATCAAATTTTAATCTAAAAATCAAGAATTAAATCCTATGGGGAACTATGATTCAATATCTAAACACACCAAAAAGAATGAATTAAAAAGACTAAAGGAAGGTCCTAAAACAAATTCTACAAAATTGGATATCAAACTAAACATATTAAAAAGCTATTAAAATGAAAAATATACTAAAAATATGAAAAGAAAATAAAATGGAAATTTTATTTATTTATATTTTTCTAGACAAATTCACCAACCTATAGAAAAAACAAGAATTGAAAAATATTTAATTTTGGATTTTATATGAATTTTATAAATGCAAGAAATATTAAAGGAATTAAAATATAAAAGAAATCAAATAAAGGGGAGGGGGGTGAGAAAAGTAAGAGCGCCCCAGTTTATTTTTGGGATTGGGCTATGATGTGGGGTGCAGATAGCATTCTGGATAAGCCCACTACTCAATCAGAAACCAAACTAAAAGAACTCGCGCGTTGGAGGTGCATTCAGCAAGATTTTTCACGTGTTGAACCAAATGGGCCTGATGGTGAGTGTGTGGATAGTAAATTGTTGCTGAGCCCATGGTTTCTCACTTATCCAAACGGCAGCGTTTGGTTTCCAAGGGATTCCCTCCGTTTCTCTTTTTTTAATCTCAACCGTTGGATGCGGATAAAAGGTCAAAGAATGAGACGGATCCAACGGCCCACCGATTGTCTTCTTCCTTGGACATTTCTAGGGTTTCTAACACCTCCATGAACATACATCACGTGCCAGCTTCTTCCCCATCATACTCCTTCGTTTCTTAATAAAAATCAAAACTGTAAACGGCAAACCTGCTCCATTTCTTGAGAGGAATACAACCATGGTCACATTTCCCTTTGAATCCTCTTAAAACACGCAAACAGAATGCTCGAAACCTTGGTGCCACCATGATTGCACTGAGATCAACCTTATCAAAACTCTCAATTAATGACCCAATCTTGTTCTACATGCTACGCTCATCACAATGAACTATCAATCGTGCATTAAAACCTAACATCCAGCTTGTTCTCAATCATGAAAGATTCTTGCACCTGCTATCAATCCTCACAAAACCCTCTGAGACTCTAGGGAACTAATCAACTAACCTAGCATGTTCATTCTATACCTACAAGCCTAACAGAAAGCATATAAATTAGGAGATATATGGGGAAGAAAGAACCTGTCGAATGGTGATGGGGAGTGGTGCTATGAGTGGTTGCAGAGCTTGCAATTGATGCCAAACACTCCTCTAATGGAGAGGATCTTTCTGTTTGCAAAAGCTTTGAAGAAGAAAGCTTGTAGTGGAAGAAATCGTGTGTTGCTTGATCTTGAAGGAAGCTCTTCAATGGCAATGCCTCTCTCACTATCTCCACTGATTTCTCTCTCCTTTACCAACCCTCAATACCTTGTGGATCACTTTTCTTATAGTGATGGATGGAAACAACTAGATCCTTCTAGAATGAGCTAGAAAGTGCTTGAAAATCTCATGTGATGATAAGTGGTATATCTCATATCTCATGCATTATGCCTTGCAAATTGGCTTTAAAATCTCATCATAAGAGATATTGAGAAGATATGAGCAATTACAAGCCTTTTTCTTGCCTTGTGTTAAAATTTCCAAAGGTGCCTTATAATGCAAGTTTCAATATTACAAAGCATGTCCCATTTTAAAGCCTCAAATGAAAATTGTGTTTAAACCAATGTTCTCAAAATGATGTTTCCAATCAAAATGATATATTGGATGACCCATTTTGGATTTGTACATCTCCTAAACCAATTTCCAACTTCAACTTTTTAAACTTATAAGCCATTTTTAGTTCAAATTTAACCAATCATGAAAATCCATGCTCTAAGCTTTTCCAAACTTTCACACCCTCTTTTCTAGGCTTAAAATGCCATTTTGAACAACTTTCATGTTTTGAGTTTTTCCATTTGAGGCTTGGAAATAGGAGATATGGCCTTTGCTTAAAATGACCTATAACTGCCAAATGACCAAAATACCCCTGTCTTGTTCACACCATAAGTTGAGTTCTACAAATCCTATCAAGGACTTCTACCACTTAGATTAAAGCTAAGAAGATGCCCTTCAACATTCATGTTGACCAAGAGATCATAGGAATCATCCTACTAGGGAGAAAGTTGTCTGCAAGTTGGGTGACTTTCAAGGACCCAGATTCACACACCTCAGCTGACCTGTAATTTGTCAAAACCATAACGTGAGCTCTGCAACTCCTATCAAGGACTTCCACCACTCAAATTAAAGCTAAGAACAATATCTACAACATTCATGTTGTGGGGAAGATGAGATATCAATCACATCTGGAGCTAAAACTGCCTGGAAGATAGGGATCAAATTAGGGTTTTTTCACTAACAATCCTTGGAAACCCTAACTTGAAACTTCTCAAACTCCTCAATCATGATGAGTTGGTCTAGGAATCATCTTTATAACATCTCTATGCATCATTACATGATCTCATGGCCCTTGGATTAGGTCTCAACCTTCTCCAAATTTCCAGTTATCCTAGGGCTGACCCAGTCAAAACCCTAATTCTACCATTCATGGTTGAATCTTCTGAACTCTTGCACAATGACTTCTCTGGACTTCATGATGGCTTTCAAGACATCTCATAGGCTTTCTCAAAACATCAAGTTCATTCTCAAAGTCTCAGAATCATCTGAGGAGCTCCCACAACTCTCAAGCTATGAGGCACACAACCTTGGTTTCAACCAATTCCTCTGAGGATCTCCTGAACTTCCTGGTGAGGGTATCAACTTTCAAACACTCAATGAATAAATAATTGTTGGTCAAATTTTGGGGTGCAACAGCTGACCCTATTCAAACGGCTTGAACCTGACTGGGTGAGAAGCGAACGGCTCTCAACCAATCAAGGTACGAGACGATTGAATACCGGTAAACCCGAAAATTTGCCAACTGCACGAGCATACGATACTCTGCGGGGAACAAATCTTCGAATACTGCACCACTAGCTGCTCAACAACTAGCTGGAGAGATACTGAACTGACATTGCCGTCGCACAGACATCATCTCTGCTGGGGATTTAAAGAGTCTGACCTCGCCGTCAAACAAACATCGCTCTGAGAGACACTCGACATCGCCGTCGAACACATTCAACATCGCCGTCGAATAAACATCCAACCTCGCCGTCGGACACATTCAACATTGCCGTCGAACAATACATGATCTGACCTCGCCGTCAAATCCAAACGTTCAACCTCGCCGTCGAACAAATGATGATCTGACCTCGCCGTCAAATCCAAACGTTCAACCTCGCCGTCGAACAAACATCCAACCTCGCCGTCGGACAATACATGATCTGACCTCGCCGTCAAATCCAAACGTTCAACCTCGCCGCTGGAGAAAATGCAACACTGAACAACTCTGACCTGGGGTTCACCCCTGGTAAATGGAACAAACGGTACACTTGCGTATTTGAAACTACTCCGCTGGGAATGAGAGACTTAACCGAGCACACTCTGATCTGGGGTTCACCCTCAGGACCATAACGAACATCGGAATACTGCTGCACACTGCCCGCCGTAGAACTTCAACATTAAAGATATATGAAACCCTGGCCCCTGGCCATTTCCAGCTTCAGCTAGAAAAAATCTTCAAGTATTTCTGAAGATAGATGGAACCCTGGCCCCTGGCCACTCCAGATCCGCTGGAGAATCTTCAAGTTCTTCTGAAGAAAGATGAAACCCTGCCCGTCGGCTATTCCAGCTTCAGCTAGAAAAAACATCCTTGGCCTTCAAGGATGTAAACTTTGCCCGTTGGTAACTCTGCAGGAGGCATCTTCGACTTCAGTCTAAAGAAATGGTCCTTGGCCTTCAAGGATACATGGATCTGCCTTCAGGCAACTCCACCTCTGCTATAGAGCATCCGTGACTTCAGTCAGGGATATATTTCGGCCTTCAGTCCGAAAAATGAATCCTAGGTCATTCATGACCTTGGGGATAACCTTGCCCTTAGGCACCTTCGCTTCAGCTTAGGAAATCTGTGACTTCAGTCAAAGAAATGGTATCCTGAGCCATTCATGACTCTACGGGGATTCAAACACTTTGCCTTCAGGCAAAACTCCGCTTCAGCTGGAGAAACATCTTCGACTTCAGTCAGAAGAAAAACTATCCACTTGATCGCAATCAATCATCTCCTCAGGACAACTGACTTGGTCTTCAGACCAACACGGATCATCTTGTTATATCTACAAACTTTGGAACCTTGTCTTCAGCCACATGTTGATTCATCAACAAGGACATCTGAGCTCACAGGAACCTTCTGATATCGCCTTCAGGCGTTTACGAAGTCAATCTTCAGATTAGACATCACTATTGGAGCAGACATATCACGCTGCTAAGGACTTCAAGAATCATCTTGAACAAACAGCTCCGTCGGGCACCCTCAAGAATCATCCTGAACCGATAACCATTCTGGAGACTTTATTCTGCGGGGTATTCCAGGAATCTTCCTGGGCAACTCTTGTTGGGGACGCTAGTGGGGAGCTCAAGTATCACCCTAAGCAAACAACTCGGGAACCTGCGCTGAGGTCTTAAGAATCATCTTAAGCAAACGGCTCTGCTGAGGAATTCGAGAATCATCTCGAACTGAAGACTTCGCTGGGGATCTCAAAAATCATCTTGAGCGAGCGACCGTGGGGATTACACCGGGGTCTTAAGAATCATCTTAAGAAAGCGACCTTGTTGGAGAGAATATCAGGAATCATCCTGAGCAACCGATCCTTCGGCCGAACACCTGTAAGGCAAGAATAATAATGACCTAGATCATGCTTATGATGCATATGCTTCTGCGCTATGCCCCACACGGTGGGAATGATATGCGTTTATGCTAAATGCCATGCAATCATGCACAATGCTATGCAATGTTAAATGCTATGCAGTGTTAAATGCTATGCAGTCATGCACAATGATGCGATCCCGTCCGTAAAATAAATGCTGGGAGGAGGAAACCCTTTTGTCAAGGAGACAAGAACTACTCAGGTAGAGGAATCATCCTGCTGAGGAGAACGTGGACACGCTGGTATCAATTGGCCTCCGTCTGGGGAATTGATCTTCTGTTGACTGCTGCAGGGGGACAACTTCAGTCGATTACTGCAGGGGAACGAAGCTCTACGAGAACCTGGACTTGCTGATATCAATCGTGAGAATGAACTGCGCGGCCGCCATTGCTACTTTTCTGGGGATAACCACTCCATGGGGAAACAACTTCAGCTGCTCCACACTCCACTGGGGAAAATCAATCATGATCTGATCAACTTCCAAGGACTCGGCTCTCTTGGGCATCTGCAAACTCGGCTGAGGAAGGAGAAGTCATTCTGCTTCATTGGAGAGAGTGCGACTCCGGGGAAATACAGCATCAGCTGTTCACTATCTGCTAGGGAACATCCACTCATGGTCCCAACTGCTTCCAAGGATTCTGCTTTTCTGCGGACTCAGCCGGGGAGAGAAATCATTCTACTTCACTGGAGAGTACGACTCTGGTGCGGAATTTCAATTTCGGTGGGGAAGAAAGAATCATCTGACTTCGGGGGAGAGTACAACTCTGCAGGGGAATACAACATCAGCCGTTCCAACACTCTACTGGGGAAGAGGGAATCATCCAACTTCAGGAGAGAGCATGACTCTGGTGGGGAATCTCAATTCCGCTGGAGACTTTACTGGGGAAACACGAGCTTCGGCACCCGAACACTTCTATGAAATCTGCACTTGTGACCCGGTACTGGGGAAAGACGACATCATTCTTCGGTGCTTGGCTCAGCTGATGAGGTGACGTTCCTTTGGGATGCGTCTGCTTGGGGAAGAGAATCCTCTCTGCGTGGGGAGACATATCAATGCTCACTATTCGCGTTCAGATTCTGCGGAGGAGAGACTACTGAACTCTGCTGGAGAAGGAGGGCTCGCCCTGCTTCGGGGATGCGCACGGCACATCCTCTGGAAAGTGCTACACCTGCAACAACACAAACAAACAGACAAGATACCCTCCTCAAAGGGGCCTATCCAGGTTATTATCTCGTGACAATATTCAGTTAATTAATTGTTTCAACAATCAATGGGCCTAGGCCCGTGAGTTTATGTATGCGCATTTTATCAAGAAACATCGGCGTTTTCATTCGCAAACAAAACAGATAAATGCTAAACAGACAAGCAGAATTGCTGAATAATGTGCATTTTATTGATGGTGAACCCCTGAATGGGCAAAAATGTTTTACAACAGAGGCAAGCTCCTGGAATGAGGAAGCCGCGTAAAAATAAAACATAAATATACATCAGTGTATACAAATGTCGGCAACGAGGCGCAGACGAACACCATGAGTTGATCCCTCTAAGACCCACTCGACTTCGATACTTCTCCGACGCTTCAGCTTCGGAAGAGATTGATTCAGATAAACGGCCCTCGGGTCTTCCAAACCACTAAACAATGAAAGTCCACACGCGTAACGCAGTCATTTGCTTACTCAAATCCCTAACTTTTGCGTGAACCGCCCTTCACGGGTTTTCAGTTCACCGGGATACCCTTTTTTGCCGAAGCCGCCCAGTGTAGGTTTTCGACTTCGCGGGTGTACATTTTTTCAATATATCCCTACTTTTTGCCCGAACCTTTTATTCTGTTTTTTGGTTCGCCGGGATGCCCCTTTTTTGCCTGGACTCTTTCTTTTTTGTCCAGCGGGTCTCTTTCAAGCAAAGTATTTTTTAACTGCGTCTGTGTTCACCGGGGATGCAAAATCTTCACCATCCATCGTGGATAACAACAAAGCTCCTCCTGAGAAGACCTTGCTGACGACATACGGCCCTTCGTAATTCGGAGTCCATTTGCCCCGGTGATCGGAGTGAGGCGGAAGAATTTTCTTCAGGACGAGATCACCCGTCTGAAAGCTTCTAGGACGCACCTTCTTGTCGTAAGATTTCTTCATTCGGCTTTGGTACAGGCGACCAAATGCAATCGATGCTAACCTCTTCTCGTCCATCAGGCTGAGTTGGTTCAAGCGATTCGTAATCCATTCTGCCTCGTCGAGTTTCACATCAACCAAAACTCGCAAAGAAGGAATCTCCACTTCTAACGGCAGGACAGCTTCCATACCGTACACCAAGGAGAAAGGAGTTGCCCCGGTCGATGTGTGCACCGTCGTACGATAACCGTGCAAGGCAAACGGCAACATCTCGTGCCAATCTTTGTACGTCACAACCATCTTCTGAACAATCTTCTTGATGTTCTTGTTGGCCGCTTCAACAGCGCCATTCATCTTCGGCCGGTAAGGAGATGAGTTGTGGTGTTCAATCTTGAAGCTCTGGCACAACTCCTTCATCATCTTGTTATTCAAATTTGAACCATTATCAGTAATGATCCGCTCGGGAATTCCATAGCGACAGATGATGTCCTTCTTTATGAATTTAGCTACCACCTGCTTGGTCACATTAGCGTACGAGGCTGCCTCCACCCATTTGGTGAAGTAGTCGATAGCTACCAGAATGAAACGATGACCATTGGATGCAGTGGGCTCGATCTTGCCTATCATGTCGATGCCCCACATGGAGAACGGCCAAGGGGAGGACATGACATTCAATGGGCACGGCGGAACATGAACTTTATCAGCATAAATCTGGCATTTGTGACATTTCTTCGCGAATCTGAAGCAATCCGACTCCATCGTCAGCCAGTAATACCCTGCTCTCAGGATCTTTCTCGTCATGGCATGCCCGCCGGCGTGCGTACCAAATGTGCCCTCATGGACTTCTTCCATGAGCATACTTGCCTCTTTCTCATCTACACATCTGAGTAGCACGAGATCGTGGTTTCTCTTATACAGCACTCCATCAGGATTGAGATAGAAGTTTCCAGATAGCCTCCTCAGAGTCTTCTTATCCTGGGTTGACGCACCCGTAGGATACTCCTTAGTCATAAGGAAGGTCTGGATGTCGTGGAACCATGGCTTGCCGTCGGCGGCATCCTCGATTGCAAAGACAAATGCTGGTCTATCAAGACGCGAAAGTACAATTCTTGGAGCCTCATTCCAATAATTGACTTTATACATTGAAGCCAACGTGGCTAAGGCATCAGCCATCTGATTTTCAGCCCTGGGTACATGATGAAGTTCCACTCGATCGAAGAACGGAAGCAGCCTCCTGGCATAATTCATGTACGGCACTAAGTTCGCTTGACGAGTTTCCCACTCCCCTTTAATCTGATTGATTACAAGCGCTGAGTCACCATATATGTCTAGATTCTTGATTCTCAAATCAATTGCCTCTTCTAGACCCATAATACATGCTTCATACTCGGCTTCATTGTTGGTAACTGAAAACGTCAGTCTCGCAGTAAACGGGATGTGGGATCCGTGAGGAGTCGTGATGATAACCCCGATACCACTTCCATAGGAATTAACCGCTCCGTCGAATATCAACTTCCACTGAGACTTCCTATCTGGCCCCTCATCGGGCAATGGCTCATCGCAATCCTTCGCTTTGAGAAACATAATATCCTCGTCAGGGAATTCGAACTTCATCGGCTGGTAGTCTTCGATTGGCTGTTCGGCAAGGTAATCAGACAATACGCTTCCCTTAATGGCTTTCTGAGAGACGTACTGAATATCATATTCCGTTAACACCATTTGCCATCTGGCAATCCTGCCCGAAAGAGCCTGCTTCTCGAAGACGTACTTGATCGGATCCATCTTCGAAATTAGCATAGTGGTGTGATTGAGCATATACTGTCGTAGACGTTTGGCGGCCCAAGCTAATGCACAACACGTCTTCTCCAGCATCGAGTATCGAGATTCACATTCAGTGAACTTTTTACTCAAATAATAAATGGCATGCTCTTTTCTGCCCGTCTCGTCGTGCTGACCGAGAACGCACCCCATACTATTCTCCAGAACCGTCAGGTACATGATTAATGGCCGTCCAGCTACTGGGGGTATCAAGATTGGAGGTTCTTGAAGATACTGCTTTATTTTGTCGAATGCCTTCTGGAAATCCTCATTCCAAGTAATCGCCTGATCTTTCTTTAAAAGCTTGAACATCGGTTCACAAGTGGCCGTGAGCTGCGAGATAAACCTTGCAATGTAGTTTATTTGGCCCAAGAAACCACGAACTTCTTTCTCTGTTTTCGGCGCTGGCATTTCTTGAATAGCTTTTATCTTCGCAGGATCGACTTCAATACCTCGTTCACTAACGATAAACCCCAATAACTTTCCGGACCGCACTCCGAAAGTGCACTTGTTAGGATTCAGCCTCAGCCTGAACTTCCTAAGCCTTTCAAACAGCTTCAACAAATTGACCAGATGCTCTTCCTCCGTTTGGGACTTTGCAATCATGTCATCAACGTAGACCTCGATCTCATGATGAATCATGTCATGAAACAAAGTTACCATTGCTCGCTGGTAAGTGGCCCCTGCGTTCTTCAGACCGAAGGGCATTACCTTATAGCAAAATGTTCCCCAGGGGGTAATAAACGTCGTTTTCTCCATGTCCTCCGGTGCCATCTTAATCTGATTGTAACCGGAGAAGCCATCCATGAACGAAAACACGGAAAACTGGGTTGTATTGTCGACCAACACATCGATATGAGGCAACGGGAAATCATCTTTAGGGCTCGCCCTGTTCAAATCCCGATAATCGACGCACATGCGTACCTTACCGTCCTTCTTCGGTACAGGCACTATGTTGGCGACCCACAGAGGGTAAGTGGTAACGGCTAGAAATCCTGCGTCCAACTGCTTCTGGACTTCTTCCTTGATTTTTACAGCCATGTCTGGTCTCATCCTCCTGAGCTTCTGCTTGACTGGAGGGCAATCTTCTCGCAACGGCAAGCGATGAACCACGATATCAGTGTCAAGTCCGGGCATATCCTCATATGACCAAGCAAAGACGTCACTATACTCTCGAAGCATCTCGACCAGTCTATGCTTGACATCATTCTGCAGCGCAGCCCCTACTCTGACATTTCTGACGAGCTCCTCAGAACCCAGATTTACAATCTCAATATCCTCCTCGTGAGGCAGAATAACCTTCTCCTCTTGTCTCAACAAGCGGGCCAACTCTTCCGGAAGGTCCTCGTCTTCATCAATCTCGTCCTCGGCTTGATAGATCGGGCAATCAAAGTCGTAGTGAGCCGTAGAGGGTCCAGAGTCGATGTCATCTGTCATGTGGATCCTGCAATAACAAGGGTTAAGTTTAAAGCAAGAATATGCAGGTTAGCACAAACCTCGTTGCCATTTTGCTGTTTTTTCGAAATAAACATAAAACAGGAATAACAGAGAACACAATATTTGAGTACGAAGAAAACGCCTTTTATTTATTAACAAAATGCATACACATAATCCAACAAGGCCCTGACAGTAAAACCACCATGCCCCGGGCAGGACATAGGGTTGTACAAAGATTGTAAAAAGCAAATCATTACTCTTCACTTGTCAACTTGATAATCTCCTTGATGGTCCAATTGTGGAGGCGCTCGCCCGGCTTGCTCGGTTGAATCCAGGCGTCAAGATCACAATCACTATCCCCGCTGTCCTCCGACGCTGCGTTGATGCTCTCGAAAATTACTCCCCCCTTGGTGAATAGGATCGGCCCTTTCCCACGAGACGAGCTGCCAGAAGAAGATGAAGCTTCAGCTCCAGGAGAATATCCCAATCCAAACTTATCCTGTTTGATTGGTATATCCAAAACATGCCCCCAGCCTGAGGTGGAACCGGCTTCGACAACGGCCCGAGCTTCCTTAAACGAGGAGAGATTCATCTCTTGCTTCTCTGTGACGACAGGAGCTACCTCTTTCACCTTGACGGTTTCAAATGCTTGGCAGAGCGTTTCATGGATCTCGCCATCCATTTCGACATATTTAAAGGACGACAGGTGGCTCACCATGATGTCCTCCTCACCACAGACGGTTACTATGCTGCCCCCGACAGCATATTTAAGCTTTTGATGCAGCGTGGATGTCACGGCACCAGCGGCATGGATCCATGGCCGACCTAAGAGGCAACTGTAGGCAGGCATGATATCCATGATATAGAAAACCGTATTGAACGTCTCTGGACCAACTTGAATTGGCAGGGTCAACTCTCCGAAGACGTGGCGCTTGGTCCCATCAAAGGCTTTCACGACCAGATCACTGGGCGTGCAAAGCAATCCACGGGTATCCAACTTCATTAGTGCCTTCTTCGGAAGCACATTAAGGGATGAACCCGTATCTACCAGGACATGTGACATAATCGTGCCTCTGCACTCTATTGAGACGTGCAAGGCGCTGTTGTGATCTCTTCCCTTAGGAGTCAGCTCCAGATCTGTAAATCCCAGCCCATTACCAGCATTGACATGGGCCACCACCTCCTCTAGCTGATTTACTGATATCTCCTGCGACACGTATGCAACATTCAATACCTTCAGTAATGCGTTGCGGTGCGCTTCAGAACACAGCAACAAGTTAAGAATCGAGATCTTTGACGGAGTCTGATGAAGATGATCTACAATTTTGTAGTCACTCTTCTTGATTAGTCGCATGAACTCTTCAGCATCTTTGACTAGCAAATCTTTTTCTGCCCCAGAGGGGACCTCTTCGACAGCTTTACCTTTACCCTTTTCCGCAGCGTCAGCTCGGACCACTTTCTCTGCTGCAACCTCTGCTGGCGCAAACACTCTACCGCTCCTAGTGATACCACTGACCTCGGCAAGATTCTGCACAGTCGATCCGAACGGCTCTAGCTCTATCTTCTGACCATTGCAGTAAACTTCGGCGCCGTAATGCCATGGAACGGCATTAGTGCTTTCGAATGGGATCGGTCCGGCCCTGGTGATAGTGATTGTAGGCGGACGGGGTGCTGAAATAGTGATAGGGTGACGAGGAATAGTAATGGTAGCAACTTCGTCTGCCTGCTTCAGCACGACTTCCCCTGATGCACTCTCAACGCTCCGGCTGAATTGTAAAATACCCTCAGACATCAGACTTTGGATACCTTCGATCAGCTGCTCACACCCATCAGGGAGTGTAGCACAAGCCATACATAACTCTCCGCATCCAGGAAAGAAGCCCTTCTTCAGCAACTTAGCCTTGACAAAACTCAACGGCGTCTTCAAATCTTTGACATCAGTCAGCAAGTCCGCACTCTCCTCAGTGATAACAGCATTCACTCCGCCCCCCTTATGATGAGGCATCGGGTTTTTGGTGACGTTGGGCACGTTGTCAGAAAAGTTGATAACCTTGGCGTCCACCAAGTCCTGGACTTTGTGCTTAAAAGCTTTACAGTTCTCAATCGTATGGCCTGGTGCCCCAGTATGGAATTCACAAGTAGCATTGGCGTCATACCCCGGTGGTGGTGCCCCTGTTAAGGGAGCCAACGTCCTCTTTTGAACTAGCTGAAGCTGCAGCAAAGTTTGCAGAAGCTGCGCATATGACATAGGTGGAGTTTCAAAATGACGGTTTGTCAGGGGAGCCCGATTCTGATATCTTTTATACCCCTGTTGATTCTGCTGCTGGGGTTGCTGCTGTTGCTACGGTGGGGCAGCTGGGATATTTATGCTAGCAATCTGCGGCTGAGGGCCCTTGCCCTTTCTCCTAGCATTAGTGACAGCACTAGCATCTCCCTCTCGACGCTTGCCAGCGTAAGGTTTCTTGCTACTTCCTCCAGCTGAGGATGATTCGCCCTGAATTTTTCCGATCTTTATACCGTTCTCAACATGCTCGCCCATAGTGATGAGAGCCGAGAATGTCCCAGACATGCCACTGACCAGCTTCTCATAGTAGATTCCAGGAAGGGTAGCCACGAACATTTGCACCAGCTCACGCTCAACCATCGGCGGTTGAACCCGAGCAGCCAGCTCACGCCACCGCTGGGCGTATTCTTTGAAGCTTTCATTGTTCCGCTGTGAGAGATTCTGAAGCTGAACTCGGTTGGGAGCCAAGTCGCTATTGTATTGATAGTGGAGGACGAACGCTTCTGCAAGCTCTTTCCAGGTGCGCACAGTAGCGGGCTCCAAACCCATATACCATTCGAGTGATGGACCAGAAAGACTATCCTGAAAGAAGTGCATCAGCAACTTCTCATCGTCAGAATAGGCGGACATCTTTCTATAATAAGATCGAAGGTGAACACGGGGGCAAGTAGTACCCTTATACTTCTCGAAGACAGGCACCTTGAACTTGTGAGGTACTTTAAAGTCAGCAATCAACCCGAGCTTGGACATGTCGACGCCCAATGTGTTCTGATTTTCAATGTCTATCATCTTGTCTTCCAGCGCCTTGAACCTGAGTCGAGCTTCAGCATTCAACTCTGCTTTTACACCTCTCTGAGAGAATATGTCATCCTGATGGTCCTCCAGCCACGGTTGAGGCACCAACAGATTTCCTGCACCAGCATTGCCGTTGACCGGCCCCATGTTAACATTGGCTCCCAAACTACCATTGCCGACGCCTGCCGCATTGAGTCCGAGATTAGTCATCAGATTGTCGTTAGCACTGTCGTTGCCCCCGGTAACAGGAACAACATTTTGTGGAGCATCCACTGGAGGAGGAGTGGGCATGGCCCCGCCGTGAAGTATGCCATTACTGTCAACCCTGGAGATCAGAGGCTGAACCAAAGTACGAAGCTGGTCCTGACCATTCGCGACCACCTGCATCAGCTCCATAAAACGGTCCATCCGTTCACGGAGCTCTTGAACATCTGACTGCACCTGGTCCATTATCCTTGTCTAATTAGCGCGAGTTGAGTAGCGGTGGATGAGTCTTTGATCAATCCTGGAGACCGGAGACAACTCGGAACCTGAAAAACCTGTCAACATTAAAGGTTAGGAAAAGCAACAAAATGTATGTCATGCAAAATGCTTTATGCAGATGTATGCGTGTGTCTGTGTGCTTGAGAGGTTTCCCCTGATCCTGGCGCCGTAGTACCAGTGCTGACAATAATAAGGAGGGGAATCTGGGCCTCATCGTGGAAACAACAATCTCACATATACACAGGAAGCCTATAGCATTAGTGATAGTCAACTTCGACGCATCAGGGATCGAGAACTCGTACGCAACAGTCTTCTGGAGAGAGGCTGCAGTAATACAATAAGAGGCGAGAGATCCTGGATCGGGGAAACGGTACCTGTCACAGACACACGTCAATGGAATGCGAATGATAATGCCAACTAATGCAAAATGCAGGCATGCAACAATATATCCAGGTGGCTGCTGTGGAGATTCGGTATCAACAGTCACTGATGAGAAGGAAACCCCGGTGTAAAACCACTGATCTGATCTGTTGAGAATAACCATCTGATAGGATCGAGATCAACATTCTGCTCTGTCAAGAGTAAGTGCCTGATAATAAGGATCCCGGGTGCAATATCAAGGAGTATCTGTTGATGAAGTCTTCAGACCCCCAAATCAAGATCTGCCCTATCAAGAACAAACACACAGCTGTTGATGAGATCTTCAGACCCCACTCAAAATCTGCCCTATCAAGAACAAACAACAACTGCCGATGAGATCTTCAGACCCCACTCAAAATCTGCTCCATCTAGGACAAACCTCTGATAACAATATCCTGATGGAAACCTGCTCTATCAGGAACAGACATACACCCGATGATAAAATCCTCTGATCAAAAGACTTGCTCTGTCAAGAACAGTCACATCTGATACTGAGAACCCTGATACCAATGTAACTGATTCACTGTCAAGAAAACCAGGTGGTCTGAAGGTCAAAGTTTCCTGCAATAACCCAATCCCACTCACAGGTATGGACCTAATCCACGGACAAAGGTACGGCATCCTATGCGGTCATCAGCGTCACAGACTTTCATGAGTGATGATACAATTCCCAGAAGGAGTGGCATCATCAAGTCATGAAGAGGCCTCACTTAGCTGACTTCCAAATGATCGGTCCCCAGAGTCGACAATCCTCACGTCTGGACTCCCCTCAGATCCTCAGGACCGGAAAGGAGCACCTCTGCAAGAATCTCGTCTGAGCGCAGATTTTCGTAGGGAACTGTGCCTGCTCAGCAGACAGGTTCGTCTACTACTTCTCCGCAACTATATCTAGGTGTGTACTCAAGCCCAGGTCCGGCTTCTCACTCATAGTAACATCCCTCTCCCACAGCAGCACAGATAATCATATCGAACTGGAAATAAATGCGGGAAATAAAATGTGGGAAGTAAAAATGCGATAAATAAACACAACCCAACAAGCAAACATACACGCGCTAGGATTGACTTGCGTAGGGGATGGGAAACGGTCCCAGCATAAGGGATGGGAAAAGTCCCTAGATGCTATAAGTCCCCAGCAGAGTCGCCAGCTGTCGCTTGCGCGAAAATAAGGTGCCGACATGACAGAAGAGTCGCCACCTTTCGTTATTTATCCCTCAGAGCGGGAAAGGAAATGATCGGAAAAACCTGACGAAAAAGGGTAAGACAAGGTCATCGCAACCATTGTCTGGGTTCGGGAGCCGGTTACGCAAGGGGAAGGTATTAGCACCCTGTTGCACCCCAAAATTTGCCCTCACAATACAAGACTTTGTGTTCCAAGAAGGTTCACAAGGTTCACAAAATTCATAATTGGTCAGAAGAGTTGACAATTCCCTCAGACAATGCACCTCCTAAGCAGTGCATCCAAAACTAGGGTTTTGACTTTAATCAGGCTAAATGGACTTCCAAGACTTCAAGTGAGCTTCATAACATCTTATATGTGTATAAGAACCCCCATGTCAAGTTTCAAGACGTTTCTCAAAAGTTTGCTCAGTCAGATGATCAGATAAGTCAAAAGCAGTCAATGCAGTTAAAAGGTCAAACTGAGGTCAACTGTGGTCAAACCAAAGTCAAACTTCATGATTTTTTTTGCCAACATCAAAGAGAGGTTGGGTGAGAAATATTATCATAATAACTGTAATACCCCAAATTTTGCCCTAAGATTTGTCGTCGCATTTCATTGCATTTAATCAATTACTAACAAATTTGTGTAGTCGTTTGACTTTTTGCAGGTAAATATCATATGGCATGCATTTTTTTTCTAAAAAGTAAAAATGGCACAATTGGCAGGGGGACATGTGTAAGGAGTTATGAGTGTGAGAGGTTGAGAGTTCGAATCTCACCTTTGTCACTTTTTTTTGTTTTTTATTATTTTTACTCTAAATTTTTCTATCTTTCATTAAAAAAATAACAAAAATAGTTTTTTTATTATTATTTAATTATTATTTTCGTATTTTAATTAAATCATCAAAAAATCATAAAATAAAAAATATTGAAAAAAATTTTGTTCTTTTTATAATATTTTTTATTTTAGGAATCAATAGGATTATTAGTTTTTATTTTAAGTTTATTTTAATTATTTTAAATTATTTAAATTTTATTTTTTCTTAACTAATTATTTAGTTTGGGCTTTAAAATGGGCTTTAGGGACATTATTGACAATTTGGTGTTAACCCTAATTTGTTCCCTATATATACATGTGTTGCCTTGTTGGAAAGGAGGGGAGAATGAAAAAAACCTAAGAGGAGTGAGTGCCGTTTGCCGTTATTTAGTTTTCTTCTTCATCCATTACTATTGTTTCTTTTTCTTCATCGTTTACCGTTATTTCTTTTCCTTCATCTATTACTGTTGTTTCTTTTTCTTCATCTTTTACCGTTATTTCTTTTTCTTCATCTATTACCGTTATTTCTTTTTCTTTATCTATTACTGTTACGTTTATATATATATAATTTTTAAATCGTTAGAGTTTATATATATAAGATTTTTGATCGAATTATGTCGATACGATGTTTGCACATTTGTGTGCATGACGCGTGACATTTGTGTTAGTTCGATTTGGTTGCGATGATCGCATTTTTGTGTGAGCAATAATACTATTTTTTGCTTAATTTCTTTTTCTTTGCGATAAATTTTGTTTCGTCCGATTTAGATCTGGTTGCGATGAGCGCATTTCTGCGTTAGCAACATTGTTGGGTTATTTGGCACATTTAAAATTCATTATTGCTTTATTATTATTATTATTATTATTATTATTATTATTATTATTATTATTATTATTATCATTATTTATTATTATTATCATTATTATTACCATTATTATTATTATTGTTATCATTAATTTATTAAAATTTGTTATAATATAAAAATCTGTTTTTTAAAATAAATAACATTAACATCTTTTCCAAATTAATATGAAAACCTATTATTTTTAAGAAAAACTTTTTTTTAGATAAATTTAAAATAATAACTAAAATCTTTTTTTTAAAATAATAACTAGAACCGTTATTTATTTTATTTTATTATTGTTCAATTCAAATTTCATTATCATATTGTATCTGCTCCTCTCATGTAACCTCGTGAACTTAACAATCGCTCTTTAAATTCTGCCTTTAAATTTCTGCTTGCATGGTTTAAATTATGACATTATCTCTCTGTTTGCATGATTCAATTATCTCACGCGTTTACCATTATTTCTGTCACATTGCACACATCCGAAGGTTAGGTTTAACTGTTTGGCCGCCGCGCCAATAGTCCGTAAAACTTCACACATTCAATTTCAAATCCTCAAAACTACAACCTCACAAACCCTAATTTTCACAAATGCCTCGCCGCAGGCAAAATTACAATTTTACCCTTAGCATTAGGTCAAAGAGCCGCCGCGCTCATTTTAGGGTTTCCCGCCGTGGAATCCCTAATTTAACCCTAATTACAACTTAACATTTCAACGTAGAGATTTGGAGTTTCTACACTCCACGTAAGCGTGTCCTTAAGATGCGTTTATTCCCCTTGAGACCTTGACCACAGTCAAGAAGTTTCTAACCTCCCTATTAAGGGGAACTACGATTACTCTGATTCCACTCCCGTAAGGATACGTAGGCACAAGATGCGATGTCTTGCCGAGTAAACTTAGAATTAACCCCCTTTATTATTTATTATTGCTTATTTATATTTTATTTATCTTTGCTATTTAATTATTTTGCTTATTATTTTGTAATTGTTTCTTGGATGTAAAGTTGTTTAATTATTTAATTATTATTATGGTTAGTAATTAGGGAGTGTAACAACATGTATGTAATATTAAAATAAATTTAGATCACTTTTAAATAAAGATAATTAAAATAAACACGTCACACACGTAAGTCGATTTTAATCGCCGTCTCACTTCCTAAGGATATCCCTCAAGTTGCCTACGAATAATGGTTAAGTGGGGTGTATAAAGCAAGTTCCTCAAATAAAAAAATCATCAAAGTCCCTTATGGTTGCCTTTACGAATCAAGTCCCTTTCGAGAAATGATGATGGTCCCTTATATGTGCTTATTACATCCCACAATGGCCTTCAAAGTCAAATTGTCCCTCACATACCCCTTAACATCCAAAGTAAGGACTACCTACTCCATTATAGTAGGGATAGTCTTACTAAAGGAAAGAATGAAGAATAAGAAAGACCTTTAAACATTAGGGTAGGTTACTCCTAGGTGCTTGCTCACTTCAAAATTGTTTCGCACTTAAACAAATTTTCAACAAGTTTTCAAACAAGTTCTTAACACATCCTTACATGGATTATTTATTAACTATTCTGAAAATTTTCTATTCACACACTACAATTTCAAAACAATTCAAAAGTGAGCTTAAGTACCTAAGAGCCCATGGATAACCATGGATGAAAAGGATGCTAATACCTTCCCTTTTCATAACCTACCCCCCGGACCCAAAATATTCTCTAAGGTCTTTCCTGTTCTTTTATAACCTTTCCTTATGGATAAAATAAAAGTCGGTGGCGACTCTTGCTATCCGCAACATTGTTTAAAGTCAGTTCACCGGGTTACAGAACTGGCGACTCTGCTGGGGACCTATTTAAGAGGGGTACCCTTAGGAATTAGGATCACTTTAAATTGTTTGCCTTGTTTGCTTTATTATTATATTGTTGGGGTGCTCTTATGTGTGAAAGGTCCTAACCCGGATCTAGTGTACCTTAGGTAAATGGCAATAGACCGAGGAAACTGTACGACGTATATCGATACGGTTGATCTGGTGGCCATAGTTAGTGCGACTTCTTGGTTGGTGCTTATATTCCTTAAGTCGAGTTGAGGATAATATTGAGGCTGCCATATGTTGTCAATGCACTAACTGACTTTTAGAACCCTAGTTAACTCATCTTGGCCTTTAGAAAGTAGTGAGGTAACCGGCTTTGGTGCAGACTGAAGTTGGTTGACACTCGATACTACGCTCATTGAGATCTTAAACTTGGAGGGTTTTGGTTGGCAAGTAAGTTGCCTTCTGAACAACCACCCTTGTGAAGGATCAATGATATTGAGATCCCTTAGAACCTGGTTACTTTTGTAGGACAGGATGAACCATCTAACTTCAGGGGAGGGTACTTGCCTTTGAACCTCATGCAAGCCTTTAAACCTAGGGCTATGGTGTGACTTGTTTGTGTGTGCCACATGTTTGTGATTGAGCATGACATCATGACATCATCATGCATCATAAGCATATCATTTTCCCTAACCATTTCAAGGACCAAAGGATTTATCTTTGTTCTTTGTTGCAGGTCATGGCTTCTGCTCGTAGAAACACCATCAGGATCAACTTTGTAGGGATACCTGCTAAGCTCAAGGAGTTGGTTTCCCTAGTGCCTGATCATTCCCAGTTCAACAAGAGACATGGTCACTTATTGGATCTAGTTACTTCAGGTTCAGTGAAGACATGATGAGTGTGCTGTTTCAGTTCTTTGACCCTAAGCACCATTGCTTTACATTTCCTGATTATCAGCTGGTTCCAACCATGGAGGAGTTCTCTAAACTTCTGGGTATACCTGTTCTTGATCAGAAGCCATTCACAGGCTTAGAGAAGGAGCTTAAACCAGAAGTTATTGCTGCAGCTCTACATCTGAAGAAGTCTGACATTGTTCTAGAGACGAGAAGTGGAGTTAAAGGTATTCTTGCCAAGGTATTAGTGGATAAAGCTCAAATGTTCTTGAAGGCTATGAGCTACGATGCTGTTGAGGAGATCTTAGCCTTATTGATTTATGGCTTAGTGTTGTTCCCCAATCCTGATTAGTTCATAGACGTTCATGCCATCAACATATTCCTGAGTCACAATCCAGTGCCTACCTTACTTGGAGACATCCTACATTCTCTTCACACCCGTACTACAAGGGCAAGAGGAACTTTGATGTGCTGCATACCTTTACTTTCTAGGTGGTTTATTTCTCACCTTCCTCGCTCAGTAATGAAGAATGAGCAAGGGTTCAGATGGTCCAAGAGGATCATGTCACTTTCTCACTCAGACATCCATTGGTGCTCCAGATCTATGGAGAATGTCACCATCATTGACCGTTGTGGGGAGTTTCCTAATGTGCCACTTCTAGGCATAAGAGGAGGCATCACCTACAACCCATCTCTAGCTTTACGACAGTTTGGTTACGCCCGGAGCGATGGTCCACATGACATGTTGATTCAGGGCATTGTGTTTGACTACGACAACGATCTTCAGGGTTACCGTCAGAGATTCATACGAGCTTGGGGAAAGGTAAACAGGATTGACAGCAAGACACTGGAGCCTAAGTACACTATTCCTATGAAGGCTTATCTCAGATGGGTACGATCTCGTGCTCAGACACTCATGATGCCATATCCTGCCGTCCTACCAGTTACCATGGAACCTGTTGCTGAAGGAGACACAGCTTATACCATCCTTCACCCAGACATGCCTACTGATATGGAAGACTTGCAGAGATCATGGATCCAACTGAAAGAGCAAAGGGATACTTTCGAGGCTCATTACAAAGCAAGCCAAGCAAGGATCCTAGAGCTAACAAAGCTACTTCATGAGGAACGAAACCTCAACTCATACCTCAACACAAAGAGGAAGCGTCCATGGGAGACTTAAAACCCCATCTTTTGTACTTATTTCGTTTTCATTTTTTGTAAGCCTAAAAGGCAAAACAAGTTATTACTAATAAAAAGTTACTTTCTTGTTTGTTTAAGCAAATTTAAATCCTGCGGTCCTTGAAAACATTGCATATGCATTCCCATATCATTGCATCACAGGTTTATAATTGTGCACAGGTTTCTCATCTTCTCGCTGTTTATTTCAGCAATGGCTCTTGAACAATCAGTTAAGGATCTCCAGGCACAGAATGCACAGTTCCAAGAGCTGATCCTGAACCTATCCAAGGGGCAGGATGAATTGAAGACACTGCTGGCCAAGAAGACTAAGAAGGCTAGAAGGTCTGCTGGGTTGCTCAACATGGGAAGAAGGTTCAAAGGTCCTGTCAAGACCAAGGAACATGTTGAAGACTATGAATCTGAAGAATCTGAGCAGGAGAGAGGCAGTCTCCACAACACTATGGGGGACTCTGATTCTGAGGCTAACTACTACCATGAGCCTAACGAAGACAAATTCAAGATGCTGGTGGATAGAATGGATGCTATGGAATTACAGAAATCATCTGGGCTGGATTTTGAGGATTTGAGCTTGATATCTGGGGTGGTCATACCCATTGGGTTCAAAGTTCCTACATTTGTTGTCTATGATGGGGTCTCTTGTCCCAAATTGCATCTGAGGTCTTATGTCAGAAGAATGCAACCCCACACTGCTGATAAAAAGTTGTGGATCCATTTCTTTCAAGAGAGTTTATCTGGAGCTCAGCTAGAGTGGTATTATCAGTTGGAGAGCGTCAACATCAGAGATTGGAATGACCTTGCTGAAGCTTTCTACAAGCAGTATCAATACAATGCTGACTTAGCCCCCACTCGCATGCAGCTTCAAAGCATGTCTATGGGTGCCAAAGAAAGCTTTAAGGAGTATGCTCAGAAGTGGAGAGACTTAGCTGGAAGAGTTCAACCCCCTTTGACTGATAGGGAGTTGGTTGATATGTTCATGTGTACGCTGAATGGTCCGTTCTACAGTCATCTCATTGGAAGCTCATCATCTGGCTTCACTGAGTTGATCATGACAGGAGAGCGAGTAGAGAATGGTATCAAGAGTGGTAAGATCCAAGTGGGCACTTCTTCATCAGGTGCTGCAAAGAAGCCTCCCACTGGGAAGAAAGAATCTAATGCTGTGTATGGTCAGCCTGATCGTAACAGAAGGCATCAGTCTGTTAGTGCAGTTCATATTTCAAATCCAACTCCTGCAACAACAGAGCAGCCTCAAGGCAACCAACAGAGGGCTAGAAGACAGTTCACGAAGATCAACATGTCAATGGCTCAGGCATTGCAACACTTGTTGAAAGCTGAACTTATTACCCTGAGGGAGGCCCCTCAGAATCCCAATGTTACCTCTCCCAAGTACAATCCCAATGCACGATGTGCATATCATTCAAACTGTCCAGGACATGATACTAATAACTGCTGGGTCTTGAAGAACAAAATTCAGGATATGATTGATGCTGGAGAAATTGAGTTTGATCCACCAGGTACTCCAAATGTGATTACAGCTCCAATGCCAAATCACGAGAAGACTGTCAACGCCATTGATGAAGATATTGATGAAGATCTGCATGTCTATTCAGTTATGGAGTTGAGCACACCATTGTCTGTTATCAAAAAGAGGTTAGTACAAGCTGGGATCGTTCCAGGTTGTCATGAAGATTGTCTATATTGTACCTATAAGCCGGATAGTTGCTTCATTTTGAGAGATGGGATTCAACGTCTCATGGATAAATATACTATAGTGTTTGAAAGAAGACCAGCATCTGTAGAAAGTATGGTGGATCATCTGACTCAGGGTAAGAAGATTGAAGAGGTTGACATGGTTGACAAAGTACCACTAAGA
Organism: Lathyrus sativus; assembly: GCA_963859935.3. NCBI lineage: Eukaryota > Viridiplantae > Streptophyta > Magnoliopsida > Fabales > Fabaceae > Lathyrus > Lathyrus sativus. The sequence continues at coordinate 676,445,490 of OZ012740.1, forward strand.
ATCACTTCAAAGGGTCCCATTAAAATCACTCATCAGGGCCCAATCAAGATTACTGCTGAAGGTCCTGTGAAAGTTGTTGCTGAAGCCAGAGTAGCTCCTCTGATCATTACCACTCCTGGTCTTATTCCTTATACATCTGACAAAGCTGTGCCTTGGCACTATGGGTCTGATGTTTACATCCATGGTGTCAAGCAGGAGCCTTTACCTGATATGCCTGTTGACATTGATAATATTGCTGGATCTAGCAAGATCACTCGTAGTGGAAGAGTCTTCTCTCCTCCAGTTGCTTCTAAGAGTGCAGTTACTCCTGCTGTTACTTCCACCACTGATGCTCGGGGCAAGGGTCCTGTTATTGAGCCTGTATCTACTGATGTGCCAGCTGCTGATGACCTCTCTAAGCAGATGGAAGAAGTATTGAAAATCATTCGCAAGAGTGATTATGATATTGTTGATCAGCTGGGGCATACTCCCTCAAAGATTTCTATGCTCTCCCTGTTATTATGTTCTGAGGCTCATGCCAAGTCATTGATCAAGTTTCTAAAGATGGCTCATGTACCCAGTGCAATTTCTGTGGACCAGTTTGAGAATTGTGTTGCTCACCTGACCTATGACAACGGGTTAGGATTTTCTGATGCTGACTTGACCCCTGCCAAGAGGGATCATAACAGGGCCTTGCATATTTCAATTGAATGCAGGGGCACTACCCTGTCTCATGTGCTGATAGACAATGGTTCCTCTCTGAATGTGTTGCCTAAGGAAGTCCTGAACAAGCTGAGTCCTGAAGATACGGTATTGAAGCCCAGTAATATTGTGGTAAAGGCTTTTGATGGTTCTAGAAGAGTAGTGCATGGGGAAATTGATCTTCCAATCAAGGTTGGCTCTCAGGTGTTTACTGCTACATTTTATGTGATGGATATTCGTCCTTCGTACTCATGTCTGCTTGGTCGTCCCTGGATCCATGGGGCAGGTGCTGTGACCTCCACATTACATCAAAAGTTGAGATATCCGGTGAATGGAAAAGTTGTTACTGTCTTTGGAGAGGAAGAATACTTTGTCAGCCATGTAAACACTTTCAAGTATCTGGAAGTAGAAGGTGAATACATTGAAACTCCATGTCAGTCATTTGAAGTGGTTCCCTGGGCTGTTAAGGATTGTGTGACTCCTCCTACTGTGAAGAAGGTTCCTGTGGTCATCAGAAACCCTCCAACAATGGCAATGGCCTCCCTCAATGATGCAAAAGCTGTGGTGGAAGAAGGTGGTTGTACTATTTGGGGTCAGCTTCCTGATATTCCATACAAGTCTGACAAGTTTGGTTTGGGTTTCACTGCAGAGTCCCAGAAGGCTGTTCGTCGTGCTCGTGCCGTTCGTATTACCAATCAAGGGGTTATCAATGCTGTGGGAGATCAAGATGAAGACTACAACTTGGAGGCATGGATTTTTCCTACTGTGGGTGCTGGACTCAATAATTGGAAAGCTGAAGATGTTATCCCTATCTCCTTTAGTCAGGAGTAAATACTATTACTGTGTTATGTTTTTAGCCATGTGCCTTACCCGGGGCACAATGGTGTGCTTGTTACGGGTTGTCATTTCATTTGCATACTTCATTAAATAAAATCAGTGGACGTTTCGTTTTCGTAAATATTGTGTTCCTTGTCTTTCTTTTTCTTTTATTTTTGCTTTATCAGCTATGTGTTCGTACACACACCCACGTCACTAAAATGCAGATCCTCATCCACTCTGGATCCAGTTGATAACAGTTCTACTATTGCCAATTACAATTTCGAGAATCCGATCTATCAAACTGAAGACGGAAACGAGGACGATTGTGAAATACCTGTAGAGCTTGCTAGGTTGTTACAACAAGAAGAGAAAGCTATACAGCCACATGAAGAGCCAGTCGAAGTTGTGAATCTGGGAACTGAAGAAAACAGAAAAGAGGTCAAGATAGGGGCTGATTTAGAGGACAGTGTCAAGAGCAGGTTGATTCAGATGCTACGTGACTATGTGGAGATCTTTGCTTGGTCTTATGAAGATATGCCAGGGTTGGATACAGACATTGTGGTTCACCGTTTGCCAGTGAAAGAAGATTGTCGTCCAAAGAAGCAGAAGGTCCGTCGTATGCGTCCTGAAATGTCAGAAAAGATCAAAGCAGAGGTAATGAAACAGTTCAATGCAGGGTTCTTGGCCGTAACTTCTTATCCTCAGTGGGTTGCAAATGTGGTACCAGTTCCTAAGAAAGACGGTAAGGTACGTATGTGTGTAGACTACAGAGATCTGAACAAGGCTAGCCCTAAAGATGACTTTCCACTTCCTCATATTGATATTCTGGTAGACAACACTGCTCAGCATAAGGTATTCTCTTTTATGGATGGTTTCTCTGGTTACAATCAAATCAAGATGGCACCTGAAGATATGGAGAAGACTACATTTGTGACACAGTGGGGCACCTTTTGCTATAAGGTAATGCCATTTGGTTTGAAGAATGCAGGGGCAACATATCAGCGTGCTATGGTGGCTTTGTTTCATGATATGATTCATCATGAGATAGAGGTATATGTGGATGATATGATAGCCAGGTCTCAGAATGAAGAACAACATCTTGATCATCTGCACAAGTTGTTTGAGAGGTTGAAGAAATACAGGTTGAGATTAAATCCAAACAAGTGTACTTTTGGAGTTAGATCTGGAAAGCTCTTGGGTTTCATTGTCAGTGGAAAAGGTATTGAAGTGGATCCTGCAAAAGTGAAAGCTATACGAGAGATGCCAGCTCCCCGTACTGAGAAGGAGGTTAGAGGTTTCTTGGGACGATTGAACTACATTGCAAGATTTATTTCCCAATTAACTACCATCCGTGAGCCAATTTTCAAGTTGTTGAAGAAAGATCAGGTGATGGAATGGAATGATGAGTGCCAGACTGCCTTTGATGAAATCAAGAGATATTTGCTAGAACCTCCAATTTTAATGCCACCAGTTGATGGAAGACCCTTGATTATGTATTTAACAGTATTAGACAACTCAATGGGGTGTGTATTGGGGCAACATGACGAGTCTGGTCGAAAAGAGCAGGCAATATACTACCTTAGCAAAAAGTTTACCGACTGTGAAACAAGATACTCACTGCTCGAGAAAACTTGCTGCGCTTTGGCATGGGCTGCTCGCCGACTAAGACAGTATATGTTGACCCATACTACCTTGTTGATTTCGAAGATGGATCCAATCAAGTACATATTTGAGAAACCTGCTCTCTCCGGAAGAATTGCAAGATGGCAAATGATCTTGACGGAATATGATATACAGTATACCACTCAGAAGGCCATTAAGGGGAGTGTTGTTGCTGATCATTTGGCTCATCAAGCAGTAGATGATTACTAGTCAATGAATTTTGAGTTCCCTGATGAAGACATTATGTCTGTTACCAAAGAACCTGGACAATATGACGGACCTGAACAAGGATCCCGATGGACTATGGTTTTTGATGGTGCCTCCAATGCACATGGTAATGGTGTTGGTGTTGTGATTAGTTCTCCTGAAGGTTGTCATACCCCGATTACTGCCAGACTTTGTTTCTATTGTACCAATAACATGGCTGAGTATGAGGCATGTATCATGGGTATGCAAGTTGCTATTGATATGAAGATTCAGTTCCTTGAGGTGTATGGAGATTCAGCTCTGGTAGTAAGTCAGATTAAAGGAGATTGGGATACAAAGCATGATAATCTCATTCCTTACAGAGAACATGTGTTGTCTTTGATCCCACATTTCAAAGAGATTATCAAAGCTTTTAACAAGAAGGTTAAGCCAAAGGTATATCAGGCTGGTGACTTGGTAATCAAGCGTATCATATTACCACAGGGTGATCCTAGGGGCAAGTGGACTCCAACATATGAGGGACCATTTGTAGTCAAGACAGTGTTCTCAGGAGGTGCCATGATACTGACTACAATGGATGGTGAAGACTTCCCACAACCTGTAAACGCAGACATAGTTAAAAAATACTACGCATAAAAAGAGACCCGCTAGGTTGACAGGCCTAGGCAAAAATAAGGGCATCCCGGCAAACCAAAAGGGTTTGGGCAAAAATTAGGGATATATATATAAAAAGATGTACACCCGGCAAGTCGAAAACCTGAAAAGGCGGCTTGGGCAAAAAAGGGTGTCCCGGTGGATTGAAAACCTGAAAGGGCAATCCAGGCAAAAGTTAGGGATTAAAGCGTATGACTATGTCTCGTTTGGATCACTCATGAAACTGCAACCAGTTGTACTACTTACTCAAGCTCAAACAGATAAAAGCTCAATCCAATCGTTTCCGTCTCAACAGCAAGAAGATGAGATACTTGAGTGGCAATAGTAGAATTGAAACTCAATAGGATTATTTCCCACATAGCTGATTCTTTTTGTAAAACTTCATGACAAAATTCTCTTACTAGGGTTTATGTCTCCTTGTACAAACTTACCCGTGTATGGGTCACTTTTGATATAAATAAATTCCATCTTTTGAATCCAGATTCACTTTTACCCTATTTACATAAGCGAAACGTCCATTGGTTGTGTTTGAATGTATGTATGCCTTTGAATATGATTGATGTTTACCAGAAACGCATGTATGCTTTTAATATGATTGATGTTTACCAGAAATGCATGAAAATGCAGTAATAGTATTTACTAAGGACGAACGAGGGAAGGATTTCAACGAAGCTTCGCCGGTTCATCTTTACAAGACAGTTACAAACCATCAGTAGGACTAATCCATTTTCACAAAGTCTAATCTCCCCTGGAATTTATATCCATCTCTTTTATCCTCATACGGATATACGGGAAATTACTTTCCAATAAGGGCACGATGAACGAAGACGGGATGTTATACTTATCCTACTATCAAACGAAAACGAAGGTTATCTATACCCTACTATCCCCAACAACGGGAGGTTATCTATACCTTGTTATCCCCAACAACGGGAGGTTATCTATACCTTGTTATCCCCAGCAGACGGAGGGTTATATATTCTTCAACAACGAATCGGGATTTATTTTCCTTGGCCAGCAGTTGTTATGCAAGGATATCCAGACACTTCCAGCAGTGTCATAGCATACATACATCATTTACATCATACCATAACATATATGTCTATACTACATTACCTAAGTGCATCATGTCATACATGCATACATAAAGCATAAACTAATGTTGTTATACAGAATGCTACCTTGTTTTCAGGTTAATTATCCAACAAACAATCTTATGATCTTTGGGACTGCTTTATTGTAACCTCAGGGTTACTTTATCCTCCTGATGAGCTTCTTATTACTTTGGGACTGCTTTATTGTAACCTCAGGGTTATTTTATCCTCCTGATAGCCTCTCATGACTTCAAGACTGCTTTAGAGCTACTGATTGCTCTATCCTCCTGAAATCATCCTATTACTTCAAGACTGCTTTAGAGCTATTCATTGCTCTATCCTCATGAGGTCATATTACTACTTCAAGACTGCTTTAGAGCTATTCATTGCTCTATCCTCCTGAAGCCATCTAATTATTTCAAGACTGCTTTAGAGTTCTCCATTGCTCTATCCTCCTGAAATTACATTATTATTTCAAGACTGCTTTAGAGCTATCCATTGCTCTATCCTCCTGAAATCATTACTTCAAGACTGCTTTAGAGCTATTGATTGCTCTATCCTCCTGAAGACATATTACATTATTATTTCAAGACTGCTTTAGAGCTATCCATTGCTCTATCCTCCTGAAATCATTACTTCAAGACTGCTTTAGAGCCATTGATTGCTCTATCCTCCTGAAGACATATCACATTATTATTTCAAGACTGCTTTAGAGCTGTTGATTGCTCTATCCTACTGAAGCCATTCTATTACTTCAAGACTGCTTTAGAGCTATTGATTGCTCTATCCTCCTGAAGCCATTATTACTTCAAGACTGCTTTAGAGCTATTGATTGCTCTATCCTCCTGAGGTCAGATTTATCACTTCAAGGCTGCTTTAGGGTTATCATTATTGATTGCTCTATCCTCATGAAGACATGCTGTTACATCAGTATTACTCCAGACTCCTGACAGTTCTCATTATACTACTGAAGAACTTTCCCCTAGTGGCATCTTTAAGCCCACTCAATCATGTTCAACCAACCATCAATATCACTCCATGCACTGGTGAGTGCAAATTTTTGGGCTTTTGTGTTCAATCCCCTTCAACCTTCCAGGTTACGACTGGCAAATATACCAATCTAACCCCTCAGGTTTCAGAAAATTGAACAGGGGCAGCTGTTGCACCCCAAAATTTTCCCTCACAATACAAGACTTTGTGTTCCAAGAAGGTTCACAAGGTTCACAAAATTCATAATTGGTCAGAAGAGTTGACAATTCCCTCAGACAATGCACCTCCTAAGCAGTGCATCCAAAACTAGGGTTTTGACTTTAATCAGGCTAAATGGACTTCCAAGACTTCAAGTGAGCTTCATAACATCTTATATGTGTATAAGAACCCCCATGTCAAGTTTCAAGACGTTTCTCAAAAGTTTGCTCAGTCAGATGATCAGATAAGTCAAAAGCAGTCAATGCAGTTAAAAGGTCAAACTGAGGTCAACTGTGGTCAAACCAAAGTCAAACTTCATGATTTTTTTTTGCCAACATCAAAGAGAGGTTGGGTGAGAAATATTATCATAATAACTGTAATACCCCAAATTTTGCCCTAAGATTTGTCGTCGCATATCATTGCATTTAATCAATTACTAACAAATTTGTGTAGTCGTTTGACTTTTTGCAGGTAAATATCATATGGCATGCATTTTTTTTCTAAAAAGTAAAAATGGCACAATTGGCAGGGGGACATGTGTAAGGAGTTATGAGTGTGAGAGGTTGAGAGTTCGAATCTCACCTTTGTCACTTTTTTTTTGTTTTTTATTATTTTTACTCTAAATTTCTATCTTTCATTAAAAAAATAACAAAAATAGTTTTTTATTATTATTTAATTATTATTTTCGTATTTTAATTAAATCATTTTTTAAAATATTATTTTTTTCACTTTTTTCTAAATTATTCATAAAAATATCCAAAAAATCATAAAATAAAAAATATTGAAAAAAATTTTGTTCTTTTTATAATATTTTTTATTTTAGGAATCAATAGGATTATTAGTTTTTATTTTAAGTTTATTTTAATTATTTTAAATTATTTAAATTTTATTTTTTCTTAACTAATTATTTAGTTTGGGCTTTAAAATGGGCTTTAGGGACATTATTGACAATTTGGTGTTAACCCTAATTTGTTCCCTATATATACATGTGTTGCCTTGTTGGAAAGGAGGGGAGAATGAAAAAAACCTAAGAGGAGTGAGTGCCGTTTGCCGTTATTTAGTTTTCTTCTTCATCCATTACTATTGTTTCTTTTTCTTCATCGTTTACCGTTATTTCTTTTCCTTCATCTATTACTGTTGTTTCTTTTTCTTCATCTTTTACCGTTATTTCTTTTTCTTCATCTATTACCGTTATTTCTTTTTCTTTATCTATTACTGTTACGTTTATATATATATATAATTTTTAAATCGTTAGAGTTTATATATATAAGATTTTTGATCGAATTATGTCGATACGATGTTTGCACATTTGTGTGCATGACGCGTGACATTTGTGTTAGTTCGATCTGGTTGCGATGATCGCATTTTTGTGTGAGCAATAATACTATTTTTTGCTTAATTTCTTTTTCTTTGCGATAAATTTTGTTTCGTCCGATTTAGATCTGGTTGCGATGAGCGCATTTCTGCGTTAGCAACATTGTTGGGGTTATTTGGCACATTTAAAATTCATTATTGCTTTTATTATTATTATTATTATTATTATTTATTATTATTATTATTATTATTATTATTATTATCATTATTTATTATTATTATCATTATTATCATTATTATTACCATTATTATTATTATTGTTATCATTAATTTATTAAAATTTGTTATAATATAAAAATCTGTTTTTTAAAATAAATAACATTAACATCTTTTCCAAATTAATATGAAAACCTATTATTTTTAAGAAAAACTTTTTTTTAGATAAATTTAAAATAATAACTAAAATCTTTTTTTTAAAATAATAACTAGAACCGTTATTTATTTTATTTTATTATTGTTCAATTCAAATTTCATTATCATATTGTATCTGCTCCTCTCATGTAACCTCGCGAACTTAACAATCGCTCTTTAAATTCTGCCTTTAAATTTCTGCTTGCATGGTTTAAATTATGACATTATCTCTCTGTTTGCATGATTCAATTATCTCACGCGTTTACCATTATTTCTGTCACATTGCACACATCCGAAGGTTAGGTTTAACTGTTTGGCCGCCGCGCCAATAGTCCGTAAAACTTCACACATTCAATTTCAAATCCTCAAAACTACAACCTCACAAACCCTAATTTTCACAAATGCCTCGCCGCAGGCAAAATTACAATTTTACCCTTAGCATTAGGTCAAAGAGCCGCCGCGCTCATTTTAGGGTTTCCCGCCGTGGAATCCCTAATTTAACCCTAATTACAACTTAACATTTCAACGTAGAGATTTGGAGTTTCTACACTCCACGTAAGCGTGTCCTTAAGATGCGTTTATTCCCCTTGAGACCTTGACCACAGTCAAGAAGTTTCTAACCTCCCTATTGAGGGGAACTACGATTACTCTGATTCCACTCCCGTAAGGATACGTAGGCACAAGATGCGATGTCTTGCCGAGTAAACTTAGAATTAACCCCATTTATTATTTATTATTGCTTATTTATATTTTATTTATCTTTGCTATTTAATTATTTTGCTTATTATTTTGTAATTGTTTCTTGGATGTAAAGTTGTTTAATTATTTAATTATTATTATGGTTAGTAATTAGGGAGTGTAACAACATGTATGTAATATTAAAATAAATTTAGATCACTTTTAAATAAAGATAATTAAAATAAACACGTCACACACGTAAGTCGATTTTAATCGCCGTCTCACTTCCTAAGGATATCCCTCAAGTTGCCTACGAATAATGGTTAAGTGGGGTGTATAAAGCAAGTCCCTCAAATAAAAAAATCATCAAAGTCCCTTATGGTTGCCTTTACGAATCAAGTCCCTTTCGAGAAATGATGATGGTCCCTTATATGTGCTTATTACATCCCACAATGGCCTTCAAAGTCAAATTGTCCCTCACATACCCCTTAACATCCAAAGTAAGGACTACCTACTCCATTATAGTAGGGATAGTCTTACTAAAGGAAAGAATGAAGAATAAGAAAGACCTTTAAACATTAGGGTAGGTTACTCCTAGGTGCTTGCTCACTTCAAAATTGTTTCGCACTTAAACAAATTTTCAACAAGTTTTCAAACAAGTTCTTAACACATCCTTACATGGATTATTTATTAACTATTCTGAAAATTTTCTATTCACACACTACAATTTCAAAACAATTCAAAAGTGAGCTTAAGTACCTAAGAGCCCATGGATAACCATGGATGAAAAGGATGCTAATACCTTCCCTTTTCATAACCTACCCCCCGGACCCAAAATATTCTCTAAGGTCTTTCCTGTTCTTTTATAACCTTTCCTTATGGATAAAATAAAAGTCGGTGGCGACTCTTGCTATCCGCAACATTGTTTAAAGTCAGTTCACCGGGTTACACACCCCTCACGTCCGTCGTACTCGACGGGATCCTCGCTTGTTTGTTTACTTGGACGGGTTGGTTATAATCTATCTACCTATCAAGGATGGCTGAAAAAGAAAAGAAAAATGACTCGGCAAAGCATCGCGCTTTATGCCTACGTATTCTCATCAGAGAATGAGAAATCAGAGTCAACGTAGTTCGGCCTACGAATGATTACGGGGGAAAGGTTGCTCGCTAGGATATCGCATCCTATGCCTACGTACTTCCACACTGTATGGAAGATCAGAGCAAACGTAGTTCGGGAAACTACGGGTTATCTCCTGAAAGAAATGTTTTTTATTGTATTTGCGATTTCAACCGCACTAGAGACTATGACCTGAGAGTGAATGCGTCGCATGTCACCCAAAGGGTACCATACTAAACATCCAATCTCAGATAGCTTAAGGCTCGTAGCGTACGAAAGAAATCATTCATGATTACTGTATCTTAAACTGCTTTGAGATGAGAAGAGAACAGGCCCAACTAGGAGGGAGACTATCAAGTCCTACTGTTGTCATGCCATGGATTCATCCTATGGTTGAGGTTTGAACAGGGAACTCCTAGATGTTTTCATGCATAGGTTTCAACCTAAAAGTCTATCATCAAATCCTTATCAAAGGAAGTGAGAGTCCTAAGGGATCATGTCAATGATACACCAAAACAGACAAAGCATCAGCTTTAATAGTAAAATGCATGCAATGCAAGTGAGGGAGGAAATGTGTGTGGGGCTTCAGCCTCCACAAGCTCGTCTCGACCTCAAGCCAGTCATGAAATAACAGTAATCATACTGAAGATAAACAACATGCTATCAAGCAATATACAGATAAAAGGAATGAAGTGCCATCAGGCAAACAAAACACATGCTTGAGAAAGAATCATCTATATCTACTCTCTAATCCTAAAACAGAATCCTGATCAACTCTAAGCAAAGCCCTAAAGCAAAACCTAACCAAAAGAAATCAATCCCAGTCTTCAAGCTTCAAAACAAGCTTACCAAAGAAAGGGAGCTAAGTAAGCAGGCCCATAGTGTCTTCCTCAGGAAAACACTAGGAGGTGTATACTCAGGAGTCATATCCTACGTGGCTCAACCACTGTGATCAGTTTACATTCCTCCTCAGGAGAAACTAAACTCACAAGCAGGCTCCAACATCAATGGATATTTAGGAAATCCTATCTGAACTAGTGGAACTAAGTGAATAGACCCATAGGACTTTCCTCAGGAAAGTACTAGGAGGCTTCCACTTAGGAATTGTATCCTATGTGGCTCAACAACATGTGATCAGTTTACATTCCTCCTCAGGAGAAATTAAACTCACAAGTTGGCTCCAACATCATTGGATACTTGAGAAATCCTAGATAAACTAATGGAACTAAGTGAATAGACCCATAGGACCTTCCTCAGGAAAGTACTAGGAGGCTTCCACTTAGGAATTGTATCCCATGTGGCTCAACAACATGTGATCAGTTTACATTCCTCCTCAAGAGAAATTAAACTCACAAGTTGGCTCCAACATCATTGGATACTTAAGAAAGAGGTGAGAAGAAAGAATGAAAGTCATTCATAGTGCCTTCCTCAGGAAAGTACCATGAACTTCCTTCAAACTTCAGGATCTCAAACCTCACAAACAGGGAATAATCCAAGCTCTGGGTCTCTGAGTCTTGATCTACAATCTTCTCTCCCATGCTCCTTCAACAAGCTCTTCAAGACAACACAAGCCCCACAACAAATTCCCCACAACAAACCCCAGAGATGAACAGATAACCACAGAACAGACAAAATCATCAGTCAACTTCAGAAAATACCTAAAAATACTAAACCAAGGGGGAAAAAATCTATCAATTATTCACAAGGGTCTACAACATCTACCCATAACATCCACATATGCCCCTACCCAAAAATCAAAACTAAACTATCTAAAGAAAATGAATTTCCTTACCTATGCATAACCTAAACCCTAATTAGGATACCCTAAGGCTAACCTAATTAAACTAATCAAATTTTAATCTAAAAATCAAGAATTAAATCCTATGGGGAACTATGATTCAATATCTAAACACACCAAAAAGAAAGAATTAAAAAGACTAAAGGAAGGTCCTAAAACAAATTCTACAAAATTGGATATCAAACTAAACATATTAAAAAGCTATTAAAATGAAAAATATACTAAAAATATGAAAAGAAAATAAAATGGAAATTTTATTTATTTATATTTTTCTAGACAAATTCACCAACCTATAGAAAAAACAAGAATTGAAAAATATTTAATTTTGGATTTTATATGAATTTTATAAATGCAAGAAATATTAAAGGAATTAAAATATAAAAGAAATCAAATAAAGGGGAGGGGGTGAGAAAAGTAAGAGCGCCCCAGTTTATTTTGGGGATTGGGCTATGATGTGGGGTGCAGATAGCATTCTGGATAAGCCCACTACTCAATCAGAAACCAAACTAAAAGAACTCGCGCGTTGGAGGTGCATTCAGCAAGATTTTTCACGTGTTGAACCAAATGGGCCTGATGGTGAGTGTGTGGATAGTAAATTGTTGCTGAGCCCATGGTTTCTCACTTATCCAAACGGCAGCGTTTGGTTTCCAAGGGATTCCCTCCGTTTCTCTTTTTTTAATCTCAACCGTTGGATGCGGATAAAAGGTCAAAGAATGAGACGGATCCAACGGCCCACCGATTGTCTTCTTCCTTGGACATTTCTAGGGTTTCTAACACCTCCATGAACATACATCACGTGCCAGCTTCTTCCCCATCATACTCCTTCGTTTCTTAATAAAAATCAAAACTGTAAACGGCAAACCTGCTCCATTTCTTGAGAGGAATACAACCATGGTCACATTTCCCTTTGAATCCTCTTAAAACACGCAAACAGAATGCTCGAAACCTTGGTGCCACCATGATTGCACTGAGATCAACCTTATCAAAACTCTCAATTAATGACCCAATCTTGTTCTACATGCTACGCTCATCACAATGAACTATCAATCGTGCATTAAAACCTAACATCCAGCTTGTTCTCAATCATGAAAGATTCTTGCACCTGCTATCAATCCTCACAAAACCCTCTGAGACTCTAGGGAACTAATCAACTAACCTAGCATGTTCATTCTATACCTACAAGCCTAACAGAAAGCATATAAATTAGGAGATATATGGGGAAGAAAGAACCTGTCGAATGGTGATGGGGAGTGGTGCTATGAGTGGTTGCAGAGCTTGCAATTGATGCCAAACACTCCTCTAATGGAGAGGATCTTTCTGTTTGCAAAAGCTTTGAAGAAGAAAGCTTGTAGTGGAAGAAATCGTGTGTTGCTTGATCTTGAAGGAAGCTCTTCAATGGCAATGCCTCTCTCACTATCTCCACTGATTTCTCTCTCCTTTACCAACCCTCAATACCTTGTGGATCACTTTTCTTATAGTGATGGATGGAAACAACTAGATCCTTCTAGAATGAGCTAGAAAGTGCTTGAAAATCTCATGTGATGATAAGTGGTATATCTCATATCTCATGCATTATGCCTTGCAAATTGGCTTTAAAATCTCATCATAAGAGATATTGAGAAGATATGAGCAATTACAAGCCTTTTTCTTGCCTTGTGTTAAAATTTCCAAAGGTGCCTTATAATGCAAGTTTCAATATTACAAAGCATGTCCCATTTTAAAGCCTCAAATGAAAATTGTGTTTAAACCAATGTTCTTAAAATGATGTTTCCAATCAAAATGATATATTGGATGACCCATTTTGGATTTGTACATCTCCTAAACCAATTTCCAACTTCAACTTTTTAAACTTATAAGCCATTTTTAGTTCAAATTTAACCAATCATGAAAATCCATGCTCTAAGCTTTTCCAAACTTTCACACCCTCTTTTCTAGGCTTAAAATGCCATTTTGAACAACTTTCATGTTTTGAGTTTTTCCATTTGAGGCTTGGAAATAGGAGATATGGCCTTTGCTTAAAATGACCTATAACTGCCAAATGACCAAAATACCCCTGTCTTGTTCACACCATAAGTGGAGTTCTACAAATCCTATCAAGGACTTCTACCACTCAGATTAAAGCTAAGAAGATACCCTTCAACATTCATGTTGACCAAGAGATCATAGGAATCATCCTACTAGGGCAAAAGTTGTCTGCAAGTTGGGTGACTTTCAAGGACCCAGATTCACACACCTCAGCTGACCTGTAATTTGTCAAAACCATAACTTGAGCTCTGCAACTCCTATCAAGGACTTCCACCACTCAAATTAAAGCTAAGAACAATCTCTACAACATTCATGTTGTGGGGAAGATGAGATATCAATCACATCTGGAGCTAAAACTGCCTGGAAGATAGGGATCAAATTAGGGTTTTTTCACTGACAATCCTTGGAAACCCTGACTTGAAACTTCTCAAACTCCTCAATCATGATGAGTTGGTCTAGGAATCATCTTTATAACATCTCTATGCATCATTCCATGATCTCATGGCCCTTGGATTAGGTCTCAACCTTCTCCAAATTTCCAGTTATCCTAGGGCTGACCCAGTCAAAACCCTAATTCTACCATTCATGGTTGAATCTTCTGAACTCTTGCACAATGACTTCTCTGGACTTCATGATGGCTTTCAAGACATCTCATAGGCTTTCTCAAAACATCAAGTTCATTCTCAAAGTCTCAGAATCATCTGAGGAGCTCCCACAACTCTCAAGCTATGAGGCACACAACCTTGGTTTCAACCAATTCCTCTGAGGATCTCCTGAACTTCCTGGTGAGGGTATCAACTTTCAAACACTCAATGAATAAATAATTGTTGGTCAAATTTTGGGGTGTAACAGCCCCTTATTGATGTAGCATGAATTCTCAAGCCGGAAGCCTCTGAACTTGAGTCTCTTCCTGAAAAAGACAGGACAAGAACAAAAGAAAAGAAAGATCAAGCTTTGGTGCACGAAGCTTTAAACGGTTAGCTCATTAACTCCTATCGCGGCCAACTCGTAACCTGCACAACTAAATAACATCATCAAGTGTACCCTCAACATTGACAATGACAGAGCTCTCTACAAATCAAGTCAGTCAGTTACCTCCCATTAATCTGTTATGCCGTCATCAGTTCTTTCAAGCGATAGTATGCATATTGGGCTCCTTGCAGCTGCAGCCCATGCCTCTGCAACTGATGTTTGTTTTACAGTGTTCTAAATTCAAGGGCTTCTCCCGTTGGCAATCCGGTAAAGGGTCCCTTCCGCGTTGATTACACTCCAAAGTGACAATTCCCCCTGAAAGTCAAGATGCCAAAGGAAGGTTCAGCCTGTGATAAAACGCAACCTTGATAAGTGCTACCAACCGTCAGTTTTGGATTAAAAACCCGGTAATTGCATCAAAGCAATACAATTGCACAAGAGCAGAATTTAATAGCAAAGCAATGACATACCATTTCTGTTTGAAACTTGAAACGATGATCAAAGCCGACCCCTGCATTCAATTCACCACTCGCATTTTGCTCCTACAAATCAATTGATTCAATTAGATTCCAAACAGGATAAACATCTTCAACTGAAAGAGGAAGCGTGTAATCGAGTCATTCAACGAATATTGAAAACCAAAGATTGAAGATATGTTATTTCCAAAACAAACTCAAGGCGCAATCAAGGACAACATTCTGACATGATTTCAAACAATTAAGTTATTTCCATATTAAGGTTCAGTACATCCAGACATGTTTCGAACAATTTGGAAAGAAGATATCCTCACCAACTATATTCAAAGATGCGATTCGTTAAAATTAACAAAAGGAAAAATAGAGAGTTAACAGCTTCCAATTGTGAATAACTTAAACAAGGAAAGTTTTCAAACATATGAATCACGGTTTTGGTATGAAATCAAGAGCATTTACAACAGCTATTAATCATCAATGTGAAAACGGAAACAACATGAAATCAACGTCAAGAAATCCCAATCGTAACGCCTATAAAAAGAGAAGAAATTGAGATGATGAGACCATTCACGAAACTCTAAAGGATAGCAACTTATCTTTGGCTTCGCCCTCGCCAGAAAACCACCGATCCGCCACCAAAATTGCCTCTCAACAACTCCACCGCAACTACCACCGGAAAGACCAAAAAAACCTCACGCCTTCGTCGTCGTGAATCCACCCGTCCTTCGCAAAAAAAACCCTTCGAGACCTGAAATGGCATGAAAATCGTGAGTTTTAACATGTTAACACTTTGTTTATTTGACTTGTGCAGAGAAACCAGATCAGATGGAAGGTTGAAGAAACGTAAGAACAAGGAGAAGCCTCCATCAACCTGCATCAAGAATCAAAGCGATTTAGAAGGAGACGGAGAGGAAGTCATGATTCAAAAAAAGGAATGGTGAAACCGAGAGATGAGAGAAGGCGGAACAGCGGAGGGGATCTGGGAAAAAAGGGGATTAGGGTTTTATTTTTTTTATTTTATTTTGTTATTTTATTTGTAATATGATTAAAATCACACACACACCACTAAACACATATAATCCTTAATCATCCCTCTAACCTACTGTCAACCCACTTAACTCTAATTAACCTTTTTTTAAAAATCTGCTTTAACAATCATTTATTTAATAATATAATTAATTAATCATTTTCTTTAATTTATTTAAACTAACAATTAAATCTTTTTAGTAAACCACTAATCAATTGATCCTTTTTTTAACTAATGGACTTTAATTAACCTGTTAATTAAGCAATTAGCAAACTTTTTTTAAAGACCTATTCTACTCATTTAATTTTATCTGTCTAAAAAACTCATGTCATATATCTTTTAAAATAAACTTTATTCAATAAAACAAATAAAAACTAAAACTATTTTATAACTGACTTGTTTGTATGATAATTATTAAAACTTTCTCTAGATAAATTTAAACTTTAATAAGAACCTTTTTTTATATAATAATAATAATTAAAAAAAACAAATCTCACATATTTCCCCTAAGTAATTCCTTAAGATTAATCTCGCTAAATAATCAATCGCTCTCCCTCATAATCAAAACAATCAATTAAAAAAATCAATCAATGGCGTAAAATATAACCTAACCGTGCACTTCACGACACTTTCACTCTCACACACTTCAGCGCTTTCATGCGTATGTGTATGATTTTATTTCCGCAATTTATTTATTGCAATTTATATTATCATAATTTATATTTCTGCACTGCATTCCGTCCAAAGGAAGAACCTGCGCATGATCCCAACTATCGTGCGTATGCATTCACATTTGCATCATTCTCCCCATATGATCCTTGATCCCATTCAAGTCGATCTTTTAGGATAGATCCTACCCCATAGGAAGGACCGTTATCTTTACAACATAGATAAAACAACCAACAATACAAACAATCAATTCAAAACAAACAACATTCAAACACATTAGAGAAAGATGTTAATCATCTTAAGTGAGATAGAATCTCCACCCCACAACAATACAATCAACATGTAGGGACTTTGCCTTAAGAGAGATAAAGGCGTACTCGTCAAATAATCCGAGTACTTGAGCCCTTATCTTAAGACGATGCAAAGACCATTTTCCTACAACTTGTGGCGGTTAAATCTCCCTTAAAATGATAACGCATCTCTTCCCCTAAAATCAACCAATCAACTACCCTAAAACCGTAGGAACTTTGACCACAGTCAAAGAACTCCTCAAACCCTTTAGGGGAACTACAAATACTCTGATTCCACTCCCGTAAGGATATGTAGGCATAAGATGCGATATCTTATTGAGTATACTTATAAATAAACCCCTAGGGTCTCTTATACCTTTAAGCAGATAAACACATAGCAATAAACAAACATAAAACAAGAGGTTCCTGTAGAGTACTACAGAAACTTAGGATGCTAGTACCTTCCCTAAGTTTAACCAACCCCCGAACCTATAACTCTCTAAACCTTTCATTTGCATTGCATTGTGGGAATTTCGATCTTTATCCCTTCCTTTGGACAAATCAAAGTTCGGTTACAAAATGAATTAAAGATTTAAACTAATCAATAGTTTGGTATCCGATTTTCACCTCGCCATGTACCCATATATGGTCCTCCACCTATCCACAATGATGTTTCTATCTTCGAAGATTGAGGGAATTCTAAAAGCAAGTGTACATTCTCCAAGCAATGTTTGATCTGTGAAGATTTGGTTTGAGTGCCCTCCGCCTGGGATGTTTTTTTATTATCTCTGTTTGGTTGTGTTAGCATACGCATAGCATATAGATAGATGGCATGGCATATGCATTTTACATCTTTGTGTTTGTTTGTTCTGTCACTCTGGTTGTGTTATCACCAAGTGACTGGGTGTGTCTTCTCCTTCAAGTAAAGTTGTCAGCCCTAGGCAGAAAGAGCGCAATATTTCCATTTCCCCACGAAGTTCGATCCTCGTGGAAGATGGTTGTTTTAGTTAAATACCATTTGAGCTCATATCTCAGTGGTCGAGTCTTACTTGACAGTTTCTCTTCAGTTATTTCCTGAATTGAACTTTGGTCCTTGACAATCACATCGCGGACATCTCCAACTTTTGAATAAGGATTAAGTGTGCATTTATTTTGCACTCGGCTCCCCAAGAGAATTTTTATGAAGATAACTATTGAAGACAAATATTTCTCCAACAGTATTATCATAGTTCCTCAAAAATTTACATCTGGATTGCGATCAATCTCTTTATTTGAGCAACTTGTTCGATCAGGTTTCCAATCTTAAGACGACAAATGGAAGTCTCCTCAAGACAGTTTGTCCATCCTCAATGATTTATCAAGGTTATCTACTCGTCAAATTGCATCTCTTTGAAAATCCGTTAGTGAAGTTTGCCGAAGACTTTACAGATACTTCTCTTTATTTGAGAATTCACAGAATATTTCACAGCTACAACAAAGATACTCCTCAGGAATGCATTCCCCAGTGAGTCTATCACACAAGCTTTAACTCCATCAAAAGGCATCTCTTCCGAGAAGTTCGATGAAGTTCATTACAGTCAGTCTCTCTTTATTTGAGAAGACATATTTCACAAATCAACCGACTTACATCTCTCCCGGAGATCCCCGTTGAAGCTTTACAATCTCTAATACATTTTGTCTTTGGTCAGACACCTTGGCTTAGGCTGCCTGTTGCACCCTAAAATTTGCCCAACCTTATTCACTTGGTTTATGTTTCAATGTCATTAGCATTTGCATATAGAGTCATGTACATAGACTAATCATCTGCATAGCATAAGCATAGCAAGTCATTCAACAGGGGACCAATCATTATTCTCATCTCTAGAAGCCTATCAAGAGGTTATTATCCTAATTCCATCTCATTCAAGTCATCAGAAAAGAATTTGAAAGCAGAGAGTTCAGCAGATCAAGCCTTGAGCCTATCCCCTATCTGAGGGCATCTGAGGGTCAACAGGGAGGTTATGAGTGGTGAATGGAGAGCATGGGGAGTATCTAGACACCTTGGAGGACTTAGAAAGTCATTTGGAGAAGGAGACAAGTCATTGATGAGAGCACAAGAGCTATAGCTGAAGGCAACCAACTAGGGTTTCATCTAGGTCAACCCTAGGTCAACCCTAGGTCAATTGACTGATTTAAGGGGCATTCAAGTCTAGTGGAGAGATGTGGGGTTCATCATTGGACATATAAAGAAGGATATGGAGATATGCCAAGAAAAATTCAAGAGAAATCAAGGAGAAGAGGAGTTTCTAAATTAGGGTTTCTGTGTAAAATCCCCTAGTTTAGGTCAAATTTCCAAGCAAGATAAGTCAAAATGCAAGCTTCAAATGGATCCTTGGCCAACATGAAACTTGTAGAGGATCTCAAGACCTTTAATTTGAGTGGTGGAAGACATCAAGGAGATTTATAGAACTCAAGTTATGGTCCTTGCAAGTTACAGGTCATCTGAGGTATCTGAAATTTTGTCTGTGAAAGTGACTTGACTTCCAAGCAATTTTTACCCCTCAAGGAGATTTCAAATGAATTTCTGGTCAACATAAGAATTGTTCCTCATTGTCTTAGCTTTCTAGAATGGTATGGCATGCCCTCATATGATGTGTGGAACTCAACTTATGGTCTTGGCAAGCAAAGGGTATTTTGGGCATTTGGGAATTACAGGTCATTTTAACCTATTCCCAAAACTCATACAAGGAGGCCTCAAATGGAAAAACTTACAACATCAAACTTGCTCCAAATGACATTTTGAGTCTAGAAAGAAGGTCACAAATTGTTGGAAAAGCTCATAACATGAAGTTGCATGATTGGTTAAATTTGAACTAAAATGGCTTATAACTTGAAGAAAGTCAAAGTGAAAAATGGTTTGAGAGATTTATAAGTCCAAATGGAGACTTCCAATATATGATTTTGGGTCCAAAACACATTCTAAAGACAATGGTTCAAACACTTTTTTGAGTTTAGAAGGAAAAAGAAAAGTTATTCATGGTTACTTGTATTTGAAGAAACATTTCAAAAATCAACCAATGTGGAATGCAAGGGAATGTGGCAAGATGGTTCTAGAAAGTTCATGTGAGCCCTATATATTCATGAAATCAGAATTGAGCAAGGGTTGGATTCATTTTTCACCAAAATCTCACAAATTCTCTCCATTCTTTCTCATTGCATTTTCACTCCAATTTCTCAAATTCTTCACCAATCACCATCAAAATCAATTTCATCATACTGATTCATCATCATGGCATAGAATTCAATCAAGATCCTAGTGGTTAGAGCTCCATTTCGTGCACTTTCATCAAGAACACACAAGCTGCAAATTCAGTTGGAACTCAAGATCCAGTGCAAGACTCCTCAAAGTGTTGCATACAGAATCAAGTAGTGCAATTGTAGATCAAGATCCAAGCCTCAAAAGCCTCAGATCCACGAGTTCCATCAGCATCTCCAAGATTTTACATCAGGTGCAATTTCTCTGCCACAGCTTGATATAGTTAGTTTAGCATGGTTTTGTTAGTTTAGATATGATGTAGGATGTTAGTAGAGCAATTAGGAGGAGTTTGGTGATGTTTAGTGATGATTGTTGACAGGTTGTTGAAACTGTTAGGACTTAGAACTTGCAGTAGAGTGTGTGATAATCTTAGGTTGTTAGCGCAGAATGATCACCATTAAATATAGAAGAGATTAGTGTAGGTTTGGTTGAGAATCTTGAGGATGAGTTGCAGAGCATTTCCATGGTGACCAGAACTTGGCTCGATCGGTTTGAGTGATTTGTTGAGTTTCAAAACAATCTATGACCATAGACGTGTAGAGGGAGAGATTTAGAGTATTTTTCATGTTTGGATCGGGTTGTTTCGTGCACTGTGGAAGGAGAACCGAGAGGTTGAAAGTGATTCGTGCATGGTTCTCATGGACTGTTAAACCCTAGCTTCATGAACACAAGGTAGGAGACGAAATCGTGGCCATCCATCGTGTGTTAGACTTTGACTCAGAGCTTAGATCGTATGGCTCTCATTTAATTCTGAATTTGGAGGGAAGTGTAGAAGCCCTAAACGCACCGTTTCATTTAATGAAACGGGCGGGCCTAAGTGAGTTTTGATATCCCCACCCCCCAGTGCTGAGCCCAAGTTCCTTTTGAACGTGAATCCATTTCTGAATGCACCCCCCTGCGTGTTTTTTTTATTTTCATTATTCTGACTTGTTCTGGGCCTAATATAACTTGCTGTTCGCACCCCCAGTATTAAGCCCAATCTTAAAAAACAACTAGGGCGCCTGCTAACCACACCCCTCCCCCCATTTATTTCTTTCATTTTGATTTTTAATTTCTCTTACTATTTTTTGATTTTCATTAATTCATAATAAATAGATAAAAAATCATTTTTAACCCATTCCTTTTACATCATTTTCATTAGAATGTCTAGAAAATTATAAAAAAATAAAAATTGCATTTTATTTTTATTTGATATTTTTTCCATATTTTCTAAATAAATAGCATTTTAAATAGTTTCATTTCATGCATGATTTTATTAATTTTTGTTCTATTAAATGCTTTCATATTTTTTGTTCATTCTTTTTAGGTTGCTTAGATGAGATATTGAACTTGTAGAAACAATTTAGTTCCCATTTTTAGAAATTAATTTTAGGTGTTTTATGTAGGCTTGAACAACATGAACAAATTAGGGTTTTTAGGTGATGACTTAGGAGAATTAATTCATTTCCCTTAGGACTTAGAGACTGAATAGGTTAGCTATGGGACTATAAGGGCTATGGGTAGTTATTAGATCCCCTTAGAAAAGTCAGGATTCCCCTACTGCTATTACTGTACTGTATATATCTGAGTGATTGGTGTGGTGTGCCCTCTGGGGATTATTGCTTGCTTGTGTGGGTATTGGGGTTGTCTGGGGATTTGGGAGAGCTGAAGACTTGAGGAGATGAAAGCCATTGGAGATCCAGAGATTGAAGATCAACTTCCATAGTTGGAGAGGAGATTTTTTGCCATCAGCTGTTAAAGAGATTAGGGTTTAGGAACTAGGCAGAGCTCTAGGTTAGAAAGCTTGATTCTCAAACATGGAAGGTTTTGACTGCCTCCATTCCTCTCTGTGATACAGAGTCTTTCTGAGACACGCACCCCCTTCCTTTGGAAGGCTTGGTGCTATTGTCTGAGGGATAGAACTCTTGAGAGAAAATGTCTTATGTGTTAGTAGCAGTTGGTTTACCACCATTGGTAGTCAACTAATTGCTTAACACCCAATCCACTCTGGTGATTGATCCCTCAGCTTGGAGGATAGGACTTGAAGAAAAGCCATTGTATACTGAAGATTGTCAACCAAAGCCCTTGCTTGAAGGCTGTGAAGATAGAGACTGCTGCTGACTGAAGCCTGTAGCTGATTGGAGATTACTTGAAGCCAGATGTTGATTCAGAGCTGTTGATGTTGTTTCTTCTGTTGTATTTCATTGCTGATGTATTGATTGGTTTTCCTGGCTGTATTGTTTGCTGTTTACCCTGCTGGGTTGAAAGTGAATCCTGTTCACTTTTGCCTATTGTTTTCCAGGTTCGAGGTTGAGTGGGACTCCCTTGCCTCGCTTGTACTGTTGCATCCATGCATTTTACTGCTTTACTGTATATATCTGTTATTGTTTCTGTTTCTGCCTATCTCGTAGGATCTCTGTTTCTCTCTGTGCAAGAGAGGAGCATGATAGACACTAGGTCTTAACCCATGCATGATAACATTAGGTTAGTTTGTTTCCCTTCGCAACCGTATGTTAGAGTTCTGTCTCTTTCTTTCTCAAAACAAACAGAAAAACACATAAAGATTTCAAACACAATAAAAGACACTTTTTCCGTAAAAGAATGTGAACTCATCAAAGCGTCATTTTTGTCCGCTGGGACTGTTGATCAGAAAACCTTTTTCAGAAGGAATAAAATCAACCAAGACAAGCTTGTGTCGTACGTGGCCCGAACTACGTTTGCTCTGATCTTCCATGCAGTGTGGAAGTACGTAGGCATAGGATGCGATATCCTAGCGAGCAACCTTCCCCTCCTTTCCCGTAGGTAGGCGAACTACGTTGACTCTGATTTCTCGTTCCAGGCGGGAATACGTAGGCATAAAGTGCGATACTTTGCCGAGTCATTTTTATTTTTTATTTTTTATTTTTCATTTTTTTCTTTTAACCCCTGACCTGTAGAGTAGATAGAATAACAATCCATACCCGAAAACAAGCGTGGATCCCGTCGAGTACGACGGACGTGAGGGGTGCTAATACCTTCCCCTTGCGTAACCGACTCCCGAATCCAGGTTTTGGTTGCGACGACCATACCTTTCCCGTGTTGTGCGAGGTTTACTCTGAGCGTTTCCTTTCCCTCCCGTGGGATAAATAACGCACGGTGGCGACTCTTCTGTTCAGCCGGCGCCGATTTTCGCAGTAGCGACAGCTGGCGACTCTGCTGGGGATCCAACGTCCCCTGGCTGCTAAGAACTGCGATGGTTCTTATGCATTTGGGATCCAACGTCCCTTTGAGAGAGTCAATCCTAACGCTTGTTTTCCCGTCGAGGATTTTGTATGGATTTATATTTCTGACCTTTATTTTCAGCTTTATATATTGTTTATTATTGCTGTATCGGGGTGTGACGGGTGTTCTGATATTGAGAGATAAGCCGGACCTGGGCTTGAGTGCACCTAGAATTAGAGTAGAAATTAGTGGGCGCCCGCTTGCTTTGCTTGCTTTGGTGTCCCATGAAATCTACACTCAGACGAGGTTCCTCTGGTTGGCCTCCTGCCCCTTCCTTTGGTTGGCGTGGGTTGCTGGTTAGTTGGATTGTCGACTCTGGGGACCGATCATTTGGAAGTTGGCTAAGTGAGGCCTCTTCAGGAATTGATGATGCCACTCCTTCTGGGAATCGTATCATCAACCCTGAAAGTCTGTGACGCCGACGACCGCATAGGATGTCGTACCTTGTGCCAGTTATAGGGCCACCCACCTGTGAGGGGATTCAGGGTTATGCAGGTAACTAGACCTTCAGACCACCGGTTTGTTGATCAGGATCTTGGATATTTATGGAGAGTTATGAGGTCTGTCAGAGACCATTTGGAGATGTGTTCTGAGGTCTGTCAGAGACCAATTAGAGATGTGATTTGAGGTCTACCAGAGACCAGGGGGAGTTATGGTTTGAGGTCCATCAGAGACCAGTAATGGAGCTTTGTTTTAGGTCTATCTGAGACCACGGTTTGATGACTTCTGGATGGTCTATCTGAGACCTTTCTTGATTGGGTTCAGGCTATTCAGCTACAGCTTTGGTCCCTGTTGCATGTTACTTGCATTGCATTGCCTGCATATCCATTACCATTTGCATTTCACTAATGTGTGTCTGTGCTGCAGGTGCATTTGCATTTCCCTAGTTCTAGTGCCCAGACTTCTGAGTTTTGATCATGACTAGCTTAAGGAGAACGGTTGCTTACAAATTGCCTACGCCTGATATTGTTCCTTTACTTGGGTTGATCTCTCTTGCTGATGAGGGTGTTCGTAGGAGTTTCCGGATGAGCTATGGTAGACTACTGAGATTGGTGTGCAAACCTACAGAGGTAGAGTTAGATGGGCTGTATGCTTTGATGCAATTCTATGACCCTGCTTTGAGGTGCTTTACGTTCTCTGACTTTATTATGGGACCAACCCTGGAGGAATACGCTGAGTATGTTGAGCTGCCCGTGCAGAACCAAGTTCCATTCATTCATTATGACGCCAAGCCCAGGCCGGAGGACTTGGCAAAAGCTTTGCATATTGATGCTTCTGAACTGGTGACCACTGTTTCCCGTGGAGTTCCAGGCTTCTCACTCCAATTCTTAGTTGGTAAAGCCCAAGAGTATGCCAAGAGCGGGTGCTGGGTTGCTTTCAATGCTGTGTTGGCCTTGTGCATTTATGGCATAGTCTTGTTTCCCAATATACCGGACTTTGTGGACTTTGATGCTTTCTACTTGTTTGCCGCTGGTAATCCTGTACCTACCTTACTCGGAGATCTTTACTACTCACTGCATTACAAGAATGAGAAGGGAAGAGGAAAGAATGTTCATCTTTGTGTACCCTTGTTGAGTAGGTGGTTTGAGAGTCACCTTCCTAAGAGAAGATCTGTTGCAGAGACTACAGTTCCAGCTGGTTGGCCAGAGCGCCTGATGAGGCTATCGTCGGAAGATATGGAGTGGTTTGATCGAGACCTGTTGGGATCTGAGCTCATCTTCAGTTGTTCTGGGTACCCTAATGTGCCGTTGATAGGAAGAAAAGGGTGTATCAATTACAACCCTTCTCTATTCATTCGCCAGTTCGGATATGCACTGAAGAATCCACCTCAGGAGGAAGAAGTACAGGAATCTCTGTACTTCACAGGTGATTTGAAGGGAGAATTGCTAGCTGGGTTGCAACATGCCTGGACACGTATTAACCGCAGAGGGAAGCCTTTGTTAGGAAAGAATGACTGTCAGGCCTATGCATCTTATAGGGTTTGGATTCAGGAGAGGGCTAGTCAGTTGAGGATGCCATTTCCAGATGCACCAATTCTTGTTCCCGTTCCGGTAGCAGAGCCGACTACTGTTTCTAGGGAGGCCTACGAGCAAGTTGTGAAGGAAAAAGAAGCCTTAATGAAGATTAATGAAGGGTTAGAGCAAGAGCTAGCTCAGATACGCAGTGAGAAAAACAAGGCTGTATATGCTTTCCAACAGCAGATCGAGCTGCTAAACAGGTTAGGGGCTGAGTTGACTGAGGAAAAGAAAAAGCGTGAACGTCTGGGGTAAGAGTTCAGAAGCTCCCATGACATGCTGGAAGCCAAAAAGAAGGCGCTCGACGCAGCACACCGAGAAATCTCCTCTTGCAATAAGACTTGGAATGCTACACTCACCAACAATAAGAAGAGGGAAGATAAGTTGAAGCAGCAAATCTCTGACCTCGAAGAGAAGTTGAAGTCTAGCATCAAGAAGTGTGAGGAGGAAGTGATGACCCGGTATAGTGTCCAGCATGCACTGAACAAGGCAATCAAATCCAGAGATGAAGCAGTGTCTCAGAAGCGAAAGTTAGAAGATTGCTTCGGAGAAGCAACATGGGAAGAAACTGCTGAAGACGTACGCCGTGTCCTTAAGAGGAGAAACCAGCTTGTTGAAGGGCTGATTGATCGACCAAGCCATCCGGAGACCAAGAAGTTGATAGAGGAGTACCAGACTTTTGGGAGGATTTGATCATTTCATGTAGTAACTTGTATGCTTTATTTGCATAGTGCTGACCATCACCAGGATTGTTGGTTGAGGTCATGCCTTCTTTGTACTCTCAGTGATATTGTACCCTGGGCTTATTGGTTCTCCCTGCAATATATGAGGCTTTCTATGATTCAGCGCTGATATTCCTATTGTCAACACTATCACTGCACCGGCACCTTCGCACTAGAACTGGGGGAATGAACTTCCCTAATGCACAGACACATTGCATTGCATTCATATTCATATTGCATTACAGGTAATCTTTGGATGGTGTCTTATTTCCTGCTCTGTATCAGGTACTTACCAGGATTGCAGATCAACATCCGCACCGCTATTCTACCCGCTCCAATTGTCGAAAAATCATGGACCAAATGCAGAACGAGATGCAAGATGTGCGCGAGAAGCTCGCCCTCTTCATGCAGACCATGGAAGCTATAGCAAAAGGGCAGGAGAATTTGCAGGCCATGGTCCAGCCTCTGTTGGCTCGAAACGCTGGTCATGGTAATGAAGATCATCAGTCTGTCCGGGTCGATACTGCTCATGGGGATGGTACTCCCACGCCAGTGGCTCCGCCTGTAGTCAACATACCCGCTGCTAATGTCAACAACGCTACCGCTGCTGTGAACGGTAACGTCGGAGTTGGGAATGAAACTGCTGTCCATAATGCTGGGCTGGGTGATGTCAATTTGGGAGATAATCTAGGAGGCAACGGCTTTGTCAATACTGGATTCGGATTCAACGATCAGGGATTCGATAACACTAGGAAGTATGGCTTTAATGCTCAAGGCTTTGGGCAAGATGGTTATGGTATGGTCAATCAGGGTTACGGAGGCTTTGGAAACGGAAACGGTACTGGATTTATGGCTTTTGGTCCTGCTGGAGGGGTTCAAGGGTACGGCAACAGAGGCCGGGGTCCGGGGATGAATCAGATCAGAGCTGGACGTAATAATGGATACGATGGGTACGGGGCTGGAAATGGTATGTGGCAAGAGGATCAGCAGGAGGATGCCTTCTCCGGAGGAGGTTTTGAAGGGCCGATGGATGATTCCCAAAAGATTAGAATGCTGGAAGAGCAGATGAAGGGAGTCTTAAACCAAAGTGCTGTGGGCTTGGACATGGCAACAATGGGCCTGGTACCTGGCTTGAGGGTGCCAATTAAATTCAAAGCTCCTGCGTTCGATAAGTATAAAGGAGACACATGTCCGAAAGTGCATGTACGAGCTTATTACAGAAAGATGTCTGCATACTCAACTGATGAAAGAATGCTAATGCATTTCTTTCAGGATAGTCTATCGGGCCCTTCCCTAGAGTGGTACATGGGGTTGGAGCCAACTGATATCAAGACATGGAAGCAATTAGCAGAGGCATTTGTAGCCCATTACAAGTATAACAGCGACCTGGCACCCAATCGGGTCCAGTTGGCCGGGCTTTCGCAGAAGAAGGGGGAGAGTTTTAAAGAGTACGCGCAAAGGTGGCGCGATATGGCTGCCAGGGTCCGTCCTCCTGTAGAAGATAAGGAAATGAATGATATGTTTGTCGGCACATTCACAGGGCTGTTTCATGATATGCTGTTTCATACGTCTCTGGCCAGTTTTTCAGACCTGATTCTGATGGGGGAAAAGATTGAACGTAATATTAAGCAAGGAAAGTTCCAAGTCGAGGAATCAACTGCATCTGGCAGTAATAGGAAAGCTTATGGTGGGCGCCGTCAGGGCGAAGCCAGCGCAGTATTTGGAGGCCGAGGCCGAGGCCGAGGCAGGGGACGAGGTCAGTATCGTCAGCCGCAGCAGGTGTCGAGTGTTACTATCCCATATCAACAACAACCACTCCAGCAACAACAACCGGTTCAGCAACAGCCAATGCCACAGCAGCAGCAGCCTCAGCAAGGGGCACAGCAGGCTCAACGAAGATTCCAGGGTAGTAAACCGAGAAGAGTGTTTGAGAAGCCTCCCTCAACATATGCCGATTTGTTGCAGACATTGTTGGGATTGAATCTGGTAGAGAAAAGAACTCTGGCACCGATAACGGGAGCTCCCCCGTTCGGCTACGATGCAAGCAGGCACTGTGAGTTTCATTCTGGGGCCCCGGGTCACGATATAGAAGGTTGCCATGCTTTTAAGCACGTTGTGCAGGATCTTTTAGACAACAAGACTATCAATTTCGGAACGGCCGGTCCGAACATAGTCCAGAAACCCATGCCTAATCATGGGGCAAACGCCGTTCTAATTGAGGAAGGTCTGAATCTGATTATGAATGTTGAAGATTTAAAGACGCCGCTGAGCGAGATAAAGAGCCGACTGTTACAAGGAGGTGTTTACCCAGGATGTAACGAGTATTGCTTAGATTGTTGGACCCTAGCTGGGGGGTGTGATGATTTGAAGAAGGGCATTCAGGCTTTAATTGATGAAGGTATATTGCAGTTTGATCGAGCGGCAACTGACGAGCCTGCAGGGGCAGTAGTGGATAATCGGAGTGATGTGGCCACTGTGACGATTCCTCGGAAGACGATCACTATTGCAGCACCAGCTCAGCGACCACCGATCACTATAACTAAAGCCGGGCCAATCCCGTATGAGAACACGAAAGCAGTCCCATGGTCATATGGGTTAGAGGTGTATTGTGATGGGATAAAGATTGATGTCAACAAACAGCCAGTGGAGATTGTGGATAATGTTGTTGGCTCAGGAGGCATGACAAGGAGCGGCAGGATCTTTATATCTCCTGAAGTGGAGGCTGAAAGACTAGCAAAAGGAAAAGGGAAAGCGGTTGAAAATGTTCCAGCGCAAGCAAGTGAAAAAGAAGCAGCATCGAAGGATGTAGAAGAGTTCATGCGCTTAATTCGAAAAAGTGATTATAAGATTGTGGAGCATCTGCAGCAGACACCGTCCAAAATATCTATCCTATCATTGCTGTTGTGTTCGGAAGCTCACAGAAATGCTTTGCTGAAAGTCCTGGACACTTCCTTTGTACCCCAAGATGTCTCCGTAAATCAGCTAGAAGGAGTGTTGGCACATGTGAATGCAGGCCACAGCTTGGGCTTTACCGATTTTGACTTGACTCCGAAAGGGAGAGATCATAATATGGCATTACACGTATCTGTTGAGTGTAGAGGATCAGTAATGTCGCACGTATTGGTTGACACCGGGTCATCTTTGAATGTGTTACCCAAGAAGGCGATGATGAAGCTGGATGTTCGAGGAATTTTGTGTACACCCAGTGATTTGGTAGTCAGAGCATTTGACGACACGCGGAGAACAGTCTTCGGATCGATTACCTTGCCTCTGCAAGTGGGGCCGGAAGTGTTTGCAACGGAGTTTTATATCATGGATATACAGCCTGCGTACAGCTGCTTGCTTGGAAGACCCTGGATTCATGGGGCAGGGGCCGTCACGTCCACCCTGCATCAGAAGTTAAAGTATATGGTCGGAGATAGCGTTGTCACCGTATGCGGAGAAGAAGACATCCTGGTCAGCCATCTATCTTCATTTAAATATGTGGAAGTCGACGGGGAGATCCACGAGACGCCTTGCCAGGCATTCGAAGGTTTGCGCATCAAGGACAAGAGTCCCGGGCCGAGCAAAGTGCCAGAGATAGCTGTCTCATCGTATAAGGAAGCTCAAGCTCTAGTGGAAGCAGGAGAAGCCAAGGGCTGGGGCAAAGTGCTGGACATTCCTGTGAAGATGGACCGGTTCGGACTGGGGTACCAACCGTCGTCATCAACTCCTTCCGCGGGGGCCCCTCGTTTCAGAAAGCCAATTACCATCTCTGCCAGTGGAGTATGTCATGAAACTGTCAATGTTGCTTCAGAGTCTGATGAAGGAGACAGCGACTGTGATATGGATGCCTGGATTCAGCCAAGCACGCCAGGACAAGGACTGTGCAACTGGTCTATTCAGGAGCTTGTTCCTGTGACTTTTAAACAGTAATGCTTTGCTTTATTAATTGTTGAATAATCTGATGTCTTGCCCGGGGCATCAGGATTTGCTTAGGGCTGTGTTGTTATAAACATTGCGTGTTAATCATTAAATAAATGGCGTTTTTTCATGTGCAAATACCGTAATCCTTGTCTTTCTTGTTTTATATTTTTCAATAAAATGGCAACGTGGTTATTCGCTTTATACGCATTTTGAAGCACTTAACCATTCCTTTTGCAGGATAACATTGTCAGATGACATCCTTGAACCACCTATGACTCGTCCCGACTTTGAGCACCCGGTGTTTCAGGCTGAAGAAGAGGTTGTCGAAGATAGCGACGTTCCTGAGGAACTGTCTTGGTTGGTGAAGCAAGAGGAAAGAGCCATTCTGCCTCACGACGAGGTCATCGAAATTATCAACTTCGGGTCGGAAGGGGTCGAGAAGAATATTCGCATTGGAGCCGCGCTGCAAAGTGATATCAAGCGAAGACTGGTTGAAATGCTTCAAGAGTATAATGATGTATTCGCTTGGTCATATGAAGATATGCCGGGGCTCGATACAGATATGGTCGTGCATCGCCTGCCACTGAAAGAAGATTGTCCGCCGGTCAAACAAAAGCTTCGCAGAACGCGACCAGATATGACAATGAAGATCAAAGAGGAGGTGCAGAAACAGTGGGACGCTAGTTTCCTGGCTGTGACGAAGTATCCTTCATGGGTTGCCAACATTGTACCAGTGCCAAAGAAAGATGGCAAGGTTCGAATGTGCGTGGATTATAGAGATTTGAATAAAGCAAGCCCAAAAGACGATTTTCCACTTCCTCACATTGACGTGTTAGTTGATAATACTGCTCAATACTCCGTATTCTCCTTCATGGATGGCTTTTCAGGCTATAATCAGATTAAAATGGCGCCAGAGGATATGGAGAAGACTACTTTCATAACGCCATGGGGAACATTTTGCTACAAAGTGATGCCCTTTGGTTTGAAGAATGCTGGGGCAACATATCAGCGTGCGATGACGACTCTTTTTCATGACATGATGCATAAAGAGATCGAAGTTTATGTTGACGATATGATTGCCAAATCCCAGACGGAGGAAGAGCATCTGGTGAATCTGTTGAAGTTGTTTAAAAGACTTAGGAAGTTCAGGCTGAGGCTGAACCCTAATAAATGCACCTTCGGGGTGAGATCGGGTAAACTGCTGGGGTTTATCGTAAGCGAAAGAGGAATAGAGGTCGATCCTGCTAAAATAAAAGCGATTCAAGAAATGCCGACGCCTAAAACAGAGAAAGAGGTGCGCGGGTTGTTAGGGAGGTTGAACTACATTGCCCGGTTCATATCTCACCTAACGGCCACGTGTGAACCATTATTCAAGCTGTTGAAGAAGGATCAAGCTGTAACGTGGAACGAAAATTGTCAAAAGGCGTTCGATAAAATAAAGAAGTATCTGCAGGAGCCTCCTATTTTGATACCCCCGGTGGCAGGTAGACCCTTGATAATGTATTTGACGGTTCTGGAGGGAAGCATGGGTTGTGTTCTCGGGCAACACGACGAGACGGGGAGAAAAGAGCATGCGATCTATTACCTGAGTAAGAAATTTACAGACTGTGAATCTCGATACTCAATGCTGGAGAAAACTTGTTGCGCGCTAGCCTGGGCCGCCAAGCGTTTGAGGCAGTACATGCTGAATCATACAACCATGCTCATCTCGAAGATGGATCCTATCAAATATGTATTCGAAAAGCAGGCGTTGTCAGGTAGAATTGCCCGTTGGCAGATGGTCTTGACTGAATATGATATCCAATACGTCTCGCAAAAGGCTATAAAGGGGAGTGTGCTGTCTGAGTATCTGGCGGAGCAGCCTATTGAAGAGTACCAATCGATGAGGTTTGATTTTCCTGACGAGGATATCATGTACCTAAAGATGAAAGATTGCGAAGAGCCGTTGCCAGACGAGGGGCCAGAGTTGGGGTCCCAGTGGAAGATGATATTTGATGGAGCTGTAAATGCTTACGGTAGCGGGATAGGGGCAATCATCACTACGCCACACGGGTCGCACATCCCGTTTACTGCCCGATTGACCTTTGCCGTTACCAACAATGAGGCCGAATACGAAGCTTGTATAATGGGGCTTGAAGAAGCCATTGATTTGCGAATCAAACATCTAGACGTATACGGAGACTCGGCTCTGGTAGTGAATCAGATAAAAGGGGAATGGGAGACACGTCAGCCCAATTTGATACATTACATGAATTATGCAAGGAGATTGTTGCCTTTCTTCGACAAAGTTGAATTGCATCACGTACCGAGAGCAGAAAATCAGATGGCTGACGCTCTGGCCACTTTGTCTTCCATGTACAAAGTCAATTTCTGGAACGAAGCTCCCCAAATCACTATCTCTCGGTTGGACAGGCCAGCTTATGTATTTGCTATTGATGAAGCATCTGATGACAAACCGTGGTATTTTGATATCCTTAATTTCCTGAAGAATAAAGAGTATCCGGCTGGGGCATCCAGTCAAGATCAGAGGACTCTCAGGAGATTAGCGGGTAATTTTTACTTGAATCCGGATGGTGTCTTGTACAGAAGAAACCACGATTTGGTGTTGTTGCGTTGTGTAGACGAGCAAGAGGCAAAGCTTCTCATGGAGGAAATTCACGAAGGTGCCTTTGGTACGCATGCTGGGGGGCATGCTATGACGAGAAAGTTGCTGAGGGCAGGTTACTTTTGGCTGACGATGGAAACTGATTGTTTCAAGTTCGCGAGGAAGTGCCACAAGTGCCAAATCTATGCTGACAAGATACACGTGCCTCCGAGTCCTCTAAATGTGATGTCATCTCCATGGCCATTCTCGATGTGGGGAATCGATATGATTGGAAAGATCGAGCCGACGGCTTCTAACGGGCATCGGTTCATCCTAGTAGCAATCGATTATTTCACCAAGTGGGTGGAAGCGGCGTCTTACGCGAATGTAACGAAGCAAGTGGTGGCTAGATTCATCAAGAGAGATATCATTTGCCGATATGGGATACCCGAGCGGATAATCACGGATAATGGTTCAAATCTGAACAACAAAATGATGAAGGAGCTCTGTCAGAATTTCAAGATCGAACATCACAACTCCTCCCCTTACCGACCCAAGATGAATGGCGCTGTTGAGGCGGCCAATAAGAATATCAAGAAAATTGTTCAGAAAATGGTGGTGACCTATAAGGATTGGCATGAAATGCTACCTTTTGCTTTGCACGGTTATCGTACGACGGTACGCACATCAACCGGGGCAACTCCGTTCTCGTTGGTATACGGAATGGAAGCGGTATTACCATTGGAAGTTGAGATCCCTTCTCTGAGGGTATTGCGAGACGTTCAGCTGGACGAGGCAGAATGGGTAACAAATAGATTGAACCAACTGAGCTTGATGGATGAGAAGAGGCTAGCTTCTCTAGCATACGGTCGTTTGTACCAGAGTCGAATGAAGAAAGCGTACGACAAGAAGATACTTCCGCGAAGCTTTCAGACGGGCGACCTTGTGCTAAAGAGGATTCTCCCGCCGCAGGCAGATCACAGGGGCAAGTGGACCCCCAACTACGAAGGGCCATACGTTGTCAGAAAGGTCTTTTCAGGAGGAGCGTTGTTGTTGTCCACCATGGACGGAGAAGACTTTGCGTCACCTGTGAATTCGGACGCAGTTAAAAAATACTTTGCTTAAAATAGACCCGCTGGACAGAAAAAAGAGAGTCCAGGCAAAAATGGGGCATCCTGGCGAACCAAAAACAGAATGAAAGGTTCGGGCAAAAGTTAGGGATAAAATTGAAAAAATGTACACCCGCGAAGTTGAAAACCTACACTGGGCGGCTTCGGCAAAAAAGGGTATCCCGGTGAACTGAAAACCCGTAAAGGGCGGTTCACGCAAAAGTTAGGGATTTGAAAAGCAAATGACTGCGGTCCGAATTCAATGAGCATCAATGCGGGAGAATATATTTGAGGAGCCAGTTATCGGATACAATCTCTTCAGAAGTGGGGATACCGGGAAAGCATTAGAGTCGGACGAGTCATGGGAGGATCAGTTCGTGGTGTTCATCTGCATCCCGTTGCCGACATGTGTACAAAATTTAAGTTGTCAATATTTATGCTTCTTGTGCATACTTGTATACTTGTATATTTGCTTTGTGTAGCTTCCTCATTTCAGGAGTTACATCCCGTGTACAAAACTCCGCCCATTCAGGGGCCCCGATCAATAAAATATGTTATTCAGTACTTGATGCTGGTTCTTTACGGCTTTGTGCATGATAAAACGCCTAAGTTTAGTGAAGCTAGCATGAGTATAACATCGCTGGCCCTTGCCAACAATTGTTAAAGCTTTGAATTAACTGAGTGTAACGTCACTAACCTGAATTGATTTGATTGCATAGGCTTGTCGTGTCTTGTTTGTGTTGTTGCAGGTTTCGTAACCATACGAAGAAGGTGATCAAAAGATTGCGATAACGAAAGACTCAGTCTTCACGCAGGTCATGCGTGTTCTTCCTGAAGAAGGATAGAATTTCCCAGCTAGCCGTAGCTTACTCAAAGGGAGCAGAAAAGTTATTCGTCCTCAATAGAGTTCGGCGATTCCAAGATCGTAAGGCTGTATTCAGGCAGGTTCATCTTTCCCCGCAGGGTCATGCACTCTCCCCCCAAGGGAGTCAGTTAATTTTCCCCAAGAGAATCATCCCATCCCCAGTGGAATTCTCTTTGCAAGTGTTTTCATTCCTTCCAGTGGAACTCGAAGATCAAGACTCTCCAAAGCAGAGTTGATGGTGGGTCCTGTCATTTATTTTGTCAGAGATACTGGTGATATCAGTTCACGTTCCAGCAGAAAGTCCGATCATACTATGCACATCTGCTATTCCCCAGCAGGGGGTTACCTCAATAGGGTGTGTGGTTTGAGTTCCCAATTTCCCAGCAGGGTCGACTTCACCCTTCCAGCATTTATTTTGCTGGAATAATTCTGTAGCATCTGGCTATCCCCGGCGGAGTCGGCATTATCCTTCCAGCATTTATTTTGCTGAAGCAGTTTCTGTACTCTAGCAGTTCAGGTGGAGAGAATTCTTGCTCAAATGAATTACCAAACACTCAAGATCTCGGCACGAGATATTCAATGATAATGTCAGTTTCGGCAGTATTCCCCACGGAGTTATCAGGATAAGTGTCTCTTTATTCCCAGGCAGAATTAGTTGTCATCAAAAGGTTCCATGAATCAGAATTTCAGAGGCCACCGCCGGTTATCAGAGCAGGCGTCCGATAGTTGGTTTCCAGACATCCCCAGTAGAGTCCGCCTCAAAGTCGCTGTCACGTCAGTGCTAAGAAGTTTGTGGGGGAGGATCATTGGAGAGCTAAGTCCTGACGCGGACAATTTACTCCTAGATTGACGGGATTTCTTCAGAAGTGGGCGTCCTAACGTGGACAGATTTATTTCCCCGGGTTGATGAAATGTGTTAGTCCTAACGTGGACAGATTCGGGTTCTCGAAATTGGTGGAATGGGAAGTCATGACGTTGACAAAAGTGATTACTCTTTGTGTTGGTGTCCTGACGAGGACCAGTTACTCTCAGCAGTTATCTTTCTTCGTGTTGGCAAAGCGTGGGTCCTGACGTGGACAGATCAGACAAGGGTGTGAGTCCTTACGTGGACAAGTCTTATTCCCTCAGCGGGTCGAAGACGCCTGAGTCCTAACATGGACAAATCAAGACAAGATCAGTGTCCTGACGTGGACAAATCAAAGAAATTATTATTCCTAACGGGGAGAAGTGGGTCCTAACGTGGACGATGTAGTCCTTACGCGGACATATCAGAAGAGGATTCCTTACGTGGAAAAAGATAGTTTCCTTACGTGGAAGTGACAGCATTCCTGACGTGGAAAGAGTGGAGTCCTTACGTGGACAGATTAAGATGGCATTCCTTACGTGGAAAAATGTAGTCCTGACGCGGACAAATCGGAAGACAATGTTTCCTGACGTGGAAAGAAGTTGGTATTCCTTACGTGGAAAGATCAGAGTCCTTACGTGGACATATCAAGAGCATCCCTTACGTGGAAGAAAAATGGTTTCCTTACGTGGGAAGACGAGTTTATTCCTTACGTGGAAGGATTGAGTCCTCACGCGGACATATCAAGATTGATTCCTGACGGGGAAAGAAATGGACTATTCCTGACGTGGAAGAGTTTAGTCCTGACGCGGACAGATCAAAGAAGTTATTCCTAATGTGGAAGAAGAAGATTTACTCCTTACGTGGAAAAATTGGGGTCCTTACGTGGACAGATTCAAGAAAAGTTGATTCCTGACGTGGAAGAATGATGTACGCCTTACGTGGAAAGTTGAGTCCTGACGTGGACAGGTTCAGAACCAAAGTTGGATTCCTTACGTGGAAAGATTGGAGTCCTGACGCGGACATGTCAAGTGATATTGGAGTCCTTACGTGGACAGATTGATATAGTTCTCCTTATGTGGAAAGAAGATTGCTTCCTGACGTGGAAAGATGAAAGGGTTAGTCCTGACATGGACAGATACAGAAGAAATGATTCCTGACGTGGACAGGTGTTACTCCTAGCGTGGAAGAGTTTGTTCCTAACGTGGACGATTCAGTATATAGAAATGCAGACGAATTATCCCCAGCGGAGTTGCCGAGGTTTTTCTGGGTTAACAGCAAATGGAGTCCTAACGTGGACAGGTTTTAGTTGAGATTTCTTCGTATTGACGACAGACAGAGTCCTAACATGGACAAGCAAGCAATCTGTTATGACAGAATCCTTTTCAGGACGATGAAGATAATCCCCAGCGCGGTCGCACGAGATCAGTGGGTTACTGTAACAGTCAGATTCAGTGGATGAATGTCGTTCCCCAAGCAGCGGTGTAGTTCATTTCCGCGGTTGGCAAATTTCTGGTTTCACTAGTATTCAACCGTCTCGTACCGCGAATGTCTGAAGGCT
The DNA here is from genome assembly GCA_963859935.3 of Lathyrus sativus. NCBI lineage: Eukaryota > Viridiplantae > Streptophyta > Magnoliopsida > Fabales > Fabaceae > Lathyrus > Lathyrus sativus. The sequence goes on from OZ012740.1 coordinate 676,482,710, forward strand.
CCGGGCTCTTCACCCAATCGGGTCCAAGCCGCTTGAATAGGGGCAGCTGTTGCACCCTAAAATTTGCCCAACCTTATTCACTTGGTTTATGTTTCAATGTCATTAGCATTTGCATATAGAGTCATGTACATAGACTAATCATCTGCATAGCATAAGCATAGCAAGTCATTCAACAGGGGACCAATCATTATTCTCATCTCTAGAAGCCTATCAAGAGGTTATTATCCTAATTCCATCTCATTCAAGTCATCAGAAAAGAATTTGAAAGCAGAGAGTTCAGCAGATCAAGCCTTGAGCCTATCCCCTATCTGAGGGCATCTGAGGGTCAACAGGGAGGTTATGAGTGGTGAATGGAGAGCATGGGGAGTATCTAGACACCTTGGAGGACTTAGAAAGTCATTTGGAGAAGTAGACAAGTCATTGATGAGAGCACAAGAGCTATAGCTGAAGGCAGCCAACTAGGGTTTCATCTGGGTCAACCCTAGGTCAACCCTAGGTCAATTGACTGATTTAAGGGGCATTCAAGTCTAGTGGAGAGATGTGGGGTTCATCATTGGACATATAAATAAGGATATGGAGATATGCCAAGAAAAATTCAAGAGAAATCAAGGAGAAGAGGAGTTTCTAAATTAGGGTTTCTGTGTAAAATCCCCTAGTTTAGGTCAAATTTCCAAGCAAGATAAGTCAAAATGCAAGCTTCAAATGGATCCTTGGCCAACATGAAACTTGTAGAGGATCTCAAGACCTTTAATTTGAGTGGTGTAAGACATCAAGGAGATTTATAGAACTCAAGTTATGGTCCTTGCAAGTTACAGGTCATCTGAGGTATCTGAAATTTTGTCTGTGAAAGTGACTTGACTTCCAAGCAATTTTTACCCCTCAAGGAGATTTCAAATGAATTTCTGGTCAACATAAGAATTGTTCCTCATTGTCTTAGCTTTATAGAATGGTATGGCATGCCCTCATATGATGTGTGGAACTCAACTTATGGTCTTGGCAAGCAAAGGGTATTTTGGGCATTTGGGAATTACAGGTCATTTTAACCTATGCCCAAAACTCATACAAGGAGGCCTCAAATGGAAAAACTTACAACATCAAACTTGCTCCAAATGACATTTTGAGTCTAGAAAGAAGGTCACAAATTGTTGGAAAAGCTCATAACATGAAGTTGCATGATTGGTTAAATTTGAACTAAAATGGCTTATAACTTGAAGAAAGTCAAAGTGAAAAATGGTTTGAGAGATTTATAAGTCCAAATGGAGACTTCCAATATATGATTTTGGGTCCAAAACACATTCTAAAGACAATGGTTCAAACACTTTTTTGAGTTTAGAAGGAAAAAGAAAAGTTATTCATGGTTACTTGTATTTGAAGAAACATTTCAAAAATCAACCAATGTGGAATGCAAGGGAATGTGGCAAGATGGTTCTAGAAAGTTCATGTGAGCCCTATATATTCATGAAATCAGAATTGAGCAAGGGTTGGATTCATTTTTCACCAAAATCTCACAAATTCTCTCCATTCTTTCTCATTGCATTTTCACTCCAATTTCTCAAATTCTTCACCAATCACCATCAAAATCAATTTCATCATACTGATTCATCATCATGGCATAGAATTCAATCAAGATCCTAGTGGTTAGAGCTCCATTTCGTGCACTTTCATCAAGAACACACAAGCTGCAAATTCAGTTGGAACTCAAGATCCAGTGCAAGACTCCTCAAAGTGTTGCATACAGAATCAAGTAGTGCAATTGTAGATCAAGATCCAAGCCTCAAAAGCCTCAGATCCACGAGTTCCATCAGCATCTCCAAGATTTTACATCAGGTGCAATTTCTCTGCCACAGCTTGATATAGTTAGTTTAGCATGGTTTTGTTAGTTTAGATATGATGTAGGATGTTAGTAGAGCAATTAGGAGGAGTTTGGTGATGTTTAGTGATGATTGTTGACAGGTTGTTGAAACTGTTAGGACTTAGAACTTGCAGTAGAGTGTGTGATAATCTTAGGTTGTTAGCGCAGAATGATCACCATTAAATATAGAAGAGATTAGTGTAGGTTTGGTTGAGAATCTTGAGGATGAGTTGCAGAGCATTTCCATGGTGACCAGAACTTGGCTCGATCGGTTTGAGTGATTTGTTGAGTTTCAAAACAATCTATGACCATAGACGTGTAGAGGGAGAGATTTAGAGTATTTTTCATGTTTGGATCGGGTTGTTTCGTGCACTGTGGAAGGAGAACCGAGAGGTTGAAAGTGATTCGTGCATGGTTCTCATGGACTGTTAAACCCTAGCTTCATGAACACAAGGTAGGAGACGAAATCGTGGCCATCCATCGTGTGTTAGACTTTAACTCAGAGCTTAGATCGTATGGCTCTCATTTAATTCTGAATTTGGAGGGAAGTGTAGAAGCCCTAAACGCACCGTTTCATTTAATGAAACGGGCGGGCCTAAGTGAGTTTTGATATCCCCACCCCCCAGTGCTGAGCCCAAGTTCCTTTTGAACGTGAATCCATTTCTGAATGCACCCCCCTGCGTGTTTTTTTTTATTTTCATTATTCTGACTTGTTCTGGGCCTAATATAACTTGCTGTTCGCACCCCCAGTATTAAGCCCAATCTTAAAAAACAACTAGGGCGCCTGCTAACCACACCCCTCCCCCCATTTATTTCTTTCATTTTGATTTTTAATTTCTCTTACTATTTTTTGATTTTCATTAATTCATAATAAATAGATAAAAAATCATTTTTAACCCATTCCTTTTACATCATTTTCATTAGAATGTCTAGAAAATTATAAAAAAATAAAAATTGCATTTTATTTTTATTTGATATTTTTTCCATATTTTCTAAATAAATAGCATTTTAAATAGTTTCATTTCATGCATGATTTTATTAATTTTTGTTCTATTAAATGCTTTCATATTTTTTGTTCATTCTTTTTAGGTTGCTTAGATGAGATATTGAACTTGTAGAAACAATTTAGTTCCCATTTTTAGAAATTAATTTTAGGTGTTTTATGTAGGCTTGAACAACATGAACAAATTAGGGTTTTTAGGTGATGACTTAGGAGAATTAATTCATTTCCCTTAGGACTTAGAGACTGAATAGGTTAGCTATGGGACTATAAGGGCTATGGGTAGTTATTAGATCCCCTTAGAAAAGTCAGGATTCCCCTACTGCTATTACTGTACTGTATATATCTGAGTGATTGGTGTGGTGTGCCCTCTGGGGATTATTGCTTGCTTGTGTGGGTATTGGGGTTGTCTGGGGATTTGGGAGAGCTGAAGACTTGAGGAGATGAAAGCCATTGGAGATCCAGAGATTGAAGATCAACTTCCATAGTTGGAGAGGAGATTTTTTGCCATCAGCTGTTAAAGAGATTAGGGTTTAGGAACTAGGCAGAGCTCTAGGTTAGAAAGCTTGATTCTCAAACATGGAAGGTTTTGACTGCCTCCATTCCTCTCTGTGATACAGAGTCTTTCTGAGACACGCACCCCCTTCCTTTGGAAGGCTTGGTGCTATTGTCTGAGGGATAGAACTCTTGAGAGAAAATGTCTTATGTGTTAGTAGCAGTTGGTTTACCACCATTGGTAGTCAACTAATTGCTTAACACCCAATCCACTCTGGTGATTGATCCCTCAGCTTGGAGGATAGGACTTGAAGAAAAGCCATTGTATACTGAAGATTGTCAACCAAAGCCCTTGCTTGAAGGTTGTGAAGATAGAGACTGCTGCTGACTGAAGCCTGTAGCTGATTGGAGATTACTTGAAGCCAGATGTTGATTCAGAGCTGTTGATGCTGTTTCTTCTGTTGTATTTCATTGCTGATGTATTGATTGTTTTCCTGGCTGTATTGTTTGCTGTTTACCCTGCTGGGTTGAAAGTGAATCCTGTTCACTTTTGCCTATTGTTTTCCAGGTTCGAGGTTGAGTGGGACTCCCTTGCCTCGCTTGTACTGTTGCATCCATGCATTTTACTGCTTTACTGTATATATCTGTTATTGTTTCTGTTTCTGCCTATCCCGTAGGATCTCTGTTTCTCTCTGTGCAAGAGAGGAGCATGATAGACACTAGGTCTTAACCCATGCATGATAACATTAGGTTAGTTTGTTTCCCTTCGCAACCGTATGTTAGAGTTCTGTCTCTTTCTTTCTCAAAACAAACAGAAAAACACATAAAGATTTCAAACACAATAAAAGACACTTTTTCCGTAAAAGAATGTGAACTCATTAAAGCGTCATTTTTGTCCGCTGGGACTGTTGATCAGAAAACCTTTTTCAGAAGGAATAAAATCAACCAAGACAAGCTTGTGTCGTACGTGGCCCGAACTACGTTTGCTCTGATCTTCCATGCAGTGTGGAAGTACGTAGGCATAGGATGCGATATCCTAGCGAGCAACCTTCCCCTCCTTTCCCGTAGGTAGGCGAACTACGTTGACTCTGATTTCTCGTTCCAGGCGGGAATACGTAGGCATAAAGTGCGATACTTTGCCGAGTCATTTTTATTTTTTATTTTTTATTTTTCATTTTTTTCTTTTAACCCCTGACCTGTAGAGTAGATAGAATAACAATCCATACCCGAAAACAAGCGTGGATCCCGTCGAGTACGACGGACGTGAGGGGTGCTAATACCTTCCCCTTGCGTAACCGACTCCCGAATCCAGGTTTTGGTTGCGACGACCATACCTTTCCCGTGTTGTGCGAGGTTTACTCTGAGCGTTTCCTTTCCCTCCCGTGGGATAAATAACGCACGGTGGCGACTCTTCTGTTCAGCCGGCGCCGATTTTCGCAGTAGCGACACTGCCATATGTTTGGTAGTAGGTGATCTCTCCGTCTTTGGGTTATTACCTTTTCTTAGGCTATCATACATTTGATAGTAGGTAATATACCATTTCTTTTGGGTCAGATACCTTTTCTTAGGCTACCCTATTCGGTAGTAGGTCATCTTTCCTTTTGTGTTCACCGTTTCTTAGGCTATCATATGTTTGATAGTAGGTAACACGCATCTTTTGGTCGGACACCTTGGCTTAGGCTGCCATATGTTTGGTAGTAGGTGATCTCTCCGTCTTTTGGTTATTACCTTTTCTTAGGCTATCATACATTTGATAGTAGGTAATACACCTTGTTTTGACTATTACCTTTGCTTAGGCTATCATACGTTTGATAGTAGGTAATATACCATTTCTTTTGGGTCAGATACCTTTTCTTAGGCTACCCTATTCGGTAGTAGGTCATCTTTCCTTTTGTGTTCACCGTTTCTTAGGCTATCATATGTTTGATAGTAGGTAACACGCATCTTTTGGTCGGACACCTTTTCTTAGGCTGCCATATGTTTGGTAGTAGGTGATCTTTCCTTTTGTTTATTACCTTTTCTTAGGCTATCATATGTTTGATAGTAGGTAATACACCTTGTTTTGACTATTACCTTTGCTTAGGCTATCATAAGTTTGATAGTAGGTAACATGCGCTTCTTTGCTTCAACCGGATACCTTTGTTTAGGCTGCCACACGTTAGTAGTGGGCTACCCTTCACTTTCCAGATCACGTTTCACTTTCCAAGCCACTGTACTCCTGGTGCTGTTATTATATCTTATCTTAATTTTGGAGAATCCACAATGCTGATCGTTATCTCTTCTCGTGGCGTCTCGCGTCGTTGAGTCTGTTCTTTGGGTGTCGTGTCCAGTTATTCCCCTTGGCATTATTTCCCCATAGGAGCTCTGTCTACCATTCTCATATCATTGCATATCATATGCATTTGGTGTCTTCTTAAGGCCAAAAATTCGTGCAATGTTTGTATTTAAGTCCCTCTTATCTCGTCGAGATGAAGATTTCGATCTCCATATCTCCGGATATAAGTAACTTAAATAGGAGCATCTGTCGCACCCTAATTTTTGACCTTAAGATTCCGTCTCCCTGTGCTTATTTTCATGTTTTTTATTTTATTTTTGTATGACTAACCAGTTTATGCAGGCGCAACATTTTCAAATTATCATAAGGGGTGACAAATGCATTTTGATTCAAAGTGATTCTATAATTTCTATTTGGACCGAGGCATATGACTAATAAGAACTCTTGAAATTAAGGTTGAGATCCTTCTCAAAATTTTTTCTTCATCAAGATAAAAGCTAGAAGTCTGTTCAGAGCATATGGTACAGGTCATAATACAGAAGACGAGGTTTCAGGTGTTTATTGTGATGACTTGTGCTCGAGGATCTTGGTATCGGTGTTATGACAAAGAGAGGGGTCCAAGATTTAGTTCCAATTGATTTAGCTCGACATGTTATTGCCTCCTTTAGTAATTCAATCCTAGAGAACGGTTTGGCCATCGGGTTTGTAAGTGGTGAAAGTGCTACGTTGGTATCAATCCCTGCAACTTATGATAGCGCCCTAGTCCAAGCATTTCTCCACTACACATGATAACTAGCGGGAAGGTCTCAAGATTTGACTTTATCTATTCAAAAGAAAGCTTTGCGATGAAATTCACAATGCAAGATAATGCTGCTAAGGCTGCTTATGGGAGTAGGATTTCATTTTTTATTCATAACCTTGTTGGTGATTGCTTTTCCAATGGTGATCTCAAAAAGAGAAGCTTAAGATATACAAATAAAATTAAAACAAGTCATATTCAATCAAAGAAAGCGTACATGGATAATGGAGAAAAAGGAAATGCTAGAACCGGCCAGACTTTTGAGCAGGTTTTCTAGCTAAGCAATAAATACATAAAGGGACAGTAGGGAGACATAACAATGTTGTGGATCAAAAGCTGAATACATCAAAAGCAGAAAACTAGATCATTGCTCAAAAGCGAAACTGATACGGAACGCCTTGAGGAACAAGCGGCTCGATTTTTAATTCAATTGATAATAGATGTTTTCTAGTGACGGAGCAACCAGAGTGATCCATGAACTCCACCCCTACATCTTCCCGCTAACACAACAGCTTTCATCAAGAACTTGAGTGTGGACGAGCTCTTTGTTTGTTTTTCCAGCCCACTCCTTTTTGCCTGGTGAGGATGCTGTCACTCCACCGTCTGAAGCAGAAGTGCTTGATCTGGTTAAAATTGCTTTTGCATATGTGAAAAGAATTACAGTCATCAAGTCATTGTCGAATTCAATTTGTCGAATCCAAACCTGTTGTATGCATAAAATTGAGTTACCGTGTCGCAGAACCAAGGAAGCTGCAGAAAGGAAGGCTGAGTACGACTCCTCTGACTAACAAGTTCAGCGTGACGTTCCCGAAACCACCTTCTGACACTTTGTGCGAATTCACCTACATGGCACCCCTTGAGATAGAAGTACCCCAGGCAGTGATTAAGAGGCTTCCGCTTAGAAGTTGCTCAGACTCAGCAATGACATCGCATCCTATTAATAACAGCAAGCAGTGTTAGTATTTTGAGAATAAGTCATCAGTATTTTGGGAACATAAAACAGCAAGGCTTCCTCGGTGAAGACATGGCCAAGACAGAGGCAATTTCACGTTCCGTTTACAACCGGTATTAGTATCCAAGGCGAAGACCAAAGAGTGCATTATGGCCATTTTGAAAAACATATGTTTAAGATAGTTTGACAAGAATCTCAAAGATAAGGGTGATCTAATTACCAAGGGTAATTGCAATGCAGTGTAAAACTCCATCACCATTATGCATCAAGAGCCGGCTGCAACCCTCATTCCCCAAAAGAGGAGCCATGTTCCATTTGAATTCATTGTTCCAAATATTTGTCTCCCGTATAGCTTCAAACCATGTAGGCTAAGACTTCAAGCATGTCAAGTAGGAAACACATCTGAATCCCTGTCATCAAAAGAAAACCATCAACAATAAACCATACAATACCACAGCATCCGAATGAAAGTGAATTTTGAAACAAGTTTGCGTAAGAGCTTTACCTGCAGATGTGACATTGCTGCTCCATCGGATAAACTTGGTTTCATCACAGGAAGTGCAGACCATGAAGTAAAATTTCGGGACTACCAAATTAAGCAAAAAAAACCTGGTCAAGCTACTAAGCAACTCGCTGTTTCAAAGGTCAAGGCTATGAGAATGAATGATGATGTCCTTGTGGTTGCAATTAGTCCCGATGCCAAATATATTATTGTTGCTCTGTTGGATAGTACTATAAAGATGTACTTTGTAGACACATTCAAATCCTTCCTGTCATTGTTAGTCCTCCCCTCTAAATGTTCATCTCAACGAGGAATTTCAATTACCATGTTGAATTGGTTGACGTTGTTTGTAGCTACATTAATATTACACACTGTCAAAAGATGGTATTGATAAATGCGGTTTCGGCACAAAATCAGAATATCACCATGTGTTCATCAAGATGATCAATGAGAATTTAACTCAGGGGAGTTGAAAATGAATACTTATCTTTTCATTATGCCATAACCACACTCCTAACTTATCCTAAAGTCTCCATGACCATGCTCTGTCAAAGGTCGCAAAAGCCACTTCTGGATGCCGGCAAGCAACGGGTGCATAGATGCAATCCAACCTGACAATTAAATCCACTAAGTCAATGAACCATAAACATTGATTCTTTCCAAAATAATTAAACCGCCAAAAACCTGTAACGCATCGACCTGCCAAGTTGGAGAAAAATCTGCATACATCAAGATCCACTACCTCCAACTTGCTGCAAATGGCTGGCACTGAAACAACAGTCAAGAGGAGTTTAATTAAGGAAGGAAGGTAAGAGCATAGTTGTTAACTCTCACCCTTTCTAAATCTTGAACGAGCAGAAGAAGACTTCATAAGGTCTTAACATTAGATGGATTTTTTTCTTCTGCAAACTTTGTCATTTAAGCCTTTCTTTCGGATCACTTTGTTTGCTCTGAAACCGTCTCCGCACCGCAAGAAGACGTCGCCGTTTTTCCTTTATCTTGAAAGCCAAAAATATTGTTATCCCTGCAATTAAGCCAACGCAAATTATCAACAGAGCTATAATCCTTAATTATTGCAAATCTGATTCAATAAGAGACATTCAAAGATGAACAGAGTAAACGAGAAAGTTTTTATTGCCATGAAGAAACATTTAATTTCCTTCCAAAACAGTTTTCAATATGTCCAAACGAATTCAGAAAGTATTCATGATGGTATTCATTTCGAAGTTCAAGTTTGATTATAAAAGAGGAGGAAAGTTTGATATGAGACGGATACACAGGAGAAATCCACAAAACCAAACACTCAAAAAAATCCCAAATCGAAAAACCTAAAAAGTAATTTTGCAGAAAGAGATTAAGGAACACATCTTGTAGAACCTCTATCGCGAGTCTCAGATCACCGTCCGCCGTGAAATCCTTCACACTTCGCAGAAATCCCCGTCAACCACCGCGAAGTCACCAAGGAAGTCATCGCCATCACCATATTGGGTAACGTCTTTTTCAAAGGTTCTTTTTCATTTTATGATTGATGTTTGTTTGTTGTTAGGTTTTTAAAGAAGAACAGAAATGGCGGAAGTTGAGGACGGAGGAGAAGCAGAAGCCGGCGAGAGAAGATGATAGATTGAAGAAGCGAATCGGCGGCCAAGAGGAAGGGGAAAAGGGGATTTAGGGTTTTTCTGTCTTTTTTTCAGTTTCTATGTTGTAATATAATCGCACACGACACGCCCACATACACATATGATGCACCCTTCATTCATGGCCACTCGATCTGCATTATATTATGATCGTACACACTACAGCGCGTCCCTACGATAAATCCTCTCCTGCGCATCCACACCGCAACCGCACGCCCCTCTAATCTCCTCGTTAAACACTTCTTTAACCCACCGTTAAACCTAATTAACCACCATTAATTATTTAATTTAATCAACCTAATAATCATTCTAATATTTAATATATTTAATTAAGATAATTATCCAATTGACACTCTTTCAATTTAATACTTAATTAACTAATTGAGCTTTTTTTTAAAATCACTGGTTTTACTAAAGGAGCTAGGGATCTTTTAAAGTTAATTCATTTATTCAATAAGACTTTTAATTAATTAACTTTTTAAACCTCTGTTATTATAACTATTCAAAAAACTTTTTTTTCTAGAGTAACTCAATTTAACAATAACAAACCTTTTTTTTGGCTCCCTTTTTATTTTATTTTATTTAACTAATTAATCTATTAAATTTTAATTAGACCTTTTTAATAAATAAAAAACAAACCAATAACCTTCAATCATTTTTTCTAAGTAATAAGCATTTTATTTAATTAATCATCTTCTTCTTTAATAATTCTTTTTTATAAGTCAATTTACTTTAATTTATTCCACCAACCTTAATAAATTTTTTATGATATATTAATTTTCATACTTAGATCCTTTTTTTTAGTAAAACAAATAATAACAAGCCATTTTTTTTTCTTAGTTAATAAAAACCCTTTTTTTTAATAAGCCTTTATTTATTTAAAAGATAATTCACATCAAAAAAACCTTTTACTAATAAAATTAAATTAACATTTTTCTAAATCAACTTCATCAATTAATTCAACTTTTATTAAAACTAATATATTATTTTCTCATAAATCGATTCATATAATCTAAATCCAACTTTTTTCTCCTAAACAAATAATACAAAAACTTTCTTAAAATCAACTCATCTAATTTAATATAATTTCATCTAATATAACTTTCTTAAAATCAATTTCACCTCAAGATCTAATACAACTCTCACCTAAAAATCCAATTCAACTAAAATCAATCAACATTTAAAATCAATCGTGCACGCCCCGATTCCACGCACATTCACATTCACAATTCACTCACTTACACCTTAGCGCTTTCATGCGTTTGTGTATATTTATTTATCGTTTTTATCTTCCACAATTTATTTACCGCATTTATCTTTATTACATCGCATCATTGCATTCCATCCAAAGGAAGAACCTACACATGACTTAGCACTTGTGTGTATCATTTGCATCATAATCCCCTTGATCCTTGATCCCATTCAAGTCGATCTTTTAGGACAGATCCTATCCCATAGGAGGACCTTCGTCTTTACTTTACAACATAGAAACAAACTAAACAACTCATACAATTATTCAAACACAATAGAGAAATAGATGTTAAGCATCTTAAGCAAGATAGAATCTCCACCCCACAACAATACAATCTCTTACACTTGTGGCGGTTAAATCTCTCTTAAAATGACAACCCATCTTTTCTCCTAAAATCAATTAACTACCCTAAACCCGTAGGAACTTTGACCATAGTCAAAGAACTCCTCAAACCCTTTAGGGGAACTAAAGATACTCTGCTTCCAATCCCGTAAGGATATGTAGGCATAAGATGCGACATCTTATCGAGTATACTTAGAAATAAACCCCTAGGTCTTTCAACCATTAAGCAAATAAACCTTAGCAAATAAACAAACATAAAACAAGAGGTTCCTGTAGAGTACTACATAAACTTAGGATGCTAGCACCTTCCCTAAGTTTAACCAACCCCCAAACCTATAACTCTTTATCTTGCATGTGCGTTACATTGTAGGAATATAGATCTTTATCCCTTCCTTTGGACAAATCAAAGTTCGGTTGCAAATGAATAAGATTCAAACTAATCAATAGTTTGGTATCCAAATTTCACCGCGACAGAACCTATCCAGAGATTTATTATACAACGGACTTGAAATCTCACCCTTAAATTAACCCTCTAGTAGTTTATTTTAGCAGTCAGCACCATCTTAGTCACCTCTAAGTGGACAAACCGATGCAAATAGGTACAATCCTACAAAAAAAAAACTATATTTGATACAATTTTGGATCTGGATCACCAACAGGTTTGTTCACCATGCAAGTGCAAGATAAACGGACTTAATGTGATTGCACTTGAATAAAAAAGGCGTAAGAGAGGATGAATAAAATAGGTCTAAGTATAATATTATGGTATGGATGTGTTCGTATAGAAGAGAAACTTATGACCGTGATCCACGGAAAGTGTTATTACAATATCCTTGGTTGACAAGTTAGTACCTATCGATGCATCATCGATCCAACTAAAGTCTATAGCCCAGATGTAATGCTTATGTGTTGCTGCTTTTGTTTTGTGCTCATAAGAGTTTGCTTGAGGACAAGCAAATGTTTAAGTATGGGAGAATCTGATAACACTGAAACACACTGCGTATTTGGCTCGGATTGCACATGTTTATTGTCATTTATTTGCTATTTTCTTGTATTATATTTGTGTTTTGTGTTTTTTTTAGGTATATTGCCTTAACAGAGCCTTCAGCGAAGAAACGACGCAAAAAGAGCAAGAATCAGTGATTTTAGGTGAAAATACACACATGGAGTTCTACTTGGCGTTGGCCGAGGAGGACACCATGAGGTATAGGGTTTCACCCACGTCTCAATGGTCACAAGACCAAGTCTACCCCCATTAACACACTTGGCGGGCGCCACCTGTATATTCGTGGTCACGATCAAAGGCAGTTGGAGAAACCACCCCATGACCATAGGAATTATCCCGCACTTTTTCTGAAGCTCCTACTTGTGGCCCAAGGCGAATTACCCTACAAATAGCACCTTAGTTTCATAGTTTTAGGGATTCAATCTTAGTTCTCAACATAGGTATAAACCTAGTTATTAAAAGCGGTAACCTGTCACATTGAGGGGTTATCGCACTATTGTTGTAATCGAGGTTAGAGCATCGTAGCATAAGAGATTAATCTTGCCGTCATTTTACTTTCCAAGTCATCTTTACTTTCCAAGACTGTACCAGATTCAAGTTTCCGATTTGGAGCAGTTTTTTTTAATTCTATTTGCACTTTTATTATTACTCGCATTGCCTTCCGCCTTGCTTTAAATTGTTTAAATTTCTGCACAATTTACATATCGCTTTATTTCAAAAGATTCGTTTTCTAAAGTGAACTTAAGCGTGACACTTTCGTTCTTACTTTGCAAACCAATCACACATGTATTTATTTCCTTAAATGATTTATTCTACAAACAAATTTTTTACTATGTTTACCACCGTCATGTTTAGCTAAATCTGTTGTACTGTGATGTGAGGACCGTTGTTTCGACAATACTCCATATGTTGTATTTGTAGAAATACTTTAGGGGTTGTTTCAGATTTTAATGCAACTTTTCTGAACTTAAATTGATCGGTCATTACGTGAACGAGACTGTGTTTATGGTTATGTAATAATCGTGACTATGTTGGGTAAGATCGAAATTCGTCCAACACTTTAGATAAGAGTTGGTTAGTTTTTAATTAGTAAAAACAGCGAAAGCACTTTATTAATTAATTAGGAAAGTTTGGTATTATTAAAAAGTGATTTTAAAACTATTTTCGGACGCGTTTATAGATTTAGGATCCGGTTGGCCGAGCATATGCCGAAAATCCTTTGATATTGAAAGTTTCCAATCAAAAACACTTTTTAAATGAGTCTTAGAGGTAATTATATAAAAAAGGATTTTTCACTTTAACGCAAGATGCGACCGGTGCAGCGTGAGCGGCTAGTATAGATTAAAGGTCAGGTCTGGTTTCGATTACGCTAATGCGACAGTTCCTTTTTAAATAACTCTTTTTCGAGAAAGAAAATATTGCTCCACGAGTATTACTACTTAGACAATAGGAGTAATGTTTGATCGATGAGAATTATATTCCAATATGCTTTATTCTGAATTTGAATTCATTCCTTAATTACTTTTTTCTGTGCGTATTACGCTCTGTTTTCATTAGCTTTAGATAAACACCGTAACAATAGTAATCAATAGATTGACATTACTCTTTGTGAGATCAATAATCTTTTATATTAAACTGACGTATTTCATATACTTGTGGATAACACGCATCAAGATGATGAACAATAACGATCGTGACAGAGGGATCTTTTGTGAAGAAGAAATGGGGTTGTGTTTACACTATGTGGTGAGGGAAATGCGTTTTAGAAAAGGAGATAAAGTTGTGTATGAAGTGAGGGAAATGTGTTTTAGAAAAGGAGATAAAGTTGTGTATGAAGTGAGGGTGATGAAGTTTTTCACGCAGGTTTATGAAAGAAGTGATAGATGTATGAAGAATGGAGTTTAGGCGTAAGGGTGATGAGGGTTACAATTTAAACTAGTGCAGAAATTTTTTGGTGAATGTAGGTTAGTGGTGTGAAGGAAGATACAAACGGAGAGTATGTAGTTGGCTACGTGCAAAAATGATCTTCACTATCTCCAATTTTTCTTCTTATTTCTGACTTTATATATATATATATATATATATATATATATATATATATATATATATATATATATATATATATATATATATATATATATATATATATATATATATATATATATATATATATATATATATATATATATATATATATATATATATATATATATATATATATATATATATATATATATATATATCACATGTTAGAATTATCTCTATTTATTTTTTCTTGATATCCCTTACATTGGCCTATCACATATTAGGGTAATCTCTATTTATTTTTTTCTTGATATCCCTTAAATTGGCCTATGCAAGTTAGCATTTATATCACATATTAAGGTTGCAATTATAACACAACTCCCACAATGCCCTTTAAATTTTTTTTTGAATGATAGAAAAATGAGTCGAATTAGTGAAACAAAATGGATAAATATTTTAAATAAAACAAAATAAAATCAAGCTAAATATTAATTTATTTATATTTATTTTTTCTTGATATTTTGATGGAAAACAATAATAAAAGAACTTAAAATGAATAAAAAGAGAACACGAAAATACACGAAAAAATAATATTAACACATCAAATAATCTCAATTTTTTTTTTAGTAAAACAGACAGTCGCAGATCAAATCTTACAGTTAAAAATATTCAGATGAAAAAGTTCAGACAAATTAAAATGTGTAGGCACGAAGATGCGAAAAAATAAAATGAGTATACTGAATTAAACTATGTGTAATGTAGGTCAATAAAATAGAAAGTTGCAAATCCAAACAAAAAAATATTGTTTATTAATTTTACGTATGATTAAGAAATCGATTCAACAAATCTATATATAAAATCATAATTTTATTCTAATCGAAACAAAATAAAATAAATTGTCTAAATATTTAAAATATTCGAACAAAATTAAAGTATAACAAAATGCTATAAGAAACATTTCACTATTCCTCTCATCTATATCTATCTCTCTTATTGAGTGAGATTAAGAACGAGATAGAGAAAGACGAGAGGAATGAAGAGAAATATAATGAAAAATTAATGTGTACTAAATACAAGAGGACGAGTTTCCATTATTCTTCCTCTCTTAACCATGTGAACATAAGGTTCAAATAATTACTCCCATATGAAAGTTTTCATTTAATTGGGCAAAGAAGTACATGAAGCACCAATTAAACCAAATAAAGTTGTCCTATTATAATAAAGTTGTCCTATTATAATAAGGCATGACATGTGAAGTTCTTAACACATATTACTCGTATTATATATATATATATATATATATATATATATATATATATATATATATATATATATATATATATATATATATATATATATATATATATATATATATATATATATATATATATATATATATATATATGAATCATTGAATTAAAATATATTTTTAAAATTGATTATTTATTTTTTTGTTATCTTAAAAGTGTCCGATTTTTTGAATTTCTGACACATGATTTACCGAAAAATATTATTTAATCTCAACATTTTCTTTTAAATCGAATAGTTATTATTTCATTCTCACATTTTTATATAAACGTAATTATTCTTACTAAATATGCTTTTATATATATATATATATATATATATATATATATATATATATATATATATATATATATATATATATATATATATATATATATATATTCTGAAAAATGAAAAAAAAAATGAAGGCAATAAATAATGTCAGAGAGTCAGGCAATAAAACCTATTTTTCATAGGGCCATAACCTCAAATAACATTTTCTAGTCTTATATTTATGACCATAGTAATTATGGAGGATGGAACCATTGAATGCTTCTACCCTCTATTTCTAAGCCAGTAATGAGGTTTTTTATTTCACACACCATCCTCTTCATGTGCAATCAATGAAACACAATCTTCATGAATGGTTCAAACAACTTAGAAACTAATTTTTGAAAGTCATATCAATATCTTCTAATTAAGTTTCATGATAGTTTCTTTTTACATAAAGTTTAGGCCAATGAAATATTAAAGTTTAAAGCAAGTGAAGCACTTACATGATACTCTACTTTCTTTTAATTTATAAATCATTATTAAAAAATTTGTTTCAAATTATAACTTATTTTAAAATTTCAATTCAACATTAATAACATTTTCTCTTAACATATTCTCTATAATTTATTTTTATTCTTTAATTCTTTAAAATTTTCTTTCATCTATAATAAATGAACAGCAATATTATAAAATTATGTATAATTTTTTTTTCTTATACAATATTGTTTATTTTTTTAATTCATATAAAATATCTAAAACGTTTTATAATTTGAAATCGAAAGAATATAAGAGAGCAAAATACAAACTCAAATTCTTGAGAAATTTGACTGAAATGCAATAACTATTTTAAAATGTTTAAATATAATGAATAATTTTTTTAGAAAAATAAATATAATGAAGGGTAAAAAATCAACTTATTTCATTGAAAATGAAGATATATCTGTCATTTAAAAACACATCAATTATTTAACTGAAACATTATATACATAAGAACCAGCTCATGTCTGATATGTTCTATGCCCATTGAATGTGTTTGGTTGTTTTTCAAGAAAGGAATCGTCACAGGTTCAAATACAAGCTTAGACATCTAATAGTATTACAAAATTTTTAAAGAGTATTTTAGTTTTTCGAATAAGAAACGAATCATGGTGAGTTCGATTGAACACAACCTTAAACACACAAAAGTATTAAATTTTTTTAATTCGCATAGAAGAATTAATTTTTTCGATTAGAATTTTTTTTTTGGTCAAGCTCTATATTGTATTTCTAAATAAGAAAAAACAAAAGAGTACTCACCAATACTATTTATAATACAGAGTTAAAAAAAAAGGTCATTAAACTAAGAAAGTTGTACATAAATTTATATTAATGACATTAACTTTATTGCATCAATCAATAGCACATTACATGTTATAACAAAAGCTTTAAACATAAAACTAGAACAACAGACATGTTTCTAACCAATGCTATAATAATAGCTTTAAACATAAACTAGAACAGGTTAACACACATAGTTCTAACTATAACAATATTTTAAAAAGTTGATCAAATAAATTATTAATTTTTGTGGATAATCGTCTTCTAATCAAGCTTCAAAGTGCTATAATCGAACCTCACAAAGCCAAGATAATCCTCATGGATCCAATCATACTTCTCCTTAAGTGGATTATCCAGTGAAGGTGGAGGATAAGTTTCAATAGAATCTTTCCAAACATTGGTATCAGATAAATCTCTCATCACTTCCCAAACACAATTGTTACACTTAAAACCAGCTCCAAGACTAATCATCAAAATTTTATCACCTTTTTTAAGTCTCTTTTTTGCTTCCATATAACCTAAAACATACCATAATCCACCAGCAGAAGTATTACCCCAACGATGAAGCGCCATTCTAGCTGGTTCAAGATCATATTCATTCAGTTTTAAGCCCTTACCAACTCCATCAACCACTGCTTTACCACCAGGATGAACACAAAAATGTTGTATACCAGTTTTTAAATTTATTCCACCTCCCAACACATTAAATATCGGTTTTTTAACTGTTTTCACGCCGCGGCTAAAAAATATTGAAAAAATGTTTTCCAACTGAATGTTCTTGATACTGTTGAGTAGAGAAACTGTAAAAAACCGTACCAGTTCCCAAAGTGGGAGAATCTTTGGAACCGTCCTCTGCAAGTTTACTGTCAAAGCTTTTGCTGCAGATCTAACAAGACTTTTGGTTAGTCGAAAACCTGCAAAACCATCTTCATCTTCCACCTGTATGCAACAATTGTAAGCTTCGTCGTCAGCACCATACTGTGTTCTCTCCATGTGTTTCAGTTTCAAGATAGCTTTGTTTTTCAGCTCCATTTTGTTTGTGAATAGCATAGAACAACCACCTGAACGAAAAAGACAGTTAGATAACATCATATCTTTGTTTTTTCCACAGTACCAATGAGAACCAAGATCTTCTGTGCTAACAACAATTCCTAAGCAATTTTCATGCGTTTTGAAAAGCTGTTGCACAAGATCGATAGCTGCAACACTTGCACTACACCCCATTCCCGCAAGATTGAACACTTTTACATCTTGTCTCATTTTGTATCTGTTTATTATTCTTGATGTGAGTGAAGGTATTGGTGAAAACAGTGAAACATTAACAACAAGAATGTCTATTTCTGAAGGAGAGAAACATGTTTTTTTGAAAAGGCCGTCGAGTGTATCGAACATGATTTCGTCTATTTCTTCATATGTGCCTTTCAGAGTTGGACATGCTTCTCTTCCTTCAAGAACGTTTTTTGGACTGTAAGTGTTTTCACCGATTCCTGAACTAACCATGGTTTTTAACAGAAACCTGAATTCATCTAGACCAAGGTTTCTGTTTCTCAGGACTATTCTTACACATGTATCTGTGTTGAGTTTTGTTTCTTCCCTTGGTTTGAAACACTCATAGGCTAACATGAAACATGATTGGTTTCTACGTTTACGAATCAACTTGAAAAGTTGTAAAATGGAATAGAGTAAAGAGAAAAGACACAAAATCTTTAAGAGATATTCCATGACTTGGAACTTATTTTGGGGGAAGAATATTTGTGATTTGTTTCAAGAACAAGTGTTTCTCTATATATAGACACACACAAATACATTAATATGTGTTTGGTTATCTTTTAGCGAAAATTTGATCTAATGAATCATTTTGTAATATTGTTTTAGGGTAAAACTATAAGTGACTCATATTAAAGTTGTACTTTGTATCGTTGGATTCTTTATTACTTTAACTTTTGGACCGTTAGATATATAAATATGTAAGAGCAACTTGATTTTTGAGAATAAGATTCAAACACATTTAACATGCTATTAGAGGTTGTTGGATGCATAAATATCTGTGAACAATCTCAACCATTTGAATTAGTATATATATATATATATATATATATATATATATATATATATATATATATATATATATATATATATATATTAGTATAAAAAACAATATCGTGAAAAGAAACGCACACACCTAAAGTCGGCACAAGACGTGGCAGGAGAATGCCAAAACAAAAACTACACCAAGAGCAAAAATAACGATCCAAAGAGAAAAGCCTTAAGATAACAACCAACAACACCCTTCAAAATTTCAAAAAGATCATATAAGACACTCCACTCCAAAATAATCATAAATACTCAAATTTGCTATTGGCTCATATTGAAAGTAAGGTTATCCAATCAAGTAGAGAAAAAGCAACAACATAGTCACATAATTCATAATTCATTTTGATATCTGGTACAACTTTAGGCACGAGATTCACAACTCTTTAAAGTATATTCGTAACTACATTTTTTTTATTTGAAATCGAGTTGTAAAACTAAAACGAAAACTAAAACATAGCCTTATAAGAACGAAAATATCACAGTGCGAGAATAGGAGACATGACAACATCACATAACCTTGTCGGAGAGGCAACCATCTCACTCTAATTTGAAATTTAGTCCACTGCTATGAGTATGTACTAATTTCCTAATGAAGAAGGGAATGGCACTATGAAGTCAATACTCCGGATATAAGAAATTTCCATTTCTAGGATGTTGTTTAAAGGCATCTCATTTCTTTTGGAAATACTTCATGTGTGTTGAAACTGGTCGCACATTTTGATTAATGTGTGCACATTCTTGAAGAGCTGAATTTGTGGTTTTTAAGGTCGACGAGTAACATAAGGTCCTTCTTTGTTTTCCTTTGCAAATTACATAGTAGTTTGAGTTTAATCACTCTTTTCACCTTTTTTGTCACTCTTCTTACTAATGTTTTCTAGCTTTTTTCCACTTCTAGCATAACAACATTTATCTTCCCTATCAAGTTTGGCTCGCGTTGTTTCAGAATCATTTCAACAGGGGCAGATGAAGATGCATGTTGCTGAGACATCTGAGAGATTTGGGTCTCTAGCATTTTTTTAGGGGTAGCCATGGTGTCTACCTTAGACACAAGTTGTCTAAGCCCTTTGTCGGAATGAAGATTTTTGCTCTTAAAATCCTCGTTCTATCAAGTTTAGGTCATACCAAAGTTTTCCATCTTCATCTAAATATTGGACTTTCTGGGATCATGAACACTGTTTTGTCCTTGGAAACCTCGTGTGATAGTAGGCACAGGATTGACTACAAACTGCAAAGAGTTGTTCTTATAGGAAAAGTTATGGTGGTATCTCCAACTAGGGTTGTATGTGTTCGAGTAAGGGTTATCCCATTGAGAATTCTTCTAAAACTTAGCCATGTATTGGTTAGAATCACCGATGGCCATTACTTTGAATGTAGTACTAATGTGGTCGCCTAATCCACATATTTTCATATTGGGGTGGCATCAGCTTTGAAGTTAACGCTCATGTTATCAAACTTTGGAAATATGGCATCTTCCTTAGCATTGATGTGGTCTAAGGAACCAACATTGTATAAACCTCCCTTGTGAGGCTTTCTCAACGGAAGCATGTTCTCTTACCCACGGGTAGTGGTTTTGCACCCTATCTTCTATGAGTGCATATGCGTCATCGAAGACTTTATTCACCAAGTCCCTACTAGCAGCAGCATCTATAGTCATTCTCATTAAATACAGAAGACCATTTCAAAATGTATGGACTATAAACCATTTTTCAAGCTCATGCTAAGGGAAGAGTCTAAGTAGATCTCTTTAAACCTTTCCCAAGCCACATACATCGATTCTCTTTCATTTTGCTTAAAATAAGTAATTTGGTTTCTTAGCCCAGTAGTTTTTCTTAGAGGAAATATCGGCTAGAAAATGAAATTTTAAGCTCATTTCTTGAGGACAAGGTGATTAATCAAAGGAAAGATTGAGAGGGGTGATGCGGTAAAGCAGTAAGCAAAAAATATTAAGAATCCAGTTTTGTCGTCTCCACAGGGATTAGTGTGATATGAACGCCGTTCAACGGTCTCTACGTTTCTAAGCTTATTGTTCAAAAGGTTTGGTTGAAAAGGTTCAAAGAACCATAGATAAAAACAAAAAATATAAAATAAAGACTGAAATATAAACGGAGCCTTATTGGGATTGGATTTCATCAATTGATAACATATGCATTCTTCTGATCAAATTAAACACAATACAATCATTCATCTAATATCATCACGTATCACTCACGATAAAGCTTATCTCTAACGTGGCGTCGAGAGAACAACCGTGTTGTCTCATTGGTGATCTCTCACCCAACAAAAACACAACACAAAGCATTAGGAGCTGATACTCACGCAAATGCTAAGCCTAAATCTATCTCTAGCATTTAGGACCTAACCGGTAATCATCCTAGATCTAGATTCGAAAAGTATATCTCTATCACGATTCAAATCAAAGATTAACAGGTAAACAAGAATGAAACCCATATCAGATAAACAATTGTTTTGCATAAAACACAATGATCAAAACACGTACACACGCTTAACCCTTTTTTACATGTATTCATCTAATCTGCCAAATGGTTATGAACAACATTCTTCATCACTATTATCACATACCCACACAATATCATGTTGATCTTACCATGCTAGCCATGCTACTTAATCAACACAACACCATAGAAGATAAAATGAATATCAACTTCAAAACCATGTCAAAAGTTTGTTCATTGATAGAAGAAAATCTGAGATCAAAAATGTGAAAAGGTTTTGTCAAGACCCACAAATACATAATCAAAGATGTTCAATCAATAGAGAATCAAAAATAAGTTCACAAACATATATTAGATAAAATACATAAGGTATCAAAAGATTACAATCCAAACCCCAACAAGAGATCGAAGATCTTACCTCCTCCCCCTTAGGGTTTTGTATTTCTCTCTCTAGAAGAAATGAAGAAAAATAAGTTCTGATGTCTAGAATGGAAAAAATACAAGTTTTTTTGACCTAAATAAGCAAGAAAAACACTTAAATACACATTCAGGATCTGTCTTGTTCGCTAAGCGAGCAGTTAGCAAACAACTAACTTTTGGTACTTTTGGCACTGTCCAATTCTGGGCGCGTTCGCTAGCGAGCAGCTAGCGAGCGCTCGCTGGCACGCTCGCCTAGCGAGCAAGCTAGCGAACGCTCGCTGGCACGTTCGCTACCAGCTCGCCTAGCGAGCATGACAATATTTTGGTGGTTTTGCATGTTGTCTTGGTTTCCTTGCCCATTTCTTATGTCTTTCTTTTCACTTGTTTTGTGCCTAATTCCTGCACAATAACACACAAATCAAAGGTACCAAGAGATTTTCTCAATATATTGCAAACCAAACAAAACAAAAATGATTTTCAACTCTTAATTGACGAAAATGAGTGAAAATGCCAACATTAGATAGATCAAATAAGTGAAATTTGACATCTAACACAAGAGTGGTCAAAGATCGCTTCGGTTGGGAAAAGGGAGACACTACAGTCTAGAGATAGAGGTGATTATTCCAGGCACAGGGTCATTCGTCCCTAACCAAAATAATTAGAATGAATGTAGGAAATCACCACTTTCATCCCTTCTCTAGCACTCACAGTATAGTGCAGAAATTGAAACTGACAGAGTAACAGCGCAAGTTGTACAGGGCTCCAATGTGTTGTGCATACCTTCAGCTCCACAGGGGGCCAAGAAGAAGTAGCTCTAAAGGAAGCCTAAAGAGAAGAGAAAAAGGAAGATTAATCAATCAAAATAAGGTTTCTATCAATCAATCAAAGAGAAAAAACAAGTCAATAATCTTTCAAGCGAGTCGAAAGATCATCAAAGCAAGCGTGTGAAGTAATGATTATACAAAATTAAATTTGTTCAATAAAGAACAAACTTAATGCAATCAAGAATTGAATACCAAGAATTAACAAGAATCAATTAGCATTCATCACTAATCATGTTATCATGTAAATAAAAGTGTACAAAAAGCAACATGATTACACAACTTCACAAATGCAAACAATTCCATAATCGATAAATCGTGCATCAAACGTTTGGATTCATACTTCAATTAGAGGCTAAACAGCTCATAAAACATCCATGAATATCAAGTATATCAAGCCATGGAAGTTAAATGAGGAAAGAAAACCAAACAAGCATGAAAAACACAAACAACAGCTTCTGCAACAATGTTAATCGATTAACCATATTTGCCTAGCAAATGGTTAATCGATTAACCCTTTGAAAACAACAGAATTTGCATAAAATAGAGGTGTTAATCGATTAACACATTTTTCCTAACAAATGGTTAATCGATTAACCCTGTAGCAGTAATAGAAAAACAGTTTTTCAAAAGCACTTCCAGCAATTAATCACTTCTCCAATCATCCACATGTTATGGCATGCAATTGTACACGAAAATCACATTAAGTAGAAACAATTAAGCATCAATTGAATCCATCAAACATCAAGATCAACAATTGAACAATCAAATCACATCAAAAAGTTATTGGATCTACATTGTGAACATGCGAAAGTGATCGAAAACAGTAAATCGAGCGAGAATTACCAACCTACAAGGCGGAGGATTGCCTTGATGATTGTTATGAGTGAAATGTAGTGAGAATAAGCAAAGAAAACCAGAGAATTCCAAGCTTGAGATCAAATCATAGAGAAACCGATAAAAACGCAATAAATTCTCCAAATACCAATTTGCACCAAAAAGCTTGAGATGATTACTTGAATTGGAGTAGAAGCAACTGTAAATCCATAAATCTAAGTAAAAATATAATGGAATGGAGGTTTAGCTCAAGAGAAATAACAATTTCGCTGTGAAGATTGTTACACTCTAATGGTGGAAATTGAGCTTTTGTGTGTGGCTTGGGTAAGAAGCTTAAGATGAATTGCAGAAAATTCAGAGAGAAATGAGTGAAAAGACTGAAAGTGATAGAGAATTGAGAGTGAAGAATGAAAATTGGTTGAGAATGATTAATCTCCCCAAGTGAAAATGTGAAGGTTTGCTTAAATAGAAGCTAGCTTTAGAGTTAGTTACATCTAACTCACTGAGTTGGAAGTTGACTCAGTTAGTTATTTGTTAACTCGATGGGAGCATCCAAATGCAATTCCAAAATCCAATGGTTCTCATGTTTGGAAACAAAGTTGTATGGCGGTCTTGATTGAAAGTGATGTATTGTTACAAATGCAAGTGGATTCTTGAAATGTCTTGAAGTGTCTAGAATATCCCACATGACACTAGAGCCAAGCAAACCCAGAAGAAGTAGAAGAAAAGTTTTTGTCATGAAAAATGCAGAAAATCTTCCAAATTACATGTGTTAACCTATTAACACATTTTTCCTAGCAAATGGTTGATCGATTAACATATCCAAAACTTGCCCAATTTGGTTTGAAGCAAGGTGCTATGGTCATAGCTCTGATCTTCGATTCTTTGCTCTGATAAATAGGCATGGAAACCCTTGTTTTTTGCTTGTATTGATGATGTGATGACTTTGTGAGGATGTGATTAATCAGACTCTGAAATTCTGAATATTCCTACAACAAAACCACAAAGAGAAAATGCTAATGCATATGTTGGCAATGCGAATGCACATGCTCATGCAAAAAGGCAAAAGGGGAGGTCAAATTTTGGGTTATGGCAAGAAGTAGCATATGCAAATACAAGTATTAATATATCACTCGGAGGCGTTTTTGCATAGAAGAGAAACAATCACATATCCCCATATATATATATATGTGTGTGTGTGTGTGTGTGTGTGTGTGTGTGTGTGTGTGTGTGTGTGTGTGTGTGTGTGTGTGTGTGTGTGTGTGTATGTATATGTAATGATGCAAAATTGATAAATAACCAACAACAAAGAGAAAATTATTCAAGTTGCTTCGAATATCGTCATAACTATGTAACACAACACATTGGAACTCCCGATGCCGAACACGCATGTGCCTAGCATAGCGACAAGACCATGTCACTACTCAAACCAACATGACAATGTGATATAACATATAACACATTCATAACAAGAACAATAGCAATCAATTATCATGGTAGAAGAACTAATACTAGATAGAGACAATATAAAAACATATTATCCATTAATACGTAAACCAAAACAAAGTTGCACACATATTGTTCAAATGACATAGCCAAACCAACAACTTGTTCAAAATGGAAATAAAATGAAACATAAATGCATGAAACAAAGACAGTAAAACATCTCAAAACAACACAATACGTCAATATCAACCAGCTCCATCATGACGTTTGCGATAGGTTCTTCCACCTCTACGCATTTCGTCATAAAAGTCAGGGGCTTCCTCATCATGTTGAGCAACTGCGGAGTACATGTTGTTGATCTTCCCTTGTACAACCCCATTGTCTTTATTCATGACATCATGGATTAATTTGAATTATGCAGTAGTAACTTATACAAGCATCTCAAAATTAGTATCCTGAGCGTTCAGCCTTTCGTACACACCAGCTTAAAATTCAGCCCTCCACTTTTGGTCTTCTTCATATCTTTGATTTTGTTGCTTCTGCATAGTTTGAAGCATTGCCATAACTGCATTGTTATTTCCAGCATCAGATTCATACCTGTTTTCATGAGACCCGGATCCATACTCATAGGATTCACCTTCATATCCCATGTAGCCAGCATCATATCCTCTGTAATTTGCACCTTGTGCAGTCCAACAGTTTTGCTGTTAATCATTTTCCCAAGTTTGTTGATGCTTTTGTTGAACATCTGCAGTAGCATTCATCCAAGTTGCATTTCCCTCAAGATTCACATCATTCATAGGAACATCTTTTTTATCATCTCCAGCTTCTTCCTCATAGCGTTCCACCCCATGATCATCACCTACTTCGGTAGACTCAAAAGGATCATCGAAGTTATAGATTTTCTTCTTTGATGAAGGAACTTGATAGTAATACATTTTTATTTTGGTATCCCAATGATACCTCATATTTGTTAAAGTCCTTTGAGTGAACTCATTTTTTGCACTTGGAGAGACATAGACCAAGTTTGGGAAGGTTATGTTAAAATGTTTGAAAATCTTGGCAACCATAGATGGATAGCCAAAAACATTCCCTTTGTTGCAAGCTTGAATGTTGAACATGCAATGCACAAAATAGTACGGCCAATTTATCTTAATCTTGTTGAGAATAAGATAAATAAGGTGAATCTCCGTATTATCAACCCTTGAAATATCCCTCACTTTTGGGACGCAATACATGAGAAACAATCCAATGAATAATGCGTGACAATTTCTTAAGGCACCCCATAGTGATTTATTCATTATTGTACTCGTCTCTCGGAGATTTCAACTGCTCATTTGAATGCAATCTCCACTTAAAATTGGAATGAATATTTATGTCCTTAACTAAAGTCTCCTTTCTAATTGTGATACCAAAGACAGATTTCCATAAATCATTTGTAAATGTGTAGGATTTACCTCCGATCTTAAAACTGAACTCAGCTTTATTGCACTTGTGTAGCCCTATATAAAAGACTTGAACCAAATCTTCATTGTAGTCTTGATTAAATGACAGAAAGGAATTGATTTCTTAATGATTGATACGATCCACGACCTTAGGAATATGGAGTTTCTCAGCAGTTTGAACCTTGTAGTGATTTTGCCTTGACACACTCCTACCTCGACACTTTTCTTCAAATAAATCTAAATTTTCTTGGTCAAACAAATCGAAAACAGTTTCTGGTGCCCTAGATGAAGAGCCTTCCTTTTCTTTACATCTACCAGCAGCCTTACTTCTTGCAAACTTAGGAGCCATGATGAAATTTCACAAACAGAAGACGCATGCAAGGTGTTTGATAAAATGTTCCAACCAGAACAGTTGGAATTTGAGAGATTGAAGTAAACCCACAACCAAAAATGTTGTTATATCAGATATAGATGCAAAGAAACAACAGATGAATAAACAATATATAGGATTTTCGTATGAAGATTCAATGTATGAAGAAGGGAAAACTAAAGACCATACTAGTGGGTTTTGAATGACATTAAAGAGGGAATATTGAAGGAGTTTTAGTGGGTTTTGAATAGCTTTGGTGACCAAATTAAAAGAAGGAAGAGGGTTGGACCAAAAAATTTATTATGAGGAAAGATATTTGATTTGAAGTTATGAACAAGAGGGATAATGAAAAGATAGAGAAGATGAAAAGAGATAAAACTCTTACTTTTCTTTTACATGTGTTGGTCTGACTTGATTACGTGTCGGCACATGTGTCTTATGCACCGACCTGTACTGAAGCATTTTTAAAAAATTCAACATTATATGTCGACCTGTACGACTTTCATGTCGGCACATACTGAACCAACTTTTAAAAACAAAGTTGAAAACTTAATTTATGTGTCAACATTATGTGTCGGCACTGTCAGCACATACTGAGACAAACTCATCAAACTTTAAATGACTTCATCTCAGGCCAACCTGACTACATCATGTGTCGACAAATGCTTGCAGGTTTTTAGAGAAACACCAAGAGACGCATTTTTATATATTTTGAGACATGTGACTTGACTCATGCATGACTGAAAACAACTTATATGTATGTTTTGAACCATATTTGTTAAGGCTATGGATTTGAAAATTTTAGAGAAACAAGCATGCATAGATAAGAAATAGAAGGCAAAAACAAATATATTTTCACCATTTGATCTAGGTCACTATAAACATGTAAATTGAAATAATCACAAATTCAATAGAAATTTTTGAAGTAAACACAAGACCAAATAACATCCATCATGTATTTGAAATACCTTTAAATAAAATAGTATAAAAGACATAGCTTACTTTTAGAAGGAAAATGAAAATATACAACCTCACCGTACAAGCGAGGTATGCACGAGTATTTCACGAGAAGCTCTAGAACAAGAGCTTTAACAAATGTCAACCGTACAATCAACAAAACCTTTTCAACATATCTTCATTCATCTTTACCTTTCTAGGTTGTCTCAATATCTTTTACTGAAAGGATTTTCATTGTTAATGCTTCTAGAAAACATATTCCTTCTTCTTGACACCAAGTCAATCTGATTTAAATATGTTATCTAGCAAATGTCTTGATGTTACTATAAATGAAGCACCACAACTTCTTCATAGAATCAAGACACTTCTTCCTGCAAAATCAATAAGATAAACTAGGTACCCAATCTTTGTTGGGTCCTTGAGAGTGAGTAACACAATTTTTTCATTTAGGTGACCATTGAGAAATGCCATCAAGAATTGAAGATCTCCTAAGTTTGCATTTGGCAATAGTATGACCTTTCAGACAACAGTAGTAAAAGTTATATTTTGAGAAATGTCATGTTTCCTATTCAATTTCTTTTCAACAAATATGTACTTACTATATAGTGGATTTAAAGGCTTGTTAAACTTTGTTGTATTTATAACATAGGTAATCTTTGGTTGTTGAGCCTTGATTAACTTGGCCTTAAGATTCCTAACATTTTTTTGCCAAATATAGCAAGTATCACATCCAAAGTTAAATGGATTTTCATCTCCATTATTATTGACATTTTGATCATCTACGAACGAGTCCTTTAATGCTTTCATTTTCTTTTCCGTTTCTGAAATTTTTACCTCCAAGTATGAAAAAATTTGTCTATTTGAGGCTAACTTTTTGAATGCTTCAATTAGCTTCTTTGTGTAAGACTTCAAAAGCATTAAGTAACTCTAAATGAGCCAATTCATCAACATATTTATTTTGAGAAGAGTTTACCTTATTTTTCTTACCTCATTGATGATGTTTAGAGAGACATATCTCATCACGTGTTGATGATTCATAGTCCTTCTTCTTGTCTTCAGAATAATGACCGGAGAAATAGACTTCACCATGCTTTGATAGTTTGTACTCTTTCTTCTTTTTATTTTTGATATGAGTTGAAATGCAAAAGTTGGATAATTCTTCATCATCATTAGATTCCTCATCACTCAAGGATTCAACATCGTTTCCCCAAGTTACATAGACCTTCCTAGGTTTGACATGTTATTTACGTTGATTCTCTTCTCATTTTTGTTGGAGTATGAAGGTATTGTATTTATTCCTTTGGACTTATCTTCCCTTGAGGATATAGATTTTTCTTTAGACTTAATACCTTCTTTATTTAAGTATTTTTCACCTTTCTTTTGCAAGTATTTATTATACTTTTTGACAAACAAATTCATCTCTTCATCATCCGAAACATATTTGTTGCTACCATCATTGTCATAAAGATGCTCATCCTTTGAGGACTTAGAATTTGAAGCCCTAAGAGCTTTAGACTTCATTCCTTCCTCATTTTTTGTTTCCTTATCCTTTTTCTTCTTTTTCTCAAGCTTCTTTTCATGTTCATCCAAGCAATTTAGTTCTTGCTCGTGTTCTTCTAACTTTCCGAACAAGGTGGTGAGATCAAGTGTTGTAAGATTGTTGGCTTCTTTGATGTTCGTAACCTTTAGTTTCCAATTCCTAGTAAGACATATAAAAACCTTGTTAGTAGCAATAGCATTGGAAATAGGATTACCTAGCAAGTTTAAACCATTAATAAAATGTGAGAACCGCTTTTGCATTTGAGCAATGGTTTCACCATGCTTCATGCGAAAGAGTTCAAACTCTTGATTAAGTGTATTAATCCGAGCTTATTTGTCCTTATTAGTTCCCTCATGGGAAACTTGTAGAGCATCCCACATAGCCTTAGCGGTTGTACAATAAGAAACACGATAAAACTCATTGACACCGAGAGAGGATATCAAAATGTTTTTCGCTTTCCAATCGTGTGACCACTTCTTATTATCTTCATCATCCCATAGTGCTTCAGGCTTAGATAAGGTAACACCCTCCATAACATGTGTGATTGGTGTAGTTACATTTTGAATGACCTCCTAAACATCTTTATCATAAGAGTTCACATGAATTTACATACACGCTTCCCAATAACCATAGTTTTCTCCCGTAAAGATTGAAGCTCTTTTATAATCCCCTTTAGGTTCGTGAGTTATTTTCTAATAAGAATTTCGAAGCACGAAATAAACCGGGCTCTTGATGCCACTTGTTAGAAAACGGTGACTTGTCTAAAGGGGGTGAGTATACCACCAATCCAAAAATCACCAAATAAAATTTGGGTTTTAAAGTTGTTTGAAAAAGAGTGCGTGCAAAAGGTTTTGGTATGGATCGATAAAAGTCGTTTACACGAACCTAGTTATTGGGAACTCGGATATGAAAAGCCAAGTATGGAATGAAAAACACAATAATTGAATTAGACCTTTAATCGTGTATCACGTTATTACTCGTTTAAACTATTTTACTTAGTAATGTTATTTCCAATTATAATGAGCAAAAATATTGAACTATGCAATTTATCAAACACTTGGTGTGCGAACGAATTTTCAGAATTTCCTTTGTGTTGTTGTTTATATGAAAAACACTTATAATCAAAAGTGATCATAAGCTAACCAAAAATCAAGTTAAAACAGAAAGATCAAAGGAAAATTCTTACGAGTTGATCAATCGATCAATGTTATTTGATAAATTGTGTAGTGAAAAATAAAACTAGAAAAGAGATAAGCGAGAGATTGACACGAGGATTTGTTTACACAGTTCCTCACTTTCATCCTTGCATGTGGGTACGTCTACGTCTAATTTCCAATATGGAATTAGGATACTTTCTTACTATGCAAAATTTTGATATACAAGAAAAGTGTTCAGAGCAACCATACAAACACAACCGATTCTGATGTTAATTCAACCCCTTTTCTTCTTTTGATCTTGAGTAAGACCAAGACAACAATGGATGCCAATTGACTTGTCAATATTGCTAATCCTCTGCGTTCTTTATCTCCAAAAAATTTCATCATGATCAATTGCACCGATTGTTCCACAAGACTTAATTCGATTCGCCATTCTCCATTACTTCCTTTGTGTTCTTTATCTCCAAAGGGTTCTTTGCATACGTTATCTCCAAAGTCTTTCACAATGTCTTAATCCTCTCTTGAACGTCTTGCATGAAAACCCCTAAAACTTCACTCAATCTTGGAGGACAAACCCACGGTTTTTCCGAACGAATACCCTGCAAATCTCAACCCAATATCTCAGCTACAAAAGAACCTAATTAGACCTTATCAGACCTTCACCTAGATGGCACCCTAATAAAAGATTACTATGTGTGATTTGTAAGTGTGTAGACATAGGATGGAGGTTGAAGATGATGAGAAAATGCAGGCTAATTTTATGGTATCACCAGTTTGAAATGAAGCATGAATGATGTATTTATAGTTTTAGAATATTGGTGGCAAAGAGTAAATTTTCAGAATAGAAGAGCAAAAAAAAATGACCAACTTAACCAGTATGTACCAGCCTGAAGGTTGGATGTGCCGACACATACTATCAAAAATAAAAGCATATGCCAACCTGAAAGGACATATGTGTCGACCCCAAAGGAAACAGAACCTACAGCCTTATTTAGGACAGTAGATGTGCCGACACATAATGTTGAAAATTTCAATATGTGCCGACCTGAGAAAGGTGTGCGTCGACCGAAACAAAACAGAAGCTACAGGATTCAAAAATGAGTTACATGTGTCGGCCTGAGTTACGTATGTGCTGGCACATACAATGCATTTTTGTGTTGAAACTGAGTTTCATGATTTAAGTTGATGATTTCTAAGACCTCTACTGCAAGGGTGTCACACAAACTTAGAGATATCTTTCGAATTACAGAAATGCTAAGTTTTCTTATAGTTTTGACATCATACAAAACATCTAACGAAGAAGTTGCACTCACAGATTTCACTTTGTAACTCATTTACTTATTTATGAATAATTAAGTCTTTTAGGTTTAATGCTTCATATTTTTTCTTTATATTTTCCATTCTAATTTTATTGAAATATTGTTTGCTTTTAAAGATTATCATGGGTGACCTTTGTGCTTGTTCTATCTATTTATTTATGTACCTGCATTTTTTATAATGCTAAAGGGAGATAAGCATACTCTCAAGTGGAGTAGAATATACTCTCTTTATGTGTGAGAGGGAGTTTAATCACTCTAAATCTTTATAGAATGTTTTCTTTGTTTACCACATCTCTTAGAGATCCATTGCCATCATCAAAAAGGGGGAGAATGTGGATTTATATGCTTGCAAGTATAACTATTATGTGTTTTTGATAATGACAAATAATGAAGAATATTTTAATATGACAACTCCATAAGTCAAATGGATTTTAGATGTTGAGAGTTCTTTGTGATAGAGGGAGTTGATATCGAGTATCAAGTAAAGCTCCTAATGATGGCACCTGATCAAGAATATATTTAAATCCTCGACAGTGAAACAATTCACAAATCTAGTGGAAGTGTATTTATGAAATACCTTTGTTAAAAATATAAGAGGTATTTATAGTCATCAATCTTCCTCTTGAGAAGATTAGTCTTATAATAGGAGTTAGATTCTGATGCCACTTGCGGGATAAGTGTCTCCAAACACAAAATAGAGGGTGAATTGTGGATGTTGAAAAATGAAAAAAATATTGATTTATAAAAAACTTTAAATCAAATTTATAAATCAAGCATAGGTTAAGCATCAGATGTTCCTAAATCCAATGTTGCATACATTGATGTAAAGATTTTATCAATTGATATGAGTTTACGTTATGTGATCATATGCTTAAACATGCACGTGTGGAAACTGCTAAATTATGTTTCTGGGTCATTATTGGGAGGACTAACTCTGATTCTAATAAAATAAAACTCTTTACTATGATGGACTGTGAAAGAAGTGGTGAGTATAAAGAACCTCTCTATAAATTTATACATGATAAAACTAGAACAAGAAAATAAAGATATTCTTTTAAGTTGCATGGGTACTATATGGCAGAAAATGTTTGGAAATTTAATATGTTGGGTAATGTACATAACCATGGATTAGCTAGCATGTTAGCAAGTTATCCTATTGTCAGTAGTTTAGACTGTGATGAGAAGATAACTCTTGTTGAGATGACAATGAACAAAGTTATGCTAAAAACATACTCATAACTTGGAAACAAAAGAGACTCGATAATGTATTAAATATTAAGAAATTTTAAAATGCAACAAGGAAATAAAGGGTACAAGATTTAAAATGCAACACCTGTTATAACTGTTGGATGAACATCACTATGTATCCTGATATAAATTGTGTGACAATGGAAAATCAATTCGAGCTAATTTTTTGATGCATCCAAAACCCATCAAGTTTCTTAACACATTTATCAGTGTATTAATAATCGATTCAATATATGAAACCAACAAATACATGCTACATTTACTTGAAATTTTTTTGTGTTACTTATACACATATGACATATTCAACTGAATTTCCTTTTTTGGATTGTGAAAAGTAGGAAAATGTTATGTGGGCTCTATAAATGGGTCATAATTTATTGAAAGACTAATAAAATATGTCACATGTTATTACCATTGATTGAGATACATTACTGATGAATTCTATTGAAAAAATATTTTCTACTTCATATGCTTTAATGTGCATGTATCGCATAACAAAAAAAACAAAGGAGGAGACAGGAAAATTTTCAAAGTTAAACAAATATTGAAACCCATAATGAAAGTGTGGAATATTGTAATCAATTCCTCTACAAAGGAGTCTTATTTTGATTTTGTCATGAAGTTCAGAAGTGTGTACAAAATATCTAGTTTGTTTCAAATATGTTGAAACTACAATAATAGACAGGGTGAAGGACAAAATAGTTTGTACTTGGACTGATTAGGTTAGACACCTTGTAACACCATCACAAACATAGTTAAATTTGCATAAAGTAGATTGAAAAAATATTTGTTGGACAATGACATGATTTTTGCAAGGCTTAGGAAGCAATAACACAATGATTGCATTGTACCACAATGAGATTCAAATATCATTTGGTCAAATTATAATCGCATTAGAACATAAATTCAAGAGGAAGACTTTGTATTATCAATTGAGTAGTCACATTTCTTGTGTATGGTAGAATTTATTTATCACGAAGTTGTGCAAGCATAGAAAACTAGTCCAAATAGCTCCAAAAGTGGTTGTACACTTAGAAAATATTTGATCTTCCATTTACTTGTGTAATGAAAAAAAGATTAATCTTAATAGACCTATACATATGGATGGGGTAAATACTTACTGGAAAATACTTTTGTTTGATGATGATTGTGTGATCAAGGATGATAAATCAAATATATCTATTATGGCATGACGGGAGGTGATTAAAAAAGATTTATGAAAGTTGATTATATTATTAAGTTGCACACCAAAGAGCATTTGCATCAGATAGCCTATTCATAAACTATTGATATGACACCACCTGCAAAATAGATAAAAACTATAGGTGTTTCAAAGAAGATCAAACCAACTCCTAATGATAATTCAACCAAACAGTCACGATAGCTCTATGAGCAATAGAACACACTTTATATGGATTCTTTGCTTTCACATTCCAAAATATATGCTAGTAAGGGTTATAGCATCAACAAGCTTTATATTGATTCACAAATACATTGATAAAATTATAGATGTTTCTGGATGCCACTAATACTTTCTAAACCATGTATCATTGTATTACATTAGCCCTACTATCTTCATACCAAGGTTGATACACTTCAATATTTCCAAAAACTACAAAAATAAATTTGTGGATGTAATAGACATATATGTTTAATGTCAATATAAATATGATAAATAATAATTAAGTAAAATTGTATATAAATCATGTTGGGTATCAGAGTAGCAAGATAAATATCAAAAAATTAAGAGATCAAGGAGTAGGAAAATTGATACATAATATTTACGTGGAAAACCCTCAACAAAAAAGGGAAAAACCACGGACACTGGTAGACAAGATTTTCACTAAGTGGAAGAAATTACAACACTTCTGTCTATATACAAGGAGAGAACAAATTACACTCTCTCTTGTAATAGGAGAACACTCACTAAAAGAACCTTATAGGAGAAAATACAATATATTTTATCTCTCTAAATTTTTTCTTTTATGTTATGTTGCAATGTTTTGTGTTGTTGTGTTAGGAATGAGAAATGTGTCTCTATTTATAGGTGCTCATCTTCACAAAACCATGGGAGTTGTTAGAAAAGCATGGATGCAAAACCATGGGTGTTTCTTTCTTGATCCACAAGTTGTAACTTTATTCAACCACAATCCTTGACCATAATCTTTTACCATGACCATAATATTTGACTATGACCACAATCTTTGACAATCTCCCACTTAAAGTCACATTTGTGATCTTCCAAAATCTTCTCTACCTTGCCAAATCCATGTTGATTATGCCTCTAATAGGCCATAGGAAGACATACACCATGCAAACTTATCATAGTTAATTAGCTTCGTCATTGCATCTGCTAGGTTATCTTTAAGGTGAATTTTTTGCATATCCACACTTCCTTCTTCTACTACCTCTCTGAGAAAATGGTATTAAACTTCTATGTCTTTTGTTATGGAATGAAAGATTGGATTCCTTGCAATGTGCAAGGCACTCCAACTGTCACAGTACACAGTAACATTTTGTTGCTTGTGCCCGAGTTCTTCCAATAACCTTTGAATCCAAATTGCTTCCTTACATGCTTGGGTAGCGGACATGTATTCAGCTTCTGTAGTAGACAAAGCTACAACAGTGTGCAATTTGGATAACCAATTTACCGCTCCTCCTGCAAGTGTGAACACATAGCCAGTAGTAGATTTTCTTTTATCAAGGTCACCTGCAAAATCTGAATCAACATAGCCTCTGATAGTGAATTCTGATCCCCCAAAACATAATGCAACACTTAAGGTTCCTTTGATGTATCTAAGGATCCTCTTAACAACATTCTAGTGTTCATTACCTGGATCTGTCATAAACCAAATGATTGTTCCAATTGCTTGAGAAATATCTGGTCTAATACATATCATAGCATACATAAGGCTTCCCATCGCTGGTGCATATGGTACTCGAGACATTTCCATCCTTTCTGCTTCATTGCTAGGATTCATACTTGAGGATCATTTATAATTGACTGGAAGTGGGATAGAGATTCGCTTACACTCTTGCATGTTAAAGCGGCGCAAGACTTTCTGAAGATAACTTTTCTGAGAAAGCCAAATCCTTCTACCTTTTCTATCTCGGTGAATTTGCATCCCTAAAATCTTATTTGCTGGTCCCAAGTCCTTCATATCAAACTCCCTAACCAATTGTGCCTTCAATTCTTGGACTCGATCTTTGTTGGGGCCTACCACCAACATGTCATCCACATACAACAACAAAATGATAAAATCATCATTATCATTAAACCTTTTATAATATGTACAATGGTTTGAACTTAATATGTTGTATACAAGGCTCATGATGAAGGAATAAAATCTCTTGTACCAATAAATTGGCGCCTATTTTAAACCGTACAGAGATTTGGTCAACCTACAAACCAAGTTTTATTTTCCTTGTTCTTTAAAGCCTTCGAGTTGGAGCATATATATTTCCTCTTCAAGTTCTCGATGAAGAAACACGGTCTTTACATCAAGTTGCTCTATATTTAGATCAAATACAACACATATCGCCAAGACCACTCTGATTATGGTGAGTCTTACCACTGGAGAAAATATCTCATTGAAATCAATATTTTCTTTTTGGGCATATCCTTTGACCACCAGTCTTGCACAATATCGTTCCACCTGATCGTTGCCATCTTGCTTAATTTTGAACACCCATTTGTTGCCGATGGCTTTCCGACCTTTAGGAAGTTCAACAAGTTTCCATGTGTTATTTCTATGTAAGGCTTCAATTTCCTCTTGCATTGCTGCCATCCATAGAGAAGCGTCTGAACCATTTAATGCCTCATGAAAGGTTGATGGTTCTCCATCTTCTGATAGAATATAATATGCATTATGACTTGCCATCACATGTTCTGAGTGCCTGGATGGTTTTCTTATCTGACGTGTAGTTCTTTTGGGATCTACATTATTGACCTCAATTAGTTCTTGTTTTTTGTGCTCTGGCTTTGCTTTAGAAGAATCATTTTCTCCTGACTTTTCCTCCATCTCTATTGTAGTAGTATCCTTTATAGTGTTGTCATCTTTTTGCTTCTTTTGTAGTTCATTTTCTACAAAGATTACATCTTTGCTAACAATAATCTTGTGGGCATCGGGATCCCACAGACGATAGCCCTTCACATTGTCAGCATAACCCAAAAATATGCATTTCCTGAATTTTGGGTCCAACTTTGTTCTTTCTCGGGAGTTATACATCACGTACACAAGACATCCAAATACATGCAAAGAAAAATAATCACCCGATTTTCCCTTCCAGATCTCCATTGGTGTCTTTAAATTAATCGCAGTTGATGGCGATCGACTTATCACATAACCGAAAGTTTTGACAGCTTCTGCCTAGAAAGACTTTGCCAATCCTGTT
Organism: Lathyrus sativus; assembly: GCA_963859935.3. Taxonomy (NCBI): domain Eukaryota; kingdom Viridiplantae; phylum Streptophyta; class Magnoliopsida; order Fabales; family Fabaceae; genus Lathyrus; species Lathyrus sativus. The sequence continues at coordinate 676,520,223 of OZ012740.1, forward strand.
GTTTTCAGCATAACTCTCGTCCTCTCCAAGAGAGTTCTATTCATCCGCTTTGCTACACCATTCTGCTGAGATGTATGAGCAACAATAAACTGCCATTCAATACCTTTTTGCTTGCAGAATGTCAAGAAATCACCATCTGTATATTCTCCTCCATTATTTGTCCTTAAGCACTTAATTTTTTTCCCAGTTTCAAGTTCCACTTGTGCTTTGAACTCCTTAAATACTAAATACACATCTGACTTCTTCTTGATTGGGTACACCCATAGTCTCCTAGAGTAATCGTCAATGAATGATACAAAATATTTTGCTCATCCAATGGACATTTCCTGTGACTCCCACACATCAAAATGAATCAAGTCTAGTATGTGTTTGCTTCTAGAAATTGACTTACCTCTAGTCTATGTTTCTTGCTTATCACACAGTGCTCGAAGAAAGGTAAATTTACCGACTTGTGACAGGGTATGAGATTACGTTCTACAAGAACTTTCAAGTCTCGTTCTAACATATGGCCTAGTCTACGATGCCATATCATCGTTGTTTCTTCTTGGCTTCCAGCTGCTACTAAAAGCATGTATAGATTTGCAGCAACCTTCTCTGTTTTCATCACTACTAGCGAACCTTTCACCACTTTCAAGATCAAACCTTGAACATGAGTTTTGCATTTGAGGTCATCTAGTTACCCAATAAACAACAAATTCTTCGTCAATCCTTTCCTCGTACCCCTTGAAGTGTGTGGATAGTACCATCATACATTTTCATTTTGACAGTACCAACTCTAGCAATTTCCAAAGCACGGTCGTTGCCCATTAACACATGTCCTTCCGAGATAGGTTCGTAAGTGCAAAATCAATCTCTTCGTGGAGTCATGTGCCATGTTACTCCTGAGCCTACTATCCAACCATCAGTGAGTTAAATTTCGCCTTTGGTACTAACTGTTGCTCCGCTGTAAAGGATTTCTCCATCATCGGAGGTACTAGTAATACATCCTTGAGATGTACTTACTTCATAAGACTTCTCACCATTCTTCTTGTTGAACCAACATTCTTTCTTTAATTGCCCTCTCTTGCCACAATTGTAGCATTTGAGGTTTGTTCTTCTTTGAGATTTTGATCTACCATGATTTTAACTCCAACTGGGACCATGTTTCGTTAATCTACCTCTTGTAATCGTCAAAGCTTCTATTCGTTTTGAGCTTTCTTGTCGATCTTCCTTATTTTTACGCATGGATTCTTCTTTAAGAACAACTCCGACGACATCATTAAAGGATAGGCGGTCAACAATATTATTGTTTGTAATATTGATGACGAGTTGATCATACGAATATGGTAAACTCTGAAGAAGAAGCTTTGCTCGTTCATTTTCCACTATTGTGAAATCTGATGAGATAGTTGAGCAAATAATGTATTCAAATTATTGATGTGATCCGGCACCGAAGTGGATTCACTCATTCGAAGAGTGTAGAGTCTCCTCTTTAAAAAAAATATGTTGTGAAGTGACTTGACCTCGTACTGTTGGATGAGAGTATCCCATATCTCCTTTATAGTTTATTTTCTGCTAAACTTGACAAAACTGAATCTGCCATTGCTAAGTGCAAATTGGCAACAACATTGTCATCCATCTCTCTCCACTTTTCATCCGTTATATCTATCGGTCTACCTTTAATTACTGGTGAGCAATTATCCTTCCTTAGGATTGCCTGCATCTTCAGTTTCTACAGGGAGAAATTACTCCCACTGAATTTTTCGATCTCAAATTTTGCAGCCTTTTTTTCTCACTGGACTTATTTACGCAATTTCACCGTGAATAGCACAGTATACGTGAGCAGTATTGTATATTTTTACCGTACACTAGAATAGATCTAGTATACGTTAACAATCACTGCAAAAGTATACAACCACACGTGTGAATAGTAACCGTATGTCGCGGCGGAAATAGAGACCGACACCAACAACTCTAATACCACAGTTGGGTATCAGAGTAGCAAGATAAATATCACAAAGTTAAGAGATCAAGGAGTAGAAAATTTTACACATAATACTTACGTGGAAAACCCTCAACAAATAAGGAAAAAACCACGGGCACCAGTAGAAAAGATTTTCACTAAGTGGAAGAAATTACAACATTTCTCTCTATATACAAGTAGAGAACAAATTAGACACTCGTGTAACAGGAGAACACTCACTAAAAGAACCTTATAGGAGAAAATATAATATATTTTATCTCTCTAAATTTTTCTTTTATATTATGTTGCAATGTTTTGTGTTGTTGTGCCGGGAATAGGAAATGCACCTCTATTTATAGGTGTTAATCTTCACAAAATCATGGGAGTTATTACAAAACCATGGGTGCAAAACCATGAGTATTTCTTTCTTGATCCACAAATTGTAATTTTATTCAACCACAATCCTTGACTATAATCTTTTACCATAACCACAATATTTAAATATTTAAGTATCACCACAATCATTGACAAATCAAAATCAGATAACACCACATGACTAACAATAACATTCTGCAAAGTTACATTCTCAATCTTCTAAAATGAGATCAAAATTTAATCTACTTAAAAAATATACATTATTATTGATATTATTGTGTTCGGGGCGAAGCTCAAACTTAGAACCTTTTTAATAGGTATGAATCTATTTCCACAAAAATATTATAAATTAACATTTTAATTTGACAAAAGAAATTACATTAGAAAAGAGTAAAATAAACTAAAATGAAAAGAAATATGAGTAAAAGAGATGAAAAGGAGGGACCAAAGTAAATAATATAATGGTCTCAGACACCGATTGCCTCGAACACGCTGCCGCGTCCACTTCCGCCGCCGATAAAAGTCACCCCGCACCGCCGGCACCTTCAAACATTGTGATCTCTTACAGAAATAACGATTCTCTCTCCAGCGGTGGCGGCATCAGGTGCTTGTTTTGATTCCTTACTTCATTCTCTCTGACTATTTTGCTTCTTGTTATTAATTCAGGTTTTTCTTGTTGCGGTTGTTGTGCTCGTAAATTGATTGATTAATTGAGGCTATTAGATTATTAATTATTAAGATATGCATAGAATTAAGATAACTAAGTCAAAATGTGAGGTTTTTTTTATGAGTAATTTGTAAATTTGCAATAAGTATGAATTGTATTGTAATGTTGTAGTTAAACAATTGATATATTGTGTTTATTACCTATCATATATGATATGTGAACTATATGATATGTTGACTATGGTAGACTTTGGAACTGACACCGAGTAGCCTGTAGCACCGACACTTCTAGAAAAAGGTATGTATTGTGTCAGTGTCGGTATCCGAAACTAACAGTGAAACTTGTCATTACGTTTAGTTATTCAATTTTTAAAATTATTATCTGCGTAGACGTGTCAGTGTCTTGTTTCCGGTGTACGTACACACTAATAATAACGAAAGTGGTAGAACTACATAAGTCGGTGTCGGACACTTAGGTTTGCATGTAGGTTATCACAATCACAATAGTGGTGTATTTGAAAAATGTCTTCAAATCTATGACTTTCAAGCTAAAAAGTAAGGTTATGCTATAGATCTCAGATAGCATTGCGTAACACCAATTCCCGAAAATGCTATAGCAGGTAGCAGGACAGCCACTATTGTAAAGACTAAATTTCAGTGTCCAAAATAAACATAAATACTCAAAAATAGGTAAACAAAATGAAAGAGATCATCATACTTAATTGCCAAAAAATGTAGTATAGAGTAATAACACGTAAGCAGAGAAGAAGAATAAAGTAGAACTGAACTAACAGTAGGAAGAATAACAAACCGATAATTTTTGAGCAAGAATATAAAGTTAACATGAATAGAAAAAGAATTATTCCAATACCATTCACTAAGATGAACGAAAACATTGTTCAAATTCTTTTACGACAGGGTTTTCTTGAAAACGTCAGAAAACATCGAGAAAGCAGCAAATACTTTTTAGTTTTAACTCTAAAGTATAGAAGAAATAATAAAGGATCATATCCTTTTAAAAGTTGTTTAAATTTTAAACAGATTAGTACGCCCGTCTACGAATATATTCTAACTATCCCAAAATCCCAAAAGTTTTGGGAGGAATAGGGATTGTAATTCTTTCTACTTCTAGGGGTATAATCACCGATCGACAGGCTCGATTAGAAAAAATAGGAGGTGAGATAATATGCTTAATATGGTAAAATTACTTCTTCCGATTACGAAACACGCAGACGATTTTATGGAAGTCATGAAAAAAGAATTTCAGGACGACGACTCCAAATTTATAGTTGGAGACCCAGTAGAACCCTCCGCAGAATTCTATTTTATCTTAAAGGGTTTTGATTGAAATTTATACGCTTTATAAAAGACAACAGTTTAGAAAACAGAATTTGAGGAATTTATCCCCAAAACATTATTAGTGGCCGCAAACGCGGCTGCGATAGCAGTTTGGGGCCACAGTCAGCGACGCTACAACTGCTATTGTTGAAAGTGGATCACAGACCAATAGCGTCGCTCCGAGCTCTACCACTGCTACGCTAATCTGCTGTAGCACTACTAATCTACTATAATGTGCTATTGACAACATAGAGTAAAGGAGAATAAATAGTTGAACAAAATGATTTCTTATTTTAATTCTTTGCTTGTAAAATGACATGTATAGTTTGGAAACCAAAATAGAGAAGTAAGATGTAAATAATAGGTAAAGAGATGATTTAGTGAATTCGCAAGTGAAGAAGGCAGAGCGAATGATAATTTGGCAAATGTTCACCAAGTTAAATGCTATTTGGTATGGACCATATTCTTGTCTAAATAGGGAAGATAGAATTGAAAAGCCTGATAATGACATAATTGCCTGTTTATTAACTGTCAAATGTCAGTAGCAATTGTTCTATTAAATTCCATTAAAAGAAAAATCCGGATCTGTGAAATTGTCGTGTTGAATCAAGTACTTAGTGCTTACCTCTAGGCCAAAAGCTATAGGGAATTGCAACAGTGCAAATATGCAATATTATTTCCTTAAGAATTCTCAGAGCCACACCTCGCTTTAGGGGCTGCAGTGCTGCACCCAAAGGCATTATAGGCTGTGGTTAAGCCAATTGAATCCCGGGGTGAATAAAGTCAACAAAGCTCCCGAATGTCACCCCGTCATTTTATGTTTTATAACTGCCATCAACTCTCAAATATTTAAAACTGTGAAAATGAGTAAATTGCATTCTTTTCCTAGCATTCTATCTGGAAGTCGAAATGGAAAGATCAGCTATGGATATTCCAGTTTCAAGGGTAAAAGAGCTTCGATGGAGGATTTCTTTGAGGCCAAAATATCAGAGGTTGATGGTCAGATGGTTGCATTTTTTGGTGTTTTTGATGGTATGTCCTAGGTTTTTGTTTTGTGCCCCTTATAATTAATGCTTTAACTTTATTTTGTCCTATTTGTTTCCCCATATTTTTACGTTTTATTCCGTCAGTGTGATTATTTTCCTAATAGGACGATTTGCCATGATAAGACTCCTTTAAATGTGTATTGAGTATTAACTGTTGGTATGATTGACTGTTGTTTGAACATGAAAGAAATTCACAATGCTCTATACAGCAAAGAGGAAGTGTGCAAATCCTGATACCAAACCCTTTTAAGATTTGATACTAAAATTGAAAAGAATGTAGTTTATTTCATATTGACGTGTCCTTTTCATGCATCTCTTTAAATTTAATTCTTTTCATCTTTTTAGGCCACGGAGGTTCACAGACTGCAGAATACCTGAGAAATAATTTATTCAAAAACTTGAGTAGCCATCCCGACTTTATCAAAGACACTAAGACAGCTATTGGTATGTACTTCATTTGCGTTAAATAATAAGACATTGTGAAATTACCTTATCACATTATAGTTGTTTGGTTTGGTCTGCTACCTGGATGGTCTAAATATGAACTTCTGTTATGTTTAATCATTTGTCTTTTCGCAGTTGAAGCTTTTAAACAAACTGACGTTGATTACCTCAATGAGGAAAAGGGACATCAAAGGGATGCCGGATCCACTGCATCAACAGCTGTATTGTTAGGCGACCGAATTCTTGTTGCAAATGTTGGTGATTCCCGAGTAGTTGCTTCTAGAGCTGGTTTAGGTTGGTGCCTTTGTCCAGCACTGATTTTGTGTTAATGCTGTTTTGCCAAGTTACGTACAAATTGCATATATTAGTCTGATATACGTAGCAGCCGACGAAACAAAATTGTTTTGTATTGCCATCCTTGTGTTTTTCTTTTCTTTTCACTGATACAAATGTGTTATGCAGCTGTTCCTTTATCTATTGATCACAAACCTGATAGATCTGACGAGCGTCAAAGGATTGAACAAGCTGGGGGATTCGTATTATGGGCAGGTAAATTTCATCCTATATGGATTTTTCCGTTTGTTTATATGGTTCATCATAAAATTAATGATAACAACAAATAAATTACTCAGTTGCTGGTTTATCCAGGAACATGGAGGGTCGGTGGTGTTCTTGCTGTTTCCCGTGCATTTGGAGACAAGTTTCTTAGACCATATGTTGTTGCCGACCCAGAAATTCAGGTGGTTAAAATCCTAAGTTTGATCACCCATTTTCTTATACATCTTATGTCTCTGATAATTTATCCCTCCCTTTTACATTCTTTTTGCTTAGGAGGAAGACATCGGAGGCGTGGATTTTTTAATAGTAGCTAGCGATGGCCTTTGGAATGTTATATCAAACAACGTGAGACTTTTCATATCTTGCCTCCACAAATCGAGAGTTAGACCTATATGAATTTTTCCGAGTAATGAACTATGTTGAAAAGAGTTCATAGCTAAGGCTCCAATTACTTATGCAGTCTCTACCTTTTTCAGGAGGCGGTGTCTTTAGTACAAAATATCACTGATGCAGAAGCTGCATCTAAAGCACTTATTAAAGAAGCTTATAGTCGAGGAAGCTCCGACAACATCACCTGCGTCGTTGTTCGATTTGATCCATCCTGATGCTGCTGTATATATATGTTTTAGGTATCTGTCATTTCTGACAACTGAAATAGAAATGACAAATCTCTGTGAAGTCTTACCTTATTTTTTAGGTTATGGTATTACAGTTTTGTAAGTTGTTTTAGTGTTATAGATTACTCCTAGTTGGAAAAGGAAATACATGTAGATGCATTTGGTTTTACACTTGAAGGCTCCATATCTTGGATCCAGGTGTTTCTTGTGGCCCTCTGAACAGTTGAATTACAGGATTTTTTTTCTCCATTGGTATCCGTGATCTTTATTTGTTTCATTGTTCTTACAATCTCAATCTCCCCAAGTGGACATTTTGTATTGTTGAAAACTGTGTGCTCGAACCTAGGCGTACTGATCATTGTTTTTTAAGATATATGAATTTAGGGAAAAGAAAGACGGGGCAACAAGTTTTCCATAGACGATGCCACTGATCTTACATGTAATAAGAAGTAAATCTGTGGCCAGCAACACGTTGTGGTTTCCAACGTCAAGTGAGGAATACATGGGGATGTACCTACAAGGCACTCAGATGTTAAAGTAAGTTCAGAGTGAAAGAAGGCAAGTACAGTAAGGAATATAATTGAATAGATGACCCTCCTTTAGAGGAGGATATTTATAGTGTGCCCCCATTGCTAGGCCAACGGTCTCTATTATGGGTTAAGTGATCAAGCCCATAATGTCAAGAATTCTTGGCTTTATCTTTTTCTCATTATTATTTCTCGTATATATAGAGGTTACAGGGCTATATTGGTAATTACACTAAATAATTACATTTTAATGAGAACAAGTCAATTTCTAATTTGTTTCCTTTATTCTAGAAACAAACCCTTATTCTAGGAACAAACCCTTATTCACATCCCCCCTCAAATTGATGCTGCTTGTCAATAAGCATCAATTTGCTAACAAGAAACTGATGACGTGGACGCGGAACAGCCTTGGTAAGAATATCTGCAATCTGCAACTGAGTACTGACATGAGGAAGTGATATGATTCGGTCATCATAAGCATCACGAATTGAGTGACAGTCAACTTCAATATGTTTGGTGCGTTCATGAAAAACAGGATTCGCAACAATTTGGATGGCACTTGTATTGTCAGCATAAAGCGAAGTTGGCTCTATTTGAGGAAATCCAAGTTCAGCCAAAAGACCACGAAGCCAAATTATTTCAGAACAAGCAGCAGACATGGCACGATACTCAGATTCAGTAGAAGATTTAGAGACTCTCGCTTGTTTCTTACTTTTCCATGAGATCAATGAAGAGCCAAGAAACATGCACCAACCAGTGACAGATCGTCGAGTATCAGGACACCCTGCCCAATCTGCATCACTATAAGCACTCAATTTAGGAGCAACTCCACTAGGAAAGAATAAACCACGATGAGAGCTTCCCTTCAAGTAACGAATTATACGACGAACTGCTGCCAAGTGAAGGTGGCGAGGAGAGTGCATGAATTGACTTACTTGTTGAACAGCAAACGATATGTCAGGGCGAGTAATAGTCAAGTAATTAAGGCTACCCACGAGTTGCCGATACAATAAGGGATCAGGCAACAAATCACCATCATCACGATGATATTTAACATTAACCTCAAGCGGAGTATCCACTGGATTAGCCGATTGGAGACCAGCCATGGAAATTAAATCTGTGGCATACTTGTGTTGATGGAGGAATATGCCCTTGGATGTAGAATGAACCTCAAGACCAAGAAAATAATGCAAATTACCAAGATCTTTCATATGAAACGCTGCTTGTAACTGCTGTTTAAGGCTTTGAATGGAAGCATGATCAGAACCAGTAATAATCATATCATCAACATACAGAAGAAGTAGGACAATTCCAGTAGACGTTCTATGAATAAATAGAGAAGAATCATACTGACTCTGAGTAAAGGAGAACCCAAGTAGAGTGGAGCGGAATTTTTCATACCATGCTCTAGGTGCTTGTTTCAAACCGTATAAGGAGCGTTTAAGCTTGCACACACCCTTAGATGATGAAAATAAACCTTGAGGAGGAGTCATATAAATGTCTTCCGCGAGGTCACCATGAAGAAAAGCATTTTTCACATCTAATTGATAAAGAGCCCACCCGTTAGAAGCAGCTATAGAGAGTACTGTACGAACGGATGTCATTTTAGCAACCGGTGCAAATGTCTCATCATAATCAATTCCATATTCCTGCTTGTTTCCTAAGGCAACCAAGCGAGCCTTGAAACGGTTGAGGGACCCATCCGAATTCAATTTCACAGAATACACCCATTTGCAGCCAATGGGTTTGACATCTGGAGGACAAGAGACAATATCCCATGTGAAATTCTCTTGAAGAGCTTGAAGTTCCTCATTCATTGCTTTTATCCAACGTACATCTTTAACAGCCTGTGAATAACAAGTAGGAATAGATATGCCAGAGAGGGTGGCAGTCAGAGAAGTATGTGCTGAATCATACCTGTCTGGTGAATATCTGTCTGGTGCTCGAGATATTCGAACAGAACGTCGTGGTTCAACCGTTACAGGATCAGGTGGCGGTTCAGCGTCGGGAAGGGGTGTGGGAACCTGCTGTTTGTGTTTTCTGACATATACACGACCTGGTTTATAACGCTCTATAGATTGAGGCATAATAGAGAACTTAGGAAGAGTAACAATATCATTCATGACAGGAGAAACGCATGGAAACATAAACTGATTATCAAAAAATGTCACATTCCTAGAAATGCGAAAACGATGGTTAGTGACATCATAACACACAAATCCCTTATGTGAGTGACTATACCCCATAAACGCACATTGAACAGACTGTGCTCCAAGCTTATGTCTTTCAAATGGAGGTAAGTGCACAAAACAAACACATCCAAAAATATGTAAATCATTATAACTAGGCTGAATTTTAAAAAGGCGAAAGAAGGGAGAATCAAAATCAATAACCGTAGAAGGAAGACGATTGATCAAGAATACGGCTGTGGAAAGAGCCTCAACCCAAAATCGGGATGGCACAGAAGCTTGAAGAAGTAATGTGCGTGTTACATCAAGCAAATGACGATTCTTTCGCTCTGCCATCCCGTTTTGTTGAGGGGTATTGGGACAAGACCGTTGAGACAAGATCCCTTTTTGTTGAAGGTATTCCTGAAATGCATGAGACATATACTCACCTCCCGAGTCAGATCGAAAAATTTTAACACTTGCTTGAAATTGATTTTCAACATATGTCAAAAACTTCTGAAACATAGAAAACACTTCAGACTTAGATCTAAGAAAATATATCCAAGTAAAGCGGCTGTAATCATCAATAAATGTGACAAAATATTTATAGTGAGCATGAGATGTTGCAGGAGACATTCCCCACACATCACTATGAATCATCTCAAAACAATTAGAAGCACGATGAGCGCCTGACGGAAAAGGGAGGATTTTACTTTTAGCCAATTTGCAAACAGAACATGAAATAGGAGTAGTACACGCATGTTTATTTCCCAACAAACCAGTTTTAAATAAATGAGACAAAACAACAGAATTTGGATGGCCTAATTTTCTATGCCAATCCTCATAAGAGTTCAAAACAGTATTACATGCAAAGGATAAATGACTAGAACTAAACTGGAGTGGAAACAATCTTCCCACTTTAGGCCCCTTCGCGATCACCTTTCCCGACACCTGCTCCTGCACAAGACAACCAACACGAGAAAAACTAACATTACAATTGTTATCCACCAATTGACCAACCGACAATAAGTTGGAAGCAAGTCCGGGTGATACAAGCACGTCACGAAAGTTTGAGTCTATGTCACCAACACCAGTGATAGAAAGTTTATTACCATCAGCAATTTGAATTTGCTGATTACCATTATAGGAATGTACATTTTGTAAGTATTTAGAGGAACCCGTCATGTGATTGGATGCACCAGAATCAAGAAACCATGATTGAGAATTATTAGAAGACTTACCCTGAATTCCCAAGGCTGAAAGAGCAGAAAGTACCATTTGGTGAATCATTTCAGGTTGTAGAACACTACCGGTACCCGTACTGAGAGGACCAACTTCAGAGTTGGTAGTGGCATGGAATGCTTGAGTTGGACGTTGTACTGGTCGGGGAGGACGTGTGGGACAGTCAGAGATGATATGACCCTGTTGTTTGCAATAGTTGCAAAACTTCTTACTGCAATTGCGAGCTACATGTCCAAATTGTTTGCAAGAAAAACATTGAACTTGTCGCATATCACGACCCTTTCCTCTACTTTGAGCAGCATATGCAATTGCCACAGGTTCGGAACTAACAGCATCATGAGACATGGTTCCTTGCGTAAGTAGACGTTGTTCCTCCCTTAGAAGTTCACCGACACAAGTATCCAAAGAAGGAACAGGATTCCTATTGAGCAAAGCGCCTCTAACAATCTCGAATTCTGGACGAAGTTTCATGAGAAATTGATCTCGCCGACTTGTGTCGTAGACCTCTTGAACAGCAGTGAGAGAGGTTTTGGGAACATTAGCATGTATAATAGCAGAGTGTTCTGTCCAGAGATTCAGAAAACCAGAATAGTATTCTTGAATAGGTAGGTCACCTTGTTTGTAGTTGGCTATGTCTAGCTCCAATTGAAAACGTTTTGCCGAATTGTCCTGGTTGTAAATGCGCTTCAGATAATTCCATATTTCTTGAGCAGTTGAAAAGGAGCGCAAATTATTTATCATCTGAGGATCAATACTATTGAGAATCCAAGTGATGATTTGAGCATCTTGAGTTTCCCATACATCTGAAGCAGTTTTATCCGTCGGGGCCTTAGAAACACCATCTAAGTGACTCCATAATCCCTTTCCTCTAACATACATCTTGAATTGAAATTCCCAAGCCGAATAATTCTTGCCGGTGAAACGAACACAGAAGTTATCTCTTTCTTTTTCGGAAGCCATTGAAATTATATTGTAATTAGATGATGTATTACTATAATAATAATAATTATTATAATACTTATTATTATTATAATAACAACCTGCAACCAAAAGGAACAAAGCTCGTGCAGTACCACCAATATATCCCAAGAACAGTACCACTCGTGAAGCCGTAACAATTCCAATGTTTCAATTTGGAATTAGCGGCGAAACCAAATTATAACCACAAACCACAAACCAAATTAAAACAAAATTATAACCACGAAAAACAAACCGGTCACGACCTAGAATCAATATTCGTGAAAGGAGGATCGCAAACAACCGAAGTAAGCCGAAGCCCTAAACCCAGAATCACGATGGCAATCGACGCTAAACGAATTCCACGGGGAACGATCAAGAAGCAGAAACGAAGAAACAACAAACTGAATTGATCAGGGTGTTGTCACAGAACCAAGAGAGAGAAAAATCAGAACCAGGAAATCACAGGTTTGATCTACGAGGTTGATACCATGTCAAGAATTCTTGGCTTTATCTTTTTCTCATTATTATTTCTCGTATATATAGAGGTTACAGGGCTATATTGGTAATTACACTAAATAATTACATTTTAATGAGAACAAGTCAATTTCTAATTTGTTTCCTTTATTCTAGAAACAAACCCTTATTCTAGGAACAAACCCTTATTCACACATAATGGATGGCTGTCAGGATTCCTACGTGGAGGTAGGGATGATCAGCTCGTGCTCATCATCATGGGTCAACTGCCCCGCATTCTCCGAAAAGTGGAAGACTTGCAATTACGAAGGGCCATTCGGTTCCGCGAGATACGCAAGATCAGTTGACCATGTGTCCTCAGGTGAGGAACACATGGAAAATATGCTCTCCAATGACTATAATGGATTGGGCCTTTGTGTTGGGCCATCTTTGACACAGAGCTGAGCTTGACTGTGTCTGACAGTGGGCCATTCCCAGGCCTAGTCCAAAACAACTTATCATGCTGCAAATTACTTTTATCCAATTAAATCCATCGTTGCAATGACTTAAACTACCAACATAGCAAAAGTATAATCATTTGTCATGCCATATCACATTCCATTAGAGATACTTAACATCAGAGACAAAAAATGCAAACGAAAAATATTATCAAGATTATTCTTTAAATTTTTTATTTTGAAAAACTAAAAGTAAATTTTAAAATATTTAAAGAATTACAAACATATTTAACCCTATTTTACATTAATACATGTTGTTGATGGCTAACTTTAATTTATTACTAACGCATTGGAAATTGATTTGGTAACTTAAGACTTTTTAACTCAAACATGTTAAATGAACTTCATGTACTTTAATGTGTAGTATTGGAATCTCACCAAATTTTAGAAGACACTATGTCAAAATTTAGAAGTCACTTTGACAGAATTTAGAAGACACTTTGACAAAATTTAGAAGTCAAATTGACAACATTTAAAAGATACTATGCCAAAATTTAGAAGTTATAATGCAAACACAATTCCAATAGAAACACAGTGATCAAACAATCCAATTACATTGATCATCCACAATTCCATTGCAAATATAATGTAACACTGTCATTACATTTATCAAACAACCTAATTTCAACAATTACATTTCATTAATTGATACACATTAATCATAACAGAAACTATAAAGCAGATAAGCTTAATTTTTCTAGCCCATACCTCTGATCTCAATTTCGCTTGCGTCTTCATGCTCTTCTTCTTCGATCCTTTATACAACTCTCTCAACAACTCAACCGTCTCTAATTCTTTCATTATGTAGTTTTCTACCTGTTCAACACCATTAACAACTTCTTCGACCAGATCTTCATCCCATACGAATATATCACAAGTTTCTTCACTCTGCCAAAATGAACATCTCCAGAAAACCCTGCCTTTATTGCGGTCATTCTTGCAGACGCATGAAACCATATGAGCATCACAACCACAATTCCTTCCTCGACAGTTTCACACAGATTATGAAGACATGATAATGAGTTTCGTAGGATTTGTTCTTGAATATGACATCGGAGGAGAAGAAAGAGGACACAGACAATGAAATTAAGCTAAAATTTTCATATAGCTGAAGAAAGGGGGAGAAAAAGGACGAAGAGGAAAGGAGAATAAAGAGGAAGCACAAATGAAATTAGGTTACACATTCACCATATATGCTATATGTTGATGTGTAGTCTCCTTACACACGTGGTAATTAATACATCTCCAATTAATTAAGAAAGAAAGCCAAATCAGCGTCCACGTAGGATGCCGTTAAATAGAATAAACAGTAGGGATCAAAATTAGAGACGGAAAATTTTAAGTGAACGATTCTTTAAACAAAAATATTAAAAGAACTAAAACTTAATTTTAAGTTATTTATAAAGACCGTAACATATTTAACCCAAAACTTTTTAACTCAAACAAATTAAATGAATTTCATGTACTTTAATGTGTAGTATTGCAATCTCACGCATTTCTCAACACTTTCTTCTAAAAAAGAGGGAAAAAAAGTACATAGCCCCACATAATTTCAAATTCTCTTCTCAATTTCTCATCTTCTATTGTTCCAATCAAAATCTCTAAATTGAGCTTTCATATAAGCTCTACGTACGATTTTTTTTTTTTAAGTGGACTTGTTAAGAGTCCTAGTTTTCTTTCTTACTAGTAGTACAAATTCAACAATCATTATTAGCTAGCCAACCTATCATTTAAATAAAATAAAAATAAATGTATCTTAGCGCTCTAAGTTTTTCATTTTCATTTTCATTTTTGAAGATCATTTCGGTAGGTTTTTTATTTTATATATTCTATATATTTGTTCTTTAGATAAAAAACTAACAGTTCACTTTTAACATTAACAGGTTCTCACTTGCATTTTCAACTAGAAGTAACAATTTATTTTATGTGAATATAAAATAGAAATATTTTTAAAGATCATTTGATAATGCTTAATAATATTAATAGTAATATACCAATTAAATCTATTAATTATATCCGTAATAATATATTAAGAAAAAAAATGTTGTTTTGATCTAGCCTTTTCTTTTATCAAATATATATTTATAAATGATTTTCTAGAAAAAAAAAAACATAATAAAGAGAAATCCAAGATGTGTTGTTTTGTCCATGTTCAATGGCTCCTCCTCCCTCTTTCCCATGACTTTCCTATTCCCACTCATGATTCTCTTTTATCATCAATCATGAAATGATAGCCAACCCTTATGGCTCTTTTCTACTTCCTTCACTTTCATCCTTCCTTCCTAACCAACTAGATAGATACACATCCATACTCATTCACTCTTCTATCATACATCATATCCATGCCCTCCAATTTCAACCTACCAGGTTACTTCTTCTTTCTCTCTCTTTTTCTTCACTGTAACTCCTGAATTTTACATTTTTTGATAACTCTTTTACTTTAATTTCAGGAGGATCTCAAAATCAAAGAGAGTTCGATAAAGCAGCCATGACCCCAACACAAAACCCCCTTTCTGAAATATCCCCGTCGCCATCTCCGTCGTCTGCAACGGCGCCGGCTCTAGTCCTATCAAACTCCGGTAAACGGATCGACCAAGCAGGGAAGAAAAAGTACGTGAAGCAAGTGACCGGCCGTCATAACGATACAGAACTTCATCTGGCGGCTCAGAGGGGTGATGTTGGTGCTGTTAGACAGATCCTTCTTGATATTGATTCTCAGATAATGGGTAATTTGAGTGGTGATGATGATGTTGATCTTAACGCTGAGATTGCGGAGGTTCGAGCTTTGGTTGTTAATGAAGAGAATGAACTTGGTGAAACTGCTTTGTTTACTGCTGCTGAAAAGGGTCACCTTGATGTTGTTAAGGAGTTGTTGAAACATTCCACTCTTCAAACTGTTTCCAAAAAGAATCGATCTGGTTTTGATCCTTTGCATATTGCAGCTAGTCAAGGCCATCATGGTGATTTTTAACTTTCTTCCTTTGTTTTGATGATCAAGTTTCACAAATTCTGATTATGTTTCTTTTTGTATAAATGGATAATTTAAGTAGTTTTGTTGTTGAGTGAGTTTTGTACTTGTTTTAGAACACTTTCCAAGTCCTGTTTGGATAAACTACTTAATTAATTAAGTGCTGATGCGTAAGCTATAAGTTGTTTGTATAAGCTAAAAATTGAGATATTATGGAAATAAGCTCAAGTAGCTTAGAAACAAATCATAAGTTGTTTTCATAAGCTCTGTCATATAGTTCATATAGTTAAGTTAGAGCTTATGTCAGTAGAGAAGTTCAAATAAGTCAACTCAAATGGACTCTGATTGTTAGTGTCAACTTAGAATAACAATACAGACGTATGTGTGAGTAGATTTTTTATCTATATTGTTTAAGGTATCAAATAAAGAAAATCAATTATGATGCTTTTAATGGAAGCTCCCATAGGAAAGTTATGAAGCTAGTTCAGTGTGTTATTCTTCCTAGTGGAGTTAATGCTATGTAGACAGTTCTTCTAACTCCGTTGTTGCTTCCAAACATTAATAGCATGCTTAATTTTGTTCTAATTGTTAGACCTTGAATACCTTCGGTTTGTTGGTTATGATGTTCTTGATTGTCGATGTTAATTGAAAATGTGAGAACTCTGTCTTCAGTTCGTTGAAATAATCTGTTGTGAATTTTTATTTGCAGCCATTGTTCAGGTTTTACTAGACTATGACCCAAGCTTAAGCAAAACCATTGGTCCATCCAATTCGACGCCACTTATAACAGCCGCGACGAGAGGGCACGTCGAAGTGGTGAATGAACTTCTGTCAAAGGATGGCAGCTTGTTGGAAATAGCAAGATCCAATGGAAAGAATGCATTGCATTTAGCTGCTCGTCCGGGTCATATAGAAATTGTAAAAGCCTTGCTCAGTAAAGACCCTCAGTTGGCTCGAAGGACTGACAAGAAAGGACAAACTGCATTGCATATGGCTGTAAAAGGACAGAGCTGTGATGTGGTAAAGTTGCTTCTTGAAGCAGATGCTGCTATTGTTATGCTTCCTGACAAATTTGGTAACACTGCATTACACGTGGCAACTAGGAAAAAACGAGTCGAGGTATGTCAACAATAGCACAGCATTACAAACACCATACATATATAGATGGATTAATACAAATTAAGTTTTGGGCCTCTTTGTTTTTTTCCCCCCACTAATATTGGTTGTCAATTTGTTGCACAGATAGTGAATGAGTTGCTACTTCTGCCAGACACCAACGTAAATGCGTTGACGCGAGACCACAAAACAGCACTGGACATTGCTGAAAATCTTCCTCTCTCTGAAGAGTCGTCAGATATTAAGGACGTCCTTTCTCGGTACGGGGCACTTAGAGCCAACGAACTCAACCAACCGAGAGACGAATTGAGAAAAACCGTTACACAAATTAAGAAAGATGTTCACACTCAGCTGGAACAAACCAGGAGAACAAACAAAAATGTTCATAATATTTCCAAAGAGCTAAGGAAACTCCACAGGGAAGGAATAAACAATGCCACAAACTCAGTGACAGTGGTGGCTGTGTTGTTTGCCACAGTCGCTTTTGCTGCTATATTCACCGTGCCTGGCGGCGATAACAACGACGGTTCAGGAGTGGTAGCAGGTTATTCTTCATTTAAAATTTTCTTTATATTCAACGCAATAGCGCTTTTCACATCTTTGGCTGTTGTGGTGGTTCAAATTACCTTGGTTAGAGGTGAAACAAAAGCAGAGAAAAGGGTGGTAGAGGTGATTAACAAGCTCATGTGGTTGGCTTCTGTATGTACCTCCGTGGCCTTTATTGCTTCTTCGTACATAGTCGTGGGTCGGAAGAACCGGTGGGCTGCAATTCTGGTTACAGTAGTTGGAGGAGTTATAATATCGGGAGTTCTCGGCACTATGACTTACTATGTAGTGAGGTCTAAGAGAACGCGATCGATGCGGAAGAAAGAGAAGCAACAAGCTAGGAGAAGTGGATCGAACTCATGGCATCATTCTGAATTCTCTAATTCCGAGGTTGATCGAATTTACGCACTTTGAGTTTGAAGTTGCAAATCTTTGTGTTGGAAAAGGAAACAAGTCAGAGTTTACTTAGAAACTGTAATGCAACATAGTGTACACTGTAGATAGTACAGAGAGTTATTCTGTGAGATGTTGTTGCTGTTGGAATGAAGGGTGATCACTATTATAACTGTAGAGTGGTGTGGCACTTGAGCATGCATGTGTATAAATCACATATTGCGATTTGCAAAAAGAATAATAACACCAACATTGCTTTAATTCTAAAAACTCATGTATTGATTCTTGAGGTTCTTTGTTTGATTCTATTATTACATTGTTGATGAATGCAAGCAACAAATAAATTCAGCGCTATAAAAACCAGTTAAAAGGGTTGTCTTACTAAGGATTCCAACATAGTTTTGACGAACCTAGGGTTTCTTTAATGGTTTAACTTCTTAATAGTTAACATATCCAATTCAAACCAACTGCACAATATTCATCTTTGGACTCTTCGTGTCCAATAGGGTCTGGCATTTTTCGGAATTCATAATCCCAAAATGCACATTTTATGGGTTAAACTTGACGTTAAAACTTTAGTAGTTCAAATATCCAATTCAAATTGGTTGCACAATATTCATCTTTGGTAAAGTTAACCACCAAAACACATCTTTGGTAAAGTTAACACACACACACACACTCTCTCTATATTATGAACATCTTTGATAAAGTTAACACACACACACACTCTCTCTCTCTCTCTCTATTATGAACATCTTTGGTAAAGTTAACACACGCACGCACGCACGCACGCACGCACGCACGCACGCACACACACACACACACACACACACACACACACGGCTCTGATTCTCCGGCATCTCAGTCGGACTCCCCATGCCCCCTCGGAAACGGAATTCGGACGGATCTTCACCACAATCTGTCTCGTTTTCTGGGAGCGTCACCGCTGCGGAGGTAGAAAGTCACACGCGGGATGATCTTAACTCTAATTTGTTTTCGGAGAAACACTTAGACCGATTTCGACAGGATAACCGACGCCGTCTGCAAGAGAACGCCAACCTGCTTATATATTTTTGCAATTTTTATTTTTTGCATTAGTTTAAAAATAATTGCTTCATATTTAAAATTTTCTCTTTTATTTTAGTTACCATATTTTATTTTTCACTTTTTAAAATCAACAACATTTCCATTAAAACCAAAATACAAAAAATAAGTCACATATCATTTTTGCATCAAGTTAAAGAAACCAACAAAGTTTTATCAACCATTTTTCATTTAACATAATCAATTCATTTTCATTTTTTTTACAAAGTCAACATGAGTTAATAGGTGGATAAATGTCAAAAAGAAGGAAAATATGAAAATATATATATATATATATATATATATATATATATATATATATATATATATATATATATATATATATATATATATATATATATATATATATATATATATATATATATATATATATATATATATATATATATATATATATATATATATATATATATATATATATATATTGAAATAAGTTATTTAACTATAAAATGAAAATGATAATATAATTTAATTTTGACATTTGTAAATAAAATTTTTGTATCTCAAATAAAGACAATTGTTAATTAAAATAAAATATGTATTTTGATGATAGTGGCCCGTGAAAAAAATAAAAACTTTGACATTTAAAAATAACAATTTTATGCTTCAAATCAAGACAACTATTAATTAAAATAAAATAGGTATTTTATTGATAGTGACCCGTGAGAAAAAAAGAAGTTTTTACATTTGAAAATAATTTTTTTTTAATCTTAAATAATGAAAATTATTAATTAAAATAAAATAGATATTTTTATGATAGTGATATGTGTGATGAAAAGTTAGTTGTGTGTTTGACTATTGAGTATTATCTAATTTCATAAAATAAATTCTTAATTTTATTAAAATTTAAAAATAGATTAATTTTTTTTTAATAATAATAAATAAATAGAATTGATTAAATTTGTCGTAAAAACAAAACTAAATGCCAATATTGTATACATTTATACACCAATAAATATTTAATATGATAATTGTTATAAAGCTAAATAAAACAATATAGAGATCAAAGAGAGGAAGAGAAGAAATAATGTAATATTATATTATTTTTTCAAAAGTACATTTTACATTGCAATGTGGATCTTATTTATAGGGCCTAAGGGAAATGAAAAATCACAACTATTAATAGGGAATAGAAAAATGAAAAAAAGAATAAGGATGAACATCCACTTTTATCTTTATTCATAAAACTCCCATTGGATGTCCATTGAGGATATGCCTCGTTAAAATCTCACTAGACAAAAATCCAGTGGAAAAAAATCTAGTGAAGAAAAAAGAGTACAATATCCTTTCATTTCTCCCCCTCAGTTGAACGATTATTTCTTCGATGAAGACCAATCTTTTGTACAAGTTGATTAAAAATTCTACTTGGGAGCGATTTTTTAAAAAGGCCTGTAAGATTATCACATGAACAAATTTGTTGGATGCTTATATCACCACTCTTTTGAAGATTATGAGTAAAAAAGAACTTTGAAGAAATGTGTTTTGTTTGGTCTCCTTTAATGTAACCATCTTTCAATTGAGCGATGAATGCAATATTATCTTCATATATGATCATTGTATTTAATTTTTCAGAAGATAAACCACAAATATTTTGTATGTGCTGAATTAAGGAACTCAACCAAACACATTCTCGACTTGCTTCATGTAATGCTAAAAGTTCTGCATGATTAAATGATGTTGCTGCTATGGTTTGTTTCATCAGTCTCCATGAAATAGTTATACCCCCACATGTAAACAAATAACCTGTTTGTGATATACCATTATGAGGATCTGACAAGTAACCTGCATCTACATAACCTATTAATTCAAATCTGGATACTTTGGTATAAAACAAACCCATGTCTATTGTACCTCTAAGATAACGAAGTATATGTTTGAATATGTTCCAATGTCTCCGTGTAGGTTAATAACTGTATCTTGCAAATAGATTGATAACAAATGATATACCAGGACGTGTATAATTAGCAAGGTACATTAGTGCTCCAATTGCACTAAGATATGGTACTTCCGGACCAAGCAATTCTTCATCTTTTTCTCGAGGTCTGAAAGGATCTTTCTCCACTTTTAATGATCTAACAACCATTGGAGTAGACAACGGGTGACATTTGTCCATATAAAAGCGTTTTAACACCATTTCTATATAGCCTTCTTGATGTACAAATATTTCTTTGTCCAAATGTTCAATTTGCAAACTTATACATAATTATGTCTTTCCTAGGTCCTTCATCTCAAACTCTTTCTTTAAATAATTCATAGCTTTTGGAAGCTCTTCAGGAATTCCAATAATATTTATGTCATCCACATAGGATCTATTATTGCAAATTCTTTCCCTAATATTTTTATAAAAATACAAGAGCAAATTGAGTTATTTGTATATCCCTCTTTAAACAAATATTCACGGAGACGACCATACCACATTCTCCCAGATTGTTTCAGCTCATAGAGAGACTTGTTCAATCTTATGGAGTAGCTTTCTCGAGATTCAGAGTTGTGTGCATCTGGTATTTTGAACCCTTCAGGAAGTTTCATGTAAATTTCACTATCAAATGAACCATACAGATAAGTTGTTACAACATCCATCATGTGCAAATTAAGCCCTTCATGTGCTACAAGGCTTATTAGATATCAAAAAGTGCTTGCATCTATTACAGGTGAATATGTCTCGTCAAAATTAATTCCAGGTTTTTGTGAAAATCTTTGAGTGAGAAGTTGAGCTTTGTATCTCACAATTTCATTTTTTTTCATTTTGTTTTTGTGTGAAAACCTTTTTGTATCCAACTAGCTTCACACCTTGAGGTGTTCGGACTACTGGTCCAAAACTTGTCTTTTGTAGAGTGAGTTTAATTCTGCTTCAATTGCATCTTTCCATTTTGTCCAGTCCTCACTTTGTCTATAAATTTTGATCGACGTTGGTTCCTGATCCTCTTTGCCATTTATCTCATTTAGCGCTATATTGTATGCAAAAACATCATTAATGTCAATTTCGTTTCGATTCCATTGTATTCCATTTTGGACAAAATTTATCGATATCTCTTTATTTTCATGAGTTTTAGGTACATGATCAATCTCTTCTAGAGATGAAATGTTTATTATGTCTGAAGGTTCTTTTAGATTTTCTATATCCTCACTTGGGCTATATTTATTCTTAGCTTCCTTTCTAGTTCGAGGATTTTTATCTTTGAAACCGATTAGTCTGCCACACTTCAGGTGTGGTTGAGACTCATTAGATTGTCCAACATGGATATCAATTTTTATCGGAGCATTTACAGCTGATATATATGATTTAGTCACACCTTTTAGATCAGTGAATGCATTTGATAATTGATTTTCTAAGTTTTGCAGCTGAATTATCTTTTGAACTTCTAGTTCACATTATTTTGTTCGAGGATCAAGATGAGATAATGGTAATTTATTCCAACTGATCTTTTTTCCAGCTTCTTATTCTCTCCCCATAATGCTGGAAAATTTGATTCATCAAAATGACAATCAACAAAATGAGCAGTGAATAAATCTCCTGTTGTTGATTCAAGGTACTTTAGAATAGATGGAGATTCATATCCAACATTGTCGCTACTCGAAAAAATGCAACGACGGAGAGGCGAAGGTGGAAATACAGAAGAGTCTCCATCGAACTTTATTTATCCTGAAAAGGGAAGGGAAAATATCGAGAAAACCCCAAAAAGGAAATGGATAAGATGGTCTCGCAACCAAAAGAAAGGGTTCAGAAGCCGGTTATACGAGGGGAAGGTATTAGCATCCCTCACATCCATCGTACTCGATGGGAACGATTTTCTTGCCTATGTGTGAGGATATTGCTTTCTAAGAATGTTCTAAAGGGATATAGAAGGGTATGAAACAAAAATTGAGGGAAAAGAGAAGGTGAAAAAAGGGAAAAGACTCGGTAGAACCTCGCAGTCCTATGCCTACATATTCCCTCGTGCAATGGGAAATTCAGAGTCAACGCAGTTCGAAGGACTACGGATAAAAATATGGAAGGGTGCTCCCAAGGATTGGGGCCCTTGTGCCTACGTATCTTTACTTAAAAGAAGTAAAGAATCAGAGCGTCCGTAGTTCGGGCTATGATTTGTTGGTGTGTTTTTATAGATAATCCTAACGTACGCACTCTAGCAGTTAGATGTATTATAACTCGCTTGTGGAGTCTTAGGCGTTACCTGTTTGTGATAGAACGGGCGTAACATATCCTTTTTGAAAAGATTAATTTTCGTTATCAAGGCAAGATGTCACATTTGGTTTGTGAAGGTTATTTTTAAGGGTGAAATAAGTCCTCGGATATTAGCCCCTTGCGGGTAGTATCCAATTCCTTATCTCAAAGATTTATTGTGAAAATGATGTGGTGAATATAGTCACGTCTTCGTATTGAAAGACGAGTATTAAGACCATACGCTCTAAAGTTAGTATCCTAATACTCAGAGAGGAAGAAGTCTTCACTCAATCCTCCCTCTTTAGTTCAATACAAAGGGAACCTTATTCTCTTATTAAAGATGTTTTGGTTTTGAATGGTAAGTACTTTATGACAGTGAACCCTAAAGGTAATGTCAAGTACTCGGGATAGGAGAAGGCCTTCGCCCAACCATTCCACAACCATCCAAGTTTATCAGGAAAAGAAGTTTTGAAAATGCACTTGGTACAAGACCAAGGTTTTTTAGACTCAAGGAGATAAAAATAAATAGAGATAAGGTTTTGAAAAGAAAAGGGTGATGAACAAATCAAGGTAGGTTGATGGCGATGCGCGAAGCAATCGACTTACAAGGGTAGAATACATACAAGGTTGATGTGGGGTTAACGGAAAAGATAAGAAAAAAGAATTAGATGAGAGAAACCCTAAGGTGATCCAAGTTAAATGAGTTTGAAAATGACTTGACATTGGATCAAGTCTTATTTGTTCTTTATTTTGAAAATTTGCTCTAATCCTAGGTTCATTCTATATTTCTTAAACAATAAAGCAAACACAAATAAAAAGTTGAATGAACTAAGTTATTACATTGTCATGCGGAGAGGGAAACATAGTACCCACCAAGAGGGGAGATGATATGTGAAATATGAAAGGGGTATGAGTAGGAATGAATGAAACAAGTCATCAAGAAATCATTTTCAGACAACCAAAGCAAGAGACACAATCAAGTCAATTAGGATGAAGCAAGCAAATATGCTTTAACTTGAATCAAGGACAATGAGAGGCATACTAATAAACACTAATACACACTCAAAGCATCTAAATAAATTCAAATAAAACACACAATACATCTCAAACAACTAGGCAAAATCAAAAGGCAAGGTACAAACACCTATGCCTTAGGGAACTAACCATATATTTATGAATGAACAAACCAAGACAATGTGGATCAACTAATTTGAAAGAAAAATGACGTTAGAAGTAAACACAAGCATTTCAAAGTGTATTCAACATCAAGACATCAAGAAGGTTCAATGAGAATCAGACTTAAAACATGAACAAAGAAATAGGCATGCCTCAATTATATCACCCTTAAAAGAGATCAAACATTCATGTACAACAAAAGGATTGAAAAGTCAAACCACACACAATGAATCAAGGGGAGCATGATACTTAGATATAGCCTTCCATGTCACTTAAGATCACCAACATCAAATGGATTCATACGAGAACACAAGTTCAAGAATTAGATCAAAAGGAAACATGCTTCAACTCTAAGCAACACCACAAAGATAAACCAATTTAAAGATCTTAGACAAACAAATAAATATGGACACAAGGCTCTACCTCATGTTAAGACACCTAAAAACATGGGAGGAAAGAATCCTCAAGGTAATTGCACAAGTGCATCATCAAATGAAATCAATTTGTCCAAATAAGTTCAAGAATCAAGCATATTTCAAGGGTCATGGACAAACAAATTAACACCATTCTAAAAAAATACCCCTCAAGACCAGTAAGGCCACTAAAATCAACTAACACATCAATGTGGGGGAGCGGGAAATCGTCTTTCGGGCTTGCTATGTTCAAATCTCTGTAATCAACACACATCCTGACCTTTCCATACTTCTTAGGTACAGGAACGATGTTAGCGACCCACAGAGGATAGTTTGTAACAACAAGAAAATCGGTGTCCAATTGCTTATGGACCCCTTCCTTAATCTTGATTGCCATGTCCGGTCTGGTTCTTCTCAGCTTCTGTTTTACAGGTGGACATTTTTCTCGAAGAGGTAGACGATGTACCACTATATCTGTATCCAAACCTGGCATATCCTCGTATGACCAAGCGAAGACGTCTTTGTACTCACGGAGCTTTCAACTAGTCTTCCCTTAACATCGTCTTCTAATGCGGCCCCAATTCTAACCTCCTTCTTATCTTCTTCTGTGCCCAGGTTGACAACTTCAATTTCTTCTTGATGAGGTAGAATGACCTTCTCTTCTTGTCTCAACAGTCTGGCAAGCTCTTCGGGCAGGTCTTCATCTTCATCAATATCTTCTTCAGCTTGGAAGATAGGATTGTCAAAGTCAAACCGAGTCATAGATGAATCTAGAGCGATGGCATCTGTGATGTGAAACCTGCATGATTGATGTTTTATGCTTAAAATGATATGCAAACAAGCACAAACCACATTACCATTTTATTGTTAAAAATAAAAAACAGGAAAACAGGGATTAAAGTATTTGAATGCATAAAGACGCCTTTGATTAATGATGAAAAGAGTTCAAACATAAATAAGTAAGAGCCCTACAAATGAAAACCACTACGTCCTGGGCAGAACGCAGGGCCACACATAATTAAAACAGATAAATTACTCTTCAAAGGTAACTTGAATGACTTCCTCGATAGTCCAGTTGCATAAGCTTTGACCAGGAACACACGGCTGAATCCACGCACCCATATTACAGTCACTGTCTCCTTTGTCTTCTCCCACAACATCGATTCTGGAAAAAATGACTCCATCACTGGTAAACTGCATCGGTCCCCTGTACTTTGGAGCACTCTGCGAGGAGGAAGATGGGCTGTATCCCAAACCAAATTTGTCTTGCTTATTGGGAATGCTGAGCACTTGACTCCACCATTGGGACGAACCAGACTCTACCACAACACAAGCTTCCTTGAAAGAATACATTGAAATCTCAGGAGCTCTGTCCTCAACAGGAGGCTTCCCTTTAATCTGAACAGCTTCGAACGCTTGACACGGGGTTTCGTAGATCTCTCCATCCACCTCTACATATTTAAAGGATGACAGGTGACTCACCATGATATCCTCTTCACCGCACACCGTGACAATCCTTCCTTCAACCATGTACTTCAACTTCTGATGCAAGGTCGAAGTAACTGCTCCTGCAGAATGAATCCAGGGTCGGCCAAGCAAACAGCTGTACGCTGGCTGAATGTCCATAATGTAGAAAACAACATTAAAGATTTCCGGGCCCACTTGAATAGGGAGAGTAACTTCACCGAACAGCGATCTTCTCGTTCCACCAAAGGCTCTTATAACTAGATCAGTAGGAGTACAGATCACACCCTGGGTGTCTAATTTCATCAAAGCTTTCTTGGGCAACACGTTAAGAGATGACCCAATATCAACCAAGACATGTGACAAGACATCCCATCTGCATTCAATGGAGATATGCAGGGCATGGTTATGATTTCTTCCAGCGGGAGTCAAGTCTAGATATGTGAAACCCAAACCATTTCCAGCATTTACATGAGCTACAACCCCTTCAAGCTGATTTACAGAAATCTCCTGCAGTACATAAGTTGTGTTCAAAATTCTCAAAAAGGCATTCCTGTGTGGCTCCGAGCACAATAACAAAGACAAAATTGATATTTTGGAAGGAGTTTGCTGCAGATGATCAACAATCTTATAGTCACTCTTTTGAATAAGACGCATGAACTCTTCGGCGTCTTCGATCAGAGAATTTTTCTCTCCTTGTTATGAACTTTCTTCCACTACAACCTTTCCTTTTCCTTTATCAAACCTCTCCACATTAACCTTCGAAGGTGAAAACATCCTACCACTTTTGGTTAAACCACTGACTCCAAACAAATTGTCAACGGATGACCCTTCAGACGATGTTCCCATCAACTCTTGCTTCTGGCCGTTACAAAATACCTCTGCCCCATAATTCCATGGGATGGCCTTGGTACTTTCATATGGCACTGGTTCGACTTTAGTGATTATCACAGGTGCTGGCCTCGGCGGCGCTGATATATCAATTGTTCTAAAAGGGATTGAGATCGTGGTGATCTTATCCTGATCACTGTTAATCTTTTTCACATCTTCCTCTTTAACTCTATCAAACTGCAAAACACCTTCATTCATCAGACATTGAATATGGTTTCTTAGATAGATACAACCTTCCAGATGCACAACACATCCTTCACAACCTTCCACACAGTCAGGAAAAACACCCCCTTTCAACAAACTACTTTTTACGAAACTTAGCGGCGTCCTCAGCTCTGCCACATCAGTTATCAGATTTAACTTCTCACCCTCAACAATGGCATTAACTCCGGCTGCCCCATGATTAGGCATCGGGTTCTGAACCATATTCGGAGTCTCGTTGGTAAAGTTAATTGCCTTGGTGTCAAGAAGGTCTTGCACATTGTGCTTAAAAGCTTTGCAATTGTCTATGTTGTGGTATGGAGCGCCAGAATGAAACTCGCACCTTACATTCGCGTCATAGCCCGGAGGTGGCGCGCCTGTAAGAGGTGTTTGAGTTCTCTTTTGGATAAGTTGTAGCTGAAGCAAATGTTATAGAAGTTGAGTATACGGCATAGGCGGAGTATCAAACTGCCTATTAACTGTTCTTCCTCGGTCCTGAAACCGGCACAGTGCATAATTTTGTTGTTGTTGTTGAGGTGCCGCTGAAATGGTTATGCTGGCAACCTGTGGCTGTTGTTGAGGCTGAAAATGCTGTTGACGCTGAGCCCTATTTCTATTTCTGTTTCTATAACCTGTCACTCATTTGTATCACCTTCTCTTTTCTTAGGATTACCAAAAGTCTTCCTTCCTCCACCGGATGTGGATCCTTCTCCGCTCTGAATCTTACCCAACTCGATTCTGTTTTTTATCCTCTCACCGGTGATAATCAAATCAGAAAAACTTCTGAACATATTTCCAATCAACTTTTCATAATAAATTCTTGGCAATGTTGCCACAAACATATCAATAAGTTCCCTCTCCACTATCGGAGGCTGAACTCTCGCAGCTAGTTCACGCCACCTCTGGGCATACTCTTTAAACCTCTCATTGCTTCTTTGAGACAAATTTTGCAAATGAACTCAGTTTGGCGCCAGGCCGCTATTATACTGATAGTGATGGACGAAGGCCTCTCCCAGATCCCTCCAACTTCTGATATGAGCAGGCTCTAGACCCATGTACCATTCTAATAAAGGCCCTGACAGGCTATCTTGGAAAAAGTGCATCAACAGCTTTTCATCATTTGAGTAGGCAGACATCTTCCGATAATATGATCTGAGGTATACTCTGGGACAAGTTGTCCCTTTGTACTTATCGAAGTCCAGAACCTTGAACTTGGGTGGAATTTTCAAACCTGGAATCAACCCCAAGTTAGACATATCAAGCCCTAGAGAATTCTGGTTCTCTAGATTCTTCATCTTTTCTTCGATCATTTTAAACCTTTTATCTGCATCAGTCTGAAGGCCTAAACCCAAATATCCCATTGAGAAAACATCATCTTGTTCACCCTCCTCCCACTGAGGACCTGCTGCCCCATGTTCAACGCCCGCTGCACCTGGTACGTGAACTCCTGGTTGATGGCCTCCGCCCAGAGGAATTGAAACAGTAGGAATAACATTAGCCTGAGGAGTATTCCCATCATTCGGGGAAGGAATAATAGTGGTCACTCCATGCAAGACCCCGCTACCATCCACCCTAACAGTTAAAGGCTAGACTAGTGTTCTGAGTTGTTCTTGACCATTGGCAACCCCTTGCATGAGATCCATAAACTGAGCCATACGATCTCTGAACTCTTGCAATTCTAGATAAATCTGATCCATAGCTTTCTGTTGATTCCCTCTGGTCGAGTATCGGTGAATCATCCGGTCTGCTATCCTGAAACACTGCTGAGAGAAAACCACAGAGAGAATAAGGTTAACGGAACCAGGAACACCTGCAATGCAAAAATGGTGATGATGATGCAAAATGCAAGCATGTAAATATGATTCAGGGAAATTCTCTCCTTGATTCTGTTCCACACACGAACAAGAAACAAAAGAAGCAACAGATGGAGCCACAAAATCCTTCTCATAAATAAAATGAGAGCAAAAGTTAGTGTACACAACATATCCAAAAATATAGCAGAATGATCAATACGACCTCATCCAACAAGCCTGGTGATGGTCTAAATACAAGATAATAACAAGAGTAGAAGACAAAAGAGAAAACTACATCAAGTAACTCCCTTCAGCCACAGTAGCGAGTCTGGAACTCCTCTAACAACGCCTTTGTGTTTGGATGTTCAGGCCTTGCAACCAGCGCCTAAATGAGAAACTCCCTTCTGCTGATGACATCCTTCATACCTTGAGCATAATCCTCCCAAGCTCCTTCTCCGAAAGCGTCTTCGAGTCTGGGTTTCTTCAATTCCGCTCTTATCTTGTATTCTTCTAACGTTGCCAGAGCTTCTCGTAACTTACGGTCATTTTCATGCTGACGAGATGATTCTCCTGAAGCTTTCTCATCTTTAATTCGGAGTTGAGTCTTCAACCTATCAATCTGCTGATGAAGCTCATCCTCTCTTCCCTCTTCAGATCTTGACCTACTCGTTCTAGGGCACGAATCTCTTTAGTCAGTTCTCTCCCCATCTTGTTCAGAGTCTCAGTCTTCATCTTGGACAGGTAGGCTACTTCATTCTTTTCACTCCTCAGCGGAATAACCTCCTTTTCCAGCTCTTCATTCACTTTGTGTAGCTCTTCTTTTTCAGCCCACAGCTGGTTATACTTCTGTATCTCAACTGTTGTTGGTTCTTCAACTATCAAAGGATATAAAGGCTCTCTGACCGGGAATGGTAACAGTACCCTTTCAATCCTATCTTGGATCCACTCAACATATGGTCCATAGGCTCTACAATCACCTTTACCCAAAGAGGATTTTCCTCTTTGGTGGATTCTTCCCCAAGCTTTCCCCAATCTGGCCAAAGTCTCACTGTCAACTACTCCTGTAAAATACACAGATTCCTGTATTTCCTCATCCCTCGGGGGTCCTTTCAAAGCATAGCCAAATTTCCTGATTGCAAGAGCAAGGTTATAGTTGATGCCACCCTTCCTTCCTATCAAGGGAACATTGGGAAAACTTCCACAGCTGTAGATAATCTCCTTACCAAGAAAGTCTCTGTTGAACCAAACAATATTCTCCGACGTTAAACTCATGATTCTCTCCGACCAATCAACTATTTCTGAGGTGTCAACAAAAGGTCCAACCTAAGGAAGATGATCCACAAACCATCTGTAGAGAAGTGGCGCATAGCAAGAGACATTCTTCCCTCTTCTGCTTTCATTCTTGTAGTGCACATAATGGTATATATCTCCTAAGAGAGTGGGCACAAGATTCTTAGAAGTGAAAATATGGAAGGCGTCCAAACCCACGAAGTTTGGGATATTAGGGAACAAGACTATGCCATAAATGCAGAGCGCCAAAGTTGCATTGGAAACCACCCAACAACCCTCTTCAGCAAAGTGTTGGGCTCTACTCACCAAGAATGACAGTGGAAAACCAAGGACTCCATTTCTCCATACCATCTTACCATTCAACTCAGAGATACCCAGACGAAGAGCATTAGCTAGCTTTGTCAAGTCAGGTTCTGCTTCAGAGTGACAGAAAGGCACCTGCTCTAGGACTGGAATTCCTATTAACATGGTAAACTCTTCCAAGGTTGGCATCAAGACATAGCCAGGGAAGGTGAAGCAACGCAACTGAGGATCATAAAACTGCAGCAGGGTATGGATACCTCCTAACTCATATCTTGAGATCTTGCAGACATAGCTCAGAATCTTCCCATGATCCTTCCTGAAGTCTTCCATCACCCCATGATCAGCTATTCCAATGACACTAAGCAAAGGCCCTGTCTCTGGCGTCGGGAATTTGTAGATGACAATCCTCTTGAAACCAGGCTCCATACTGACGGTGGATTATATTACTAGAATCAAAGGGGAAAAAATGCACCTGAAACACAAATACATGCAAATGTTAAAATGCAAATGAAAATGCAAATGCAAACAGGGGATCAAGACTGTTGTGCTGCTGATTGAGATGAACCATAACTCTGCCTCAGCGAGAAAATACTAGAACATCAGAATACCGAAGCAAAAGAAACCCACAGTATCAAAGATCAAAGGCCTGCACTGACGAGAAATCCGGGTAGGTTGGAGGTCAATTTTCCTGCATAACCCTCCCACTCACAAGGTATGGACCTAATTTGATAAGGTTTGACATCCTATGCGGTCGTCAGCGTCACAGACTCTCGAGAAACGATGATACGTTCACCATTTCTGATTTGGCATCATAGTCAAACGAGGGGCCTCACTTAACTGACTCCCAAATGATTGGTCTATAGAGTCGACAATTTTCAGATCCAACATCCTTATCAACTGTCTGAAACAGACTAGACAGGATGTCGTTAAAGAAAGTCTCGTTTGAATGCGAATTTCATGAGAGCTATTGCATGCCAAACATGCAAGCCCTCACTACTCTCCACACTAATGCTATGTATATCCTCAAGCCTGGGTATTGGGCTTATCTCTCAATGGAACACCCACCCAACAACACAGCAGCAGATAATAACAATAATAAAATGCGGGAAATAAAATGCAAATGCAATAATGTACAGATACAACACATATGCCCACAAATACACACCCACAAATATAAAATAGACAAGCGCTAGGATTGACTCACATAGGGGACCAGAGTCCCCAGCAGAGTCCCCAACTGTCGCAACCGCGAAAAGGAGGGTCGACAAACTAGACAAAAGAGTCGCCACCGAACATTATTTATCCCAAAGAGCGGGAGAGGAAACGATTAAAGAAAACCTAAGAGAAAGGGAAAGACAAGGTCATCGCAACCAAATCTTGGGTTCAGGAGTCGGTTACGCAAGGGGAAGGTATGAGCACCCCTCACATCCATTGTACTCAACGAGATCCACGCTTTTTGTCTAAATCTATGGGTGAAAACTATCTAATGATACTTCTAAACGGGAGTGAAGAGAAGGAACTGACTTGATAGGACATCGTCGCCCTATGCCTACGTATTCCCTCGTGCAATGGGGAAGTTAGAGTCAACGTAGTTCAGGAAACTACGGGGGAGGTTGCTCGCTAGACATCGCCGTCTTGTGCCTACGTATCCTCATTTAGTATGAGAAATCAGAGCAAACGTAGTTCGAAAAAACTAGACCACTGGTTGATGTTTTTTTATGATCAATGTTAAATCTCCATTCCAGCAGTTAGGGACGATGCCTGTTTGTGGTAGAACGGAAAAGAAACACACTCTCTCTGAAAATGAGGTTTGAAAATAGTCCCGAAGGATAAAAAGGTTTGACTTTGTTTTTGTGTTTTTTAAGAGAAGAAGTGAATTGAGTTAGTTTGTAACTCATGTTGCACTAAAGACTATGACATAAGAGCGAATGCATCGCATATCGCCCGAAGGGCATACGCTAAAAAATCTAGACAATGTGAGAGGAGGCCCCCCACTTATCATTCCTCATGTACTTAAGGCTCGTAGTGTACAACACTTGTTATCCTTTATTATGTATCTTAAGAGATTATGAGATGAGAAGAGAAGACACAAGACTCTAAGGGGAACTGATAGACTCTAATGTTGTCATGCAATGTGATCCTAAAGTTGGGATTGAAAAGGGATACTACCTAATGTTATCATGCAAATGATTGAAAGCCTAATGTCTCTCCTACTCCCATCTTAAACAGAGGGACTAGGAATCCTAAGGGATCATGGCAAGAAGCACAAGTAAACACAATACTAATCATCACAAATGAAAATGAAAAGAGAGACTTAAACAAGTCAATGCAAGATGAGATGCAAACACAAATGTAAACATGAGAAGATGCATCAAACATAAGCATAAGTCAACTTTAACAAGTCAACAAGAGATGAGATGAAATGGGAGAAGCAAGCTCCTAGAACCAAGTATCATCAATCATCAAGAGAGAAAAGGTGCTACTCAAGGAGCACAAACAAAGAAGTGAGGGAGGAAAGAGTGTGGGACAGCCACCAACTCATAGTCAACTCAACCAAACACTTACTCCAAGACCAAGTAAAGAAAAGCAAACAAGCAATGCAAAAGAAGTACAATTGTTCATGACAAACTCAAAGTGGAATCGTCATCACCAAATCATCATGAACAAGAAGTAAACCACTAAGGGGAGAAGTGAATCACAAATGGAATGTTTCAAATTCTAAGTCAAAATGGAAAGCAATCACAAGATTGATCAAGTCACATTGAATAACCAAAGTTCAATCAATTATTTCACACTTCAAACAAGTGGAAAGACATGATTCAAAGAAAACTTGTGATACAAGTTACACACACATTTGACCCCTAAGCAATCAAAACAACATCTCAAGCATGTTAACAAGATCTAAACAATCTTAATATGATCAAGGGATCACTCATGATCATATCCCAAAGTTTAGGTCAAGACTAGTATGTGTAAACATGATGAAATCAACTTGAATTTGCAAAATCCATTAAAAATAGAAGGAGACTCCAATAAATGCCAAATAAAATACCCAAGTTAATATGAATCAAACATAAAACAGTAACCAAAATTTCATGGCAAGATTCAACTCAAAGCACCACCAATTAAATTCAAGAAGGCAAGGTGTTCCACTTATCGAGTGTGTGTGGAGAGTCCACAAAAAGGCAATGGAAAACAATTTAAAAATGGTCATTAACACCTCAAATAACCCTCAAAATACCTCAATCCATCACCTAAGTGGGAGAGAAAATTTGGTCCTAGGGGATATTTGAATGAGGATAAATGATCAATTTCAAATTAGGGTATAAACCATAAAACTCATTAATCTTAAAAACAATTAAAAATATTAAAAATAAATGGAAAATAAAAGAAAAATATGGAAAAAACTCTCAACACATTAAAAGGTCAGAACAATATTTTTTGGTATTTTGTAATAAATGAAACTATTTTTAAAACAATTAAAACTGAAATGCAAATAAAAAGAAATAAAAATAAAATGCAAAGGAAAGGAGGGGTATATTAAGCAAACTGGGTTTGAACTGAAAATAATGTATTTGCATGCATGGGCCTCCCACCAGGGGGTGTCAAAACCAATTGGACCAAAGCCCATTAGCTAAAGCTCAGCCAGGCTTAAGTGAAACGCAGCGTTTCATTAATCCTGTTGGCTGCCAACTCAAAATTTAAAGGCCACACAAGCAAAGTCAAAGGTCACCTCAGCCTTCCCCTGAAACCAAACCAGACGTCAGAGCTAGGGCTCTGGTCATCTTCTCCGGGAAGGCATCACCGGAGTAAAATGAAAACGACCATAAAAATTGAAACACCTCACATCATCTCAAAGGAAATTTCATGAGGATTAAGAATATGGACATAGTTTTGCAAAAAGGTTCTTCTAACTATGTGAAATCATGCCACAAATTTTCCATGCTCAAACTGAAATCATTATAAACAAGCATAGAAGTAATCCAAACATGGCCTACAAGGTGTAAGGTTTCAGATGCACCCAGAATGATTCTAAAAAGATGCCTAGAATGAGAGATTCGAAGATTGGAAAACTTACCAAACGGAGCTGCTCTGTTGGCTCTTCACACGCAGTGTAACTTTGCTTTGAAGCTGCTAACCTCTTCCTTGATCTTCAGTGAAGAGGATTTGAGAAAAAACTTGGAGAGAAAACCAGTGAGATGACTAATTTGAAGAAGGAAACGTTTTGTGAAATTTTGGAGTGATTCTCTCTTCTCTCACGCAGCAAGCCACCTCTGACCATTAGGGTCTCATTTAAGACTTATATATGGTGGATTTAAGGCACTCATACAGGCCCATAATGCCTCAATCATTTGATTTCAAAACTTGCCAAAAAAACTTACTTCATGCACACACACGGGTTCAACATCCTTTCATTCCTTTTGGTAAGCAAATAAGTATAATTTGGTGTGTAGAAATGAAAGAGAGTGGTCTTTGGTCATTGAGAATTCATTTGTACCAAGTTTTGTTCATTACTTCATAAGGCGTGATATGTGAAAAGGTGGCATAATACATGATTAAATATTGGTCCAAATGAGGTAAAGATATTTAAGACCAACATTGGTGATGATGTTGTCTCCAAAATTCAAAATCAAAGGCATTTGATGACTTGAAATGCAAGAAACACCTATCATGTCCAAAAATTCACTTTTTCAAGCTTACCATGATTCAAATGATCACAAAAATCATCAAACATCATGGATTTTGTGTTTATGATGAAGCTAAAGCAATGTGACACAACTTTCATGTGGCACAAAATTATATTTGAGGCCTTGAAGTTCATGAAATTGGTCATTGAAGTTAATGACCTAAAGTGAGGTTTCCAAAAATACCCTTGCCTTGTGAAGACCATAACGTGAGCTCCACACATGAGAATGAGAACTTCTAGGACTTTTTGGAAAGCTAATACCACAAGGAACAGCTTTCATGTTTACTTGAAAGTGAGAAGAAGCTTGGTTCACTGTGAAAAATACCTTGGAAGTGAGTTGACTTTGAGTTCCTCTAAAATCTCTTCATCTGATGACACCAACTAGTTGACACCATAACTTCAGATGTACAAACCCAATGGATTAGTTATCTTACTCAAAATAAAGCTTGAAATTTTATTAAAAAGTCTCATGTTTGTAAGAAAATGAGACAAGACTTGTATCATGGTGAAAATTGTCCTTGAAGTTAGAGACTAAAAGAGGGGAATTTACACTGAAATGAATTGAAACCCTAATTTAGTAACTCCTTAAACTCTTAAATATTCTTGATTTGATCTCAAAATGACATTCTATATGACTTATAATGACTTCCCATGGCTTTCATGACCTAGAACCAAGTCTTGAACCCTCTCAAGTCCACGGTTGACTTTGGGTTGACTAGATGAAAACCCTAACTCCATATCCATTGCCTGAGGCTCTTGCAGATGATTTGAATGACCATACATAATCCCTAAAGACACCTCAAGATACACATTTAACTCTTGAATCATGTCTTATCCAAATAGGTAAACTCATGACCCTCTGATGATCCTCAAGATAAGAGATAACACCCATACACACACCTTTCCTCTCAAGGAGCTTTGAAACCCAATTTGATGATGAAGAACCCTTGTTGACATGAACAAATACCCTTTCTTGAGCTTGAACAAGAAATATTCTCTCTTGAATGACAAATACAACCTTTTGATCCCCTATCTAGAACCAATGTTATGCAAATGCAAATGCTAAATGATATGAAACATAAGCCAAGTTAGAAAGAAAAGGTTGGTCAAATTTTGGGGTGCAATAGAGGGTACTGTAGCACCCCAAATTTTTCTCATTTTATCTTGTGTTCTTGGCTTATTTTTCTTTGCATTTTCATATTCATGTTTGCATAGCATTTGTTCTTGGCAGGGGATCAAGGTATCATGGTTTGTTTCTCAAGCAAGTAGGTTATGTTTCTTCAAGTTCAAGCAAGGGGTTCTCTAGGGATTTGTGGTGTTCCTAACCATAGAAGTCCCTCTTCATCAAGTGTGGTTCAAGGAAACATCATTCCAATATCCTAGGTGTTTCATCATGGCTTATAGTGCAAGAAATCATCAAGGGATTCAATTTTGGTGCAAGGTGTTTGACCTAATATGGAAATTTGTGGATGTTATGATCAAATAAGCATATCTCCTTCAATTTTCAACATTTTTAGGTGATTCTTTTTCTAATAAACTCTTCTCATCATCCTTAATAAATACTTTTTGCAAGGAAATATCAAATTATGCTTGGAAGGTCATCAAAAGTTTCAAGACATTATAGGTCATTTTGGGTTTTGGAAGGTTTTCTTAGTCAACTTCAAAAGGGCATAAATTGGTTAATTTTTATCATTTGGAGCCCATTCTTTTTCTAGAGTAGACTTAAAAATGTCCTCTACAACTTTGATTCAACATGGAAGAGCTAAAAACCCATGGAAGGTCTTGGTTTTCATCAAAACATTATAGGTCTCTTTTTTGTCCCTAAAAGACTTGGAAATTTTCTGTGTTTTGTGATTTTCACTTCTCTCATGGAGGCTACTTTGAAGGATCATATCTCTCAACTCAAGCTGACAAATCAATAATTTCTTTTCATATTGCAAAGATTGCATCTCCCTCTATCCAATGCAAGAAGAATCATCTCAAAATGCCTCATACATTGTGAGCACCATGGCTACAAATTTTGAATTTTGAAGTTGGATATTCACTTGGGATCAGATTTTAATTTAACTGAAGTGGCCTCTAATCACCAAATTAAGGCACGAATTCAAGCTAAACATGTTTAACCAACTTGTTTGGGTTGATTAGAGCCTTGAAACGCAAGGTTTGAGTGTGTTTTGACAGATTTCAAGTCACACTTTGAGCATGCTGTAGGTGTGCATGATTTTCACCCATTTCACCACATTCACTCCTCATTTTGATTCAGATAGCTTCCCCTATAAATAGGGAGTGGTTTCCATTCATTTTGACAAGCTTTTGATAGCCAAAACCACTCTGCCAAGATCCCATTTGAACTCTTGAGCTTGAACTTTGAATTTCCATTTCCATACCTTAAACACCCAAATTCTCCACTCAGTTAGCTTCGCCAACATTCAGTGAAGCTAACCAGATCAAGAGTTTGAAGAATCGTGGCCTGAATCAAGCTAGGGAACTCCATTTTCAGAGCTTCAAGGTTGAGCTTCAACAGGTATAATTCTCAACCATTTTGACTCAAATTTGTTGCTAAGATGTAGTCCTTGGTGTGTTGATGTTGTCTGGATAGTTTAATTTCATATGTAGTAGAGTTTTGTTGGTGAATTTTCAAAATCATATTTGAATCTTGTTCTAGTTTTTTTCAAATTACTTGAGCCATGGTTTAAAATTTTTTGGCGCGATGATATGGTTGAGATCGTCTGGGAAAGACGAATCAAATGATACCACTATAAGCCTCAATGGATATGGTTTGAGGGATCCATGAAATTTGGCCTCCTTCTGCAAATTTCAGAAAACTGGAGTTTGAAGAGGATGATCCAATCGTCCACTTTGCCACACGTTTTAATCTTGTTGTGTTTGACTTTGTTTGGATTCGTGTGCATGCGTTGACCGGTGTCCATCATGGATGCACGCATTTTGATCCTTGGATCAGCCACATTATTTAATGAAATGAGATCCGACGCATCTTGTTTTTTCTGTTTTATTTTCTTTTTCTAAATTGTTTTTAAATTTATTTTATTTTCATAAATTCATTTTTCATCAGAAAAATACCAAACTTTTTTCTAAAGTTCTATTTTATTTTTCTTTTTCTGTTTCTTATTTTTATGCATTTTTTAATCAAGTAAGAATATATTAACTCAAAAAACAAGTCAAGTACATAACGGTGATCCAACGAGGATCCAACCCACCAACAGACTCAATTACATCATAAAACTAATAAGGTGTTTTCTAATCCTATTGTTTTGCCATCCTCTATAAATCACATTATCTATGATTTTTGTAACCATGTTTGTATTCTCTACAATGTTTTAAAAAATAATACTATTTCTATATTTCCAAATGCTGTAGACGGTTTCAGCTGTTAGCATCTTCAAAATATCAGCTTTCCAGCCCTTCCCCTTTGTGAGATCAGTGATCCATATTAGTTCTGCCTCCCATTGTTGGGGTTCATGTTGAATGTTAAACCACTCGAGGATTTCCTTCCATATGTGCCTTGTTCTTGGACAGTGGAAAAAAAGGTGATTCATCATTTCTTCTTCAGCTTTGCACAAACTGCATATGTTGTCTTCAATCATTCTGAAACGTTTCAATCTTTCTTTGGTTGCAAGCTTCCCATGACAAGCTTGCCATAAGCATTGTACTGCTCGCGGTTGTGCTTTGTTGAATCTGATCAGTTTTCTCCAAGGTACTCTTATGCCATTATCTATTAGTATCTTATAAAAGGCTACCAATTTAAATTTGTGTGTGGTCATAGCTTGGTTTCATTCATGTCAGACCTTGTCCATGTACTCTCTTTGTTTCAAGATGCCCCGTATGATCCATGAGTTATGTGTTTTGGTTACATACATCATCACATCATTTCCTTTTAAGTAGTGCGCGTGGATCCATTTGACCCACAGTGTGTCGGTTTTGTTGCAAAGGTTCCATAGACATTTCAAGAGGAGTGCATTGTTCCAGGTCTGAAGGTTTAAGATGTTCATCCCACCCTAAGCAGTTGGGCTGCAAGCAGTTTTCCAAGCCACCGGGCATTTTCTGCTCACAGTATCTTTTCCAGTTCAAATGAAACTTCGGCAAATTACATCTACCTTCTTGATCACGCATTTGGGTAGGGGAAGGCAATGCATCCAGTATTGTGCCATTGCATAAGCAATGCTTTTGACTAGTTGCATTCTTCCTGTGTAGCTAAGCAGTCTAGAGGACCAATGATGTATTCTAACCATTATTTTATCCACCAAGGGCATAAAATGATTGATGGTTAGTCTTTTGCTCAATAAGGGAATTCCCAAGTATTTGAAAGGTAGTACCCCTTCTTGGAATCCTGACAGTTCCTTCAAAGTTTTCCTGGTTTCCGTATCCAAACCCCCAAAATATATTCTGAACTTGTTGGGGTTCATCAGCAGTCATGTGGAGTTGGAGAATTTTCCGAAGGTTTCTAAAATCATTTCCATTGAGATTTTGTCTCCCCTACATAGCAGCAGTATATCATTTGCAAATGTGAGGTTGGTAATTTTCAGCTTTTCACATTTGGCATGGTAATTGAAATTTGGATCTCTTTGCATCTTGATCAACAGCCGGTTCATGTACTCCATTATAAGGACAAAAAGGATGGGTGAGAGTGGATCACCCTGTCGAATTCCACGCTTTGCTGGTAGCACCTCAGTATACTCTACCATGATGTTGAATCTGTAGGATACAGTGGTGATGCCTAGCATGGTCCATTGGATGAATTTATGTGGAATGCCCATCTCCTTCATAATGGACTATAGAGCTTTCTAACTGACCATATCATATGCTTTTTGCAGGTCTATTTTTCATCATAATTCTAGGTGTGCCCCCTTTCCTAGTGTATCCCTTTAGAAGTTCAGTAGCAAGCATGATGTGGTTATGAATGTTCTGACCTTTTACAAAAGTAGCCTAGTTGTGACTTACCACACTAGGTAGGACAGATCCCAATCTGTCAGTCAGGATCTTGGAGATGACCTTGTAAAAAGTGGTGCAGACAGCTATAGGTCTGTAATCTTTAATCTCACAAGCCTGATTGCTTTTTGGAATCAGAGAAACAACAACATTGTTGAAAGGTTTGTACATTTTACCTGTCTCAAAATACTCCTTAACCGCTGCAATCACATCGTTTTTAATGGTTGTCCAGCTGGCCTTGAAGAATCTGGCTTCATATCCATCCAGGCCTGGTGCTTTAAGGTCTCCAATTCCTCTAAGAGCTTTGGTGATGTCTTCCTCAGTGATGTTTTTGATGAGGTACTCCCTATGCTCCATGTTAAATTGGTTAACCAGCCTCATGGCCTCAATGTCAATGTGGCTAATATTGTTATCCTCTATGCCCATCAAGTTTCTGTAGAAATTCAACACTTCTTTTTCAATGTCATTATGAGATGTTAGTTGGCTGCCATCATTCCTTCTCATGTTGTTAAGGCAATTAGCTTGCTGTTTATTTTTGATAGCAGCATAGAAATAGTGGTTATTTCCATCTCTCTTCCTAATCCAATCGATTTTTGCCCTTTGTTGTAATATCTGCCATTCAAGCTCATTCAGTGATATCACTTCCTTAGTCAGTTCTTTTGCCTGCCCCATCAAGGTGCTATTCATTCTATCCTCATTCAACTGTCCTTATACTTTGTTGAGATTTTCTCTGGCTGCTGTCAGTTTGTGTTTAACATCAAAAAGAGGTTTACTGAAAGTTTTTAAATCATGCTTCAACCTCTTAAGTTTGTGCCATAGTATATACATTAGACTCCCTCTAATATAACCTTCCCAACTCCTCTTGCCCAAGGCTTCATATCCAGGTATTTCAGTAAGGCAGTTACTGAATTTGAAATGTTTGGTAGTGTTCTTCTGTTCTTTATTCTCCAGATATAGCAAGGCATGATCCGAAATATTTGGGGGGAGAATTTTCAAAATTGTTTCCAAATTGTTAAGGAACCATTCAGTGTTACCTAAAACTCTGTCAATCCTTGAGTATATGGGTCCAGTTGCCTGTTTATTGGACCATGTGAAATGGTCTCCAATGCTATCCATCTCATGTAAACCTGTATTTTCCATCATGCTTCTCAGGTCTGCATATTCTTTCTCAGTTACCAGTTTTCCTCCCATTCTGTCATGGGCTTTGGTTACATTATTAAAGTCTCCAATGATACACCAGGGTCCTTGAATGCTTCCAGAAAGATGTTGTATCTCTTTCCACATGGTTCTTCTTTGGCGTAACTGGTTATGGCCATAAATTGCAGTCAACCAGTATTTGAAAGTTCCACTGTTATCATCTACACCACAATGAATAAATTGGCTGCTACTTTGTATAAATTTTACATTCACCTTGGTTATGTCCCAATGAATCCATATCCTTCCATTTGTATGGTCTTTGTATTTGTCTATGGAATTATCATAAATTCTCAACTTTTCTCGAATGGCCTTGGCTCTATGTTCTTTAACTCTTGTTTCAATCAATATGATTATAGCAGGCTTTAGATCTTGGAGACGGGACCTGATCTCACAAATTTTGCCTACTTTATTGAGTCCCCTTATGTTCTATGAAGCTAACATGGTTCAAGGTTTGTGATCACTTGATGGTCATATAAAACCTCAAGTGTTTCAAAACCATTGGCACAGTTTATATTGCTTGTTGTATCAGTCAGTATGTTTTTGCCCTTATCCCGTGTAGATTTCCTCACCCTTGTCCAAGATGCTCCATCTTCACCATTTGTCTCTCCTCCTCCTGGTTGTTTAGTAGGTGTGATGTTTGTGGTTGGTTCCATTGGCTTGGGTTTTGGTATCCATTTTTGAGTCTTGCCTCTGTCTTCACATTTATTCCCCAAATTTTGACATGTCTCACAGAATTTTGGTCGCCATTCATATTGAACAGGCTGCATTATGATGTCTCCTGCAACATTCCTAATGGTTATCTCATCAATCAATGGTTGTGTAATATCCACTTCAATTAATATTCTTTCATATGAGACATGCAAATTGTTCGTTGTGCATTCATCAGTCACTAGTGGTTTGCCAATGTCACTTCCAATTTTGCTAAGACTTTTTGCTCCCCAAAGATGCAGGGGAAGTTGAGGTATTTTGATCCATATTGGTAGTCTTCTAAGTAGATCCTTTTTCAGGTTGAAACCAGATTGCCATTCTTTCAGTAACATGGGCATATTTCTAATCGTGTAAGGGCCTCTCATCATGACAGCTTCCTTGTCTTCCTGTGAGTTAAATCGTAGCAGAAAATACCCGGCATCATGGTAATATAGATTTGGTATTTTGATGAAGTTCCACATTCTTTGCATAAAATTCTTCACCGTGTTCATACTCAAATCATCTCCCACAACATATAGAATTAGGGTGCTATCCCAAAATCGTAGCTCTGTTTCAATGTCTTCCTGTTCAATATCAATTTGAATCACTCCATTAATTACCTTTGGTGCAACATATTCCATTGATAAACCCTTAGCAGGGTTCCAATTGTCACTAATGACGTCAACCCATAGCTTTCGCTCGTCCGATTTCACTTGTGGTGATTCTGTTAGGGTTTCCGTGGTAGCTTTCGCGAGCTTCCCAATGTTTATACCATCTTTGTTCACTGCAGGGGTAATGCTTGGATCATCCTCATGAGTTTTCACATTAGCAAGATTCTCCGGTGACGGTGGCACCGTGGATTTCGGCCGCCCACGCCCCCGTTTCGTCGTCGCCGTCATCTTTCCAAAAGAAAATCCTCTATATTTGTTATTAAAGTATTATTTTGCATTTTGGTATTTTTCATGATTTTTATTTGCTTTGCATGATTTTAATTGGTTTTAAAATACTTTTGAGCTATTTAAAATTAT
The DNA here is from genome assembly GCA_963859935.3 of Lathyrus sativus. Taxonomy (NCBI): domain Eukaryota; kingdom Viridiplantae; phylum Streptophyta; class Magnoliopsida; order Fabales; family Fabaceae; genus Lathyrus; species Lathyrus sativus. The sequence goes on from OZ012740.1 coordinate 676,563,443, forward strand.
GAAATTATTTTCATATGATCCTATGATGGTTTTGAACCTATGGTGATTTTCTTGGTTTTTTATTTTCTGTTTTGGTATATTTCATGTATTTTTTATTTATTTGCTAGATTTTAATTAGTTTAAAATTACTTTTGAACATTAGAAAATGTTGAGGAAATTTTCACATGACCCTATGATGGTCCTAGACCTATGGTGATGCCTTTGAGTCTTCACTCATGCCTTGATCTCCTCTTTTCTTTTTTTTAGGGTTTTTGCTTCTTTTTTATTTTGATTTAATTCTGATTCTTATTACCAATAAGTGAATAAATGACTTTTAATCTATGTTGGGGTGATGTTTTGAATTTGCCTCAAGTCATTTGGATATTTGATATTCACTTGGTTTGGTATTTCATTTGTGGATGTATATGATGGTAGATTCACTTTGAAGTTCGACTTTGTTCAAACTTAAGTGATCTCCCTTATGTATCCATGATTGGATGTCCATTTGTTGATCATTTTATGGCTGCCCTACATTACTTCCTGGGTCATTTGCTCTCATTGTTTGCCTTGCCTTACCTTTGTGTTTGGTTTGTACACCTTGAGTGTGGCTTGGACATATAATGCACCTATGATATGACTTGAGGTGTATTGTCTACATTGCATGAGTTTGGTATGATTGTGATTGAGACCTTGGTCTTGATTGTTTGATCTCTTGTTTGCATATGCATTTTATCCCTTGTGCACCTTTCTTCTTCTTCATCTACTCTCTCTTTTGAGACTTCTTTTAGTTTTGTTTCCATCTGTGATTGAACCAGTTATTGTTTACTTGTATTTGCTCACATGATCCCTTAGGATTCCTAGTCCCTCTGTTTAAGATAAGAGTAGGAGAGACATTAGGCTTTTAATCCTTTGTATGGTAACAAGTAGGATAGTCCCTTTCATCTCAATTCTAGGTCCATTCTTTGTATGATAACATTAGGTAGACTACCCTTTCATCCTAACCTTAGGACTATTTTGTATGATAACATTAGGGTTTTCAGCTCCCTTTAGTATTCTTGTGTCTTCTCTTCTCATCTCAAACTTCTCTAAGACATTTAATAAAGAATGACAAATGTTGTATGCTATGAGCCTTAAGTACATGAGAAATGATAAGTGGGGGGTTTCTCCTCACTTGTCTAGAGTGTTTAGTGTATGTCCTTTGGGCAATATGCAACACATTTGCTCTTGTGTCTTAGTCATTAGTGCAACGTGAGTCTCAAACTAACTCAATCCATTTCACTAAAACCAACATACCAAATTCAAACCTTTTTTATCCTTCGGGATTGTTCTTCAACTTCATTTTCAGAAAAGAGTATGTTACTTTTTCGTTCTACCGCAAACAGGCATAGATCCTAACTGCTGGAATGGGAACTTAACGTTACTCATAAAAAACACTCAACCAACTTATGGTCTCGTAGTTTCCCGAAATACGTTTGCTCTGATTCCTCATACCAGATGAGGATACGTAGGCACAAGACGGTAATGTCTTGATGAGCAACCTTCCCATCATCACTCGTAGTTTCCTGAACTACGTTGACTCTGACTTTTCCATTGCATGATGGAATACATAGGCATAGGGCAGCGATGTCCTATCGAGTCTCTTCTTTTCTTTTTCCCCCGGTTTAGCAGTAGTTTTTAGATAACTTACCCCCTTTTTTAGACAAAAAGTGTGGATCCCGTTGAGTACAATGGACGTGAGGGGTGCTCATACCTTCCCCTTGCGTAACCTACTCCCGAATCCAAGATTTGGTTGCAATGACCGTGTCTCCTCCCGTTCTTTTAGGTTTTCTTTGATCATTTCCTTTCCCTCTCTTTAGGATAAATAACATTTGGTGGCAACTCTTCTGTTTGTTTCCGCCGGCCTTTTTCGCAGTTGCGACAGCTGGAGACTCTGCTGGGGACCTGGTTCTCTATGCGAGTCCATCCTAGCGCTTGTCTATTGTATTTTTGGGTGTATATTTATGTATATGCATGTACTTTACTGTTCTATCCTAGCATTTATTTTCAGCACTTTATTTTTGTTATCTTGTTTAACTACTGTTTTATTATTGGGTGGGTTGTTCCACTGAGAGATAAGCCCAATACCTAGGCTTGAGTATACACCTAGAGTTAGTGTAGAGAGTAGTGCGAGCTTGCATGTTTGGCATGCACGAGCCCTCATGAAATTTGCGTTTAGACAAGGTTTTCTTTGAAGACATCCCATCATGTGCATCTTGGAAGTTGAATGGGTGTTGGATCTGGAAACTAACGACTCTGGAGACCGCTCATTGGGAAGTCAGTTGAGACCTCCTTGATTGACCATGATGCCAAACCAGAAATGGTGAATGTATCATCATTTCTCGACCTGAGAGTCCATGATACTGATGACTTGCATAGAATGTCATACCTTTTCAGAGACTAGGTCTTACCTGTGAGTGGGGAGGGTTTTCCAGGAAACTTTAACTTTCAACCAACCCGGTTTTCTGTCAAAGCATATTGTTGATCTTGAGTGTTCTGGTGTTCTAGGTTTCTTATCAGAGCGAAGCTCTGATTCAGCTCAGTCAATGATACAATAGTTTTTCGATACCTTGATCCTCTGTTTTCATTTGCATTAGCATGTATGTGTGTTCTCATGCTTTTATTTCCCTTTTTGATTCCAGTGATCTGGTTGGTTATTGAGATGGAGGCTGAATTGAAGAAGACTATCATCTATAAGTTCCCTCTACCTGAGTTAAAGCCTTTATTTGGTCTTATTTCTATGGCTAGTGTTGGTGTCATGGAAGATTTCAAAAGGGATTATGGGAAGATTATGAGTTTTGCCCACAAGGTTACAAGTTATGAACAATGGGTTATTCATACCTTGCTACAGTTTTATGACCCTCATCTGCGTTGTTTCGTATTTCCTGACTACATTCTAGTTCCTACTTTGGAAGAGTTTTCTTTTCTGATGGTAGTTCCAGTCTTAGAGGAGATGTCTTTCTTTCATTCTGGAGAGGAACCTGATGTAGAAAAGTTGGCTTGTGCTCTTTATTTGAGCAAGTCTGGTTTGGAAGGTAATGTGGTATGTAGGAGTGGAGCTTATGGTTTTCCTTTACTCTTTTTGGTGGGTAAGGCTCAGTATTTTGCTAAGGAAGGTTGTTGGGTAGTCTTCAATGTTATTCTGGTATTGTACGTATATGGTATTGTTTTATTTCCCAATATACCAGACTTTGTTGATATGGACGTTTTTCATATATTTACTGCCAAGAACCCTTAACCTACTTTTCGCATCGTTGCGAAGAGGGGCCGACAAGGACAAAAGAGTCGCCATCGTTCGTTATTTATCCCAAAGAGAGGGAAAGGAAACGATCAAAGAAAACCTACGCAAAGGGAAAAGACAGGTCATCGCAACCAAGTCTCGGGTTCGGGAGTCGGTTACGCAATGGGAAGGTATGAGCACCCCTCACGTCTGCTGTACTCAATGGGATCCACGCTTGTTGTCTATCTAAAAAGGTGTTAATCTATAAGGCTGGCCACAGGGACAAAAGAAAAGAAAAGAGACTTGATAGAGCATCTCCGCTCTATGCCTACGTACTCCCTCGTGCAATGGGGAAGTCAGAGTCAACGTAGTTCAAAAAACTACGGGTGAAGGTGGGGAAGGTTGCTCGCCAAGACATCGTCGTCTTGTGCCTACGTATCCTCGTTTGGTACGAGAAATCAGAGCAAACATAGTTTGGGCTGACATGACCACAGATTGGTTAAGTGTTTTAACTGAGTAGGGTTAAACCTTCGTTCTAGCAGTTAGGTGTATTGCTGCTCGACCATTGGAGACTTAGGCGTTACGTGTTTGCGGTAGAACCGAGAGTTAACACACTCTTTCTGAAAATGATTTTCAATCAATCCCGAAGGATAAAAAGGTTTGATGTTTTGTTTTGTGTTTTTTAAGAGAAGAAGTGAATTGAGTTAAGTTTGTAACTCATGTTGCACTAAAGACTATGACTTGAGAGCGAATACGTCACATATCTCCCAAAGGGCATACACTAAACACTCTAGACATTTGAGAGGAAGCCCCTCAACTATCATTTCCCAAATACTTAAGGCTCGTAGCGTACAACACTTGTTATCCTTTATTAGGTGTCTTGAAGAAGTTTGAGATGAGAAGAGAAGACACAAACTCTAAGGGGAAACTAATCAACCCTAATGTTATCATGCAATGTGCTCCTAAGATTGATATTAATACGGAAGAACTATCCTAATGTTATCATGCTTGAATTGAACACTTAATGTCTCTCCTGCTCCCACCTTAAACAAATGGGACTAGGAATCCTAAGGGATCATGGCAAAGAAACCAAGTAAACACAAGATAAAATCAATCACAAATGAGATGAAAGAAAGAGATGAAGTTGACTTAAACAAGTCAAGAAGAAATGCAAATATGATATGCAAGATGCAAGATGCAAAGCCAACAAAATATTAAGGCAAAATGGTTTAAACAAGTCAAAGCAAAAGTGAGATGAAATGGGAGAAGTTACAACTCCTACAACCATTCAAACATCAATCACTAATACCAAAAAGTAAACACCAAAGAAAAAGGAGAAGCCATGATCAAAATGAAGATGGGAGAATAGGCTTGGGCAGCAAGAAACATGAGAAATGTCTCAACCAAATACAACACATTGATCATGCAAGAAGAAAGAACAAACAAGCTCTCAAAATGGTTCCTCATTCAAGGCAAGCTCAAAGTATGAATAGACAAACCAAATCACCTTGAATGATAACCAAATTCCAAAGGACATAAGTGAGAACATAAGAGGAAAGCTCACAAACAAGAATGGAAAACATACACAAGCAAGCTATAAGTTAAGGCAAGAGAAAGAACCAAAGTTCCAACCATATTCAACACCTAAACACAAGTGGAATGCCTTAATCCAAAGTGACTTGCAACATAAAATACACAAGTGTATAACCTATAAATGCAAAACCAGCACCTTAATCATGTTATGAATGAGTATCAAATCTCATAAGGTACTCATGGGATCCATCAAAGTCATTTCTCAATGAAACTAGGTCAACTAGTTTGTATGAACTTCATCTAGGGTGACTTGACTTGAAAGGTTCACCAAAAATAGAAGAATAGTTCAATAAATGCCAAATAAAATGCCCAAAGCAAACAAATATGTTGGCAAATATAGGCCAAAGTTTCAAAACCAAATTCAATTCAAGGCATCACCAAATGATTTGATCAACTAGGGTGCTCCACCTTATTGAACTATTATCGAGGGTCAAACAAAATCAAAGCAAAGTAAAACAAAAATTGATCAAACATTGACCAAAATTAGCCTCAAAGATACCTCAATCCATCCCCTAAATGGAGAGGAAACCTTACTCATTGGTGATCTCAAATGGTAACTCAAGAGTGGATGATCAAATAAGAACAACATTAAAAACCTCTCCAATTGCAAAATTCAAATTAAATGGCAAAATAAAATAAAATTGAAATTAAAAATTATATAAAATTAATTAAGACTTTGAAATGTTTGAAAATAATTTTTGTGGAATTTTTAGCTAATTGGATCTATTTTTAATGATTGTAAAACAAAATAGAAAATAAAATAAAATAAAATAAAATGGAATTTCAAAGGAGGTGCAAAAGTAAAAATCAAGAACAAAGGAAATCAGGCAAATGCGCTTTGGGCTCCAAAACCAGGGGGCGTGAAAAGCAACTTCAGCCCAATCCGTCAGACTCATTTCATTCTCTAAAACGCACTGTTTCATTAAACAAGCGTGGAGTCAAATGCCAAATGGATATGGTCAAGCCAATGAGAAATAAACACACACGCAGGTCAAAAATTCAAGTGGATCCACATCAGCTTTGATCTGAATTTGAACCAGACATCGGAGCCAGAACTTTGGTCGTTTTCTCTGGCCAGCTCGCCGAAGCTGGTTCCAAAATTCTCCATAAAAATAGTCAAACCTCATACCAATGGAAAACTGAGCTTGCAAGGATCATGAATCCACCCTTAGATTTCCAAAAAGGCTCATGAAATTAGAGAATCGAAAGATTAAAAAAAAAGATGCACATTTGAAAACTCAACCAAACATGAACAATAATTATGCAAACATGGCCTACTCAACGTAGGGCTTCAGATGCAGCCAGTATGAATCTAAATCATGGCCTAAAATGAGAGTATTAGAGAGTGGAAGCTTACTGAATGGAGTAGCTCTGTTGGCTCTTCAGATGCATGCAACCTTGCTTCTCTTGCTTCAGTTCCACTCCAAATGTTCCCAGGAAGAAGAATTGAGCTTGAATTTCACTTGATTTAAAGAGAATAATGGAATACGATTTTGAAATTTTCTTGAGAAATTTGAATCTGATTCTGCTCACTCTAGCTCCAAATGCTCATTCTGAGCTTCTAGGGCAAGCTCTGAGTTTATATATGATGGATTTCAAATGGTTTTGCAGGCCCATGAAGCCTCAATTTGGAGATTTGAAATTTTGCCCAAAAAAAGTAAGTTGCTCATGCACACGTGATTTTCCTCGCTTCACTCATGAAAATCAACCTAATCTGTAGCTTGTGAGGTGTACTTGGCAATGGAATTGGATTGGGCCCTTAATTTGATCCACATTGTGAGATTTGAATGGAAACTTTTCCATGAAGAAACTTGAAATTGCACATTTTCATGCTCTCTTGTACCAAACCAATTGTGCAATTTTTCTTGTGATCATATTGTGAAGTGAAAATATTCAAAATAAGAGCAAATTATGACCTATAATGAATCCAATTCAAACCATGCTTAAAAGTTCACATTTCATTTGAAAATATTTCCATATGGCCATGCAAATCCACAATTCACAAGATCCTTGAACTCTATGATGTAAATGAAGTCTTTATGAACAACTTTAATGTTGGTTGGAAGTTCATTTGAGGTACACAAGTTCATGTAAATGACCTATAAAACAAATGACTTATAATGAAATCTTCCCAAAATACCCTTGCCTCGCCAAGACCATAACTTGAGTTCTACAAATGATATCAAGGACTTATAGGACGTTTTGGAAAGCTAAGATCATTAGGAACAACTTTCATGTTCACTTGAAGTTGATAAGAAACATGATTCTAGGTCAAAAGTGCCTTGGAAGTGAGTTGACTTTTAGTTGACCAAAAATGTGTTCACCTGAGACCTCTAACTTGTTGGCATCATAACTTGAGCTCCAAAAACTCAATAGATGGGTTCTAGTACTCAAAAGAAAGCTAGGAACCTGCCTTACAAGTTTCATGTTTACATGAAAATGAGATTGAACTTGTATCATATGGAAAAGTGTCCTTGAAGTTAGGCACTAAAGAAGGGGATTTTACACTGAGATCCCTTGAAACCCTAATTTAGTAACTCCTTGAACTCTTGATTCTACTTGACATGACATCCTAAATGTCTCAAGATAACTTCCCATGGCCTCAATGACTTAAATCCAAGTCTAGTCTTGAACTCTCACAAGTTCACAGTTGACCTTGAATTGACCAGATGAAGCCCTAGATTCACATCCCTTGATTGTGACCTCTTGCAGATGAAATGAAAACCTAGACAAGCTCCACAATGGCTTACAAAGCACTCAATGAGCTTCTCAAACACACCTTATCCATAATAATGATCTTATGGACCCCTGATGATCTTCTATTAACCCCCAAGATAGGAGACAAACAACATACATCAATCCCTCCTTCAAGGAGCCTTGACAACTTCTTGGTGATTGTGAGCACTTGATGACTTGAATGAACACTTTTGCTTGAGCTTGAAACCCTGTGAGACTTTCATCTTGAATGGCACACCACTCTTGATCCCCTATTAAGAACAATGCTATGCAAAATGCAAATGCTAAATGAAATGAAACACAAGCCAAGTAAGAAAAAGGGTTGGTCAAATTTTGGGGTACAACACTACTCTCCTAGGAGATTTGTATCACTCAGTGCATTACAAAAATGAAAAGTGGAGAGGGAAGAATATTTCTTTTTGTGCATCACTATTCCACAAATGGTTTATGGATCATCTTCCCCGCATTGGAGCTTTTGTTGATACAAAAGATACATCTGAGTGGTTAGAAAGACTTATGGGATTAACATCTAAGGATATTATCTGGTTTAATCGAGATCTGCTTGGTGTAGAGATTATTTTTAGCTGTGGGAGTTTTCCTAATGTACCTCTGATGGGAATAAAATATGGGATTAACTATAACCCTTATCTTGTTGTGAGGCAGTTTGGTTATGCCTTGAGGGGACCCCCGAAGGAGGAGGAAGTGCAGGAATCTCTGTACATTACAGGCGTGGATGATTTTGATACTCTAGCTAAGATAAAGGAAGCTTGGAGAAGAGTTCATAGGAGAGGGAAACTTTCTTTGGGTAAAGGTGATTGTAAAGCCTATGACCCTTATCTGGATTGAATCCATAAGAGAGTAGATAAAGTGTTGTTGCCTTTTGTCACACCCTCATTTTCACCTTTAGCCTTTCATACCCTACATTCGCCATATCTTACATCGTTCGGTTGCATATCGAACATATAGGTTCACAAGGTAAGGATTGGGTCAGTTCATTTGTTTTCCCTTTCAAATAAGAAAAATTATCTATCATGGGCTACATGGAAGAAAATGTTCATCATCTAAGGTTTGATCTAAGTTGGAAAGTCTACTCATGTAGATTTCTTCAAGGAAAAGTTACTTGAAAAATATTAGGATATTCAAGATTAATATTCCTAATATACATGAAGTGCAATGCCTAATTCAAAATTTCTTCCTCCAACTTTGTTTCAAATTCTTGATCAAGTGAATTGCAAATTTGCAAAGCATGAGTCAAGATCACAAGTGCATAATTCAAGACTTCATCCATTTCAAATAATGGTATAAGGGAAATACATCATTCAAAGTTCAAGATTCATGAATTCAATGCAAGAATATTACAAAGAGAAATTTCATGACATTACAAGAATGCCATTTGTTACAAAAAACTTTCAACTCTAAGTAATGTTTAGAAATTAATCTATTTCCAATCTTGATTCAAGTCTCTAATCAAATTCATGCAATGGTACCCTTCATGCCCCAACAAGTTTACATGTTCCACATCATGCCCAAGGAAAATAATTAGGATACAACTTAACATTGGAACATGTTAAGATCAAGACTATGCTTGCTTAGCCATGGATAATTTTAATGTGATCCAAAATAGCCCCATGCAAGAAGTGACAATTTGCCTCATGTCACAAAGCCAAGGCATGTCACAAGACCAAGGGAAGAAACTTATGGTGATGTATCTACACATCAAATATTAGAATTTTAAAAAATTTGTCCTAAGGTAGTAACATTGACCACAAGGGCAGTCCAAACACAAGCCAACAAATGGGTACAAGTTTTGAGGGCAATGTAGAGTGCTGCAGAAAAAAGACAGCATAGGCAAGCAGTGCAGCAAAAATGCAGCATAGCAACATACATGGAAATGGAAAGAAAGAGAGTGACATGAGGAAAGTGGCAAGAAATATTTCTCCATGAAATAATCAGATGTTTTGAAAGTAGGGAAACCCCTAATGTGTTGAGATAAAAGAGGGGAGGGGGCTGCAAACAAAGGCACTAATTACTACACATTGACACATAGAGAGATTGAGAGCAAGAGGCGTTGAGAAAAAAACAGAAAAAAGAGAGTAAGAAAAAAAAGAAGAAAAAAGGATTGAAAAGAAAACCTTGAGAGAACAAAAGAGTGTTAGAAAATCAGAAGGAGGAGGACATCCAATAAAACCATTGGTGGTGAAGGAAGCTAGTAGCTCTTGGGTATCCTTCCTTTAAAACTCTCACCTCTTTACATTTTTTGCATGTTTTACTTTCATGTTGTTTTTTATTGTATTGTATGATTTAATAAGGTCTTGATATGACTAAGAAATGTTGTAAAATAAAAAAGAAAAGAGATAGAACATAGTTTAGTTACCATAGTGGCGTGAGTTGAAAAAACTCAAAATACTGTCACGTTCACTGGCAAGTTCGTCTAGTGAACTTTTCCTTGTTTTCCACTAAAAAAACGTGTATTCTGGGCAAAACAGCATGAAGTTCGCCTAGCGAACTTCTTGATGTTTTATTGCTGTCATGTTCGCTGGCATCTTCGCCTAGCGAACTTTGCCCCCTTTCACCCCTATTTTCGTTCGCTGGGGAGTTCGCCTAGCGAACTTCTGTCTGTTTTTCTGGGCACCTTCGCCTAGCGAACTTTGCCCCCTTTCGCCTCTGTTTGCGTTTGCTGGAAAGTTCTCCTAGCGAACTTCTTGCTATTTCTGGGTAGCTTCGCTACAACATTCTCCTAGCGAACTTCCCCTTATTTTTCTAGTTTTTTTCCCAAATTTTTTTTCCTGTTTTTTCCTGTTTTATGTTTTTTAGGCCGCCTAACCCGATATGGTTGAACGGCCATTGTATATGGACATTAGTATGGTTATGTTTGACTTTTGGTTCCAAAACTATTTTCAAAAATAAACTCTCGATTTTATCGAGCCATTTTCATCCTTGTAAGTCGACCGCCTTGTGCGTTCGCCATCGACCTTGTTCGCATCACTCCAAATATTTTCATAAACAATAAAACCCTTGATCCAACATCAAGTGGTATTTTTCTCATAAAAAATCCAAAATACAATAAAGATACAATTAAGGTCATACACCATAAAATTTAAAGTGGTGGAGAAGGAATGAGAATGGAACCCTCTGTTTATTGTGATTTTTGGTAAACAACCGTTGGTCTATCAATTTGGGATACAATTGACTAACTTGCAGGATCAACCATACTAAATCCTAGAACATGTGCTAAGAGTGTATGAACTTTTGTTTCGACTGAGTGAAATAAGGAGTGGAGAGTGCAACACAAATATAAATGTTGTAAAATATAAAGCTGGAAGTAAAAAGGCTTTAAAATAACAGTTGTAATGTAAAGGCGAAAAGATTACTTCCAAACTCCGTGTTTGTTGTAAATCCTTTGGAAATTAAATAGCGTTTGAAAATAAAGAGGCAAGTAAGTAAATGGCTTGAAGAATAACTCTAATCAGAACTCCTCGTTCGACTAGGGGGTCTTTGCACAACAAATAGGCAGAAAAATGTAAAGGGCAGTTTCAAATGTAAAAACTGGAAGTTAAAAATGGCAAGTGAAATGTAAAGACAAATCGAATTGATAATAAAGGGTTCGGTGTTGTATCACGTACATTTTTGTTAACTCGTCTCTCTACACGCAGATACTCAGAGTGGTATGAACTAGTACGGTAATGAATGAACACCCTTATTACATAGAATTTACATCTATTTATAGTGCTATGAAATAACTTCCATATGGCGGTTGAGGCTTATTTAACGTGCTTCTTTTGGCGCTATCTTCGTCCTTCTAACCGTTCCCACGTTTTCCACTTGATTCGAATTTTGAATATTTGGCAGTTCCCCCCACTTTTGGAAAACCTCCTTCGCGCATCCTTTGTTATAGTCTTCGCCGAGCGTTTCCCAATACTTAGCGTTTTTTAGCTTCTTTTCCTCTTTATTCGACGTTGAAGCTTTTTGGTCGAAACCCTCTTTTTTTTATACTATGTATTTAACTATTTGACTCCAAATAACCCTGGGCTTCGATTAGCGTCGAAAATTAGGAGTCAACACCCTTCTACACTCGTTCCGAATGTTTTGAATACAAGGCGCTCGACTTGGTTATTCGAAACATTCATCTCTATCCAAAGTCTTTAGTATGATCCTAATCAAAAACAACCTTTTCTCAAAAAAACCTAAAAATAACATCAATTCATCAAACTTCTTTTTGCCTTAGGGCATCAATCCGAAAACCCTTTTTCAAGGTATAAAATCAACCAACAAACAACCATTTCACAAGCCTCCAAACTACGGAGCTCTGATTCTTCACTTCTTTTAAGTGAGGATACGTAGACACAAGGGCCACAATCCTTGGCGAGCATTATAATAAAAAAAACAACCCCTCTTTTCTTTTTAGCAAGCACACTTTTAATAAAAACACCCATTCAAGCGAAACAACCTAGAAGGTTCCCATCGAGTACGATGGATGCGAGGGGGTGCTAACACCTTCCCCTCACATAATCGACTCCCGAACCCTAAGACTTGGTTACGACGACCATGCTCTTTCCCAAAGGTTTTATCGCTATTTCCCTTTTCCTCCTTGGGATAAATAAAATTCGGTGGCGACTCAGTGTCATTTTTTGCATAGCGACACCTTTTCTTGTCAAAAAACCCTTATACCCTTTGATCATTGAGGAGCCTAGGACAGATGACATCCTGAGATATAACAAGCTTTGGGCAGAAAAGGAAGAGTTGCACAAAGAGAATGAAGATTTGAAATAGGAGATTAACCAGCTAAAGCGTGACAAATGAGAAGTTGTTTATTTGGCTAAGAAGAAATCAGAGTCTTTAATCAACTTGGAGAAAGAGTTATCTGAGCACATCAAGATGCGAGAACAGATTGGTCAAGACCTAAAAAGTACTTGCAGCATTTTGAAGCATAAGAAGGAGGATTTAGACAGGGCTTATCTGGAGATATCCAAATTCAACCAGCAATGGAATGCTACTTTGACTACCAACAAGGGAATAGAAGATCAGCTTCGCATTCAGGTTGACCGGTTAAAGACACGGCTCAAAGTCAAGGAGAAAGAGATAGGATTGGAGTATTTACACGGATATAGGGTAGAGCTAAAACTCCATGGTACCTTATCAACTTTGGAGGAATTAAGGATTCAAGCAGAGCTGAAGAGGCCCAGGTTGGAAGACGCTTTTGGCGAAGATGCTTGGGAGGATCTTTACCTTTACCTTAGAGAGGTGATATCCAGAAGGAGCGCTCTTATCAGAGAACTAGTTGGCAGACCAGACCAGACCACCCAGATACAAAGGTAATGCTTATGGAGGCCTTGGCCTAGAGCAAGGAGCATGGTTGTTAGGGTTTATTGATATAACACTGTCATTATAACACTGATGATCACCAGACTTGTTGGATGAGATTAGTGCTTTTGTATTTGGATCCTTCTCATTTTAGCTTTGTATTGTCTCAACTCTATTTCATTTATGAGATTTGTTCGTAGCATTCTTTTCCATCTCAGTTATTCCTCATTTTCTTAGAAACTAGTATCAAAGGGGAAATTTTCCTGTAAACACATGTACATGTTTGCATTTCTTCCATCCTGCATCTTCATTTGCATAGCAAGTGTGTTTTGTGTGCTTGGTGGTTCTTGTTCTTATTTATGCTCGATTTTCAACAGTTACAGGATTGAAGAACCCAATTTTCACAGGTATTCAACAAGGGGGAATCAAAAGAGAATCATGGATCAAGTGCAAGCGGAGTTCCAGGAGGTCAGAGCTCGTATGGCCCAATTCATGGAACTAATGCAGAATATTGCCAACGGGCAGGAACAGTTGAGAACTATGGTCCAGCCGTTGATAGCATGGGTTGATGAAAAAGGGGTTGTGCATGGAGGGTCTAGTGTTATCCCTCCACCTGCAGATGATTCTGTTCCAGTGAGTGGTCCTACTGTTGTTATTCCTCCGGGCGGAGGTGTTGCAAATGAAAATGGTAATGTTGCAGGAGGGAATGTGTGTGCTATACATGGACTTGTTGGTCCTCAGTGGAAAGATAACCAAGATGACGTCTTCTTAGTGAAGGATATAGAATGCAAGTTACCATCTGATGCAGACAAGAGGTTTAAGTTAATTGAAGAGAAGATGAAATCCTTGGAGGTGCAGAACTCTTTGGGTCTAGATATGTCCGATATTGGCTTGGTTCCAGGGGTTAAAGTCCCCCTCAAATTCCAAGTACCTAACTTTGATAAGTAAAAAGGGACAACCTATCCTAAAGTACATATTCGCGCATACTACAGAAAAATGTCTGCTTATTTTGAGGATGAGAAGCTTTTGATGCACTTCTTCCAAGATAGTTTGGTCGGAGCTTCGCTGGAGTGGTATATGGGATTAGAAAGGGCTCATATTCGTATCTGGAAGGAGCTGGCAGAGGCTTTCATTTGCCATTACCAATATAATAATGACATGGCGCCAAACAGGATGCAATTGCAGAGTTTATCACAGAAGAGCAATGAGAGTATCAAGGAATACGCTCAGAGGTGGCGTGATCTAGCTGCGAGAGTTCAGCCTCCCATGGTAGAGAGAGAATTAATTGATATGTTCATGGATTCATTACCAGGTGTGTACTTTGAAAAGTTGATAGGATGCATGACTGCTGGGTTTTCTGATCTAGTGATGGATGGAGAGCGCGCAGAGAGCAGAATCAAGTCCGGAAAAATTTAAAATGCCAGTGGGTCTTCCACAGGAGGAGCGAAGAAGGTATATTCTGCCAATTACAAATGAAGAGAAGGGGATACAAATGTTGTTTCACACAGAGATAAGGGCAGAGCACGACATCAAATTGCTACTGTGGCTATTTTGGCTGCACCCCAATAACGAGTTAATGCTCCGCGTCCCTATGTGGCTAGACAGAGAATGGATGACAGACAGTTTGAAACTCCACCCATGCCATATTATCAATTACTCCAACATCTATTACAATTGCAGTTGGTTCAAAAGAGGACTTTGGCGCCCCTTACTGGCGTGCTACCCCCGGGATATGATGCAAATGCCAAGTGTGATTTCCATTCCGGTGCTCCGAGTCATAACATCAATAACTGCAAAGCTTTTAAGCATAAAGTACAAGATTTGCTTGATTCCAAGGCCATTAATTTTACCAATGAAAGTCCAAATATAAATCAGAACCCAATGCCAAACCATGGGGCGGCAAGGGCTAATGTTATCATTGAAGAAGAAAAGTTAAATTTGGTAACTAACGTAGAGGAGTTGAATACTCCATTGAGTTTTGTGAAGGACAAATTGTTGAAAGGAGAAGTGTTTCCAGGATGTACTGATAATTGTTCAGGGTGTGAGGAAAGACCCGAGGGTTGTGTTTTGTTGAAGAAGGGGATTCAGAAGATGATCAACAAGGGTTATTTACAGTTTGATAGGGTGATCGAGGAGAATGAAGTGAATATCAAAAAAGATGAAGTTGCTACTATATCTATCCCATTCCAGACAATTAATATTTCAGCGCCTACACGGTCAACACCGGTAATTATTACTACTCCTGGACCTGTACCTTATAAGAGCACTAAAGCCATTCCGTGGAATTATGGGGCCGAAGTGTTTTGTAACGGTCAGAAGAAAGAATTGGTGAGTTCTTCTTATGAATATTCTTCTGTTGAAAGCATAGTGGGTACTGGTGGCATCTGTCGCAACTGCGAAAAACAACCGACGGAAAACAGAAGAGTCGCCACCTTTCATTATTTATCCCAAAGAGAGGGAAAGGAAACGATTGGAAAAAACCTAACGCAAAAGGAAAGACAAGGTCATCGCAACCATGTCTGGGTTTGGGAGTCGGTTACGTAAGGGAAAGGTATTAGCACCCCTTACGACCGTCGTACTCGACGGGATCCACGCTTGTTTGTTTATCAGACGGGTTGATTATCTATCTATGCTAATGGTCTGGCCAGAAAGAAAAAAAGAAACAGAAAGAGAAGGACTCGACAGAGCGTCGCTGCTCTGGGCCTACGTATTCCATCGTGCAATGGGAAAGTCAGAGTCAACGTAGTTCGGCTAACTACGGGAGAGAAGGGGGAAAGGTTGCTCGCCAAGACATCGCGTCTTGTGCCTACGTACTTTCATCTGGTATGAAAGATCAGAGCGAACGTAGTTCGGGAGGATATGAAACCACAAGTTGATTACGTTTTATCCGAGTAGGGTTAAACATTCATTACAGCAGTTAGGGACTAAGCCTGTTTGCGGTAGAACCGAAGTTTAACAACACCCTTTTCTAAAAAAGATTCCGATTAATCCCGAAGGAAAAAGGTTTGAATTAAGTTTGTGTTTTTTAGAGAAAGAATAAGTGTTTTGAATTTGAGTGTTTGTAATGTATGTTGTACTAAAGTCTAGAACCTAGGATCGAATGTGTCGCATATCGTCCTAAGGACGTATACTAAACACTCTAGGTAATTGAGGAGAAGCCCCTCAATCACCATTTCCCAAGTATAAGGCTCACGGAACAATATCCATTATCGTTATTAAGTAAGTTATAATAGTATGAAGATGAGAAGAGAAGACGCACGAAAGGTCTAAGGGAAACTCGGCCCTAACGTTGTCATGCAAAATGATCCTAGAGTTCGGATGAAAGGGGAAACACCTACCCTAATGTTAGAATACTTGGATTGAACGCCTAATGTCTCTCCTACTCCCATCCTAAATGGAGGGACTAGAAATCCTATGGGGATCATGGCAAGAAAGCACAAGAAGAACAAAGGAAGAATTAATCACAAGTAGAGAAACTGCAAACATGAAAATGCACAATTAGAATGGTGGGAGGGAGGAAAAGTGTGTGGGGCAGCAGCCGCCACAAGCGCGTCTCGACCTCAACAGCGATGCAAGAATGATGCAAACATGTGGAGAAACAAGAGATGTAAGCATATGAACATGCAAACGAATGATCAATTCGAACTACATACAAGCATGTAAACAAATGGAAAATGATCCTACATGTCAATGAAATCATGATTAAACAACCACAAACAGTGACAATTATTCAAAACAATTCAATCCTAATGCATCACATTGATCTATGATGATTCAGATCGAATCGGTATGCTAACAAGCAAGCAAAACAGCAAATGTGGCATTCTGGTACAGTGTTAACCGGTTAACTCATACTGTTAATCGGTTAACGCCTTGAACGTTTGAAGAAAAACTGAAGTTTTGAACAGGTTAACCGGTTAACCCTATGCATTAACTGGTTAACACTGTTAACATTTGAAAAAGATTTGAAAATTTGAAATGGTTAACCGGTTAACCATATGCGTTAACCGGTTAACACTGCACCAGAAGTGAAAAACAGCAACAGAAAAAGCACTTAATGCACAAAATCACTTAATCACGTGATCCAACAGATCAGCTTATCAAATAAGCACGAAATTACTCCTGCAAACAAAAAACCAATAGACATGCAAACATGTCTATACAGCATAATCACAATTCACATGGATCGAAATCAACAAAATTCAATCGAACATGAAAATCATCATGAAAATGCAAATAAGCTCAAAAACAGTTATGGATCTAGAATCTCCAACCTTTGAAGCGGAGATTTGCTCAGGTAATTATTGATCAACTGAATTTGAGTAGTTCAAACAATAGAAACCCGGAAAACTTCGAGATCCAAGTCGATTATAGTTGTATGAACAAAGATCCACCAAATTCGAGTCGAAACGCTTCGAATAATCACTTCCACTTCAAGCTCCAAGATCAGATCTCAATTTGCACGAAAATTGATGATGAAAATTGATCCAAGGATAAGGATGGATGAAGATTTATGCTCAAGAATCTATTGATTTCAATGAGAAATCAATGATTCCAATGAAAAAAGAGCTTTGAGTGAATTTTGGAAATGGAGGGAATTTTGAGAATTGAGAGAGAATGGTATGAAATCTGAAAATTGAATGTGAGAAATGAAAATTGGATGGTGAGGTTTGGAGTAGATCACTTAAATATGATCTAGGTTTGGATCCCAAAGCAAGGATTGGAATTTAGGTTGGAAAGTTGGTTTGGAGCTAGGCATGGAAATTTGGAGGGAAAATTGAAACAACCAACTTTCAAGAATATTCTAGATCCTTCTTTTTGGTAAAAATGAGTTTCAATGTGATCAAAATTGGACCCCAAGTGCAAATGGCTTGCAAAATCACGTACAGGGCAAAATCTGCTATGGTTAACCGGTTAACCATATGTGTTAACCAGTTAACACTGTTAAAACTTCCAAGTCTGAGCTGATTTTCCAATGGTTAACCATATGTGTTAACCGATTAACACCTTCAAAATTTTGAATTTGGCGCCTTTTGGTGGGAAACCAGCCCGTTTGCCTGTTTCTCGCCGTTTTGAGCTCTGCGAAGCTTTTGACACTTGTTCTTGAACACTGTGACTGTGATAATGCCAGATATAGACTAAATGTTGTCTCCTGATATGAGCATTAACCTGCAAAATAAAATCGGCCGCCCAACCGCTGGTCAAAATAAAGGCCTTCTCTGATGCTTGCTGCCCAGTTGCTTGCACGGGAAAGAAACTTGAGCCACGAGAACCTTGATCCCCTTCCTCGAGAACCAATGCTATGCAAAATGCTGATGCTATGAAATGAAAAAATGAAAAGGAAACACAAGCCTAGCACGAGAATCGGTTGGTCAAATTTCGGGGTGCAACAGCTGCCCCTATTCAAACGGCTTGGACCTGACTGGGTGAGAAGCGAATGGCTCTCAACCAATCAAGGTATAAGATGGTTGAATACCAACGAACCTGGAAATTTTCCAACCACAGAAATAAACTGCCAACCCTGCTCGGGGACAAAATCTCCGGAAAGAATTGATAATGATGGTTGCGCAGCAATCAGCTGAATAATGGACACTTAAAAGGAACGTCGGACATTGCCGCCAGGCATTCACACTCAATTGACACCATCCCTGGCCCTGCCGCCAGGTTCCTATTAAACAAACAGGTAACAACTCTACGAATTGGATCACCACAGAAACGTACAATATCTGACATTGCATCCATGCACTCGCGGGGGATAAAACCTTCTGACCTTGCCGTCAAATAACTATCATGTAGATATACGTCACTTGACATTGCCGCCAAACTCTGGTAGGAGACAAACAACTCTGACACCACTGTCAGGCATACACAAACATGATGAACACCTGACATCACCGCCAGACCACCACGAAGCCTGGTAAGCTCCAGCATTGCCACCGGATCACCAAAAAGTTAATAGAATACCCAAAATTGCCGCCTTGATACCACGAAGCTGATAAAGATCCAACATTGTCGTCAAAAATTTGCAAGATAAACTGCAATCATTGGTCCTAAAGATAAAGAGATCTGACATTGCCGCCAGGTCCTCGCTAAATACAAGCGAGTAACGAACCTGAAAACCAGATATGCAAGAAACCGGTAATCACCTAACATCGTCGTCATGCCTTCCCAGGATTAACAACCATCTGACATCACCGCCATATACCCGTAAAGTCGATAAGCGCCTGACATTGTTGCCATGCTATTTGCTGAAGATAATGAAGGTCTGACATTGCCGCCGAACAAATCAAAAAGTAGGAGGAACGCCCGACATTGCCGTCATAACACCACCATACTAAAGCACATCTGACATTGCCATCAGGACAAACGGAACCCCTAACATTGCCGCTAGAAAACCGAAATTTCCCACATTGTCGCTGGAACAACTGATACATATAACATTGTCGCTAGAACCAAGGCATCCCACATCGCTGTTAGGAAACCAACAAACATCTGACTTAGCCGCCAGAAAACTGAAATAACCAACATTGCCGCTAGAAACAAACGCATCCCACATTGCCGCTAGGAAGCCAACAAACGTCTGACATAGCCGTCAGAAAAACCGAAATAACCAACATTGCCGCTGGAAACAAAGCTGAGAGGACGCTTGACATTGCCGTCAGGCTACTTGCTGGGGATAATAAACGTCTGACATTGCCGTCAGACATTCCACTGAACTCAATGAACGTTTGACATTGCCGCCAAACAACCATGAAATTAGTTACCATCTGATCTCGCTGTCAAAGAAAACCAAAACACTTGACTTTGCCATCAGAATAACCAGGACATCTAACCTTGCCGCTAGAGAACCGAAACATCTAACATTGCCGCTAGACGAGCACAGAGATCCATTAACATCTGGTACTGCCGCCAGAAAAACGTAGATACCCGACATTGCCGCCAGAAAAATGTAAAACATGACATTGCCGCCAGAAACCTGAATATCTAACATTGTCGCTAGAAACAAGGCATCCCACATTGCAGCTAGGAAACCAACCAACATCTGAGGTAGCCGCCAGAAGAACCAAAATATCTAACATTGCCACAAGAAACAAGGCATCCCACATTGCCGCTGGGAAACCAACCAACATCTGACGTAGCCGCCAAAAGAACCAAAATATCTAACATTGCCGCTAGAAACAAGGCATCCCACATTGCCGCTAGGAAACCAACAAACATCTGACTTAGCCGCCAGAAGAACCGAAATATCTAACATTGCCTCTAGAAACAAGACATCCCACATTACCGCTAGGAAACCAACCAACATCTGACGTAGCTGCCAGAAGAACCGAAATATCTAACATTGCCGCTAGAAACAAGGCATCCCACATTGCCACTAGGAAACCAACCAACATCTGACATAGCCGCCAGAAGAACCGAAATATCTAACATTGCCGCTAGAAACAAGGCATCCCACATTGCCCCTAGGAAACCAACAAACATCTGACTTAGCCGCCAGAAGAACCGAAATATCTAACATTGCCGTTAGAAACAAGGCTATTGATAGAACTTCCTGACATCTCTGTCTGACTTCCTTATCAAGTCTAAAGGGAAACTTCAGACTCCAGTGGGGATTCTGGAGAACTTCCTCAAGTAACTCTGTCAAGTATCAACCTCAAGTCGAAGGGAAACATCTGACATCACCGTCAAGTGTCGAACTCAAGTCGAAGGGAAACACCTGACATCACCGTCAAGTATCTGTTGGGGACACCATTTCTAACCTCAACGTCAGGCATCCATAAAGTTGTTAAACAACTACTGACCTCACCGCCAGACGAGTGGAGTACCACAATCTAGGTAAACATTTGACGTCACTGTCATGACTCTATTGCTAATGCGCCAATATCATCGTCGGACAACCTTACCAACAAGAAACACCTAACCTTATTGTTATATGTTCGTCGGTACCTTTCCAACATCACCGCCGGATAGACTCAAGAAACATTTGACTTCATCGTCACATCTGTGTTGATAACATTCCAATATCACCGCTGGCTAATCATATCATCCAGAAACGCCTGACCTCACCGCCATATCTTCGTTGATAACATTCCAACATCACCACTGGCTAATCGTATCACTCAGAAACGCCTGACCTCACCGTCAGGATTGAGTACCTGACTTCGTCGTCGGGCAATCACATATCTGATACACACCTGACCTCACCGTCAAGATTCACTTATCCATCGGAGGAAATCATCTGACATCAC
Source organism: Lathyrus sativus (assembly GCA_963859935.3). Lineage (NCBI taxonomy): Eukaryota > Viridiplantae > Streptophyta > Magnoliopsida > Fabales > Fabaceae > Lathyrus > Lathyrus sativus. The sequence continues at coordinate 676,584,557 of OZ012740.1, forward strand.
TGTCAATCCTCTACTGGAATAACATTCCTGATCTCGTCATCAGTCATCTATGAAGTTGGTAACCAACTACTGACATCACCGTCGAGCAATCTTCTCTGGTAACCTCATGACATCACCGCCAAATAAAAGGAGAATTACAATCTCGATAAACTTTTGACATCACCGTCAGATATCCATAAACACGTCATCTGAATTGGAGAGCCACCAAATTACTAAACAACTGACCTCGTCGTCAACAAATCATACCTTTTAATAACCAATTGACATCACCGTCAGGCTCTGATAACACTCTAACCTCGTCGTCAGAAAATTGAGAAACGTCTAGCATCACCGCCAGGCCAACAGGGATCTGAGAAACAACTGGCCTCACTGCCAGCCTCCCATGAACGGGATAAGAGTCTGACATCACCGTCAGGAAAACAGAAAGCTGGTACATCTAACATCACCGTCAGATAAACACAAATCTGATAATCTCTCTGACATCACTGTCAGAACTCCTTCAATGCCGATGAACGTCCGACCTCACCGCCAGAACCACAGAACTGAGAAGCGTCTGTCATCACCGCCAGAACTCCACATTGCCAATAACCGCCTGACATCACCGCCAGAACAACACGACCGGTAAATATCTGATATCGCCGCCATATGTCCATCATATCGATAACCACCTGACATCACCGCCAAGCGTACGTCTAACCTCACCGTCAGACTACCATAATATGGTGAAACACCTGACATCACCGCCAGACCTCCCGACATCACCGTCGGAAAAACCAAAGTTGAAGACTTTCTGACGTTGCCGCCAAAAAAACCATTGGATATAATGAGCAACGAGCATCCCATCTGACCTCACCGCCAGACCAACACACAGTCGACTAACGTTTAACATCGTTGCCAAGCGGTCAAAAGAGTCTTCCATGCTGACAAATGTCTGGCATCCCTGCCCGGCCAACCATGGGATACATGCGTCTAACTTCACCGTCAAACCTTCGCTAAATAAAAGCGAACCCCCCACCTTTCTTTGGGAACTCTCGAAGGACTTTGACCAAATAACTCTGTTGAAGAAACACCTGCACACAAGAACGGTACCCACCTAGCTCATGTTTCCCGTGCATATGTTTGACAATGGCGTAATGCTCCACACAGAGTGGAAATGCTACGCGTTTAGGGTAGATGCTATGCAATCATGCAAAAATGCTACAGAACCAAATCAGCAAAATAAATGCTGAAGAAAGAACCTTCCTGTCAAGGAGAAGGAATCATCCTGCTGGGAAGGCGAAACACGCCAATTTCAATTGGACTTAACCCGAGGAAACAAACCTCAGACGACCTTCCCGCTGGAAAACAAAGTTCTACGAGAACCTGTACTTGTTCAAATGGGTATATGAACCACAAACTGCTGAGGAAAAGGTGTCGACCATAGAAATAAACTGCACGGCCTTCGCAGATAGAACTTTCCTGGAGATACAGACTCTGATGGGGAAGTATAGCAACAGCTATTCAACTGCTCTCACCTGTTGGAGAAGACAAACAATGGCCTGAACGGCCTTCCAGGATTAGGCTCTCTTGGAGGGAGTACAACAACCGTTATCCGAATATCAGGGATAAGGGCACACACTTAACTACTCCTTCTATCCTGCATACTGCTCTACTGGGGATAGAGATACCAACTCCAATTTTTGGGGAATGAACTCTGTTGGGGATAATCTATCTCTGCTTGGGGAGACAAATCAACGCTCACAGTCTGAAGTTCAGACTCTGTGGGGAAACACAATTGAATCTGTTGAGGAGTATGCTCAGAACTTCACATATGCTTCTGCTGAGGATTTGACGAGGATACACTTCTTTCAGATGCCTCAAGGGTTATGACCTTGCAAAAATGATCTCTGGGACTTTTTATCCTGAACGGAAAAAATTCATCATGAAATGAACTCGAGATGGCTTGCTCCAGAATCTGTAACAACTTTTGGTAAACTCTGCAGATACGGAGAGGAACGATTCCTTCGCTTTCAACTTGTGCCCCAACCTGTGGGATCTTCGTAACATCCTCTTGAAGGGAACCCTGAGATCTTCTGTACTTTGGCGGTGTGATATGAATGGCCTCAGCTTTTTGAACCTCACAGAGGTGCTTCAAGTTAATCGTCTTCGGGATAAGGATAGTTTCGGTGCTCTCGGGGTGGCCTGCCCCAGCCTTGTTATGACTTTGCCCTTCATTGGCAGATTTGTGGAACCGTACCCTTTTTCTGCGAGAGATTCATCAAATCTCGACCTGATTGCCCCGGCTTAACTGACTTTTGGATGGATGACTCCCATGTTGTGATCATTTGATATAGCTTGCCCCGGTTCACCGGAATGGGCATTCTGCATTCTATTCTGATCAAATCTTTCCATTGTGGAAACTTTCCTGTTGTCAAGCGCTTACTCGCAAGTAAAAAAAATTGTTCTGCATAAAAGATATATTAAATGCAATGCATATGACAGTTTTGAAAATCCAGTTCGGTTCATTGGAACAAAGTTTATGACATATAATGAACAAATCATTGATCAATATGTCAACATTAATACAACGTTGTAAGAGGAATCCTTTTTAGGAGTCAATTTCGATGTGATCTTTACCGGAGTATGCTTTCGAAACAAACCTGCTTCAATTAGGACTTTTGAAGGTTGTAACGTGGTCAGGTTCACGGTTTAAGAAAGAAAGGATATTGACTCAAAATTCATTTTAACCCACCCATTCCCCGTGATGTTCTCCAATCCTATGTTCAGCTAGTTCGACCTAAGCGCTCACCTCTCAAAGGTTGTATGATAGGAATGATAGTTCGGGGAACCACACCTTTTTCGAAGTGACAGTCACTCGTTTTTCATCTTTGTTTGGGCACCGGTAGCCACACGAATCGTTCTTTTCGAGGATTTTTCTTTCGTAATCCTTTTCGTCTTTCGTTTTTTTTTTCATTCCTTGATTTTTTCCTGGACTGACTCTTCTGAGTTTCTTATGATTTCGAAGTCCAGCGGGATGCCCTAATTTTTGCCTAAGTTGCTTGTTCACAAGATTCGACTTAGCGGGTTTTTCCTTTTACTTTTCATTCTCTCTTTTTTCAAACCAATCGTGTGACACCAGCTTGTCTAACTTATTGAAAAGAGATGGTGATTGTTTCAATCCTGATCGGCCAAGTTTAACCATTGTGGTTTTTTTTAGGTACCGGTGTGATTTACCTTCGGATGGTAACACTCCTTTCGTCATTTGAACGCCTGGTCAAAATAGCTGACACCTACCCTGCCCCAGGTTAAGATTGAGGGTTTTCCATCTTCAGAAAGAAACTCCTACTACTAGGCTCGAAGGGGTTAACAAAGGATTATCTTCCTTAAATCTCCGGTGTTTAGGGATTGAAGCAATGCCTGTACATCATCAACAGGTTTTTTTTCTTTCAAAAGCATACAATCGGAAGCTTGCTTCTTTCGATTTTGTCATCCTCCCCGGATTCCACTTAAACAAGCGTTTGAAATAAAAGAAAGCAATAGAGTGAACACGACTGGATTAATTCAAAACATGCATATTTATTTCATTATCAATATCAATTGAAAAAACAACAAGTTTTACAAATGAGATTTGCACTTTAACAGAAAAGAAACTACAAATGTAAAGAAATAACATGATAAATGCAGATTGCCAGCTTCTCGGAACTGGGCTTCTTGTGTTTTGACTTGTTGGTAAATCAGCCATCTTCAGAATTGTTTGTTAGAGGTAGTCTGATACCCTTATGTTGCACCCCAAAATTTGACCAACAATTATTTATTCAATGAGTGTTTGAAAGTGGATACCTTCAAGAGATCCTCAGAAGAAGTGGGTTGAAACCAGGGTTGTGTGCTTCCTAGTTTGAAAGTTGTGGGTGCCCCTCAGATGGTTCTGAGACTTTGAGAATGAATTTAATGTCTTGGGAAAGCCTATGAGAATGAATTTAATGTCTTGGGAAAGCCTATGGATGGTTCCCTCTTCCCCAGTAGAGTGTTGGAATAGCTGATGTTGTATTCCCCTGCAGAGTTGTACTCTCCCCTGAAGTCAGATGATTCCTTCTTCCCCGGCGAAATTGAGTTTCCTCATCGGATTTGCACTCTCCTGTGAAGTAGAATGATTTCCCTCCCTGGCTGAGTCCGCAGAAAAGCAGAATCCTTGGAAGTCGATGATCGATGTTCCCCAGCAGAGCGTGGGGCAACTAGTGTTGTGTTTCCCCAGAATCGCACTCTCTCCATCGAAGCAGAATGATTTCTCCTTCCTCAGCCGAGTTTGCAGATGTCCAAGAGATCCGAATCCTTGGAAGTTGATCAGATCATGATTGGTTTTTCCCCAGTGGAGTGTTGAGCAGCTGAAGTTGGTTCCCCACAGAGTGGCCATCCCCAGAAGAGTAGCCGAGACGGCCGCGCAGTTCATTCTCGCGATTGATATCAGCAGATCCAAGTTCTCGTAGAGCTTCGTCCCCTGCAGCAGTCAGCTGAAGTTGTTCCCCTGCAGCAATTCGCGGAAGATCAATTCCCCAGACAGAGCCTGATTGATATTGGCGTGTTCACATTCTCCTTAGCAGGATGACTCCTCTACCTGAATGATTCTTTCTCCTTGACAGGAGGATTTCCCCCTTCGGCATTTATTTTGCTGACGGGATTGCATAGCATTGTGCATGATTGCATAGCATTGTGCATGATTGCATAGCATTGTGCATGATTGCATAGCATTTAGCATGGCGCAGAAGCATATGCATCATAGGCATGATCTAGATCATTATCATTCTTGCCTTACAGGTGTTCCACCAAAAGACCGGTTACTCAGGACGATTCTTGATGTTCTCCCCAGCAAGATCGCTTGCGAGATGATTCTTAAAGACCCCGGTGTGATCCCCACGGTCGCTCGCTCGCTCAAGACGATTTTTGAGATCCCCAGCGAAGTCTTCAGTTCGAGATGATTCCCGAGTCCCTCAGCAGGGCCGTTTGCTTAAAGGTGATTCTTAAGACCTCAGTACAGCTTCCCGAGTTGTTCGCCTAGTATGATACTTGAGCTCCCCAATGGCGTCTCCAGCGAGAGTTGCCCAGGGAGATTTCTGGAATACCCAACCAGAAGGTTTGCTCCAGAAAGGTTATCAGTTCAGGACGATTCTTGAAGATGCCCGACGGATCTGTTGGTTCAAGTTGATTATTGAAGTCCTGAGCAGCATGATATGTCTGCTCCAACAATGATGTCTAATCTGAAGATGGATTTCGTAAGCGCCCGAAGGCGATATCAGAAGGTTCCTGTGAGTCTAGATTTCCGTGTTGAAGAATCAACGGGTGGCTGAAGGCAAGGTTCCAGAGGTTGTAGATACAACAGAGTGATTCGTGTGAGTCTGAAGACCAAGTCGGTTATCCTGAGGTGATGATTGAGCGTGATCAAGTGAATGATACGTCTTCTGATTGAAGTCGAAGATGTTTCTCCAGCAATGATGTCTAATCTGAAGATGGATTTCGTAAGCGCCCGAAGGCGATATCAGAAGGTTCCTGTGAGTCCAGATTTCCGTGTTGAAGAATCAACGGGGGGCTGAAGACAAGGTTCCGGGGTTGTAGATACAACAGAGTGATTCGTGTGAGTCTGAAGACCAAGTCGGTTATCCTGAGGTGATGATTGAGCGCGATCAAGTGAATGATATGTCTTCTGATTGAAGTCGAAGATGTTTCTCCAGCGGTGACGCATGGTATTTCGATCGTCCGACAGTGATGTCAGATTTAGTTCTCCAGTGGTGACGCAGGGTACTTCGATCGTCCGACAGTGATGTCAGCTTTGGTTCTCCAGCTAGTTGTTGAGCAGCTAATGTTGCAGGATTCAAAGGTTTGTTCCCCGCAGAGTACTGTGTGCTCGTGCAGTTGGCAAATTTTCGGGTTTACCGATATTCAACCGTCTCGTACCTTGGTTGGTTGAGAGTTGGTCGCTTCTCACCCAGTCAGGTTCAAGCCGTTTGAATAGGGGCAGCTGTTGCACCCCAAAATTTGACCAACAATTATTTATTCATTGAGTGTTTGAAAGTGGATACCTTCAAGAGATCCTCAGAAGAAGTGGGTTGAAACCAGGGTTGTGTGCTTCATAGTTTGAAAGTTGTGGGTGCCCCTCAGATGGTTCTGAGACTTTGAGAATGAATTTAATGTCTTGGGAAAGCCTATGAGATGTCTTGATAGCCTTCATGAAGCCCAGAGAAGTCATTATGCAAGGGTTCAGAAGATTCAACCATGAATGATAGAATTAGGGTTTTGACTGGGTCAACCCTAGGTTAACTGAAGATTTGGAGAAGGTTGAGATCCAATCCAAGGGCCATGAGATCATGGAATGATGCATAGAGATGATATAAAGATGATTCCTAGGCCAACTCATCATGAGTGAGGAGTTTGAGAGGTTTCAAGTCAGGGTCCCCAAGGATTGTCAGTGAAAAACCCTAATTTGATCCTTATCTTCCAGGCAGTTTTAGCCCAAGATGTGATTGATATCTCACCTTCCCCATAACATGAATGTTGTAGAGCTTGTTCTAAGCTTTAATTTGAGTGGTGGAAGTCCTTGATAGGAGTTGCAGAGCCCAAGTTATGGTTTTGACAAATTACAGGTCAGCAGAGGTGTGTGAATCTGGGTCCTTGAAAGTCACCCAACTTGCAGACAACTTTTGCCCTAGTAGGGTGATTCCTATGACTTCTTGGTCAACATGAATGTTGAAGAGGATCTTCTTAGCTTTAATTTGAGTGGTAGAAGTCCTTGATTGGATTTGTGGAACTCAACTTATGGTTTGAACAAGACAGGGGTATTTTGGTCATTTGTCAGTTATAGGTCATTTTAGCCAATGCCTAAAACTCCTATTTCCAAGCCTCAAATGGAAAAACTCAAAACATGAAAGATGCTCAAAATGTGATTTTAAGTCTAGAAAGAAGGTCACAAATTGTTGGAAAAGCTCATAGCATGAAGTTACATGATTGGTCAAAAATGAACTAAAAATGGCTTATAAGTTTGAAAAGTTGAATTTGAAAATTGATTTGGAAGATCCACAAATCCAAAATAGGTCATCCAATATATCATTTTGATTGGAAAAATCATTTTGAAAACATTGGTTTAGCTAGAATTTTGATTTGAAGCTTTAAAATGGGTGATGCTTTGAAAAGTTGTTACTTGAAAAAGAAGGCAATGTTGAAAAACCTTACACAAGCCAAAGATGAGCTTGTTTTTCATTCATCCACACTCAATATCTCTCATAAGGAGAATTTGGCACCAAATGGTAAGGCATAAGGCATGAGATATGAGATTTCCAACTTGTCCCCACATGAGATTTTCAAGAAACTTCCATCAAATTCTAGATGAATCTAGAAGCATCCAATGATCATTATAAAGAGAGTGCATCAGAGAGTGATCAAGGTTGGTGAAGAGGGTGAAGAGGGTGAGAGAAAAGTGAGGTTCCCATAGTTTCTTCATTCATAAGCAAAAGAGAGATTGATCATTCTACATCAAGTTTGTTCAATCTTCTCATTCTTACATAATCCATAGTTCATACTGAGTGTATAGAAGCTGAATCAGAGACTCACCAATGGAGGATTGAAGAGCTAGAAGTAAAGGTGCAAGAGAGCATATCAGATTGGAATCACTCCATACAAGCTTTCTTCTTCAGTTTTGTTGCATACAGTAGCCTCAACATCACTTAGGGATCACTCTTGAAGATTTGCCAAGCTTGAAGTGCAAGAATCCATAACTGTTTTCTCCAAGAATCCAGGTTTGCAACTTGATTCTTTCACCTGTATTTATGGCTTGTTAGCATGTTTCTTTAGGATAGAAATGTTAGGTTTAGGTAGATGAACATGTATGCAATCTGTTAGAGCCATTGATGATGATCCATATCAGGGCAGTTGAACTTTGATGGCATATAACTCTTAGGTTAGGACGCGATAATCTTAGGTTGTTAGTGAAGAATGATCCACGTGAAGTGTAGTTTAGATTAGTATAGGTTTGATTAAGAATCTTGAGGATAGGTTGCAGTGTATTTTCATGGTGGCCAGAACTTGTCTCGATCGGTTTGAGTGATACATTGAATTTCAGAATGAACCATGACCATAGGCTTATAGAGGGAGAAATTCTGAATGATTTTCATGTTTGGATCGAGTTGAACCGTGGCCTGTAGAAGGAGAACAGAGAGCTTGAACATGATACGTGCATGGAGGATATAAAACCCTAGTTGTGACCAAGGTTGAAGACGAAATCCTAATCGTCCATCGCGTGCAAGACTTTTGACTCAAAGCCTAGATCGTGTGGCTCTCATTCATACTGAATTTTGGAGGGAAGTTGAGTGCCCTAAACGCACCGTTTCATTTAATGAAACGGGCGGGCCTAAGTCAGTTCGCTATCCCCACCCCCCTTTTATCTGGCCCATTCTGAAACCAACAAGCGCGTGTTACTTGTTACACCCCCCCTCCCTTTATTTGTTTTAATTTCTTTTATATTGTTTTAATATTTTCCTTGTCTTTGATAATTCATTAAAAATTGAAAAATAACTCTTTTTTAATCCTTCTTTTTTCTATGAGTAGATGATAATGTGTAGAAAATATTAAAAATAAAAATGAGATTTTATTTTTAAGTTTAGTATTTTTAATAGATTTTTCTTTTAAATAGCTTTTATAATGTTTAGTTTGGTATCATGATTTTGTAGGAATTGTTTTAGGACTTCCCTTTAGTCTTTTTAATCCATTCTTTTTTGTGCAATTAGATGATGAATCATAGTTCCCCATAGGATTTTTTCTAGAATTTTAGAATTAAATTTTGATTAGTTTAATTAGGGTAGATGTAGGGTATCCTAATTAGGGTTTAGGTTGTGCTTAGGTGAAGAATTCATTTCCTTTGAATAGTTTTGTCTTGATTTTTAGGTAGAGGCCTATGTAGATGTTATGAATAGACTTTGTAGACCCTTGTGAATAATTGTTAGATTTTTCCCCATTAGTTTAGTATTTTTAGGTATTTTCTGAAGTTGCCTGTTGATTTTGTCTCCCCTGTGGTTATATGTTCATCTTTGGGGCTCATTGTGGGGAATTTTTTGTGAGGCTTGTGTTGTCTTGAAGACCTTGATGGAGAGCATGATGAAGAGAAGATTGTAGATCAAGATTCAGAGACCCAGAGCTTGGCTTGTCCCCTGTCTGTGAGGTTTGAGATCCTGAAGCTTGAAGGAAGTTCATGGTACTTTCCTGAGGAAGGCACTATGAATGACTTTCATTCTTTCTTCTCACCTCTTTCTTAAGTATCCAATGATGTTGGAGCCAACTTGTGAGTTTAATTTCTCCTGAGGAGGAATGTAAACTGATCACATGTTGTTGAGCCACATGGGATACAACTCCTAAGTGGAAGCCTCCTAGTACTTTCCTGAGGAAGGTCCTATGAGTCTATTCACTTAGTTCCCTTAGTTTATCTAGGATTTCTCAAGTATCCAATGACGTTGGAGCCAACTTGTGAGTTTAATTTCTCCCGAGGAGGAATGTAAACTGATCACAGTTGTTGAGCCACATGGGATACAACTCCTAAGTGGAAGCCTCCTAGTACTTTCCTGAGGAAGGTCCTATGAGTCTATTCACTTAGTTCCCTTAGTTTATCTAGGATTTCTCAAGTATCCAATGACGTTGGAGCCAACTTGTGAGTTTAATTTCTCCCGAGGAGGAATGTAAACTGATCACAGTTGTTGAGCCACATAGGATACAACTCCTAAGTGGAAGCCTCCTAGTACTTTCCTGAGGAAGGTCCTATGAGTTTATTCACTTAGCTCCACTAATTCAGCTAGGATTTCCTAAATATCCAGTGATGTTGGAGCCTGCTGGTGAGTTTAATTTCTCCTGAGGAGGAATGTAAACTGATCACAGTGGTTGAGCCACATAGGGTATGACTCCTGAGTATACACCTCCTAGTGCTTTCCTGAGGAAGACACTATGAGTTTGCTTGCTTAGCTCCCTTTCTTTGGTAAGCTTGTTCTGAAGCTTGAAGATTGGGATGTTTTTTCTCTTGTTAGGGTCTTGCTTTAGTGTTTAGATTTGTTCAGATCCTGTGATTAGGGTTAGGATTAGAGAATAGGTGATTCTTTCTCAAGTGTGTTTTGTTTGCCTGTTGGTACTTCATTTCCTTTATCTGGTTCATTGCTTGATAGTATGTTGTTTATCTTCAGTATGATTGCTGTTATTTCATGACTGGCTTGAGGTTGAGACGAGCTTGTGGAGGCTGACACCCCACACACATTTCCTCCCTCACTTGCATTGCATGCATTTTACTGTTAAAGCTGATGTTTTTGTCTGTTTTGGTGTATCATTGACATGATCCCTTAGGACTCTCATTTCCTTTGATGAGGATTTGATGATAGACTTTTAGGTTGAAACCTATGCATGACAACATCTAGGAGTTCCCTGTTCAAACCTCAACCATAGGATGAATCCATGGCATGATAACAGTAGGACTTGATAGTCTCCCTCCTAGTTGAGCCATTTTTCCCGTAGTTACCCGAACTACGTTTGCTCTGATCTTTCATACTAGATGAAAGTACGTAGGCATAGGATGCGATATCCTAGCGAGCAACCTTCCCCATAATCCCCCGTAGTTAGGCCGAACTACGTTGACTCTGATTTCTCATTCTCTAATGAGAATACGTAGGCATAAAGTGCGACGCTTTGCCGAGTCATTTTTCTTTTCTTTTTCAGCCAGCCTTGATAGGTAGATAGATTATAACCAACCCGTCCAAGTAAACAAACAAGCGAGGATCCCGTCGAGTACGACGGACGTGAGGGGTGCTAATACCTTCCCCTTGCGTAACCGACTCCCGAACCCAGACAATGGTTGCGATGACCTTGTCTTACCCTTATTCGTCAGGTTTTTCCGATCGTTTCCTTTCCCGCTCTGAGGGATAAATAACGAAAGGTGGCGACTCTTCTGTCATGCCGGCACCTTATTTTCGCGCAAGCGACAGCTGGCGACTCTGCTGGGGACTTATAGCATCTAGGGACTTTTCCCATCCCTTATGCTGGGACCGTTTCCCATCCCCTACGCGAGTCAATCCTATCGTTTGTGTGTTTGCTTGTTGGGTTGCGTTTATTTATCGCATTTTTACTTCCCGCATTTTATTTCCCGCATTTTATTTCCAGTTTGATATGATTATCTGTGCTGCTGTGGGAGAGGGATGTTACTGTGAGTGAAAAGCCGGACCTGGGCTTGAGTACACACCTAGATATAGTTGCGGAGAAGTAGTAGACGAACCTGTCTGCTGAGCAGGCACAGTTCCCTACGAAAATCTGCGCTCAGACGAGATTCTTGCAGAGGTGCTCCTTTCCGGTCCTGAGGATCTGAGGGGAGTCCAGACGTGAGGATTGTCGACTCTGGGGACCGATCATTTGGAAGTCAGCTAAGAGAGGCCTCTTCATGACTTGACGATGCCACTCCTTCTGGGAATCGTATTGTCCCTCATGAAAGTCTGTGACGCTGATGACCGCATAGGATGCCGTACCTTTGTCCGTGGATTAGGTCCATCATACCTGTGAGTGGGGTTGGGATATTGCAGGAAACTTTGACCTCCAGACTACCTGGTTTTCTTGACAGTGAATCAGTTATGTTGGGTTCTCGGTTACAGAGATGTTCTTGATAGAGCAAGGGTTTGATCAGAGGATCTTATCATCGGGTGTTTGTCTGTTCCTGATAGAGCAGGTTCCGATCAGAGTATTGTTATCAGAGGTTTGTTCTGGATGGAGCAGATTTTTGAGTGGGGTCTGAAGATCTCGTCAGCGGTTGTTATTTGTTCTTGTTAGGGCAGATTTTGAGTGGGGTTTGAAGATCTCATCAGCAGCTGTGTGTTTGTTCTTGAGAGGGCAGATTTGTGATTTGGGGTCCGAAGACTTCATCAACAGATATTCCTTGATCTTGCATCCGGGGTCTTTATTATCAGGCCTTCGTTCTTGTCAGGGCAGAAGTTTGATCTCGATCCTATCAGATGGTTATTCACAGCAGATCAGATCAGTGGTTTTACACCGGGGTTTCCTTCTCATCAGTGACTGTTGACATCGAATCTCCGCATCAGCCACCTGGATATATTGTTGCATACCTGCATTTTGCATTAGCTTGCATAATCATTCCATTAGCGTGTGTCTGTGACAGATACCGTTTCCCCGATCCAGGATCTTTCGCCTCTTATCGTGCTACTGCAGCCGTTCTCAGGAAGACTGTTGCGTGCGAGTTCTCGGTCCTTGATACGTCGAATCTGACTATTGCTATGTGAGGTTACTATTTCCATGATTGGGCCTGGATTCCTCTCCTTATTATTGCCAGCAGGTGCCAGGATCGGGGATAATCTCTCAAGCACACAGACTCACGCATGCATCTGCATGAAGCATTCTTGCATGACATACATTCCGCTACTTTTCCTAACCTTTGATGTTGACAGGTTTTTCAGGTACTCAGGTTCCGAGCTGTTTTCGATCTCCAGGATTGATCAAAGATTCATCCACCGCTACTCAACTCGCGCTAATCAGACGAGAATCATGGACCAGGTACAGTCATATGTTCAAGAGCTTCGTGAACGGATGGATCGTTTTATGGAGCTAATGCAAGTCGTTGCGAATGGGCAAGACCAGCTTCGTACCTTGGTTCAACCTCTCATCTCCAGGGTTGACAGTAATGGAATACTTCACGGCGGGGCCGTGCCCACTCCTCCTCAAGGGGATACTCCACAGAACGTTGTTCCTGCTGCCGGGGGCAACGGTAGTGCTAACGGCAATCTTATGACTAATCTCGGACTCAACGCGGCTGGCGCCGTCAATGGTAGTTTGGGAGCCAATGTTAACATAGGGCCGGTCAACGGCAATGTTGGTGCAGGAAATATGGTGGTGCCTCAACCGTGGCTGGAGGACCATCAGGATGACATTTTCTCTCAGAGAGGTGCAGAGGCTGAATTGACTGCTGAGGCTCGACTCAGGTTCAAGGCGCTGGAAGATAAGATGAGAGACATAGAAAATCAGAACACATTGGGCGTTGACATGGCCAAACTCGGGTTGATTGCTGACTTTAAAGTACCTCACAAGTTCAAGGTACCTATCTTTGAGAAGTATAGGGGCACTACTTGTCCCCGTGTTCACCTCCGATCTTATTATAGAAAGATGTCCGCTTATTCTGACGATGAGAAGCTGCTGATGCACTTCTTTCAGGATAGTCTTTCGGGTCCATCGCTCGAATGGTATATGGGTTTGGAGCCCGCTGCTGTGCGCACCTGGAAAGATCTTGCAGAAGCGTTTGTTCTCCACTATCAATATAATAGCGACTTGGCTCCCAACCGAGTTCAGCTTCAGAATCTCTCGCAGCGGAGCAATGAAAGCTTCAAAGAGTACGCCCAGCGGTGGCGTGAATTGGCTGCTCGGGTCCAACCACCGATGGTTGAGCGTGAGTTGGTGCAAATGTTCATGGCTACCCTTCCTGGAGTCTATTATGAGAAGCTGATCAGTGGCATGTCTGGAACATTCTCGGCTCTTATCACTTTGGGCGAGCATGTTGAGAACGGTATAAAGATCGGAAAGATTCAGGGCGAATCATCCTCAGCTGGAGGAGCTAGCAAGAAACCCTATGCTGGCAAGCATCGAGAGGGAGATGCCAGTGCTGTCACTAATGCTAGGAGAAAGGGCAAGGGCCCTCAGTCTCAGATCGCTAGCATAAACATCCCAGCCGCTCCACCGCAGCCGCAGCCGCAGCAGCAGCCCCAGCAACAGAATAATCAGGGATATAAGAGATATCAGAATCGGGGTCCCCTGGCAAACCGTCATTTGGAAACTCCTCCTATGCCGTATGCACAGCTTCTGCAAACGTTGCTTCAGCTCCAATTGGTTCATAAAAGGACAATGGCTCCCTTGACAGGGGCACCACCACCGGAGTATGATGCTAATGCTACTTGTGAATTTCATTCTGGGGCACCTGGCCATACGGTTGAGAATTGTAAAGCTTTTAAGCACAAAGTCCAGGACTTGGTCGACGCCAAGGTTATCAACTTTTCTGACAACGTGCCCAACGTCACCAAAAATCCAATGCCTCATCATAAGGGGGGCGGAGTGAATGCTGTTATCACTGAGGAGAGTTCAGATTTGCTGACCGATGTCAAAGATCTGAAGACGCCGTTGAGTTTTGTCAAGGCTAAGTTGCTGAAGAAGGGCTTCTTTCCTGGATGTGGAGAGTTGTGTATGGCTTGTGCTACACTTCCTGATGGGTGTGAGCAGTTGATCGAAGGTATCCAAAGTCTGATGTCCGAGGGTATTTTGCAGTTCAGTCGGAGCGTTGAGAGTGCGTCAGGGGAAGTCGTGCTGAAGCAGGCAGACGAAGTTGCTACCATTACCATTCCTCGTCACCCTATTACTATTTCTGCGCCCCGTCCGCCTTCTATCACCATCACCAGGGCCGGACCAATCCCATTCGAGAGTACCAATGCCGTTCCATGGCATTATGGCGCCGAAGTTTATTGTAATGGTCAGAAGATAGAGCTTGAGCCGTCCAGATCGACTGTGCAGAATCTTACCGAAGTCAGTGGTATCACTAGAAGCGGAAGAGTGTTTGCACCAGCAGAGGTTGCAGTAGAGAAAGTGGTCCGAGCTGACGTTGTGGATAAAGGTAAAGGTAAAGCTGTTGAGGTCCCTGCAGGGGCAGAGAAAGACTTGCTGGTTAAAGATGCAGAAGAGTTCATGCGACTGATCAAGAAAAGTGACTACAAGATTGTAGATCATCTGCATCAGACTCCGTCAAAGATCTCGATTCTTAACTTGTTGTTGTGCTCCGAGGCACACCGCAATGCATTGCTGAAAGTATTGAATGCTGCATACGTGCCGCAGGAGATATCAGTTAATCAACTCGAGGAGGTGGTGGCCCATGTCAATGCTGGTAATGGGCTGGGATTTACAGATCTGGAGCTGACTCCTAAGGGAAGAGATCACAACAACGCCTTGCACGTCTCAATAGAGTGCAGAGGCACGATTATGTCACATGTCCTAGTAGATACGGGTTCCTCGCTTAACGTGCTTCCGAAGAAGGCACTGATGAAGTTGGATACCCGTGGACTGCTGTGCACGCCCAGTGATCTGGTCGTGAAGGCCTTTGACGGAACCAAGCGCCACGTCTTCGGAGAATTGACCCTGCCAATTCAAGTTGGTCAGGAGACGTTTAATGCGGTTTTCTATATCATGGATATCATGCCCGCCTATAGTTGCCTCTTAGGTCGGCCGTGGATCCATTCTGCTGGTGCCGTAACGTCCACGCTGCATCAGAAGCTTAAATATGCTGTTGGGGGCAGCATAGTCACAGTCTGCGGTGAAGAGGACATCATGGTAAGCCACCTGTCGTCCTTTAAATACGTCGAAATGGATGGTGAGATCCATGAGACTCTTTGCCAAGCATTTGAAACCGTCAGGGTGAAGGAGGTAGCTCCCGTTGTTGCAGAGAAGCAAGAGTTGAACCTCTCCTCGTTTAAGGAAGCTAGAGCCGTTGTCGAAGCTGGTTCCACCCCAGGCTGGGGGCATGTTTTGGATATACCAGTCAAACAGGATAAGTTTGGATTGGGGTATTCTCCTGGAGCTGAAGCTTCATCTTCTTCTGGCAGTTCGTCTCGTGGGAAGGGGCCGATCTTATTCACCAAGGGGGGAGTAATTTTCGAGAGCATCAACGCTACGTCAGAGGACAGCGGGGACAGTGATTGTGATCTTGACGCCTGGATTCAACCGAGCAAGCCAGGCGAGCGCCTTCACAATTGGACCATCAAGGAGATTATCGAGCTGACAAGTGAAGAGTAATGATTTGCTTTTTACAATCTTTGTACAACCCTATGTCCTGCCCGGGGCATAGTGGTTTTACTGTCAGGGCCTTGTTGGATTATGTGTATGCATTTTGTTAATAAATAAAAGGCGTTTTCTTCGTAATCAAATGTTGTGTTCTCTGTTATTCATGTTTTATGTTTGTTTCGAAAAACAGCAAAATGGCAACGAGGTTCGTGCTAACCTGCATATTCTTGCTTTAAACTTAACCCTTGTTATTGCAGGATCCACGTAACAGATGACATCGACTCTGGACCCTCTACGGCTCACTACGACTTTGATTGCCCGATCTATCAAGCCGAGGATGAGATTGATGAAGACGAAGACCTTCCGGAGGAGTTGGCCCGCTTGTTGAGACAAGAGGAGAAGGTTATTCTGCCTCACGAGGAGGAGGTTGAGATTGTAAATCTGGGTTCTGAAGAGCTTATCAGGAATGTCAGAGTAGGGGCTGCGCTGCAGAATGATGTCAAGCATAGACTGGTCGAGATGCTTCGAGAGTATAGTGACGTCTTTGCTTGGTCGTATGAGGATATGCCCGGACTTGACACTGATATCGTGGTTCATCGCTTGCCGTTGCGAGAAGATTGCCCTCCAGTCAAGCAGAAGCTTAGGAGGACGAGACCAGACATGGCTGTAAAAATCAAAGAAGAAGTCCAGAAGCAGTTGGACGCAGGATTTCTAGCCGTTACCACTTACCCTCCGTGGGTCGCCAACATAGTGCCTGTGCCGAAGAAGGACGGTAAGGTACGCATGTGCGTCGATTATCGGGATTTGAATAGGGCGAGCCCTAAGGATGATTTCTCGTTGCCTCATATCGATGTGTTGGTCGACAATACAGCCCAGTTTTCCGTGTTCTCGTTCATGGATGGCTTCTCCGGTTACAATCAGATTAAGATGGCGCCGGAGGACATGGAGAAAACGACGTTTATTACCCCCTGGGGCACGTTTTGCTACAAGGTAATGCCCTTCGGTCTAAAGAACGCAGGGGCCACTTACCAGCGAGCAATGGTAACTTTGTTTCATGATATGATTCATCATGAGATCGAGGTCTATGTTGATGACATGATTGCAAAGTCCCAAACGGAGGAGGAGCATCTGGTCAATCTATTAAAGCTGTTTGAAAGGCTTAGGAAGTTCAGGCTGAGGCTGAATCCTAACAAGTGCACTTTCGGAGTGCGGTCCGGAAAGTTATTGGGGTTTATCGTTAGTGAACGAGGTATTGAAGTTGATCCTGCAAAGATAAAAGTTATCCAAGAGATGCCAGCGCCGAAAACAGAAAAAGAAGTTCGTGGTTTCCTGGGCCGGATAAACTACATTGCAAGGTTTATCTCTCAGCTCACGGCCACTTGTGAACCGATGTTCAAGCTGCTAAAGAAAAATCAGGCGATTACTTGGAATGAGGATTTCCAGAAGGCATTCGATAAGATAAAGCAGTATCTTCAAGAACCTCCAATCTTGATACCCCCAGTGGCTGGACGGCCATTAATCATGTACTTGACAGTTCTGGAGAATAGTATGGGGTGTGTTCTCGGTCAGCACGACGAGACGGGCAGGAAAGAGCATGCCATTTATTATCTGAGTAAAAAGTTCACTGAGTGTGAATCTCGATACTCGATGCTGGAGAAGACGTGTTGTGCATTAGCTTGGGCCGCCAAACGTCTACGACAGTATATGCTCAATCACACCACTATGCTAATTTCGAAGATGGATCCGATCAAGTACGTCTTCGAAAAGCAGGCTCTTTCGGGCAGGATTGCCAGATGGCAGATGGTGTTAACAGAATATGATATTCAGTACGTCTCCCAGAAAGCCATCAAGGGAAGCGTATTGTCTGACTACCTTGCCGAACAGCCAATCGAAGACTATCAGCCGATGAAGTTCGAATTCCCTGACGAGGACATTATGTTTCTCGAAGCGAAGGATTGCGATGAGCCATTGCCCGATGAGGGGCCGGATAGGAAGTCTCAGTGGAAGTTGTTATTCGACGGAGCGGTTAATTCCTATGGAAGTGGTATCGGGGCTATCATCACGACTCCTCACGGATCCCACATCCCGTTTACTGCAAGACTGACGTTTCCAGTTACCAACAACGAAGCCGAGTATGAAGCATGTATTATGGGTATAGAAGAGGCAATTGATTTGAGAATCAAGAATCTAGACATATATGGTGACTCAGCGCTTGTAATCAATCAGATCAAAGGGGAGTGGGAAACTCGTCAAGCGAATCTAGTGCCGTACATGAATTATGCCAGGAGGCTGCTTTCGTTCTTTGACCGAGTAGAACTTCATCATGTACCCCGGGCTGAAAATCAAATGGCTGATGCTTTAGCCACGTTGGCTTCAATGTATAAAGTCAATTATTGGAATGAGGCTCCAAGAATTGTGCTTTCGCGGCTTGATAGACCAGCGTTTGTGTTCGCAATCGAAGATGCCACTAACGGCAAGCCATGGTTCCACGATATCCAGACCTTCCTTATGACCAAGGAGTATCCTGCGGGTGCTTCGACCCAGGATAAGAAGACTCTGAGGAGGCTATCTGGAAACTTTTACCTCAACCCTGATGGAGTGCTGTATAAGAGAAACCACGATCTCGTGCTGCTCAGATGTGTAGATGAGAAAGAAGCAAGTATGCTCATGGAAGAAGTCCATGAGGGCACATTTGGTACGCACGCCGGCGGGCATGCCATGACGAGAAAGATCCTAAGAGCAGGATATTACTGGTTGACTATGGAGTCAGATTGCTTCAGATTCGCGAAGAAATGTCACAAATGCCAGATTTATGCTGATAAAGTTCATGTGCCGCCGTGCCCATTGAATGTCATGTCCTCCCCTTGGCCGTTCTCCATGTGGGGCATCGACATGATAGGCAAGATCGAGCCCACCGCATCCAATGGTCATCGTTTTATCCTGGTAGCTATCGACTACTTCACCAAATGGGTGGAGGCAGCCTCGTATGCTAATGTGACCAAGCAGGTGGTAGCTAAATTCATAAAGAGGGACATCATCTGTCGCTATGGAATTCCTGAGCGGATCATTACTGATAATGGTTCGAATTTGAATAATAAGATGATGAAGGAGCTGTGTCAGAGCTTCAAGATTGAACACCACAACTCATCTCCTTACCGGCCGAAGATGAATGGCGCTGTTGAAGCGGCCAATAAGAACATCAAGAAGATTGTTCAGAAGATGGTTGTGACGTACAAAGATTGGCACGAGATGCTGCCGTTTGCCTTGCACGGTTATCGTACGATGGTGCGTACGTCGACCGGGGCAACTCCTTTCTCCTTGGTGTACGGTATGGAAGCTGTCCTACCGCTAGAAGTGGAGATTCCCTCTTTGCGAGTTTTGGTTGATGTAAAACTTGATGAGGCAGAATGGGTTACGAATCGCTTGAACCAGCTCAGCCTGATGGACGAGAAGAGGTTAGCATCGATTGCATTTGGTCGCCTGTACCAAAGCCGGATGAAGAAAGCTTATGATAAGAAGGTGCATCCTCGAAGCTTTCAGACGGGTGATCTCGTCCTGAAGAAGATTCTTCCGCCACACTCCGATCACCGGGGCAAGTGGACTCCGAATTACGAAGGGCCGTATGTCGTCAGCGAGGTTTTCTCAGGAGGAGCTTTGTTGTTATCCACGATGGATGGTGAAGATTTTGCATCCCCGGTGAACGCGGACGCAGTTAAAAAATACTTTGCTTGAAAGAGACCCGCTGGACAAAAAAAAAAAAAAGAGTCCAGGCAAAAAAGGGCATCCCGGCGAACCAAAAACAGAATAAAAGGTTCGGGCAAAAATTAGGGATATATTGAAAAAATGTACACCCGCGAAGTTGAAAACCTACACTGGGCGGCTTCGGCAAAAAAGGGTATCCCGGTGAACTGAAAACCCGAAAGGGCGGTTCACGCAAAAGTTAGGGATTTGAATAAGCAAATGACTGCGTTCCGCGTATGGACTTTCATTGTTTAGTGGTTCGGAAGACCTGAGGGCCGTTTATCTGAATCAATCTCTTCCAAAGCTGAAGCATCGGAGAAGTATCGAAGTCGAGTGGGTCTTAGAGGGATCAACTCATGGTGTTCGTCTACGCCTCGATTGCCGACATTTGTGTATACTGATGTATATTTATGTTTTCTTTTTGCGCGGCTTCCTCATTCCAGGAGCTTGCCTCTGTTGTAAAACATTTTTGCCCGTTCAGGGGTTCATCATCAATAAAATGCACATTATTCAGCAATTCTACTTGACTGCTTAGCATTTATCTGTTTTGTTTGCGAATGAGAACGCCGATATTTTTGATAAAATGCGCATACATAAACCTGCGGGCCTAGGCCCATTGATTGTTGAAACGATTGATTAACTAAATATTGTCACGAGATAATAACCCTGATAGGCCCCTTTGAGGAGGGTATCTTGTCTGTTTGTTTGTGTTGTTGCAGGTGTAGCACCTTGCCAGAAGATGTGTCGTGCGTATCCCCGAAGCAGGATGAGTCTTCCTTCCCCAGCAGAGTCCAGTAGTCTCTCCTTCGCAGAATCTGAACGCAAGATGGTGAGCATTGATATGTTTTCCCCGGGTAGAGGTGATTCTCTTCCCCAAGCAGACGCATCCTGAAGGAATGTCACCTCATCAGCTGAATCAAGCACCGAAGAATGATGTCGTCTCTCCCCAGCACCGGGTCACAAGTGCAGAGTTCACAGAAATGTTTGGGTACCGAAGCTCGTGTTTTCCCCAGTAAAGTCGCCAAAGCAGGCGTCCTCCCCCGCACCGGGTCACAAGTGCAGGATTCGCAGGAAGCTGTTCGTATACCAAAGGATGCAGTAACTGATGGTGCCAGACTGAAGTCTCCAGTGGAATTGAGATTCCTCACCAGAGTCAGGCTCTCTCCTGAAGATGGATGGTTCCCTCTTCCCCAGTAGAGTGTTGGAATAGCTGATGTTGTATTCCCCTGCAGAGTTGTACTCTCCCCTGAAGTCAGATGATTCCTTCTTCCCCGGCGAAATTGAGTTTCCTCATCGGATTTGCACTCTCCTGTGAAGTAGAATGATTTCCCTCCCTGGCTGAGTCCGCAGAAAAGCAGAATCCTTGGAAGTCGATGATCGATGTTCCCCAGCAGAGCGTGGGGCAACTAGTGCTGTGTTTCCCCAGAATCGCACTCTCTCCATCGAAGCAGAATGATTTCTCCTTCCTCAGCCGAGTTTGCAGATGTCCAAGAGATCCGAATCCTTGGAAGTTGATCAGATCATGATTGGTTTTTCCCCAGTGGAGTGTTGAGCAGCTGAAGTTGGTTCCCCACAGAGTGGCCATCCCCAGAAGAGTAGCCGAGACGGCCGCGCAGTTCATTCTCGCGATTGATATCAGCAGATCCAAGTTCTCGTAGAGCTTCGTCCCCTGCAGCAGTCAGCTGAAGTTGTTCCCCTGCAGCAATTCGCGGAAGATCAATTCCCCAGACAGAGCCTGATTGATATTGGCGTGTTCACATTCTCCTTAGCAGGATGACTCCTCTACCTGAATGATTCTTTCTCCTTGACAGGAGGATTTCCCCCTTCGGCATTTATTTTGCTGACGGGATTGCATAGCATTGTGCATGATTGCATAGCATTGTGCATGATTGCATAGCATTGTGCATGATTGCATAGCATTTAGCATGGCGCAGAAGCATATGCATCATAGGCATGATCTAGATCATTATCATTCTTGCCTTACAGGTGTTCCACCAAAAGACCGGTTACTCAGGACGATTCTTGATGTTCTCCCCAGCAAGATCGCTTGCGAGATGATTCTTAAAGACCCCGGTGTGATCCCCACGGTCGCTCGCTCGCTCAAGACGATTTTTGAGATCCCCAGCGAAGTCTTCAGTTCGAGATGATTCCCGAGTCCCTCAGCAGGGCCGTTTGCTTAAAGGTGATTCTTAAGACCTCAGTACAGCTTCCCGAGTTGTTCGCCTAGTATGATACTTGAGCTCCCCAATGGCGTCTCCAGCGAGAGTTGCCCAGGGAGATTTCTGGAATACCCAACCAGAAGGTTTGCTCCAGAAAGGTTATCAGTTCAGGACGATTCTTGAAGATGCCCGACGGATCTGTTGGTTCAAGTTGATTATTGAAGTCCTGAGCAGCATGATATGTCTGCTCCAACAATGATGTCTAATCTGAAGATGGATTTCGTAAGCGCCCGAAGGCGATATCAGAAGGTTCCTGTGAGTCTAGATTTCCGTGTTGAAGAATCAACGGGTGGCTGAAGGCAAGGTTCCAGAGGTTGTAGATACAACAGAGTGATTCGTGTGAGTCTGAAGACCAAGTCGGTTATCCTGAGGTGATGATTGAGCGTGATCAAGTGAATGATACGTCTTCTGATTGAAGTCGAAGATGTTTCTCCAGCAATGATGTCTAATCTGAAGATGGATTTCGTAAGCGCCCGAAGGCGATATCAGAAGGTTCCTGTGAGTCCAGATTTCCGTGTTGAAGAATCAACGGGGGGCTGAAGACAAGGTTCCGGGGTTGTAGATACAACAGAGTGATTCGTGTGAGTCTGAAGACCAAGTCGGTTATCCTGAGGTGATGATTGAGCGCGATCAAGTGAATGATATGTCTTCTGATTGAAGTCGAAGATGTTTCTCCAGCGGTGACGCATGGTATTTCGATCGTCCGACAGTGATGTCAGATTTAGTTCTCCAGTGGTGACGCAGGGTACTTCGATCGTCCGACAGTGATGTCAGCTTTGGTTCTCCAGCTAGTTGTTGAGCAGCTAATGTTGCAGGATTCAAAGGTTTGTTCCCCGCAGAGTACTGTGTGCTCGTGCAGTTGGCAAATTTTCGGGTTTACCGATATTCAACCGTCTCGTACCTTGGTTGGTTGAGAGCTGGTCGCTTCTCACCCAGTCAGGTTCAAGCCGTTTGAATAGGGGCAGCTGTTGCACCCCAAAATTTGACCAACAATTATTTATTCATTGAGTGTTTGAAAGTGGATACCTTCAAGAGATCCTCAGAAGAAGTGGGTTGAAACCAGGGTTGTGTGCTTCATAGTTTGAAAGTTGTGGGTGCCCCTCAGATGGTTCTGAGACTTTGAGAATGAATTTAATGTCTTGGGAAAGCCTATGAGATGTCTTGATAGCCTTCATGAAGCCCAGAGAAGTCATTATGCAAGGGTTCAGAAGATTCAACCATGAATGATAGAATTAGGGTTTTGACTGGGTCAACCCTAGGTTAACTGAAGATTTGGAGAAGGTTGAGATCCAATCCAAGGGCCATGAGATCATGGAATGATGCATAGAGATGATATAAAGATGATTCCTAGGCCAACTCATCATGAGTGAGGAGTTTGAGAGGTTTCAAGTCAGGGTCCCCAAGGATTGTCAGTGAAAAACCCTAATTTGATCCTTATCTTCCAGGCAGTTTTAGCCCAAGATGTGATTGATATCTCACCTTCCCCATAACATGAATGTTGTAGAGCTTGTTCTAAGCTTTAATTTGAGTGGTGGAAGTCCTTGATAGGAGTTGCAGAGCCCAAGTTATGGTTTTGACAAATTACAGGTCAGCAGAGGTGTGTGAATCTGGGTCCTTGAAAGTCACCCAACTTGCAGACAACTTTTGCCCTAGTAGGGTGATTCCTATGACTTCTTGGTCAACATGAATGTTGAAGAGGATCTTCTTAGCTTTAATTTGAGTGGTAGAAGTCCTTGATTGGATTTGTGGAACTCAACTTATGGTTTGAACAAGACAGGGGTATTTTGGTCATTTGTCAATTATAGGTCATTTTAGCCAATGCCTAAAACTCCTATTTCCAAGCCTCAAATGGAAAAACTCAAAACATGAAAGATGCTCAAAATGTGATTTTAAGTCTAGAAAGAAGGTCACAAATTGTTGGAAAAGCTCATAGCATGAAGTTACATGATTGGTCAAAAATGAACTAAAAATGGCTTATAAGTTTGAAAAGTTGAATTTGAAAATTGATTTGGAAGATCCACAAATCCAAAATAGGTCATCCAATATATCATTTTGATTGGAAAAATCATTTTGAAAACATTGGTTTAGCTAGAATTTTGATTTGAAGCTTTAAAATGGGTGATGCTTTGAAAAGTTGTTACTTGAAAAAGAAGGCAATGTTGAAAAACCTTACACAAGCCAAAGATGAGCTTGTTTTTCATTCATCCACACTCAATATCTCTCATAAGGAGAATTTGGCACCAAATGGTAAGGCATAAGGCATGAGATATGAGATTTCCAACTTGTCCCCACATGAGATTTTCAAGAAACTTCCATCAAATTCTAGATGAATCTAGAAGCATCCAATGATCATTATAAAGAGAGTGCATCAGAGAGTGATCAAGGTTGGTGAAGAGGGTGAAGAGGGTGAGAGAAAAGTGAGGTTCCCATAGTTTCTTCATTCATAAGCAAAAGAGAGATTGATCATTCTACATCAAGTTTGTTCAATCTTCTCATTCTTACATAATCCATAGTTCATACTGAGTGTATAGAAGCTGAATCAGAGACTCACCAATGGAGGATTGAAGAGCTAGAAGTAAAGGTGCAAGAGAGCATATCAGATTGGAATCACTCCATACAAGCTTTCTTCTTCAGTTTTGTTGCATACAGTAGCCTCAACATCACTTAGGGATCACTCTTGAAGATTTGCCAAGCTTGAAGTGCAAGAATCCATAACTGTTTTCTCCAAGAATCCAGGTTTGCAACTTGATTCTTTCACCTGTATTTATGGCTTGTTAGCATGTTTCTTTAGGATAGAAATGTTAGGTTTAGGTAGATGAACATGTATGCAATCTGTTAGAGCCATTGATGATGATCCATATCAGGGCAGTTGAACTTTGATGGCATATAACTCTTAGGTTAGGACGCGATAATCTTAGGTTGTTAGTGAAGAATGATCCACGTGAAGTGTAGTTTAGATTAGTATAGGTTTGATTAAGAATCTTGAGGATAGGTTGCAGTGTATTTTCATGGTGGCCAGAACTTGTCTCGATCGGTTTGAGTGATACATTGAATTTCAGAATGAACCATGACCATAGGCTTATAGAGGGAGAAATTCTGAATGATTTTCATGTTTGGATCGAGTTGAACCGTGGCCTGTAGAAGGAGAACAGAGAGCTTGAACATGATACGTGCATGGAGGATATAAAACCCTAGTTGTGACCAAGGTTGAAGACGAAATCCTAATCGTCCATCGCGTGCAAGACTTTTGACTCAAAGCCTAGATCGTGTGGCTCTCATTCATACTGAATTTTGGAGGGAAGTTGAGTGCCCTAAACGCACCGTTTCATTTAATGAAACGGGCGGGCCTAAGTCAGTTCGCTATCCCCACCCCCCTTTTATCTGGCCCATTCTGAAACCAACAAGCGCGTGTTACTTGTTACACCCCCCCTCCCTTTATTTGTTTTAATTTCTTTTATATTGTTTTAATATTTTCCTTGTCTTTGATAATTCATTAAAAATTGAAAAATAACTCTTTTTTAATCCTTCTTTTTTCTATGAGTAGATGATAATGTGTAGAAAATATTAAAAATAAAAATGAGATTTTATTTTTAAGTTTAGTATTTTTAATAGATTTTTCTTTTAAATAGCTTTTATAATGTTTAGTTTGGTATCATGATTTTGTAGGAATTGTTTTAGGACTTCCCTTTAGTCTTTTTAATCCATTCTTTTTTGTGCAATTAGATGATGAATCATAGTTCCCCATAGGATTTTTTCTAGAATTTTAGAATTAAATTTTGATTAGTTTAATTAGGGTAGATGTAGGGTATCCTAATTAGGGTTTAGGTTGTGCTTAGGTGAAGAATTCATTTCCTTTGAATAGTTTTGTCTTGATTTTTAGGTAGAGGCCTATGTAGATGTTATGAATAGACTTTGTAGACCCTTGTGAATAATTGTTAGATTTTTCCCCATTAGTTTAGTATTTTTAGGTATTTTCTGAAGTTGCCTGTTGATTTTGTCTCCCCTGTGGTTATATGTTCATCTTTGGGGCTCATTGTGGGGAATTTTTTGTGAGGCTTGTGTTGTCTTGAAGACCTTGATGGAGAGCATGATGAAGAGAAGATTGTAGATCAAGATTCAGAGACCCAGAGCTTGGCTTGTCCCCTGTCTGTGAGGTTTGAGATCCTGAAGCTTGAAGGAAGTTCATGGTACTTTCCTGAGGAAGGCACTATGAATGACTTTCATTCTTTCTTCTCACCTCTTTCTTAAGTATCCAATGATGTTGGAGCCAACTTGTGAGTTTAATTTCTCCTGAGGAGGAATGTAAACTGATCACATGTTGTTGAGCCACATGGGATACAACTCCTAAGTGGAAGCCTCCTAGTACTTTCCTGAGGAAGGTCCTATGAGTCTATTCACTTAGTTCCCTTAGTTTATCTAGGATTTCTCAAGTATCCAATGACGTTGGAGCCAACTTGTGAGTTTAATTTCTCCCGAGGAGGAATGTAAACTGATCACAGTTGTTGAGCCACATGGGATACAACTCCTAAGTGGAAGCCTCCTAGTACTTTCCTGAGGAAGGTCCTATGAGTCTATTCACTTAGTTCCCTTAGTTTATCTAGGATTTCTCAAGTATCCAATGACGTTGGAGCCAACTTGTGAGTTTAATTTCTCCCGAGGAGGAATGTAAACTGATCACAGTTGTTGAGCCACATAGGATACAACTCCTAAGTGGAAGCCTCCTAGTACTTTCCTGAGGAAGGTCCTATGAGTTTATTCACTTAGCTCCACTAATTCAGCTAGGATTTCCTAAATATCCAGTGATGTTGGAGCCTGCTGGTGAGTTTAATTTCTCCTGAGGAGGAATGTAAACTGATCACAGTGGTTGAGCCACATAGGGTATGACTCCTGAGTATACACCTCCTAGTGCTTTCCTGAGGAAGACACTATGAGTTTGCTTGCTTAGCTCCCTTTCTTTGGTAAGCTTGTTCTGAAGCTTGAAGATTGGGATGTTTTTTCTCTTGTTAGGGTCTTGCTTTAGTGTTTAGATTTGTTCAGATCCTGTGATTAGGGTTAGGATTAGAGAATAGGTGATTCTTTCTCAAGTGTGTTTTGTTTGCCTGTTGGTACTTCATTTCCTTTATCTGGTTCATTGCTTGATAGTATGTTGTTTATCTTCAGTATGATTGCTGTTATTTCATGACTGGCTTGAGGTTGAGACGAGCTTGTGGAGGCTGACACCCCACACACATTTCCTCCCTCACTTGCATTGCATGCATTTTACTGTTAAAGCTGATGTTTTTGTCTGTTTTGGTGTATCATTGACATGATCCCTTAGGACTCTCATTTCCTTTGATGAGGATTTGATGATAGACTTTTAGGTTGAAACCTATGCATGACAACATCTAGGAGTTCCCTGTTCAAACCTCAACCATAGGATGAATCCATGGCATGATAACAGTAGGACTTGATAGTCTCCCTCCTAGTTGAGCCATTTTTCCCGTAGTTACCCGAACTACGTTTGCTCTGATCTTTCATACCAGATGAAAGTACGTAGGCATAGGATGCGATATCCTAGCGAGCAACCTTCCCCATAATCCCCCGTAGTTAGGCCGAACTACGTTGACTCTGATTTCTCATTCTCTGATGAGAATACGTAGGCATAAAGTGCGACGCTTTGCCGAGTCATTTTTCTTTTCTTTTTCAGCCAGCCTTGATAGGTAGATAGATTATAACCAACCCGTCCAAGTAAACAAACAAGCGAGGATCCCGTCGAGTACGACGGACGTGAGGGGTGCTAATACCTTCCCCTTGCGTAACCGACTCCCGAACCCAGACAATGGTTGCGATGACCTTGTCTTACCCTTATTCGTCAGGTTTTTCCGATCGTTTCCTTTCCCGCTCTGAGGGATAAATAACGAAAGATGGCGACTCTTCTGTCATGCCGGCACCTTATTTTCGCGCAAGCGACACCTTCTGATCTGCTTCCAGTGAATTCTTCCACAACATGAACTATTGAGTTCCCACGACTGGATGAAGGAAGATCATTAATCTTGAATCCCTGACGTGCAATAGAGATCATACCAGAGCCTAGCAAGGCCTGAATCTTGCTTTTGAGCACTTTACAGTCTTCGATCGAGTGCCCCTGCGCCCAAGCATGGTACTCGCAACGGGCATTGACATCAAAACCTGGCGGATACGGAGGGACCACTGGACAAATCTTCTGTGGCACTATCAGTCTGGCTCGGATTAAATCTTGCAATAACTGACTGTATGACACCGGCAACTGAGTAAAATGCCTTTCTGGATTCCTTGGTCTTTGCTTGGCGTGTCGTCCCTGTTGATGGCGATATGACTGTTGGCTCTGACGTGTGGACTTTGGAGATTGCTAACCCTGACCAATTGAAACTTCTGGAAGATGGGTCTGAGATATCAGGGACTCCTTTTGTTCAGGCACTTTCATCCTTAGGCTCGACCCAGGCAATGACAACAACTGTGGGCATGGGGATTCAGAGATTGTAGATTGCAGTATGTAGTCCTGACCCGATGTAGCTTTAGGGGAGAGAGCAGGAGTATCCACCTCTTTTGTAATGCATGGACCAACACCCTCTGGTATGCTTACGCCGCCCGGCGTGAACTCAATCGTCTTTGAGTCAATCAAATCCTGGACCTGGTGCTTAAAAGCTTTACAGTCCTCAATGTTATGCCTCGGTGCCCCAAAGTGGAAATCACACTGGGCACTTGCATTATAGCCTGGTGGTGGGGTCCCAGTAAGCGGAGACAGGGTTTGGAGCTCAACCAAACGAAGCTGAAGCAGCCATTGCAACAGTCGAACATAGGTCATGGGTATCTGATCAAAGATTCTAGCAGCTTGCCTCGGTTTCTGAGCATACTTTTTAACCCTAGGACCATCCTGGGAGACAGGACGTAGCTGCTGACGGGAAGAGTCTTGAGCTCTTAGTTGTGCAGAGGATCTCTGACACACATTGTGCTCTGGTATAGGTTCCACGGGCAGAAATGGAACAAGGATTTTGGCTGCAGCTTCGGGCACTTGATCACCTTCTTTCCTGAGCACATTCCTTATTACCTCCATGATCAAACCCACCTGAGTTTTCAACTGCTGGTTCTCTTCTCTGAGCATCTTCTGATCCAGGCGCAACGCTTGCACGTCCTTCATGAACTGCCCTATCTGGCCCTGAACTTCCCTCAGCTCTGCTTTCATCTGTTCCATAGCCATCTTCTATCTTCCCCACAAGTTAGTGTCTGAAATTCTGAAGAAAACCCAGATCAGGATAACACAACCCAGCCTCGAACACCTGTTATGCAAATGAAATGCGAATGTCATGTTCGAGTATTTCCAAGGAACATGTCTACTTCAATTCATGTTTTACACAGCCACAAGGAAAATATTTAATGCTCAACAGCGAGTCTCGAAGTTAAGATCCTTGGAAATACAAGAACACGTATGTCAAAATGCAAACATGTTAGGATGATGCAAATGCAAATGCAAAGATGTAGCAAGGGATCAAGATGGTTGTGCTGTTGACTGAAGGATCAAAGTTCTGCTTCGGCGAGAACATAGCATTGCTCTGAGAGGAACCAACTGATACCAATACATTGGATTCAAACTGTAGAGAAAACCGGGTAGTCTGAAGGTAAAGGTTTCCTGCATGACCCCAGTCCCACTTACAGGTATGGACCTAATCTGCTAACAAAGGTACGGCATCCTATGCGCTCCTCAGCGTCACAGACTTTCAAGAAATGATGATACGTTCACCATTTCTGATTTGGCATCACCCTCTCCTGAAGAGGCCTCACTTAGATGAGTCACAAGTGATCGGTTCCCAGAGTCGACAACCCTCAGATCCAAAATCAATTCCAATCCTAAGGACCAGAAAAGAAGTCGTCAAAGAGAATCTCGTCTGAGTGTGAATTTCATGGGAACTGGTGTTTGCTAAGCAAACAAGTCCTCCACTAATCTCCACTCTAATATTATGTTTGCTCTCAAGCCTAGGTTTGGCTTTTCACTCGTCAGAACTTCCCTCCCACACAACAACACAATAATAATAATGCTGAAAGTAAAATGCGGGAAAATAAAGTCCGGAAGTAAATAAAGTACAACACACATGTACAAAAACCCAAAAGATAAACCAAGCAAGCGCTAGGATTGACTCGCGTAGGGAACCAGAGATTCTGGGTTCGATCCCCAGCAGAGTCGACAGCTGTCGCAACTGCGAAAAACAACCGGCGGAAAACAGAAGAGTCGCCACCTTTCGTTATTTACCCCAAAGAGGGGGAAAGGAAACGATGGGAAAAAAACCTAACGCAAAAGGAAAGACAAGGCCATCGCAACCATGTCTGGGTTCGGGAGCCGGTTACGCAAGGGGAAGGTATTAACACCCCTTACGTCCGTCGTACTCGACGGGATCCACGCTTGTTTGTTTATCGGACGGGTTGATTATCTATCTACGCTAATGGTCTGGCCAAAAAGAAAAAAAGAAACAGAAAGAGAAGGAATCGACAGAGCATCGCTGCTCCGGGCCTACGTATTCCATCGTGCAATGGGAAAGTCAGAGTCAACGTAGTTTGGCTAACTACGGGAGAGAAGGGGGAAAGGTTGCTCGCCAAGACATCGTGTCTTGTGCCTACGTACTTTCATCTGGTATGAAAGATCAGAGCGAACGTAGTTCAGGCGGATATGAAACCACAAGTTGATTACGCGTTTTATCCGAGTAGGGTTAAACATGTGTTCCAGCAGTTAGGGACTAAGCCTGTTTGCGGTAGAACCGAAGTTTAACAACACCCTTTTCTAAAAAAGATTTCAATTAATCCCGAAGGAAAAATGTTTGAATTTGTTTTGTGTTTTTTAGCGAAAGAAGAAGTGTTTTGAATTTGAGTGTTTATAATGTATGTTGTACTAAAGTCTAGAACCTAGGATCGAATGTGTCGCATATCGTCCAAAGGACGTATACTAAACACTCTAGGTAATTGAGGAGAAACCCCTCAATCACCATTTCCCAAGTATAAGGCTCATGGCATAATATTCATTATCGTTATTAAGTATGTTAGAATAGTATGAAGATGAGAAGAGAAGACGCACGGAAGGTCTAAGGGAAACTCGGCCCTAACGTTGTCATGCAAAGTGATCCTAGAGTTCGGATGAAAGGGGAAACATCTACCCTAATGTTAGCATACTTGGATTGAACACCTAATGTATCTCCTTCTCCCATCCTAAACGGAGGGACTAGGAATCCTATGGGGATCATGGCAAGAAAGCACAAGAAGAACAAAGGAAGAATCAATCACAAGTAGAGAAAATGCAAACATGAAAATGCACAATTAGAATGGTGGGAGGGAGGAAAAGTGTGTGGGGCAGCAGCCGCCACAAGCGCGTCTCGACCTCAACAGCGATGCAAAAATGATGCAAACATGTGGAGAAACAAGAGATGCAAGCATATGAACATGCAAACGAATGATCAATTCGAACTACATACAAGCATGTAAACAAATGGAAAATGATCCTACATGTCAATGAAATCATGATTAAACAACCACAAACAGTGACAATTATTCAAAACAATTCAATCATAATGCATCACATTGATCTATGATGATTCGGATCGAATCGGTATGCGAACAAGCAAGCAAAAGAGCAAATGTGGCATTCTGGTACAATGTTAACCGGTTAATCCATACTGTTAATCGGTTAACACCTTGAAAGTTTGAAGAAAAACTGAAGTTTTGAACAGGTTAACCGGTTAACCCTATTCGTTAACCGGTTAACACTGTTAACATTTAAACAAGATTTGAAAATTTGAAATGGTTAACCGGTTAACCATATACGTTAACCGGTTAACACTGCACCAGAAGTGAAAAACAGTAGCAGAAAAAGCACTTAATGCACAAAATCACTTAATCACGTGATCCAACAGATCAACTTATCAAATAAGCATAAAATTACTCCTGCAAACAGAAAACCAATAGACATGCAAACATGTATATACAGCACAATCACAATTCACACGGATCGAAATCAACAAAATTCAATCGAACATGAAAATCATCATGAAAATGCAAATAAGCTCAAAAATAGTTATGGATCTAGAATCTCCAACCTTCGAAGCGGAGATTTGCTCCGGTAATTGTTGATCAACTGAATTTGAGTAGTTCAAACAATAGAAATCCGGAAAACTTCGAGATCCAAGTTGATTATAGTTGTATGAATAAAGATCCACCAAATTCGAGTTGAAACGCTTCGAATAATCACTTCCACTTCAAGCTCCAAGATCAAATCTCAATTTGCACGAAAATTGATGATGAAAATTGATCCAAGGATGAGGATGGATGAAGGTTTATGCTCAATAATCTATTGATTTCAATGAGAAATCAATGATTCTAATGAAAAAAGAGCTTTGAGTGAATTTTGGAAATGGAGGGAATTTTGAGAATTGAGAGAGAATGGAATGAAATCTGAAAATTGAATGTGAGAAATGAAAATTGGATGGTGAGGTTTCGAGTAGATCACTTAAATATGATCTAGGTTTGGATCCCAAAGCAAGGATTGGAATTTGGGTTGGAAAGTTGGTTTGGAGCTAGGCATGGAAATTTGGAGGGAAAATTGAAACAACCAACTTTCAAGAACATTCTAGATCCTTCTTTTTGGTAAAAATGAGTTTCAATGTGATCAAAATTGGACCCCAAGTGCAAATGGCTTGCAAAATCACGTACAGGGCAAAATCTGATATGGTTAACCGGTTAACCATATGTGTTAACCAGTTGACACTGTTAAAACTTCCAAATCTGAGCTGATTTTCCAATGGTTAACCGGTTAACACCTTCAAAATTTTGAATTTGACGCCTTTTGGTGGGAAACCAGCCTGTTTTCCTGTTTCTCGCCGTTTTGAGCTCTGCGAAGCTTTTGACACTTGTTCTTGAACACTGTGACTGTGATAATGTCGGATATAGACTGAATGTTGTCTCCTGATTTGAGCATTAACCTGCAAAATAAAATCGGTCGCCCAACCCCTGGTCAATACAAAGGCCGTCTCTGATGCTTGCTGCCCAGTTGCTTGCATGGGAAAGAAACCTGAGCCACGGGAACCTTGATCCCCTGCCTTGAGAACCAATGCTATGCAAAATGTTGATGCTATGAAATGCAAAAATGTAAAGGAAGCACAAGCCAAGCACGAGAATCGGTTGGTCAAATTTCGGGGTGCAATAGCATCACAAGAAGCGGCAGGGTCTTTTCCGTGCCACAGAATATTACTGATAAAGGAAAGGGGAAGGTTGTGGTAGAAGACGAAGTTCAACAGAAAGGGGAGAAAGACTCTTTGGCCAAGGATACTAAAGAATTTATGAGGCTTATTCGTAAAAGTGACTACAAGATCATAGATCACCTGCAACAAACGTCTTCTAAAATCTCCATTCTATCATTGTTGTTATGCTCAGAGGCGCACATAAGTGGTCTGTTGAGAATCTTGAATATGACATTCATACCACAGGAGATTTCTGTTAATCAATTTGAGAGAGTGGTAGCCCACGTAAATGCTGGTAATGGGTTGGGCTTTACTGATTTGGACTTGACTTCTTCCAGGAGAAATCATAACCACGCTCTGCACATATCCAAAGAGTGCATGGGAGCTGTTTTATCCCATATGCTAGTTGACAGGGGATCCTCACTTAATATGTTGCTGAAGAAGGAGCTAATGAAGTTAGATACTCAGGGCTTAATCTGCACGCCAAGTGATTTGGTGGTGAGGGAGTTTGATGGAACTAGGAGGTCGGTATTTGGCGAGATCACGTTACCAATTCAGGTGGGACCAGAGGTTTTCGATGCAGTCTTTTATATCATGGACATCCAGCCGGCCTACAGTTGTTTGCTCGGTCGACCTTGGTTACATGCTGCTGGGGTAGTCACCTCGACATTGCATCAGAAGTTTAAGTATATGGTGGAAGGGAATATTGTTACAGTCTGTGGAGAAGAGGATATTATGATCAGTCATCTGTCATCATTCAAGTATGTGGAGGTAGATGGAGAGATTCATGAGACGTTGTGTCAGACTTTTGAAACAGTATAGATTCAGAAAAGGCCTTCGGTAGAAGACAAAAGTCCAGAAATTTCAATGTCCTCGTTTAAAGGAGTCCTGTGCTATTGTAGAATCCGGTTCTTCATAGAAATGGGGTCAAGTTCTCAATGTTCCTAACAAGCAAGACAAGTTTGGTTTGGGTTACAAGCCGTCCAATTCTTCTCAAAGTGATCCAAGGTATAGAGGACCAATACAATTCACCAGTGGTGGCGTCATCTACGACAGGATCAATGCTATTGAGGAAGACGAAGGAGACAGTGATTGTGATATGGATGCTTGGATTCGTCCATGCACTCCCAGGAAAAGTCTTTGCAACTGGTCTGTGGAGAAAGTCATACAAGTTGTGTTGGAAACGTAAATTTTCATCTTTTTTATTATGTTTGGTCCTGCGCTCTGCCCAAGGCGTAGTGGCTTTGTTGTGGGACTCTTTTACTGACATTTAAATTTATCATAAATAAAATACGTCCTCTTGCACTCAAATTTTGTGATCTTTGTTTTTCTTGTTTTATTTTTATGCACTTTTATAAACAGAAAAATGGCAATGTGTTTTGTGTTTGTTCGTATATCATGATCAGCATAAAACATTAATCATGCAGGTCTTTTCTATCAGATACCATCGATTCAGATTCGGCTATGACTTCATATGACTTTGATAGTCCCATTTATCAAGCTGAAGAAGAGACTGATGAAGATTGTGACCTTCATAAGGAATTGTCTAGACTTCTTAAACAGGTGGAGAGGATTATCTTGCCTCATTAGGAAGACATTGAAGTTATCAATCTGGGTACCGAGGACGACAAGAAAGAAGTCAGAGTTGGGGTTGCATTGGAAGATGATGTCAAGAGAAGATTAGTGGAAATGCTCCGTGAGTATAGAGATATATTCGTTTGGTCTTACCAAGACATGCCTGGGTTGGATACAGATATTGTGGTACACCGTCTACCCCTTCGAGAAGAATGCCCGCCTGTGAAGTAAAAGTTGAGAAGAACTAGACCTGATATGGCAGTTAAGATCAAAGAGGAAGTTCAGAAGTAGTTGGATGCCAGTTTTCTTGCTGTTACTACTTACACTCTGTGGGTCGCTAACATTGTTCCTGTACCTAAGAAGGATGGAAAGGTCAGGATGTGCGTCGGTTATCGAGATTTGAATAGAGCGAGCCCGAAACACGATTTCCCGCTCCCTCATATTGATGTTCTGGTTGATAATACAGCTCATGTTTCAG
Source organism: Lathyrus sativus (assembly GCA_963859935.3). Classification (NCBI taxonomy): domain Eukaryota; kingdom Viridiplantae; phylum Streptophyta; class Magnoliopsida; order Fabales; family Fabaceae; genus Lathyrus; species Lathyrus sativus. Next base: position 676,619,608 of record OZ012740.1, read on the forward strand.
TGTTTTCATTCATGGATGGTTTCTCTGGGTATAACCAAATCAAAATGGCCCCATAGGGCATGGAGAAAACTACTTTTATCACGCCATGGGGGACTTTTTGCTACAAAGTCCTTTTGGATTGAAAAGTGAGGGGGAAACTTACCAGCAGGCAATGGTGACTCTCTTTCATGATATGATTCATCATGAGATCGAAGTGTATGTTGATGACATGATTGCAAAGTCGCAGACGGAGGAGGGACATTTGGTTAATCTATTGAAGTTATTTGAGAGGTTAAGGAAATTCAGGTTGAGGTTGAATCCAAATAAGTGCACTTTTGGAGTTAGATCAGGAAAGCTATTGGGGTTCATTGTCAGTGAAAAAGGAATCGAGGTAGATCCTGCCAAAATAAACGCCATACAAGAAATGCTGGAGTCGAAAACAGAAAAAGAGGTTCGTGGTTTTCTGGGGAGATTGAACTACATTGCAAGGTTCATATCTCACCTTACAGCCACTTGTGAACCAATATTCAAATTGTTAAAGAAAGATCATGCAGTCTTCTAGAACGAAAATTGTCAAAGGGCATTTGAGAAAATAAAAGAATATTTGCAGGAACCTCCAACATTAATGCCTCCGATTGTGGGGAGACCCCTGATAATGTATCTCACGGTTCTTGAGAATTCCATGGTTTGTGTGCTCGGTCAATATGACGAGACAAGTAGAAAAGAGCATGTTATCTATTACTTGAGTAAAAAGTTCACCAATTGTGAGTCGAGGTACTCAATGCTGAAAAAAACATGTGTGTTTGCTTGGCCAGCTAAACATTTGAGGCAGTACATGTTAAACCACACAACCATGTTGATTTCAAAGATGGATCCAATTAAATATGTGTTTGAGAAGCAGGCACTTCCTGGAAGGATTGCTAGATGGCAGATGGTTTTAACAGAATACAATATTCAGTATGTTTCTCAGAAAGCTATCAAGGGGAGTGTAGTGTCAGAGTGTTTGGCTGAGCAGCCTATTGAGGATTATCAACCTATGAGATTTGAGTTTCCTGATGAAGATATAATGTTTTTGAAGATGAAAGATTGTGATGAGCCTCTACCAGATGAGGGTCCAGAAATTGGGTCTCAATGGAAATTGGTTTTTGACGGTGCTGCCAATTCGTACGGCAACGGGGTTGAGGCAATTATTACAACTCCTCATGGTTCTCACATACCATTCACTGCCCGATTGACATTTATTGCACAAATAGTGAAGCTGAATATGACGCATGCATCAGGGGTCTAGAAGAAGCTATTGATTTGAGAATCAAGAATTTAGATATGTATGGTGATTCAGCATTGGTCGTCAACCAGATTAAAGGAGAGTGGGAGACTCTCTAGGCCAACCTGGTACCTTACAAGAACTATGTCAGGAGATTATTGCGTTTATTTGGTAGGGTTGAATTTTATCATGTACCAAGGGCTGAAAATCAGATGGAAGACGCTTTGGCAACGTTATCATCAATGTATAAGGTGAATTTTTGGAATGACGCTCCAACGATCACTATCATGCACCTTGATAGGCCAGCGTTTGTATTTGCGGTAGAAAAAGCAGCAGATGGGAAGCCTTGGTATTTTGACATCAGTCATTCCTCAAAACTCAAGAGTATCTGCGTGGGGCATCAAGTAGAGATAAGAAGACTCTGAGAAGGCTGTCGGATAATTTCTACTTGAACAAAGATGATGTGTTATACAAGAGAAACTTTGATATGGTATTTTTGCGTTGTATGGATGAATATGAAGCAAGCTCGCTAATGGAAAGTTGTTGAGAGCAGGGTATTACTGGATGACGATGGAGTCTGACTGTTTTAAGTATGCCAGGAAGTGCCACAAGTGTTAGATTTACGCTGATAAGATGCATGTGCCACCAATTCCTCTTAATGTTTTGACATCCCATTGGCCTTTTGCTATGTGGGGCATTGACATGATTGGGAAGATTGAACCGACAGCCTTTAATGGACATCGTTTCATACTTGTCGCCATTGATTATTTCACCAAGTGGGTAGAAGAAACTTCTTTTGCCAACGTCACAAAACAGGTGGTAGCCCGTTTTATAAAGAAAGACCTTATCTGCTGATATGGAATATCAAAAAGAATCATTACTGACAATGGCTTGAATTTGAACAATAAGATGATGAAAGAATTGTGCCAGAATTTTAAAATTGAACACCACAACTCTTCGTCGTACCGTCCAAAGATGAATGGTGATGTCGAGGCTGCAAATAAGAATATCAAGAGGGTTGTACAGAAAATGGTGGTGACCTACAAAGATTGGCATGAGATGTTACCTTTCGCTTTACATGGTTATCACACTTCGGTGTGCACGTCTACAGGGGCAACACCTTTCTCGTTGGTATATGGTACAGAAGTTGTTCTACCGTTAGAAGTCGAAATTCCTTCTCTAAGGATATTGTCTAATGTGAAGCTTGATGAAGCAGAATGGGTGAAGAATAGATTGAATCAGTTGAGCCTGATAGATCAAAAGAGATTAGCAGTTATCACCCACGGACAGCTATACCAGAGCAGAATGAAGAAGGCATTTGATCAGAAGGTACGTCCTCGGCATTTCCAGGTAGGCGACTTGGTGTTGAAGAGGATCCTCCCTCCACAAACAGATCACAGGGGCAAGTGGACTCCCAATTATGAAGGTTCGTACGTAATAAGAAAGGTTTTCTCTGGTGGAGCCTTGTTGCTATCAACCATGGACGGTGAAGATTTTACGTCCTCTGTGAATGAAGACGTAGTTAAAAAATATTTTGTTTAAAACAGACCCGCTGGACATGAAAAGAAAAATCCAGGCAAAAATGGGGCATCCTGGCGAACCATAAAAAGAAAAAAGGAAAAAGAAAAGGTTCGGGAAAAATTAGGGATAAAAATAAATAAATAAAAGCGAACCCACAAAGTTGAAAACCTGAAAGAGAAACTTTGGCAAAAAAGGGTATCCCGGTGTATTGAAAACCTAAAAGGGCGATCCAGGCAAAAGTTAGGGATTAAAAAGCAAACATTTGCGGTCTGTATTCGATCTGCGAACTTATGTTGGTACACGGTCACCCTGAAGGTTAAAGATCAGTCCATTCAGTCTTTTCGGAAGAAAGAGCATTGGTGAAGCATTGAGGACATACAGGTCATAGCCGAATCGACACATGGTGGTTGTCTGTTTCCACATTGCCGACATTTATGTTTTTCCTGTTTCTTTTTATTTCTTTTTGCACAATTTCCTCTTTTTAGGGATTCCATCCACTTGTAATTTTCCTATTTACAGACCTTTTTCAATCAATACAATATTATTCACTCAGAAAGCTTTTCTTTACTCTCCTGTTGTGAAGCACTGAGCCATTCGAATGTTGCTTGCCATGGTAGCCCAGTTCGACCTTGAACTGGAACAGATGGATGTGAAGATTGTGTTCTTGTATGGTGATCTAAATGAAACTATCCTGATGAGGCAACCTAAAGGGTATGTCGAAAGGGGGAAGAAAGATTATGTGTGCAAATTGAATAGATCTTTATATGGACTAAAATAATCTCCTCGACAGTGGAATAGGATATTCGACAAGTTCATGGCACGCATAACAGATCCATTCGAGTGTTGCTTGCCATGGTAGCCCAGTTCGACCTTGAACTGGAATAGATGGATGTGAAGACTGCGTTCTTGTATGATGATCTAGATGAAACAATCCTAATGAGGCAACCTAAAGGGTATGTCGAAAGGGGGAAGGAAGATTATGTGTGCAAACTGAATAGATCTTTATACGGACTAAAATAATCTCCTCGACAGTGGAATAGGAGATTCGACAAGTTCATGGCACGCATAAGTTTCATCAGAAGTCAGTTCGATCACTGTGTTTACTTCAGATTTCGATCGGGTAATTCATTTGTTATTTTGTTGCTCTATGTGGATGATATTCTAATAGCAAGCAACAATGTCGAAGATGTAATGAGGGTGAAGGCGGAACTTAATAAAGAGTTCGACATGAAGGATCTGGGAGCTGCATCCAGGATTCTTGGGATTCACATCCGGAGAGATAGAAAGCGGTCAAAATTATGCTTATCTCAAGAGGCATACCTATGAAAGGTTCTCAAAAAGTTTGGTATGTTCAATTCAAATCCTGTTGTGACTCCGACAAATCCTCAATTCAAGCTGAGTATAGATCAGTGTCCCAGCACTGATGTTGAAAGAACTTATATGAATAACATCTCATATGTTAACATAGTAGGTTCTTTGATGTATTCTATGGTCTATACAAGACCCGACATAGCATATGCAGTAAGTCTTGTAAGCAGGTACATGGCGAATCCTGGAAAGGCTCACTGGCAAGCATTGAAGTGGATTCTAAGGTACATAAATGGGTCTCTGAATAGAGTCCTAATTTATGGTGGATCCTTGGGTGAATATAGTAAAGCAGCAATTGAAGGATATGTTGACTCTAATTATGCAGGTTGTATGGATTCTAGAAAATTTATTTCTGGATATGTGTTCACTATGTTTGGGACAGCAATCAGTTGGAAAGCAACACTTCAGAAGGTTGTTGCCTTATCAACCACTGAAGCGGAGTATATTTCCCTAACTGAAGTTGTGAAGGAAGCATTGTGGCTTGAAGGTTTTGCAAAGGAGGTTAAACTTCAAGGTCAAGTTATCACTGTTAAATGTGATAGTGAAAGTGAAATACACCTGTCGAAGAATTCAGCCTATCATGAGCGAACCAAGCACATTGATGTGAGGCTGCATTTTGTCAGAGGGGTAATCAAGCATGGAGAAGTCCAAGTGCTGAAGGTTTAGACAGATCATAATGTTGCTGATATGATCACCAAGACGTTGCCCAATTGCAAGTTTTTTCACTGTATGCAATTGATAAAGCTGCATCAAAAAATCTAGTTCCTTGATGTTATAGAATTAAATTCAAGGTGGAGATTTGTGAGATGTTGGATCAAACTCTAGTATGGTCGAATGGTAGCTTCTGGTTCGACAGAAATTAAGCATGAGGTCGAAGTTTGTTCGCATGCTACTGTCGAAGATAATGCGTGTTGTAGTCGAAGTTTGTTCTAACATGCATTAGTCAATATTGCTAGGTTGTTAGCATATTAGATTTGGCCTTGCTTGTAAGCTCAATTGTTTAAGTTAGCTTGTACCCTAAGTTAGCTTGTAATGGGTAATTGTTAAATAGCCCATTAGGTTAGTGTGTTATTTTTCTTATAAATAGGATGCTAGTTTCTCAATCTTGGAATAAGGAAAAATAGGAAGATAAAATCCTAATTTCAAGAGAGATATGTTAGTTTGTTATTCTTGTATACTTGTAATCTTGTTCTAAGAGAAAGGAAAGAATAGTAGTATTATAACAAGTCCTTGTTGTTTTACCTTGTATTCTTTGTTAACCCTAACCCTTGTGTGTTTCTTGATCATTAAGAAACCAGATTATACTTTGTTTAAAGGTATCTGATTCACAACAGGGTCAAATTAGAAAATTGAAAACTAAGAAATAACCCTAATGTTATTTATATGGGTTATGGTCCCTATTTGTAGAGCAATCAAATACAAAGTTTATCAGGATTCTCTCTTCATCCTCATAAAAAGATATTCAAGGAATCTTAAGGAACTCTACGAATCAGAAGATCACATACCCGCAAATCTTCAATGATTTCAATGGAAAATGCATGTAGGCTTCCATTTTTATTCTCTGATTCAATTTTGGTATGGGTTTAAGGGATGTGAGTCGATGGCATATTTAACTCATAGGAATTAGTTTAGAATTTTCTTCTTGATTTCTATATTGATAAAAGTTATAAGATTATGAATAGATCCAACCTAAAATATAACTCTTGTACCTTACTGAAAATGGAGGAATGTGTTAGATGGTCATCCCTAATAAATTTTTGGGGTAGAGGCGGAGAGAGACATGGAGAGAGACAGAGTTGGTAATATTGAAAAGTGTCTCTGTCCCATTTCCTAGGGACTAAGATCCATTTTAGTCATTTATATATAGGTCATTAGATCTACTATTAATACATCATAACCTTTATTCCATGTTTATCCATCTTCATGAATTTTTCACTCATCTTTGTAGTATTTTGATCAAATAGTTTTTCTATCTCAAACGGGGCCGTTTTCGGTTTTTTTTAGGTTGTTGATGTAGCATTTTTTTGTCCACTTATTGGTCTATATGAATGAATGGTGGTTATGAAGACCTCTATGATTATCATGAATTTTGAATTGTATCCTAATGTGTATCCTAATGTTGTCCCTTTGTAGGATTATAATATTGTCTCAAGTCAGCTCAATTGTGCCTCTTTGAACATGATATTGATTGGCTTTGGTCAATCATACTCTTGATATTGCAATTGACCAAGCCTTTTGGGATGATTATAATGTTGTTCTAATGGATGAACATGCACTTGTAATCCCTTATAAAAATCATAATTAAAGGTAAGGAATTTCATACCTTTGTTGTGGCATGGATTAAATTTTAAGCTATAAGGTGCCCCTTTTTGCCGCTGTTGATGAGCATTTCTCCTAAGAATACCTTCAAAATAAGGTTGATATCTCTAGGTTGGTTGTTGATCTCCTATCATTTATTTTGTCTTCGTTTCACCTCATCTCGAGACTTTTTGACTTCCTTTCAGGTATGGTTGACTTGGAACTCTTTCTCTGACGTTTGTACTTTGGGTTACTGTCGTGATAGTGGAACTTTGAGGTTTTATCAATCTTTTAGTGGGCGCAAATGTTTTTATATGAACTTATTGTGCTATGATAATCTCATTGCTTCTCGATATCAAGCTAATATATGTGTTCGTTCTTCAAAAATAAATTATTGTATTGTGTCATCCAGTAGAGCCGTTATAAGTTTTTGGAGGTTCTTTGTAGGTTAGCCACGATTTATCCGTGACAAAAAAAATGAAGGCTCTGTTTAATCATGATTTAATCTAACATATATTTTTTAGGCCCTATTCAGCTATTTTTTATTCCTGACAAATTTGAGGTCTTGTGCGATAACTCGTCTTACACGCCCTTAAAGACGACTCTATCATCGAGGTACAGATACATTGAAGTGAACACGTTAGACATTGTAACTTTGATCTTTACTATTGAGATTGTTCTCTACATTGAGTTGTGGATGTACTTTGAATTGGTTTGATTTGACTTGTGACATTAAGTTGAAATAATTGTTATTAATTTACATTTAAATATAAAGATATGAGACTTATTTTTGTATTATCTCAAAAACATTTCACAAATTTTCTATTTCCCTTTTTCTTAACTCCTAAGTTATCAAACATCATATAACATTTTCGACTTAGTTTAAAGATTGGTTACACTTAAACTCGAAAGATATGTAAAATAAATCAAAAAAGAACCACCTGAAAAAAGGTGTGTCTCACTTTATCTCCATTGAAGGATTTCTTTATACTTCAAGTGTGATTATTTTAAAATACATCTTTAAACTTACTTTAATTATTCATAAACTTTTCTCATTGGATTTAAAGGCAAATTTCTTGCTAGTTGCCAAGAAATGAAAACATGTGGGTTTTCACAATCGTGATCAGTGTCAATCTAGATATTTAATAAATCCAGGAACCTAACAAACTTGTACTATGAAAATACTTATTTATTCAAAAAAAAAAAAAAGGTAAATGACAAATGACAATTATATTTGTTTATTGACATGTATATATTTATTAAGAAGTGATTGTTAATGGAAAATTGGATCATCATACTTGACAGGTAAGCAATGAGAGTTCCATTGCACACTCAATGAAAACACTTTACTTCTTGCTTGCCACCATTTGAATACAGAAGAATTTAGTAGATTAATTTATGGAACCTTGTTCCTTCATTTTAGATAATATTTTCTTCTTTCTTACAAATTAAATCTTGCCTTTTTAGAAGATATTATATTTATAATATGCCTGTTTTCCGTAAGATATCATACTATTACTTTCCACTTCAACAATTTAAATTACTATGTACACAATTCTATCTAGGCATGACAACAAAATTCGACTCAGATTCTTTATTGAAGATTGATGCATGTCTCTGTCTCATTCAGTTGGTATACTTTTATCACTTGTTAAGTTTATACTATGATTATCTCGTAATTTCTTTTTCATAATTGAAAATTTCCAAATAATCACATTATTACTTATTAATATTAGATTTCAATTTGTCAAAAACCTTTATCCATTCGATATATGGATATATTTAAGTGATACTCCTTCTATTTTTATTATAAGTGGTTTTGAGGAAAAAATAACGGAAATGTTTAAGACATTTTAAATATTGTTTTTTAATTTTAGTGAAAAATCAAAGTTGTTCCTAAAATTTATAAATATATTTTCGGACACACTCCAATCATATCTATTTTATAAAGATATTGAAGACTATGGATATTTATCTTTGTGTAACTTACGGAGATACATCTTCAAACGTTATTTTAATCAAAAATGTGTCAAAATCTCTTCTCTTTTTTCACTTCTCAAAATACTCTCTTGAAACACACACTCTTTAAACTCTCAAAGCCTCTCAACCCTCAAATTCTCTCAACTCACATTCTTCCAAACTCATTCAACCCACTTCAAAGTTTTTATCATCAATATCTAATCGATGAAAGTGCTCACTCAACATCAAATTAAACTCACGACTGGTAAGTTTTTTATTTTTCTATACTTTTTTATTTCTATATACATTTGTAGAAATTGACCATTAAATTATGTAATAGGTAGTTTAGATATGTTATTTAAATGAACAATGTATTTGATTGGTAGTTTAAATTATCAATGCATTATTTTGGACCTTATGAATGGAATGCATTTCTTCCATTGTCGTTTATATGAGTTGCAGAACATTACGAAGATGAATCTTCAAAAAATTTTAACGTTTTCCTTTTCAGAATCCGAAGATGTATTTTCAAATTTTATCTGTTTTCATTGTTTGGCTTAACTTCATTGTTTTTCGTTTGTATAATCCTTATGTGGTTTACTTATAGGCATTAGCGCTGATAAGCAAGATAGATTGAGGCACAAAAAAGTTGCGTAGCATGCATCGGTTCAGAGAGAAAAAGCTCAATCGTCGCAGGAACATGTCATTTCTAGCCTGGTTAATGCAGAGGCGTTAACTTTTAGGGACCATGCATCTCCGCCTTTGTTTTTTCGTAGGAGACAAGTGTTGCCTACTAAGGCACCGGAGACACCACAGGGGTTTAGAGGAGGCCCATCCGAATTATCGTTGTTGCCTCTATACCCAGACCATGCTATTAGACATGTTTGGTACTGGGAGGTAAAATTCATTTGTATTCATCCTTTGAAAAACATGTTTGTTATAAATATACAAAATTCCTGACAAGGATTTATTTTTCTAAAGGACCATAATGCTTTAAAATGCATCAACCGTGGACGGAAGATTATGGGTCTGCCGCAACCTGCTGAGCAGTAGCTTAAGGATGTGATGTAGCTATTTGCGTTGAGAGACTTGTGCAATATCGGTTATGTTTTGGTTAACCATGGTATGTTTTCTGCATTTGTAGAGAGAGATGACACTCGGAGACGTCATATTTTCATCCTCCCCATGGAAATATGTACATCACATTGGACGATGTATGTACGTGATGCATCTTTCAATCAAAGGGAGACTATTAGACCACGATATAATTAACATAGATGACACGTCAAAAATGATCGTAGACTATTTGGGAGTTGACCAAGGGGATGCCCTGCAGGAGTTAGAAGTCACTCGATGGGCTCATGCTAGGTTTCGATCCCTTGAGTGGCTATATAGACTACAGCTTCATGCGGCAGAGCATGTCGTTGGTGATGATGATAAGGTTTGGACAAGAGTGCCACTTACTGAAGGTGAGAAAATACTTAGAATGGGGGGTTGAATAAGGATTTAGAAAATATTATGGAAATAAAAACACAAAGATTTTTATCCTGGTTCGTTGAACTCAACTACTCCAGTCCACCCTATCAAGAGTGATTTGCCTTTCTCTACAAGGACTTAATCCACTATTAATCAAACTGATTACAATAACAACCACTAAGAACAACTGTCTTAGTCTTCTCAAGAACTACTGACCAGAACTTAATCTTCTCAAGGAACTTTTACAATCAAATATAAACTAAACAAGTGTTTGAATGCTTCTAAGAAAGCTGTATCACAACTGTGATTTACACTTAAGTTTAAGAACTTATGAAAACTATTTAGCAAAGAATAATTTTTATGAGAGCTTTGAGAGAGTTTTCAAATGAATTGTTCAATAATTCGTCAATGTTCGTCAACTGAAGAAAGTTATTGAAGGCTTGCTTTTATAGACTTAGAAATCCAAGACGTTGCAAGCTTTGAAGACTGTGTACTGCAAAGTAGCTGTAACCTTTTTGTCTTCACATCACTTGACCTTTCCTAGAAGTAGAATGTTCAGAGAAATCCTTTTTGCCTGAGTTCTTGTGTCTAGCATAAAAGAGGAAAGAGTCGTTTGGCATAACCAACGGATATAACTTTGAATTCTTCTTCAACAAGTTTCTATTTCACAGCAATCAACATCAGAGCTTTGAGTGATCAGAGCCTTTGATGTTCTTCAGAGTTTGTTGTATCAGAGTATTGCAGCAAGTGTGCTTCAGCGTGTAATTAATTAGAGCAGAGTTTGGAGATCAGATCCTCAGTACATGCATCGTACAATACTATCAGAGTCTTCTGAAAAACAGTGCTTGAAACTCTTCATACAAATTCTTCAGTTCTGCGCTTCAGATGCTTCTATAGCTTCTGCTTCAGATCCTTCTGTAGGCAGCGCTCAGAGTCTTCTGTAGGCAGCGCTCAGAGTCTTCTAAGAGATTCTTCTGACGCTTCAGACCCTTGCGTAGTTCAACGTTCAGATCCATTTTTGCTTTCAAAAGAATATTAACTTTGATATCTGCAGCAAAAATACTTGAACAAATTTAGACTATATAATTTCTTAATACAAAATTTCATTAGTGTTATCATCAAAACATAGAGATATAAGTAAGAACCAATTTGTGTTCTAACAATCTCCCCCTTTTTGATGATGACAAAAACATAAGAAATTTTGTTCAATAAAAGGTAAATTACAACTCCCCCTAAGATTATAAATCTCCCCCTGAATTGAATACTAAGAAAGAATAGAAACTTCCCTTTTTGCATGAGTATTCTTTTCAGAATCAGAGCCTGAGTGTTTAAGATTAGAGCTTGATTTGGATGAACGTTTCAGAATCAGAGCCACGTTTCAGAATCAGAGCCTGATTGGTTAAACCTTGATCTGGGGATCTCAGAGTTACTTTAAAGAATTTTGTCAGATTTATCATTAAGTTCTGAAAGACTAAAAATTCATGTTAGTTGTAATTTGATATGTTTGAATTCCATTCAGGTAAAGTTTATTTGAACAGTCAGAATTTCATTTTCTCCCCCTTTTTGTCATAATCAAAAAGAAAAACTTTTAAAGACAAATAAAGGAAACAGAGAGAAAAGGTACAATCAAGTAGAGAAACATTCAAATTCATTCATTCATTCAAATAGTCAGATAAGACAAACAAAACAACAGATGAGAAATTTAAAACATGTGCTCAAACATCAGATAAAGAAAATATAAATCTAAGACTGTTTCGAAAGAATCATCTTCAGAAGGTGGGTGACCTCAGATGAGGATTCTTCTTGTTTTGACATCCATTTCTCAATGTTCTCATTCTTCTGATCTTGCTTTGCCATCCAGGACTTGATCTCAGATTGCCCAGCTTCTAGCACATCAATCTTATCTTCTAATTCTGGGTTCTCTTTCTTGATCACAGAAGAAGTAGACGGAGCAGATTCTGATGCAGGAGTAGGAGCAGAGTCAATTTCCATTGGAGTTGTAGAGTCTGTAGCCACAGATGCAGATGATTTATCCACTATTGTCAGAGCCAAAGGGTTTTCTTCCAAAATGACTTCAGAAGCAGATCCTTCAAGGGTTTTTGTAACAGATACTCCAGAAGATGAAGGTACATCCTTAAGAAGCAAAGGTGGAGATCTTTTCATATTCCAAAGCATGGTTCTGGCAGTCTCAGCAAATCTGATCTTCGTATCATCAAAGCAGACACTTTTTAGATTTGAAGCAACAGTATTGAATCTGGAGATGAAGCTATTCCAAATAGCATCAGATTCATCTGAGTTCATGGTTGACAAGCATCTCTTCTTCACAGAGTCTAAAGTCATCCTTATTTCTTTCATAAAATTAGCAAATAAAATATCAACATTTAGCCTAGATTTTGGTTTAATAAAGGCTTCTAGAGTTGATGGTTTGATTTGTTTTGGTGGAGGTGGTATGGCAAATTTTGGGATGATGACAGAGGACAAGGATAAGAAGGAAAAGATGGATGGTCAGATGATGAAGTAGAGGTTTTGAATCTGGATGAAGTGTGAAACAGAAATGGTTTAACACTTGATGTAGAGGGAATGACATCAAATGATGTGGAAGTGTAGGGGATAAAAACATATTTATCAGACAACAAAGGTTCTGATGAAATAATATCTGGTAGTTGTTCAATATAAGTTTGAAGTACAGATGGAAGAATAGTTGAAGAGCTAGGTTTGTATGGAATGATAGAGACAAATGGTTCTATTCTGGTATAAAAGTGTTTAATCTTTAGACCTGAAGGAAGGGGATCAGAGGGTTGTGGTTTAAAGGATGCAAATGAAATAAACTCAGAAGTTCTTGGTGTAGGTTTTGGAGAGAGTTCAGGAGTGACAGCATCAGATGAAATAGATGGATCTGATTGTTTTGGTTCATATCCTATGAGAGAAGGGGGTGAGCTAACATCTGGATGAACATCAGATTCAGATGAGGTAGATGAGGGACAGGATGTAGAAGATACGTCAAACATAATTTTGAGAGGTTGGACGTCCAGAACCTCAGAATCAGATATGTAAGATTCAATAGATTTGGGTTGCTCAGGTTGAGGATTTGGTTGTGGATTGGAAGGTATAGATTTTGGTGGTTCAGATACAATAGGTTCAGATGGGATTGGTTTAGGTACAAAAGTTTGTTGTTGTTCAGATTGTTGTGGAGAAGGTTCTGCTGGTTTTGTTGTTTGTGGTACTGATGAAGGAATGTCAGATGATTGTTGTGGTTTAGTGGGAACAAAATTAGATGGAATTTGTGATTCAGAAACTTTTGGTGGTTCAGAGGGTTGAGATGGAAGAGAAGTGGTTTAAGTTTGAGAAGAAGGGGGTTCAGGTATAGAACTAACTTTTGATAATTCTACTGCAATTTCAGAAATAGAAGGCATAGATGATTTAGTACCTTTTATCTTGATGCGTTTGAGAGGTGCAGAAGGAGCTTCTCCAGAAGCTTTTCTTTTCTTCTTCTTCTTCTTCTGAGGCTCTTCAGAAGTTTTCTTCTTCTTCTGAGGTTCTTCAGAAGTTTCTTCCTTCTTCTGAGGTTCTTCAGAAGTTTTCTGCTTCTTCTGAGGTGAGCCTCCAGCTTCTTCTTCTCCTAACTCTTGTTTCCTATGCCTCTTATGTTCAGCATAATGATCTGGCATTGGTTCACGATTTAGAAATCCTTCTGGAAGTGGAATTCCTTGCTCCATACAAGATCCAACAAATTTGATCAGAACTTCCTTGGGTTCTTCTACATAAAATGTTGGGAAGTTTTTTACCAGAATTCTTCTTTTGCTTACTTCTTCTGTATTTAGTTTATCAGGAGCAGAAGTAAGTTCATCAATAACTTTCAACCTTTGTAAACTTTTAGCGTTCACAACCTTTCCCAGAATGGGTGTAAGTTCCTCTTTCAATCCAGCCACATGCAGATGCTCCACTAGACCATTCTCTGTCAGAATGTCTGAAATCAACCTTCCACAAGGGATCCAATTTCTACCCTTTGTATGTTTTGTCTTCATGTCTTCTCTAGATGCCTTGACATGATTCCAAAGATGAGAGAAGAGCAGATAAGGCAGATCTACCTTTTTGCTCTGACTGAGACAATACATGAAGTAAAGTTGATCATTGTTGACATAATCTGGTGAATTTGTAGACTTTCAGTGGTGAATGCAACCCATGAAGATTTTAGCTCAGATCTTGTAATTGGGTTTCAGATCTTTAAACTTGTTAGAGGGTTCTCCAGAAGCAATCACCTCTTCATACACAACATCCATGTTGACACGTCCAGTCAGATGAGAAACTCCATCATTTTCCTCATATCCAATGAGTTTCCTTATTAAATCTTCTGTAATCATTATTTCTTTTCCCAAAACAGATGACACTATTAACTTGGGATACGCATGAGCATGAATCCAGAACTCCTTCACTAAAACTGGATAAATGGCCCAAACAGTCTATCAAAGTATTTTGTCCATCCTTGAGCATCAATGATGGAATGCATATTAAACCCATTTGCAGCCAGAGAAGCAAAATCCACCAACGATTCACACAACACTTCCAATTTCTCAACAGGTGTGAGATTTGTTCTAACAGGTTCCTTAAAAGGAACAGCACCCAGATTTGAAAAAGATACAGCTGCCATTGTTGATTGAAACTGTGCTGAGGTTGAAGATGAAGTTGTCATTGATGAAGATGTTGAAGGTTTAGGGTTTAGATGAAGACAGAAGAGCAAGCAGAAATGCATATACGTGTTTGTGAGAGTGAAAAGTGTGAAAAGTTGAGATTTGTGGAATTTATAGAGAAAAGTTAGGGCACACAAACAGTCACACGTATAACACGTTTTCATTTAACATTTAATGGCATTTAATGAAAAGAATATAATCATTTCAAAGCATTAAATGATTCTGACAATTGGGGGGAAAATCAAAAAATTTCAACTATTCAAATGTTACCTCAAATGTCTCTTCAGTATTGTGCACGCCATCTTTTCAGATTCTAGAGTGACACGTGTTTGCTTGCATGTGCTTCTGAAATCTCTTTGAGAAATGAAACATTAGCCAACATTCAGATCCTCTGAGACTTATTAGTTCAGATACACACAGAAATAATAATTCAAGAGATTAAATGAAATACAGATGAAATACTTCAGAGCTTTAAACATTTTGCATCTGAGAAATTTGCTTCTGATAAATATTATTCTGGACAAAATTCCATACCAATATTTTTCAGAATAAACTTAAACCTATCTTCAGCAAGGGGTTTTGTGAAAATATCAGCCCATTGATGATCTGTATCAACAAAGTCTAATTTTATAATATCCTTCTGAACATAGTCTCTGATGAAGTGATGTTTGATTTCTATATGCTTAGCCTTAGAGTGTAAAATTGGATTTTTAGACAAGCATATAGCAGAAGTATTATCACAGAATATAGAAATATTACTCTCAAAGATCTGATAGTCTTCTAGCTGACTTTTCATCCAGAGCATCTGTGTGTTACATCCAGCAGCAGCAATATATTCTGCTTCTGTAGTTCATAGAGCAATTGTAGGTTGTTTCTTGGTGTACCAAGAGATTAAATTTCTTCCCAGAAATTGACAACTTCCAGAAGTACTTTTTCTTTCAACTCTGTCTCCAGCGTAATCAGCATCACAGAATCCAACTAGTTTAAACTCATCAGATTTTCTGTAACACAAACCCACATTAGAAGTACCTTTCAGATACCTTAGAATCCTCTTAACAGTTGTTAAGTGTGATTCTCTAGGATCTGATTTGAATCTTGCACACAAGCATACACTGAATAAAATGTCAGGTCTAGAAGCAGTTAAGTATAGAAGAGATTCAATCATACCTCTGTAGAGTTTCTGATCTACTTTCTTACTTACCTCTTCCTTACCAAGAGTACTTGTTGGATGCATAGGAGTCTTTGCCATCTTACTATCAGTCATGTTGAACTTCTTCAGAAGCTCTTTTACATATTTGGTCTGATGAATGTAAGTGCAATCTGGAGTCTGGTTGACTTGAATTCCCAGAAAGAATCTCAATTCTCCCATCATGCTCATCTCAAATTCAACCTGCATACATTGAGCAAACTCCTTTCCCAGCATAACATTGGTAGATCCAAATATAATATCATCTACATATATTTGGCAAATTAACAGATCTTTCTTAAATGTTTTACAGAAGAGAGTTGTGTCTACTTTGCCTCTGATAAATTTTTTCTCCATAAGAGAATTGCTTAATCTCTCATACCAAGCTCTGGGAGCTTGTTTTAAACCATAAAGAGATTTCTTAAGTTTAAAAACATGTTCTGGAAATTTATCACTTTCAAAACCAGGAGGTTGGTGAACATAAACTTCCTCTTCTATAATTCCATTTAAGAAGGCACTTTTAACATCCATCTGATATAGAGTGATGTTATTTTATGCAGCAAAAGAAATTAGTAAACGAATAGATTCTAACCTGACCATAGGAGCATAAGTCTCTGTGTAGTCAATTCCTTCTTGCTGGCTATAACCTTGAGCAACAAGTCTTACTTTGTTTCTTTCAACTTCTCCTTTTTTATTCAACTTGTTTCTGAAGATCCATTTAGTTCCAATTATATTGAATCCTTTTGGTCTTGGAACCAAATCCCAAACATCATTTCTTGTGAACCGATTGAGCTCTTCTTGCATGGCAATTATCCATTCATTGTCTTGCAGAGCTTCATCCATAGGAGTTGGTTCAATAACTGACATCAAACCAAATAATGATGCTTCAGATGATCTGAGGTAGGATCTTGTTCTTATGGGGTCATCCTTCTTTCCAATGATCACATCCTCTGGGTGAGAGGCCTTGATTCAGGAAGATGATCCTCTAACATTTGAGTCTTCGGAAATATTCAAGCTGTTCATTTGAGAAGCTAAAGGAATTGCATCTGGCGTTGCTTCTGTCTCTTTCACTTGAACTTTTTCTGCCTCTGAGCCTTCAGAGTCTGTGAGAATTACTTCTCTATCTGCAGAACTTTCAAACTGCTTTGCCTTTTGAATGTCAAGCTTATCATCAAATCTAACATGTATAGATTCCTCCACAATTTTTGTTTCAGTATTGTATACTCTGTAGCCTTTAGAGCGTTCAAAATAGCCAAGCATGAAACACTTATGTGCTTTAGAATCAAACTTGTTTAGATTCTCTTTAGTGTTCAGCATATAACATATACATCCAAAAGGATGAAAATAAGCAATGTTGGGTTTTCTGTTCCTCCACAATTCATAGGGAGTCTTTTCCAGAAGAGGTCTTACAGACACTCTGTTCTGAATATAACAAGTTGTGTTTATTGCTTCTGCCCAAAAATGCTTTGCCAGATTAGTCTCGTTGATCATGGTTCTGGCCATTTCTTGCAAAGTTCTATTTTTCCTCTCTACAACTCCATTATGTTGTGGAGTTCTAGGGCAGGAGAAATCATGAGCAGTGCCATTTTCATTAAAATATTTTTCAAAATATTTGTTTTCAAATTCACCACCATGATCACTTCTGACTTTAATAATTTTAAACTCTTTTTCATTCTGGATTTGTTTGCAGAAGTCAAAGAACACAGAATGTGACTCATCCTTGTGTTTTAGGAATTTCACCCATGTCCATCTGCTATAGTCATCAACAATGACTAATCCATACTTCTTGCCTCTAATGGATGCAGTTTTCACTGGTCCAAACAGATCAATGTGAAGTAACTCTAATGGTCTTGAAGTTGAAACAACATCTTTTGTTTTAAAAGAAGATTTTGAAAATTTTCCTTTTTGACATGCTTCACAAAGAGCATCTGAGTTGAACTTCAACTTAGGAAGTCCTCTGACCAGATTGAGTTTATTAATCTGAGATATACGTCTCATATTAATATGCCCCAATCTTTTGTGCCAGACCCATTGCTCATCATTAACAGACATAAAGCATTTTACATTTTGAACCTTAAGTTCTGAAATATTGATTTTGTAAATGTTGTTCTTCCTCTTTCCATTAAATAAGATTGAGCCATCCTTCTGACTAACAGCTTTGCAACATTTTTTATTAAAGATTATGTCATAACCATTGTCACTTAATTGACTTATGGACAATATATTATGCTTTAATCCTTCTACAAGTAAAACATTAGATATAGAGGGAAGGTTACCATTGCCAATAGTACCAGAGCCAATAATCTTGCCCTTCTTATTCCCTCCAAACTTGACATCTCCTCTAGATTTAAGCTCCAGGCTTTGGAACATAAACCTTTCTCCCGTCATGTGACGTGAGCAGCCAGAGTCCAGGTACCATGACTGGCGTCTTGACTTTGCTGCTAAATACATCTGCAACAGGGATTATCTTATCCTTAGGTACCCAGATCTTTTTGGGTCCTTTTGGGTTAGTTTCCTTAAAAGTTTGTCTGAACTTCTGTCTTTTTACAACATTTTTGTTCTGACTAACTTTTGGTTTAAACACAGGAACGTTCTGATCAGAACGTGTGTGTTTAATATCATTCAGATGACCAAACTTAAAATGAGAATATAAGGGAGTCTTCTTAATGATAAGTTTATCAACAGGCATTAGATTTAAATCCTTTCCAGAGGAAGATTCATATCCAATTCCTTTCCTGTTGTTTCTGCTAACTCCATAGATCATTGAAGCCATCTTGCTTCTATCTATTCTTTTAGCCAGAAACTTCTGAAAACTAAAGTCATATTATTCTAAAATATTTTTGCATTTTAACTTAGTTTCAGATTCAGAGTCTTGTTGAGCTTTTTCAAAATTGATTTTCATTTTCAAATTATTTTCTTTGAGCTCAGCAACTTCTGACTTCAACAGACTATTCTCAGATTCAAGATTGCATTTAAGCTTCTTGCATTTGAGCTTAATCTGGTTATAGTTATTCAGGAATTCTGATAAAACTTTAATAAGTTCTTCCCTAGAGAGATCAGAAAGTACCTCTTCTGAGTCAGATTCAGAATCAGATTCAGATCCAGATGATCCTTCATCCTGATCTTCCACGCCTGCCATCAGAGCCATGTTGGCGCATTCTTCTTCAGATTCTGATGAAGATTCAGATTCATCTGAATCATCCCAGGTTGCCATTAGAACGTTCTTCTTTTTGTCAAACTTCCTCTTTGGCTTTTCCTTTAGAAGCTTTGGACATTCATTCTTGTAATGGCCAGGTTCTTTGCATTTATAGCAAACAACCTCCTTCTTTCCAGATCTTTTATGTCCAGAGGACTCTTTGCGTTGATCTGGCTTCTTGAAGTTCTTGAACTTCCTCTGTTTGTGCTTCTAGAGTTTGTTGATTCTTTTGGACAGCAAGGACAGTTCATCTTCTTCTTCGGAAGAAGACTCTTCAGAACTTTCTTCTAACACCTGCAATGCTTTAACAAATTTGTTAGATTTTAAGGCAATTGACTTACCTTTCTTTTGAGGCTCGTCTTCCTCAAGTTCAATCTCATGGCTCCTCAGAGAACTTATTAGCTCCTCCAATGTGATCTTGTTCAGATCCTTAGCAAGCTTCAGAGCAGTGACCATTGGTCTCCATCTGATGGACAAGCTTCTGATGATCTTCTTCACATGATCAGCAGTTGAATAGCCTTTGTCCAGCACTTTTAACCCAGCTGTGAGGATCTGGAATCTAGAGAACATAGCTTCTATAGATTCAGATTCTTCCATTTTAAAGGCTTCATATTTCTGGATCAGCGTCAGAGCCTTTGTCTCTTTAACTTGTGAGTTCCCTTCATGAATCATCTTCAAATACTCAAACAAATCAAATGTTGTTTCTCTGTTGGTAATCTTCACATACTCAGTATGAGATATAGCATTTAATAAGATTGTTCTAGCTTTGTGATGATTTCTGAACTCCTTCTTCTGGGCTTCAGTCATAGATTTTCTATCAATTTTCTTGCCATCCCCATCAGTGGGGTGAACATAACCATCAATGACTAAGTCCCATAGATCAGCATCATAACCAAGGAAGAAACTCTCTATTCTGTCCTTCCAATAGTCAAACTTCTCCCCGTCAAACATAGGGGGTTTTGTGTTGATTCTATCCCTTTCTTCATATCTGTTGTTGTTGTTAGATGTTGAAGCTTCAACCATAATATCAACCAAAGAATATCAAGAGTATTTTTCTCACTGGATCTTTTCTGTTCACGGTGAAGTGATAGAACACACAGAACCAGAGCTCTAATGCCAATTGAAGGTGAGAAAATACTTAGAAGGGGGGTTGAATAAGGATTTAGAAAATATTATGGCAATAAAAACACAAAGATTTTTATCCTGGTTCGTTGAACTCAACTACTCCAGTCCACCCTATCAAGAGTGATTTGCCTTTCTTCACAAGGACTTAATCCACTATTAATCAAACTGATTACAATAGCAACCACTAAGAACAACTGTCTTAGCCTTCTCAAGAACTACTGACCACAACTTGGTCTTCTCAAGGAACTTTTACAATCAAATGTAAACTAAACAAGTGTTTGAATGCTTCTAAGAAAGTTGTATCACAACTGTGATTTACACTTAAGTTTAAGAACATATGAAAACTATTTAGCAAAGAATAATTTTTATGAGAGCTTTGAGAGAGTTTTCAAATGAATTGTTCAATAATTCGTCAATGTTCGTCAACTGAAGAAAGTTGTTAAAGGCTTGCTTTTATAGACTTAGAAATCCAAGACGTTGCAAGCTTTGAAGACTGTGTACTGCAAAGTAGCTGTAACCTTTTTGTCTTCACATCACTTGACCTTTCCTATAAGTAGAACGTTCAGAGAAATCCTTTTTGCCTGAGTTCTTGTGTCTAGCATAAAAGAGGAAAGATTCGTTTGGCATAACTAACGGATATAACTTTAAATTCTTCTTCAACAAGTTTATATTTCACAGCAATCAACATCAGAGCTTTGAGTGATCAGAGTCTTTGATGTTCTTTAGAGTTTGCTGTATCAGAGTATTGCAGCAAGTGTGCTTCAGCATGTAATTAATCAGAGCAGAGTTTGGAGATTAGATCCTCAGTACATGCAGCGTACAGTACTATCAGAGTCTTCTGAAAAACAGTGCTTGAAACTCTTCATACAAATTCTTCAGTTTTGCGCTTCAGATGCTTCTGTAGCTTCTGCTTCAGATCCTTTTGTAGGCAGCGCTCAGAGTCTTCTAAGAGATGCTTCTGACGCTTCAGAGCCTTGCGTAGTTCAACGTTCAGATCCATTTTTGCTTTCAGAAGAATATTAACTTTGATATCTGCAGTAAAAATACTTGAACAAATTTAGAGTATATAATTTCTTAATACAAAATTTCATTATTGTTATTATCAAAACATAGAGATATAACTAAGAATCAATATGTGTTCTAACACTTATGTGGATGTGGTTTACCTAAGATACTTCGCTGACTTGGAGCGGATTTATAAGTACAAGTGGGGGGAGCTTATTTGGTTTACTTGTACTCCAAATTAGCTTAAGGTTGTATGTGAAAAACCAAATAGATGGCAAGTTGTATCACATAGTTGACAGTAATATTACTGCATCTTTCAGTATTTGTGTGTCATTTTCATAACATTTTTGCTATGTCATTACTAATGATTCATATGTACCATTTTTAGCTTGGATCCTCCTGCACTTCCCACACATATCCTACTCGTCATGTGTTTTGACAACAAAGATATGCCATGTGCTACTGCATTTATACTGCTCAGAGGAATCAGGCGATGGAGCCATAAAGTGTATCTTGACCGCATAGTAGTAAATGATATACACTTTCAAGTGTACGTAGATCAACGTCAGACATGTCCCTTGAACGAAATAGCCTTCTATTATAGATGGTCGGCTACATGAACTTTCTCCTAGAGACCCATATGATTTTGTGCCTCCCGATATGGCACAGAGAGATGTCGATGTCATGTTTGATGATTATCTTAATCATCTAATACCGAATGAGGCACAGAGTACCATATCTCATAACGACTGGAGTGTTACATATGATTACATGCAGTGGTATTTCAGGATCTCACATCCTTATATGACACTGGATGTTATGAGAGATCCACCTAGATCAGCTCATCAAGAGATACTAGAGGAGGAGTAGGTTAGAGAAAATCATGTTGTTGATGTGTTGCCTAGATGTCGACATATCGTGGATATGGCACAGACGGGTATAGACAGGGGGAGTCTTTCCAAAAGGCTCTGAGGCAAGAGACATTATAGATTTCATCATGGAGGAGACACGACAAGCACTGTAGTACATGAGGCAGTGTAGGAATGGGGGGACTGTCCAACATACGCAATAGTATATGATGTTTGTATTATGAACACTATGAACACTATTATATATATATATATATATATATATATATATATATATATATATATATATATATATATATATATATATATATATATAATCGTTAACTCATCCGTGTATCTCTAAAATAAAGTCAAATATTATTGTCTGGTGTGAATATGGAAATGCATCTCTGAATTCTGTTTAGTTTAAATAGGAGAATGTATCTCTAGATCAACTTATGTCAAATTAAAAGTGTTTTAGTGAGGAATGCATGAAATGTATATAGAATGAATTCGGAGATACATTTTCAAATTAAATTTTGAGAAATATATGGGTGCAAAATTGTCATTATTATTATTATTGGTTATTTATACATTATTATACATGCATAATAAGATTTAATGACTTAAGAGTTGTATAAACAATATTAATTAAAAGTAAAATTGATAAAAATTAATTAATGTTGCAATGAAAAAATAAAGCCACAATTATTTTAGGACAAGTTTTTTAGACTAAAAAATTTTGATACAGAGGAGGGAGGGCCATTAAGCATTTTCTATTCTTCTTGAATTTGTGTTTTTCAAAAATAACTAATGAAGATAATTCTGCAAAAAATTTCATAATTCCTTTTTTTCATACAATTACTTTTTTTAATAAGCGTGACACTTATAATAAAAAAAAGAAATTTTCATTTAGTTTGAGACTTCTTATTAACCTAGCTGTATATAAATTCAAATGGGTCAATTTAAATTTCATTAGATACTGAAAAGCACGAATGTTTATGAAAATTTATATTAGTGACAATTTGAGTTATCTTTCATCCCAAGGTTACTTTCTAATTGGAAAGACAATGTATGAAAAATCCAACAAAAACAAAGCTACTTTTCAAGATAACATTTGCTGTGACTTTTTGCAGTATGCAATTGCTCCTTGGATTGAATTCTCTATCTCAGAACTTGTACTGCTGCATCTTTTCAGAAGCTGATGAGTTTGATGACATCCATAAGATTTCTTTGAAACTGAAAATGACGACGAACTCGACGACGATTTATTTCCAGAAAGAAGCTTGATTCCAACAGAAAATGACCTTCTGTGATGATTACTTCCATCCTCACTGCTCTTTTCTTTGAATTCCCTCATAACCGAAATCGAAGACTGATGATATCTATGTCTTTGAATTTGTCCGTATGGATCTTTCTTTAAATTTTCCCTCGCTTTCGAAACGGAACCTTCATCAGCAACTTTTGTTGATGAAGTTACATAGTTTTCATATGAACAACCAGACTTTCCAAACAAAGACTTAAGATAAGCTCTTGAAGCCTTCAACTTTGAACCTAAAGAAGACTGTTTCAGTTTCTTAGTCCATGACTTCTTCTGGTTTTCGATAACGAATCCACTTGTATCCATCGGTTCGTAGTCGAGGTTATGATACTCTTCAGCGTTTAGTTCTCGGCTAACTTGACATGAATCAGACGGTGAGATATTGCACGATTCAAATGGTGTACCGGTAACCGGTGTTGTGAAAGCAGTAGTTGCTAATGGAGTGCTGTAGAACTCTTCAAAGATGTATTTTTCTTCTTCAAAAGTTTTGTGAGGGTTTTGAAGAAGCTTTTCGACCATTTGTAACCGAGGCGGAAGGTGAAGAGGGAGGAGTTTTCCTTTGTAGAAAAGCTCGTCGGCCGGAGAAGTTGACGGTTCCTTCTCTTGAACAATGGAGGACATTTGGAACTCGAATTCTCTAGATTTTTCAGAATGATGATTGAAGAAGTTGGAATATGAACTAACTTCCATGTCAATGTAGTCATCATCTGAAGGGTCACATGCTAAGAATGTTTTTGAAGCTGCCATTTTAATCTTTTCAAGTATTTTGAGAATTCTAACTAAGATAGCTGAGCTTTTATCATGAAAAAATAAAAGATTATTCTAGTTTTAATGCTTTTAAAAAAGTATAATATATACTATACTTAGTGGTATTCTAATATATTTAATTTCTTATCTTTTCATTATTGAAGGAGTTTGTCTGCACTGCAAGCATCTAAATGTAAAATTAAAACCTGATTGATTTTCTTGTGGGGGGAAGCACTGACCCACAGGACATAAACATTGTGGTTTTTGATTCTCATTGGCATTGTTAAATTTACTATGTTTTTCATGACATGCAATTCTGCATTCACTAGAGTCATCATTATAGTATAGTTCAATGCATCAAAAGCAATATTATCAGAAAAAAGGGAAAAATATGTTGGGTGGATTTGATGATTAAATAATAATCATAGAGCTGATCAACTTCCAAGGATTACATACTTTACACTTTTTACTGAATTTCTGGTTTAGTGTTAACTAGCACACGGGTAAGGTAAGGCTCTGTTAAAACCTTTTTGTGTAGACAGAAACAAAACATGGGATTCTTTTTCATGTTTGTTCTAATTATTCTGTCTGTGTTTATTGCTGCTAACTAATTTGCTTTTCTGATTGATAATTCTATTTTAAATATTTGAAGTCCTATTGTAAGTGAATAAAGTATAGTATAAATGAATACACTGAATGAAATTGACTTGAGATGTGTCCCGACAAATAATGGTGGAGGGAGTGGACTGAGGCCGGAATGCCTGCAAAGCTTAAGACTTAGGTATGTTATTAGTAATTTTTTAACACATTCCGACCTACTTTGGGAGTTACCACTTCTCTTCTTTTTTTCAAAGGGAAGTAGCAAGGTCCTATCTTTTCCTTCTTTTTCTCCCAATATGCAATGTTTGTTTCAAATGAGTTGGTAGACATTCTGAAAAATCATGAATAACCAGTGCTTACTGGTTCATTCTCTTTTCAATACAGACCCTAGTTATGCTACTACTAGGAGTGGCAAACAGACATATCCTTCACATTTAGGTCTCCTCTACAAAACTCCGCAAGAAAATAAGAGAGGGCGAACATAGTTGAGACATATCCTTCACGTTTAGGTCTACTCTACAAAAGTCCACAAGAAAATAAGAGAGGGCGAACATAGTTGAGAATCCAGGCCTAAATTTTGACCGGCCCCCGCAAAATAACGAGGGCAGAACGAACTTACAAGCACGACACCTTTTAAACCTAAAAATTCAAAAAATTATATTAATGACCGTGCCCACAAAAAACAGTTAGAGGATGCAAGCAAAATGAGCATGGCCGACAAGCTTGTCCCGTTTTTCCATCCCTCTACTACTACTAACTTTCCTTGAAATTTCATTCCTTTGCATTTAAGGAAAAGAGTACCAATACAAATTTGAAAATACTGGAAAATATGAGCCAACTCGTGTTCATACTAAAATATAGAAGTAAAATAGCGCACAATCATTTTTATAAAATTGGAGTAGACAGACACTAAAACTTAAAATTTACAGCCATGCTAATCATTTCAGATCATTTGATACTCCGTCTACGAGTTACAAATTAGGTGTTTTACAGATAAATTAATAAATTACGATTCTTAATCTTTTTACAAATTCGAAGGCCATCTGATCTTACAAACTTCGTCAATTGCCAGCCTATAGCTTACAAATTTATATGATATACTTGCACTTGCTTCAATATAAAATTACAGCAGCAGGCATTAATGTCTAAGAAAAGAAATGGAAGTAATCACTTGGTGCTACCAGATTCAAATTCTCTTTCAAGCTCATCGAATTCCCAATCATTAATTTCCTCTGTTGAGTAATCTTGAGTACTAACCTTTCCAAACTCAGATTCCAGCTTGGCTAATTCGGCTTCGTGGTCCAATACTTGATCTGGTTTAACTGAAGGTGATTTCGGTTGTTCATCTGTCTCAGTCTTTGAAAACTCAGTACCTTGAACTGAAGCAGAAGAAGGTGAAGGTATACTGTCTGACTTTTTCTCAGAAGGTAATCTTTCGGTCTTTACAGGTGGGCTCTCTATTTCAAGAATTGGTCTTTCTATAGCTTCAAATTGAATCCGTAACTTTTCAATGGCTTCAAAAAGCTCTTTGACTTTCTCTTCATCTTTCCTGTATTGTGAACCCGATAAGCAAAACCAAATGGTTTTAACATGTATTATTGGATCACGACCATTAAGAAAAAGTTTCTATTTAACACATTAGTTTTGTGTACTTAATCATTTCGCATATCTTTAATTATATAAAGCTATATTTTTAGCAAAGAAAACAAAGTTACTTAGAAAGAAAAATCCAAAACCTGGTAATATTCCCCTGTTGAGCATAAAACTGTTGTTTCATGTTATCCACTACACTGAACGTGGTAATAATCTGAAAGAACAAAACATGGACAATCATGGAGAACGAAGCATACGGTGTGCAACAGATATTAAGTGTTCGGTATGCTAAGTAAAAAGCACAAAATAAAAATTAAAAATAGTATAAAATGTTTCAAGAATTGTCAGCTCAGTGGTAAGAGCTTGTATTTGTAGCCTCGTAGGACAAAGCTTAAATTTCATCTCGAATAGTTGTAAAATACTACCTCCGGTCATTTATAAGAGAAAATTTACTTTTTAGATTCATTGATAATCCATGAATTTGGACTCTATAATGGACCAGATACATTGATTATTCAATGAATCTAAAAAGTCAACTTTCTCTTTTAAATAGAACCAGAGGAAGTTGTCAATATTGCCATCAATATTAAATAATAATTTCCCTTCTCCAATTTAATTTTAAAAATTTTCAAAAAAAACTAAGTGGAAAATTTTTTTAAAAATCCAGGATAAAGATGCATTTTCTCTGCTAGGGAGGAAGTAATGTGAAAAGATGCAGATGAACATGCCAGCAACTCAAAATCACTTGAAGTTGCCTATTACCTTGGCTTCATAGGTCAAATATTCCTCCTCGAGATTTCTCCTTGGACTTAATAATTTTGATTCCTCAGTATCTGCACTCGCAGTCATTTCTAACCTGTCTCCTCAAGTAAAATTAAGGAAATAGATAGATAAAGACATGACAACACACACATGCATAGGTTTTGAAATAAAAGTGTAATATTTGTGCGCAAATGAAAGTACATACAATTTAATTACTTATTTAAAAAAATCTAAGAAATTGCATAAATGCAAAATTGTATTGAAATCAAAGAAATTGCCAGCTAAACAAGTGCCCATGTAAGACAAGATTTAATAAAAAAGATATTACCTCTGACTCAAATTCTTAAGGTTCAGAACAAATGTTTGGATATGGTTAATACAGGGCTCTAACTCTTTCTGCAGACAACACAGTAGGTCATATTACACATGGGGAACAAATGAGGAAACAGAAATGAGTCCTGCCATTTTCCACCCATTATCTGAATCGGTAAATTAAATACCTGGTAAGTAGTAAGAAGTTGAATGGCCAAGTTCACAAAATAGTCCTCATGTCTCTCCAATTCATCACTTCACAAACAAAAGCATTATTAGTGAATAATAATAAAATAAAGAACAGTGGGATAAGTATCTAAGGACTTGGCGAACCCTCCCTTATAAAGCTAGCTATCCAGGGGGAAGAACCAAGACATCTAAATACATCACCGAGCATCCCATAATTATTCTATAATGCTCAAGTCTTGATCACAACGGAAGAATAATTATTCCAGATTTCTGGTTGATGGATATTTTGGTAGAAACTGAGTATATGTGATTGTAATAACGTGGCTGCAGCTATTGCTCGCATATCGGAAGTATATGTGACTAATACTGAGTATATAGTCTTGGGGTCATTGGATATGGAGCTAAAAGATATCAGAGCCTTTCCAACACCCTGAGAGGTTAAACTCTTCTTTAACAGTCTTGCTACTTCAGCACAAGAAACAGTGAATAGGATCGATGCTTTTCTTATTATACATCCATCGTATAACTTTTATGCTCATTCTGTTGTACTAGTTCTATCAGGTGAACTGTAGGACGCGCCTATTTAACAAATACTAGTAAACCTCACTGTATAGTAAGAATAGAGTATATTCACTCAAAAACACTCCTCTTATAGTTATTTAAACAGTCATTACTCAGTTAGCATGTTAGATTACATACTTGACCTGCTTCTCATGAATTTCTGTATTTGACTGCTGGAGAACCCAGGTATCTTCCAGAAAGTTAATCCAGGTTTTGATGACGTCTGATTCAACCCGACATGAGCTAATTGATTTTGAAAGTTCATCTTCCTGTCAATCAAGCTCAAATCAAAATTTCAAACTGGATCAAAAGAGTAAAACTGTATTAAGCGATATTTATTTAACATGATACTCGGCCAAGAAAAAGAGAATTTCGAACCTTTATCTTCAGATGTTCAACTATCTGATTGTTTGCTTCCTCGAACTGGTCCCTCTCTTCCCTCGCATTCCGTAACCGTGCTTGAGCAGCAGCCAAAGAATTATTAACCTACAACTCAATATAAATTTTAGTTATTACTAAATTACTTATGAAACTTTGATTCACTAAAAGTGACTAAATATTGTGATTTTCTGTTTTATCCACCATGTTTTCCGCCAAACTCAGTAGATAACAACTTTTTGGTTTCTCTTAGAACAAGACATGTCAGTAGTCGTGTATTGAGGGGATTCATTAAATTCTAGTTAAAAATGGTTTCACAAAGTTACCCATAGACAATTAAAATGAATCATTAAATTCTAGTTAAAAATGGTTTCACAAAGAAATTAGTTAAGCTGAAATTACTCAAAAGAAAAACATGTTTAGCTCCATAAACAGTGAAACAGAATCATAGGTAAGAGCAATTAGTTCAGCTGAAATTATTTAAGATAAAAACATGTTTAGCTCCATAAGGGCGGATGAAAATACTGAAGGGTTAGAGGTTAGTCGATCTGTAGACAAAATTTTGCTCAACTTGCAGAAAGCACTAAAAAAAGTACCAAAATATTTACAATCTGTTTTTTTTTTTTAAATAGTATAATAGAAAGTCAACATTTTCAACATAAAGAATATGGC
Organism: Lathyrus sativus; assembly: GCA_963859935.3. NCBI lineage: Eukaryota > Viridiplantae > Streptophyta > Magnoliopsida > Fabales > Fabaceae > Lathyrus > Lathyrus sativus. The sequence goes on from OZ012740.1 coordinate 676,648,656, forward strand.
AGGTACCTTTTTCAATTCAGCTTCTAGATCATCTTTTTTCTGTTGGAGCTCAGATATCTCAGCTGCCAGTTCCTGAAAACAAACGGGAAGAAGAAAAGAAAAGTCAATTGTCCGTCTAGAACAGATGGAAGATCTAGTATTCATACACTACATGTTTATGCTTCGCCACAAAACATAAACCCATCCCCCATCCCCCAAAAATGTGAAGCAATTGAATACGATAAAGGTATAAATCTTGCAAAGCAATTCCACCTTTTATATTATATAATTGTATGAAAAAGGAGGAATACAAGAAAAAGAACCCCCTGAATAATGGGTGTATGGTGAACAACAGAATAATGGGTGTATGGTGAACACATTTGGGAAAAACCCATCTCGCATAGACGATATAGCAAAACATAAGTAGAAATAATAAAGGAAAAGTTACATTTCACGGCAACTTAACTCATCAAACAAACAAGAATACCCTCCATTGATTAAACCCTCATACTATCCATACAGTTTTTATCACTGTTTAAGTGTTGGATGAAAGAAGATAAATAACGATGGTTCTGATCGAGTGCTTCACTACTTGAACCGCTCGAACTGGTCTTTATTTAAAATATGCTAACATAATATCAAGTTATAATAAGATATTTCTTATATTCTAACAATAACATTGACATTTTAGACAAGCATAGCAAATAACAGCCTAGCCATGTAAATTGTCAAATCTTATTTGAAATATAACACATCTGTGATAGACTAGCAATAATTGACACGGTAAACCTAATGCTGGTTTGCTGAACACATTACCTTCTCCTTTTCACTAGTTTCACCACTTTTAGTGACCCGGACTTTTAGTGCCTCCTCTTTTTGTTGTCTGTCAAAGTTTTGAGATGGAGAAGATATGATTTAGTGTTTGGCATCTGAAGCTAATTATATAGAGTGAGCAAGATAGAATACTCCCCACTTTTTATTTTTTAAACTTTTTCCATTTAGTACAGCTCTCACAAATTATCTCTTTCGCCATTTAGTAACTCGTTCATAAATGAAGAAATAAGTTTCAAAGCCAAAATACAATGCTTTCAACAAATACTGTTTCTTCCTTGAGTATAAAAATGAATTCAGATAACAGAGTTAAGAGAGAAAACTATAAACGAAAATTTCATAGTCACAGTGTACCTGTTATCAGATATACGCTTTTCCGCTTTTGCAGCAGAGTTAACAAGAGACTCCGTTAAGACTTTCAGCTTGTCAACCTACTTATAAACATGACAGTTGTGTTATAAATAGAAAATAATAAAAAGATACTACTTAACCAGATTCAGTTACAAAAAATACGATTGAAACATATAATCAAAACATAACATTCCCATGAGTCTGACAATATCACCAAAAATGAAATAACCCCTATTGCAGGTTCTATAGACCCCACTCCTGCTTACAATATATGTAGTAATGGGATTACCAGTGGACCCTCCTTAATGCACATGGTATTTTTGTTGTTCTGCAGTTTGCATCATACTCGGGAGCAAAATATGGAGGGGACGATTAGAACGAAAATTAAAAAATATAGGCAAATTTTTGTCCTGTTTGGATGCTCGGTGATAACAAGCTAGAGAAGGGTAGTTATGAAAATTATAAATGGTACAATGTTTATGATACTAGACCCGAGGTAAACCATTTTCTTTTAGATTCATTCAACCCTTCCTATAATTAGGTTTTCATACAATATAGTACAACTTGGACATCTTGTTTTTCTTTCTCCTATCCTTCCAAAAGAAACTCCTACAGAGAAAAAAATTGTACCTTTTGGGCATGAACCTCAGGAGAGTCTCCATTGCTTATATTTTTCTTCTTCAGCAACAATCCTTCCAGTTTGGAACAAATTCTAATCTGTCCTAGTGCAACTCTTAAAGCCTGTAAAATGGTTGGCTTGTTACACTCCGTTTCTAATTTAAAAACATGGAATGGGATATATAAATAAATATTAAACGAGTCACAGGCAGAAGCATATCGAATGATACAACTTGGTTTTGGAGATTCTTTTTCTATAAGCTATTCTTTTTTGCTTCTGAAAACAAGCCTATTTTCAAGTTTTCAAGAACTTAAATATTTTTTATAATGTTCTAAACACTTCCTTAACCTTGACTTAAAAAGGACTTTTCATTTAATAGAAAAAGAAAAAAGCACAATCAAACAGGACAAAACGTGATAATTATAAAATATCTTATTCCAGGGCTTATTGAGAGGTTAACCCACATAAGTTTGCAAACAACCTTGATCCAATTACATACATTAATATCCAATCACATAAATTATTATATTAGTCGTGCTGTAGAATTCATTACTGACAAAACAAACAGCTACCAGAAGGAAGTTATGACAGAAACACACCTCTAGGGTTGCTTGCCTTTCCTCAGCAGCATTATAATCACCTTTATTTACAATCCCCTGTGAAGTTGTTATCTCAGTGAGATTCTTTCTAAAACTAGAGGCTTCAGCATCTATTCTGCAGTCAGAAAGAAAATCAAGATCTGAAGTGAACTAGATTGTAAACCATTTTTCCCATTTTAAATTTTAGTAGTAACCATGGATCCAATTGGCAAAACTCAAAACACCATCCAAACAAGTATCATGTCTAACTAAGCTAATAATAGAGTCGACATTTATTCATATTAAGTATGACATTTTTCTGGAAAACATAACAACCTTACTAGTTTTAACATTTATCAAGAGCATGCTTTTAATTTATACTCCCTCCGTTCCTTTTTAAGTGTCATTTTTTGACTTTTTACACATACCAAGAAAGTTAAATAATTGTTGTTACTTTTTAAAACAATGATTATCTTTTTTCCTATTTTACCCTTAACTTTTTATATATTTATTTGACTTTTTCTCTCTCCGTAATAAATAATTAGGGGTAATTTTGACAAAACAACAACCAATACTACCTTGAACTTTGAAATGACACTTAAAAAGAAACAATTTTTTTTCTAAAAAATGACACTTAAAAAGAAACATAACAATGTAAATCTTCTGTATAAATTTTTTTTTAAATTATTCAAATGCAGATTGGATTCTGGTTTTCATCCCTAAAACTTCCTGGACAAATGAAGATGGATTTTAAGTATTATCTTGGAGGGTGCAAGGCGGGGTTGAGCACAACAAGTTAGGGGAGCACAAGTGATAATAAAAACTTACAATTTAATGTGTTAAGTTTTACGACAGATAATGTTGCTAGTTGAATTGAATAAAAAACTAAATACTTGTATGAGTTTCCTACATGAATGATGACGGTATGGAATATAGTATACAGTTATAAGTTAAGATTTGAGTTTTGTATTGATATGTAGAAAGATTAGACAACTTCATTGCATAGCATTGGGCTAACTTTACTCTCAGGTTCTCTCTAGGTTGATATGGCATCATTCACCTTCTTTGTAATCATCTTTTCTCAGATAACCTTAATCCAAGAATTTAAAATAATTCTCACAACACCTTACCTGATGTTTTATTGCCTACCATTTTCTCCTTAATCAACCATACAACTACAGTTGGAACAAATCTACCATCTGCGAGTAACCACTCATAACTGCAGTTGGAACACACATTTTCCGCTCGAAGTTATTATCACATAGCTACCTAGTAGGCTAGTAATCAAATATAATACATTGGTGTCGTGTAAAATCAAAGTCTAAGGGCCTGTTTGTTTTAACTTTAAAAGAAATAGATTTTTTCTTTTTATTTTTAAAAATATTACAAATATTTTTATATTTCCTAAATTGAAAGACTAATTTTGACATCCTATAACATAAACATACATTATTGATGAACAAAACATAGTTGAAATCGCAATTCTTTCAAAAAGTTGTATCTCAAAAATGGTTTGAAATAGCTTCAAAATTAAGTGATTTTTTAAAATTTTGATATCAAGCAAAAAAATCAATAAAATGATAAAATATCTAAAATAACATTTTAAGAATAACTATTCAAACCAAAATTTCATTTGAAGCTTTTATGAAAAATTTATTTTTAAATTTTTTTTACACAAAATTATGTTACACTATAAAAATCATTTTTATAAAAAGCCAAAACAAACAAGCCCTAAATCATCCCTCCAGACCCTGATGTTCCCTATAGCAACATTGTCCTTGCTATGAAAATAGCCACACAAATTATTTATATAATAATCAAATGAGACCATAGCTTAAAAAGTCAAATATTAATCACGGCAAGAAAAAGAATTAGCATCAATTAAGTAAATAATTGAAACAACACAATCCACCTACTCTTTGAATGTGAACTTCGGATAAAACCAAAAATCTTTAGGTGTCTAGCAGAAATGATATAAAGAAAATGACATTTAAAGCCCCTGTTTAGTACTGACCTTGCAAGATCGGAATTGATTTTCAACCCAGTGATGGCACGTTGCGCAAACTGAAGTAATTCCTCACGCTTCACCTGAAAAACAAGGTAAGCATATAAGAACTTATTAAATGCATGAATGAACATACGAAACCCCACAGCTATATACCTACAAGACTTGAGTACAACTAGTTTTATAATGGCTGCAGATTTTTAGCGTCCGCTATCATATACATATACTTTTTTAAACAAAGTTTTTAGATAATTTATTCTTTGGTCCTAATAGTCCTTCATACAACATTATGTTAGCTTACACATTTTAGATGTTTTCTAAACTCAACCCTCACAAGTTAGCTAAAGAAAATACAACTCTAGGAACTAAAAATGTGTAATTAAAAATAGAACCATAAATGTGAATGAAAATATTGATTACCATGCCAAGGTATCAAAGTTCAACCCTCCAAAGATTTTCATGAAGTCAGTTTGACACAAAATACAACTAATCAAAGGAGGAGAACACATAGGAAGCATTTAGTGCTGAATATTAATATAACTATTGAACGACGTGAGGCCAAAATCATCCTTACCAGTACTTCATCTTGGTAGCTTGAAAAAGCTGTTGCCAAATCTTGTAAGCTGCTTACTATGGCATTATGAACTTCTTTTCCCCCGGTAAGACAAAACCTGCATGAATGAAGTGGTAGAAAAATGATTTGGACATATCTTCGGCACAACTGAAATATTAAACACTTATCATAAGGATGCAGATGAAACTAAAATTACAATGGAGAAGACAATATTTTCAAAAGCCACAATTATAAAACACCAATCACAAAAATCATACACAAAAATGTAGAGATTTTAAATACAAGAAGAGCCACAAGTCCCAAATGTTGCATGCATAAAATCCAGGAGTCATGCCTATACCCCGTGTTGTCAATTGCGAATCATCGTGAGATCTTTGAAAAAATGTATAAAACTAGTAGACTCACCCAAACATCTCCAGGAGAAGGGAAACCTCTTCCTCGTTTGGAGCTTCAATAATCTGAAGAATAGAAAAAAGTTAACCCTGCGGTTAACCTCCATTATCAGTGATTATAAGAAAAGTATACTAATCCAGAATGATCTTCTTTTACCATTATGAGGATATTACCATAACACAACGCTGCAATAACTGTACATCAAAGAAAATCAAAGAAAATAAAGGAACAAAAAGACACTCCCTCCGCTCCTTTTTAAGTGTTTTTTTTTTACTTTTTGCACATACCAAGGAAGCTAATAAATTTTCCTACTTTTCAAATAATAATTATCTTTTACCTATAATACCCTTAACTTTTAATTAATTCATTTGACTTTTTCTCTCTGAAATAAATAACTAGGGGTAATTTTGCCAAAATGACAATTAATGCTACTTTGAACTTTGAAAACGACAATTAAAAAGGAACGGGGGAGTATAACCAACTAAATCCAAATACCATTGATGGAATATAAATAAAAAAGTTATTAACTCTTACGAAAATATAAAGAGATTGAATCAATTTTTTGACTAAATTTATTTACTTGACATACCTACGAAAATTATATACTAATAAAATTATATACTAAAAAAGGAAAACAAATATGTCCTATGGGATTTGTCTTATATTTGGTGAATTTTAAAGAGAACAGAATTGAATATAAAATTAAAAAATCGGTACATCTTGGTTCCTTTGGGAGGGAAGAATTAACGAGAACAAACATACACCACCCATATGGCTATGCTCAGAACAAATCATAAGCTTACATACCAATATACAATAGGAAATTCAGCTTTCAGCATAACTGTACATAATAATTAACATCACTGAAACATACCATTGATAATGTTATACCCTCCAGTGCCTGACTTTGAAGAAAGACATCGCGAAAGTTTAGAGGTTCTCCTCCAACATCAGAATCGTAATAAAGAATCTGAAAAGAACCGGTAGAATAATAAAAACAAACAGCTAATTAAAATGGATGTTTAACAAATTAAAATTTTATGCATCAGTTATATGCACCGATACACATAATATTATGAAATTGTATTATTTGAACATCAAAACACAGACACTATATGTGACACCGTATATATTTATTTCTATCTCTCTTACATTGTGTTGTATCTTCTACAACTTACACCCATTTCAAAATACACATAAAAACAAAGGACAGCGTGTTTGAAGCAGGAGACAAATACTCAATAAACCAGTTATCACCCAAAACAAAGAAAGACAATGCAGCATTTTGGCAAATAGTAGTAGTGGGAAAGTAGATAAAGCATTTGTAATCTCTAGAACTAGAAAGCACAGTAATAAATTCAATATAGCATTAATTTCAGATAATCTCCAAAAAGCTTTGGTAAATTAAATATTCATAACGCCTTAAATTCAGTTACACCAAACAAAGATAAGATGATTGCATGCAAGAAAAGTTTCTAACCAGAGAAGGCCTTTGTGGATTCTCCTTTATTTCTTCAACGACAAGGTGCTGCTCGAGAGTCTTCTCTTTACCTTCCGCCAATGCTTCAGACAAACTCTCAATCTCTTTGAGGACAACAATCCATCTTCTAAGCAACTGTACTCTCTCAGGTCCCCTATGCGAAATAGCAGCTTCTTCCAATCTTTTAACGGTTTGTGCAACACTTCTATAATTCCTAGTTGTCTGCAAGGTGCACGTAATGGTGAATTTTCTATTTTCATTGTTCTCATTTCAAAACACCCCGTAAATGTTGAAACTACATAAACCAGAATTCAATTGAGTTCTCAAACAGTTGAAACGTGTGGTTTCGTATATTGACTACATATACTCTATTGTTATAACGAATTAACGATTACGCCTAAAGTTTCAAGTAAATAAGAATTTGAAATTAGAAAAGAGGAATCAGGAAAGGAATGAAGAGTTTACAATGCGATCCTGGAGGATTTTGGCACCCTCAGCAACGGCTTGTCCGGCGTGTTGGACGACGGTGTCGGCGTATTTCTTAACGGTGTTGGTGAGATTGTTCTTGTTGCTGGCCTCGACGGCTTTGTTGACCGCAGATCTTAGCCAATTCGACATGTTTCGCTACAGAGGCTTTGTTGAACTCAGCGTTCTGAAATTGCGAACCGGAGATAGAAATGAATCGTGCAACGGATTTAGGGTTTGAAGAAATGAGACAAATAACAGGGTGGTTACGAAATTGAAATGCAATCTTCTGGTTTCAAAAGGATGAAGACGATGAATGGTCTTTCAGTGAAAGAAGATACGACGTCGTTTTATTTTTTTTTACTATGGTTTATTTTTACGCAAAAAAATACTACTCAAATTAGAAAATTATTATACTTGCTTCTCCTTTTGCAATAAAAATTAAAAAAAGAAAAAAAAAAGACTACAATAATCCAGATTATGTCTGCCACACTTAGCCCATCATACTCAGGACTTGCCTACAATAATATATTTTCATTTTGTTTGTTTTATTGAACACATAACACACTTTAACATTTACTTTATTATTTCATTTGTTCATATGTACATTTGTGTCTTATTAGATTACTCGATTAAGGTTTTCCATCTCGAATGATGTTACTCATTCTAAATTAGTCACTCACAAAGTTTACACTCACATCATACATATTACTCATTCTTATTCTCATATTTACTTATCTTATTCTATGGTTTTACTAAGTCTTATATTTCATATCTAAATATTTGATCATGATGCTATACTTGTATCATAACTCATTAGCATAGTATTCAATTGCAATCAATTTTAATCATTATTTGACTTAGAATTTTCCTAAGTCTTCTTTCATTATTTTTGTTTAGTTTAGTCATTGATCCTAACCATTACATAATTTAAGGGTAAATGACTTGATTTTTTATTACATGGTCATTGAATCTTTCTCATATGCTTAGTTTTATCCTAAGAATATGATCCATACTTAGTTGGTATCACCCGTAGGTTTTAACCTACCTCTTTACATCACCTATCGTTATTATTTATAAGTTTCACCAAACATTATTTAGTGTCATACTTAAGTACATGGTTCATTTTCAATTTTTCATAATACAATTTTTACTCTTAATCATGCATTTCTCTATAAAAAAAATTCCAAAATTTTGATTTTGACCTATAATACCTCAACTTTGACTAATTAATTTAAATATATATCAAATGAAGATGAATTCGAGTAATCAAATACTTGTTAAAAAGCTAACAATGTCTAATTAACTAATATTATATTTATTTTACAAGGAAGTTCATCTATTAGTATAGTTTCATGAAATAAGATACAAAGTCCTTAACAAAACAGGACAGCAGAAACAAGTCTGACTTGTACCTTATTCTTCTATTATCAATTGATTTTGACTTCTTCTAGCCACCTGTCATCTGACTCCGTTCAGGTTAATTCTTAAATTTGGGATAGTTGGGCATCATCTAAGGTGATTGTGTTATATTGGCAACTTCTCCTTGATAGGTTCCCCTATGGAGAGAACTTATTCAACAGAAATGTGATGGACGACCTTGGTCTTACTTTGTGTCCCTTTTTTCATTTCTTTGTTGAGACGGTGTCTCACTTGTTTGTCACTTGTGACTTGTCTAATACAATGTGATATAGGATTTTCAATTGGTTGGGTTGGAAAATAGTTCTTCCTAGGGACTCGAGTAGTCGTTTTGAAAGTTTTATCTCTTTAGATGGTAAGCAAAGTCTAGAAGGGGGTTTATACGATCTGGCATAGAGTGGTTTAGTATATTTACAAGGATAGGAATCAGGTCATGTTTTATGTGTCTTCAACGAACGTGAAATATATGGAGGAGAATTTATTTTTTTTGCTTAGAAATTATTTTTAGGAAGATTAGTAGAGAGCTCTTGCCCCTTCACAAAATGACTTCAGAATCATGTACTTCTGATTAACCAATAGCAATTTGAGATATATGAATAGTTTGTGAGTGTGGGTTTTCCTTTCTGTAAGTTCTGTGATTTTTGGATTTGCAACATTTTGGTAAAACATGTTGTCAACAAGATGTTAAGCCAGATGTTTTGTCATGACAGTCAAATATCATGTTCAACATGATTTAAAGAGAAGACCTAAACCTATTACAACTTAGACATTACGTTGAATTTTGAAAAATAAGGATTAGCCGTGTATTGGCGTTTCTTTAGGGTTTAGTGTGATTATTTGTATGTCACTCTTGTATCAGGTTTGATGCATTTAGTTTATTGATTGTTCATTCTAAAGCTTTTAAGCAATAGTGTATTGTTTTTTGTTGAACCTTTTAAGCAAAACTAAGTATTGTACTTGGAAGGGTTGGTACTTCTATTTTGGGTTGTTGTTAAATTGTCATTGGTTTGTGACAAATAAGAAGTGAGAGGGGGATCTCATATCTAGAGGGTGTGTAGGTAGAAGTTGCACAAGGTAGTGATTAGGCGAGAAGTTGTAAGCGGAGGAGTTTAGCTTTGAACTAATATTATCTAGTGAATTTCCTTTTTAACTTGGTAGCCCTCAGATGTAGGTGATGTTGCACTGAATTGGATTATCAACTAATGGTATTATTTATCTTTCTGCCATTTATTTTTCTGCATATTTATGAGTGATAAAATTGTTTTGATCCCAATGTTGTAACATCTGTCTCGACATCGGGTATCTGCGTACCAAAATCTCAGTTGGCATTAGAGCAAGTCACCCTGTTCTGTTTGGATGAACTCCAGGGGTTTTTGTTTTTTTGTGGCACTATGGACAATTAAGGAGGAGGTAATGTGAATAGACCACCTATTTTAGATGGAACCAACTATGACTATTGGAAAGCGCGCATGGTAGTTGTTTCGGACTAACCCAATGGTTAGGCATGACTTAACCCACTTCTGCTCCCAGAATGGCCCAATTGCCTATGTCCAACCTCCTTGAGGAGAGAATTTACTTTTCTACCTCTCCAACAGGGGAGGCTGACCCATTTACCCTTGGTCATAGCACAACTCCCTGTCAGTCTCTACCCGTCACACACGGTTCCACCATCTAGAAACAGCCAAGACGCTTGTGCCCGCAACTACACCCCTGCCCGTGCCAACGGCTAGTTATGGGCACGTCTGCCCATCTCAACGACTATTTTTGGTAGTTACCTATTCTTTGGGAAACAGTTATCTCGCCCCGAAAATAGGGACCAATGGCCAAGCGCTGGAGGCATTATAAAAACCCTATCACTTGAGAGGGTCAGGTATCCAATTTCTCAACTTGAAACAAACATATTTTATACTTGCTCACTCTCTTGCTCGTTTTTTTACTTTAGCATTGGAGTGCCTTGCAGGTACACCCCCTCCTCATCTTTCACACTCAGCATCACAGACGTTCGTCTTTGGCCCATCTCAGATTCTGATCGTTCGGTAAGATTAGTGGCACTGTCTATGGGAACCTTATTATCCCCGTATTCTCTCTTTTCATAGACACTAGACCAAAATAATTCTTCAACTTTCTGATCATGGCTGCCTGTGACAATAATCTTGATGCTCACAACTCTGTTTTCCTTCCTGTCAGCAAGATTGATGTTGAAGGGGTCTCCACCTCTCATGGCGGCTACGTCCTCCGACAAAGGGATGGAGTCACAACTTCTCCATCCCTTGTTCGTGCAGATCATGGCGAATCCCCACTTGTCCCGCGGTACCTGTCGATTCTAGTTCTACCTAACACAGACCCGCCCATGGCGGCCATCCTCGAGGTTCTCAACAAGACTAACCTCTTCATCCTTAACCAGAGCGCAAGAATTGAAGCATCAGAAGAATCTCGTCGCCCAAGATCGCCTCCACCGAGGAAAGAGCGGCAACGACGGAGTCCCCCTCCCCAGCGCGAGAGGAACCGTCGAACGCTTCCAAAACTAGAGACAGTGGCCGTCCATAAACGCGACCAGATTTCTCCTAAGAACCAGCAATCTCCACAACCCAAAAGGATCCGAAGAGGACACCTGGTAAAGTCTCCACACTCGCCGCCCAAGTCTAAGGGTTGATCACAAACCACGTCTCCGCGACGTGTCCACCATCTTACCTATGGACAAAACACATGTTCCCCCTCCTGGACTGATAGCAGCAGCGATGACGAGCCTCGCGACTCGTTGTCCCAGGAAATCATAGTCATGTGCCTCCCAAAAGGACTAGAGAAACCCCTTTCTCTAGGCACATATGATGGAACAAACGACCCTGGCAAGTACATTGAAAACCTCGACGCGTTACTCGACTACCACAATGTTCAGGGCACCATCAAATGCAGGTTATTACCGACCACACTCGGGAAAGGGGCCATGACCTGGTACAAAGGGCTCCTTGACGACTCCATCACCTCATGGAGGCAACTAGGGAGACTCTTTTCCAGACATTTCACAGCATCTCGCCAACATCCAAAGACCGAAGCCTCCCTCGAGACCATCATTCAAGGCAGGGATGAACCTCTGTGGACCTACATTGAAAGGTTCAATAAGGAAGTCGTTCAAGTCTTCACCACTGATGACATGAAGAGATTCCTTCTAGAACGCGAGCTCCGTCCCTGCACAAACTTCGCTAAAGCTATAGGCCTCCGGCCCCCTACAACACTAGACGTTTTCCTCCTCAGAGCTTAGTCGTACATCATGTACGAGGATAAGAAGGCTACCAGCTCTTCCCAATAGTCCAGGCACCGAAAGAATGTCTGGTCAAACAGAATCGACGAGCCCTCAACATCCCGTCGAGGAGATAAAAAACGAGAAGACCATCCCTGAGAGACTCAGGACAACAAGGGGCCCTCTGATAGGTTCCACAAATACACCCCCTGACAGTCTCGAGGGAAAAGATTCTCACTGAGTGCGCCAACTCATAATTTTTCCAAGAAGGGGTTCGGTTCCCAAAGCAGATACCGACCAAACCCAATACGGACAAGTCCAAATATTGTCGGTTCCACAAGAGTCACAACCATATGCTGGAAGATTGCATCCACCTGAAGGATGCCCTTAAAATACTCATTAGGGACGGGCACCTGAAACAGTTCGCCAAGCGAAAGGAAGCTCCTCGACCAGACGCCCAAGAGCCCCAAAAGGTCGAAGAAGAAACACCTTCCTTCGGAGAAACCAGCCTGTAGGTCACCATGAGCATCTCACGACCTGAAGATTTCTGTGTTCCTGAGGGGCTCGTCGCCCCTCCATATTTTTCTGCACACAGCCTGTGGGAGACGTTCCCCTTCTCTATGGTCATTTTCGGGGGAGGTTTCAACAAAGTAACTGTAGGATCCGTCAATTGGAAATTTGAGCATCTCATAAGCAATAGTTCAAACCGAAACTCCACCCTTGACAAGATCAGGGGAGAGTTCGTCTCCATTTGCTTCTACTGCGAGGAGCTCCTCGACGGAGCACCCAACACCAGCATCCCTCTGCTAGTTAGGGCTTAAATGGCGAACTTTAATGTCCGGTGAATCCTCGTCGATCAAGGTAGTTTCGCCAACATCATGTATTCCCAACTGTTCTCCACTCTCCAGCTGGACGAATCACATTTGACTCCCTACGTAGGCTCTGACCTCCAAGGTTTCAATGGATCAATGACAAAGCCTTGGGGGCATGTTGGGCTAATCGTTACCTTCGGGTCTGCGAAGACGGCTAGATATATCAAAGTACAGTTCCTCATAATAGATTGCCCGTCTCTATACCAGTGCATCTTCGGTCGACCAACTCTAGCCGAGTTGGTGGACGTACCTTCGACGGTACACTTGAAGATGAAATGTTACACTTCCAAAGGCCTCGTCGTAACTCTACACGGGGACATATAAGTCGCGAGGAGATGTTTTGAAGTAGAAACAAAGGGACTAAACGCTATCGCCATCAGACCAAAGATTCCTGCCCAAGCACCTCTGCCTAACAGCGCCAATGAAGCAAATCCACTCCCTCGCGTCGACTCCATCAACCTCGACAGCCGCTTCTTTAAAGACGACCGAAAAACTTATAAGGTAAAGGGAGGGGAGGTTCAGTCGCCTTCGGACACCCCTTCCAGCAGCAGCGAAGTCGCCCATCCTATGTGCCTCATCCTTGATGGAGAATTCGAGCTTGTCTCACTCGGCGACGACCCCCGATGAGGAGTGAAGATCAGAGCCAGCCTCTCCGAGCTAGCGAGAAAATAGTTGAGATCATGTCTCCAAGAGAATGCATACCTATTTTCATGGAGCGTCGCGGAGACGCCTGGATTGGACCCTAAGATGGCTTGTCACCATCTTACCGTCGACCCCGCCGTTAGAGTTGTTGCCCAACGTAGACGACGGCAGTCCCCGGAGAAAACGGTGGCTACCGAGCAAGCTGTAAAAGACCTCTTAGAGGCAAATTTTATATCAGAGGCCAAGTACTCCACTTGGCTGTCAAATGTTGTACTTGTTAAAAAGAATAATGGAAAATGGCGTGTGTGTGTTTATTATACCGATCTTAACAAGGCATGCTCTAAAGACGCATACCCCCTCCCCAACATAGATAAACTAGTTGATAATTATGTCGTTTTAAATTACTATCTTTCATGGACGCCTACTCAGGCTACAACCAAATACCCATGGCTAAAAGTGACAAGAAGTACACGACCTTCATGACCGAATCGGGCAACTATTACTACAACGTAATTCCCTTCAGCCTAAAGAATGTCGGCGCTACCTACCAAAGAATGATGAACAAGGTTTTCTAAGGAGATATTAGGGACATGCTCAAAGTCTATATGGACGACATGATCATGAAGTCCCACGATGAATTCGATCATACAATCCATTTAAGGAAGGTTTTCGAGCATGCCAGGAGATACAAGATGTGCTTTAACCCGGAGAAGTGCACGTTCTGAGTACGAGTGGGCAAGTTCCTCGGTTTCTACCTAACCGAACAAGGAATCGAAGCTAACCTTGACAAATGCAAAGCCTTCTCCGAGTTCCCCACACCGAACTCAAAAAAGTCCATCCAGTCCCTCAATGGGATGCTCGCATCGTTTTCCTGCTTCGTATCCAAATCTTCCCAACACGCCCTCTCCTTCTTCAAACTCCTCCGCAAGGAAGCCACCTTCGAATGGACAGAAGAATGTGAGAAAGCTCTCTTCCACCTAAAGCAAGACCTATCTGCACCTCCAGTCCTCTCCCGACCAGAAAATGGGGAAACCCTCTTCCTCTACCTCGCCGTTGCAACTGAGGCTATGAGCGCAGCCCTCATCCGTGAAACCCAGACTGGCTGAAGCCCATCTATTTCACAAGCAAGGTGCTGCAAGGGCCAAAATTACGGTATCAACAGATAGAGAAGATGGCTCTCGCCCTTATCAATGTTGCAAGGAGACTAAGGAATTATTTTCTGGCCCACACCATTGTGGTACGCACAAACCAGCCCATAAAGCAACTGTTGGGCCGCCCAGATATGGCCGGAAGGATGCTCAGATGGTCGTTAGAGTTGTCTGAGTTTGACATCCGGTACAAGAGCAGAAAGGCCCTGAAGGCTCAGGCACTAGCTGAATTCGTAGGAGAAATAACTTTGTCCGTGCAACCTAACGAAGGTGCCCGCAGGTGGGTCATATTTGTCAACGGGGCCTCCAGCTCGGCAGGTAGTGGAGCAGGGGTCATCCTAGAGAACAAGGGGGGAATCCTCATCGAAATCTCACCTACACTATCCTTCCCAACCTCCAACAACCAAGCTGAGTACAAAACCTTCTTGGTCGGCCTATGCCTCGTCGAAGATTTGGGAGCAGACGAAGTTGTAATCTGCACCAATTCTCAGCTAGTAGCCCTCCAGGTCCGGGGAGAATATCAGGTCAAGAGCAATACCCTATCCGAGTACCTGGCCCTGGTCAAAGAGAAGATGGCAAAGTTCTCCTCTGTGGAAGTCAAACACGTTCCTCCGTGAGCACAACGTTCGAGCAGATATCATGTCAAAACTAGCCAGCACAAAGAAGAAAGGGGAAAACAAATCCGTCATCCAAGAGATACTCCTCGACCCAGCATCGAGAGAGCATCCCCAGTACTCAATGTGTACGTCGTTGACGACGACCACTTCTGGATAACTCCAGTATACAACTACCTCACTAAAAACGAGTTACCATTTGATCCAAAGGAAGCCATCATAGTAAGGCATACATCGTGCTCCTACGTCCTGGTTGAAAAAAATGTACAGACGAGGATTCTCCATACCTCTCCTCAAGTGAATAGAAGAAGAAATTGTCGCCTACGTTCTATGCGAAATCCACGAAGGGATCAACGCCCATCACCTAGGTGGGAGGTCCCTCGTGAGGAAAGCTCTTCGATCAGGTTACTACTGCCCGGCCATGGAAAACGACACGAAAGAACACGTAAAGAAATGCGACAAATGCCAACAGCACGGGGACATGCTCCTGGCACCACCCAACGAGCTCAAGGGAATGTCCTTCCCGTAGCCCTTCGCCTAGTGAGGCCTGGACATCCTGGGACCCTTTGTCGTAGGCTCCAACCAGAATAAATACTTAATAGTAGGTGTGGACTATTTCACCAAGTGGATAGAAGATGAAGCCCTAGCCAAGATAAAAGCTCACAACATACTCCATTTCTATAAGAGAAACATCCTTTCCCGTTTTGGCATTCCTCAAGCAATCGTCACAAACAACGGGACACAGTTCACAGACAGAAAATTCCAAGAATTCGTCACTTAGCTAGGCACTAAACAACACTTCACATCTGTCCAGCACTCGTAGATTAACGGGCAAGCCGAAGCGGCGAACAGAGTAATCCTACGGGGTCTCAAACGACGATTGGACGAAACAAAGAGGCAATGGATCGAGGAGCTGCACAACATCCTCTGGGCCTATCATACTACACCCCATTTGTCCACTGAGGAATCCCATTTTTTCCTAGCATATGGGACAGAGGCGGTAATCCCAATCAAAACCTATGTGCCGACCAGACGAATAGAAGCACCTTTAGACAAAGAAACAAACAACGAGGCCCTGAGGGAAGAAATCGACCTCGTCGAGGAGGTTTGGACAGGGGAAGTCCTACGCAAAGCCTCACTCAAGCAGAAAATAACAATTAGGCACAATGCCAAGGTCATCAGACGAGAATTCCAAGTAGGCAGCCTCGTCATAAGAATGAATCACAAAGATCTTCAATTGTGTAGAGGAACCCTGTGCCCTCGGTATTCAGCTCGACCCCTAGGTTCACCACCTTTATCTGGTCCACGACATTCTGGAAGGCTTCCTCGTCGATGGCCACTAGGTCGTCTGCAGCCTGGACGAACTGGGCAACTAACTCTGAGCGATTCGTAAGTTGCCTTGTCTCCTCAGGCTCGTCCTCGGCAAGAGCAGCCATAGTCTGCAGTTTCTCCATAAGATCTTCGACAACTTTCAGCTTGGCAACCATAACATCCCTCTCTTGAGCCACCCCTTGCGGCTTTTTCGAGCATCCTCAAGCTCCTTCTCTCTCCTCCTGGAGTTTCTCAACCTTTTCTTCCAGAGTCGTCATCGCGGCCTCAGATTTCTTCAACTCCAACTCCAGAGGAGAGCTTTCCTCGGTATAGACCGCAACCATCTCCAGGACCCTCATCAGGGCAAAGGCATCCTGGGCAAGAATGTGCCGTTTAGTAGGACGGTCCATTTCCTCGAGCCTCAGAGACTCCGCCCAAGGAACAGATATAGAGGCCCCCTTGAAGAACTTCTTGTCGAGAAAGTAAGGGGGAGTTCATACTTGCTCTTGGTGGACTCCCGGATGAGGTCCATAACCTCATTTTCCTGAGGGCGTTTGACCCTCAAGCTCATGGGAAGGGGGGATGTCTGGATGGGCGGGGGAGTTGAGGATGATGTTCCTGAACCAGATGCAGGGGGAATTATCCGCTGACCGAGACGACTCTTACCCAGTGCAACACCACTCTTCATCCTCCCCTCGACATGCTTCATCATCCGTTCTTGCGCTGAAGGCATTTCACTTGCAAAATATAATAGACATGTAAGCACAAAGAAAGAAAGATTTTGAGCTGAATAAGAAAGAAGTAATAACTAACCAGGAGTTCAAAAGCCTCCTCGCGAGTACGACATTCGAGGAGCTCCTTTGTGTTGATATATCGGGCTTCCACCTGCAGCCCACCATCCTCCTCGTACAAAAGTTGCCCGACGCGAGTCACACACTGGGTAGGAAGGAAGCTATCCACGTAAGCCACCAACTTTGCATAACTGGCTTTATCATCCTTCACCAGTTGGTGAGAGGCAACTATTACTCACCGTTCGGGCAGGTAAAGTGAGCCCCGCTCCAACAAAAAGGAAAGGTAAAAACCCTTCGGGCGACTATCTTGCCCTCCTCATCTATCAAGTCCTCCTCATTCTCATCTGTGGAGACCTTCCATATGAAAGTTGAATCAGTGGCCACCTTGGACACCGGTTTGATCACATAGAACCTCTCCTTGAACGTACGGATAAATTCGGAGAAAGGTTTGAACAACTTCCTCCCTTTCTTCAAGGAAACCCAACCAAAACTCTTCCCCAAAACTTGTCGTTAGAGGTGGAAAATGGAAAAGAAAAGAGGAAGGGTGACCTCGATCTGCAAATGCTCGCATACCAGCTCGTATGCCCGCATGAAGGCGAGAGAATTCGGGTGCAGCTGAGAAGGCACCAGATCAAGATGGACGAAGACGGCACGTAGAAAATCAATAAAGGGCAACCTCAGCCATATCTCCTTAAAGACGTACTCATACATAGGGAAGCACTCCACATATGCCGAGCAAATGTGGTCTTCTCCAGAAGGAAAATGCACCTTCCATTCTCCCTCCGGTCCCACCATGGTGAAGGCGTCCCTGGTATAAGAAGCAAAGATAGATGCGTGCTCCAAGGACTCAGCCATGGTTCACTCGTCCACTAGCGACAACGCATTAGACGTCCCCACGACCTCAGGAGACGAGGAACTATCATGTTTATCTGTACTCTTTGAGGAGCTGTCATCGGATGAATCCCTGAGATGCTATTCTTCTTCCCTGCGCGACATCTCTTTTACCTAAAAAGCAGAGGAAAATAGTGAATTCGATGGCAAAATCAAATCCACCCTTCCACTGCTAGTCAAGTGAAAGGGTACGCAAATGGTCGAAGAAGAGCATCCTCGACCTAAGCCCTACTCAAATGGTGCAACTAAGAAAACAGGGAAACCACTAGAGGTCATGATAGCCTAACAGTGATGCAACTATGTCTCCCTTACAAAGAATCATTTAAGCTTAAAGGTTGTTAACTTACCCTTCCTAAAAGAGCCAACTATGCCGACGGAGGCAGACAAATGGTCGCGCCACTGTTATCACCAACAGCCACCACTAAACACACCCTAACTAAGTTGTTTCATTCATAACCACATGCAATCTAAAGCATCAAAACAAGGAAAAATAAAGAACAAGCAGAGGATTGATGTGCTTACATGGTTGAGGAAGAGGAACTGGAAAGAATGCGGTTCTAGTCGGGCGTTGTATGATGGTCGGAGAAAAATTGACGGCAGCGGATGACGGGTGCAGAGACGGGCACAATAGGAGACGGAAGTAAAAGTTCTGAATGAACAGACTCCCTCACTATTTATAGGTGAACTCCAGACATGTGCCCGAGCACGCGCGTGTAGAGCATCATCATGACCCTAGCCTAGCCATCATCATGCATTTAATGCAGCACGCGACTCAAGGCACACGTGGCATCCCCACTCTTCAGGTCCCATTAACCGTTGGGCTCCCTAAATCTCAAGATCCCCGACACTAATATTCGCAGACAAGGGTTCATCCAAACACGATGAAACGTACGACGATGCTGCATGGGAAACAGACCATCCTTAAGTCATTACTACAGTGCTCGGTAGCAACGAATTGAGGGGCTAGTGTTCCGGAATGGTCTAATGGCTAGGCATGTGTCATACCCTAAATTTGGTGGTGGGTATGTCATCTTGTTGATGCTATATTGTGCGAGTGTTTCCCTATATCCTTTTGGTGTCGGGGTTGTGTACGTGTGTGGCTCTATCATCCTTTTAGTGATAATGGCTTTTCTGGGACTCTCAGTGTCTATTCTAGGGTTGACATCGCTTTGTTATTTCGCTACCCAAGTATTTTCTTCCTTTTAGGACAAATTCGGGGTCTTCTTCATATCAAATTAACCTTTACCTCAAAAAAGAATGTTGTAGCAGTTCATCTTATTAGGTTTAAACCAATTAGATAGGGGCATCTGTCATACCCCAAATTTGTCTCGCTTGTATATTACTTTCATATGTATATTTGTCTACTAACCACTATCCGGGAAATTCAAAATAATATGTGATTCTGCTTGTGGTCTAGGTGCAGAGTTTTTGCAAGTAGGGTTGAAGCAAGTCTCCGTTAGGGTCTATCAAAAGTTTTCCAGGGGAGGTTTTTGTATATGATGTTATTTCTAGTTCAAGGGGTCCTGACCTAATCGTGGTCAGGCAGGAGTTCGTTTTCATGATCAAGACTAAGGTTTGGTGTTGTGCAGGACATATTGTAAGTCTTAACCATAAGTACTTTCCAATTGGATCAAGTCATGCCTTTTTTTTATCCAGGATTTATTTCAAGTTTGGATCAATTCCATTCAACTTCAGGATTCATTACAAGTGTGATTCATTTTTAACCCGTCAAGTTTTTTGATTAAAATTTCTAATCCATTCGAGTTTTGGGGGGGATTTATGCTTGAATTTATTCAGGATTTCATCTTTAAGTCTAAAAAAGAGAGGAGTAGAATTTAGGTCGTACAGGAACTCAAATTTTATATCCAGAATCAAAGTCAGAATTCTCAAAGATTGAATATTTCTAGCATAGTTCGAAAAATGAGAAGGTGTTCAAAACCCATTAAAAAGTTCCTACAAGAAGTGTCAAGTTCATGACAAGTTAAAGCCCATACAAATAGGCCCATATTCGTTTAGGAAATATAACCAACAAAAACATTATAATATAAATAAAATAAAATGTTTCTCTCTTCAGTTTCCAACTCCCTCAAGCCCAACCACTCTCTTTCAATCCTAGTCGTCCACGCCATGATACCGTAAAAACCAACTTATACACAAGAAATTTGTACGAATTCCATTCCCCACACTTGAAGCCACCTACAACATTACACAACGTGAAAAAACTCCACCTGCAGCAAATAGAGAAGATGTTACACAACTTATGAATAAAACGAGGAAATCTAAAGGAAAATTAAAGGGAGATACGACAAATTGAGTCGCGGATGACACTCCATAATGAATGACGCACAAATCATGTAACCACTCGTACAACATGAAAAACGAATGGACGTGTTCACAAATTGATTCTTAAGCACAGCGGCAGCAACGATTCACCAGAATGATTTCCATTTCTACCCTTAAACTCTCTCCAATATAAATCGAAAAATCACTGGAAAAAGAAAAGAAAGCAATTGCTCAATTCCTAACGCTGCCATCTTCTTCAATCGGACCTTAACTTTCCTCTTCTCACAACGAATCTTTCCTTTTCACGACTCAGTTTCACCCAACACAAACACTTTCTCCCTTCAAAGAATCATCAGCAACTAATAACTCAAAGCGTTCTCTTGAGATTAGAACAGCAAACCCAAAACCCCCAAATCATCTCATCCAAAAAAAAAAAAGAATAACAAAAACCAGAAAGGAAGAATACAGAAGAGGAGACATAGTAGATCTGGAACGGAGGCGACTTCGAGACGGAGCAAAACGAGACTCAAATCCAAATCCAAAACTGAACCTGAGAAATTTTCCTCGTGCAAGTTGAAGGTTGTAAATGACGCTTCGATTTCGTTTGGATCCACACTTCATTGTCTTCACCGTTGGACTTTTCTTTTCTTCTTTTTTCTTTCACAAATGATGTTGATACCACAACATTGCGTTTTTAGTTGGAAATGACATTGATGATGGCCCACCTCTTTCATTTTAAAATTTAAAAAAAAAAAACCTTTTGATGTTTGAATCTCGCATGCTATTTTGACCGTGAAAGGTTTTGTTTTTTACTTCACCTTCTTTTTATGGTGATGGGCCTAAGGGCCCGCTCTGGAGTGCGCCACTTTTTTCTTGGTTCATAGCTTACGTTGGATTTTGGTAAGGATGTGATGGGCCATGAGCCCACGGATCTCTCATCGGTCCACCCCTTTTCGTTTCATGTCATGGGATGATGGGCTCTTTGGAGCCCATATGATTCCCAATTTTTATTTTTATTTTTTATTTTATTTTATTTTATCTTTATTTTTATGCACCTATCCAAGATCCATACCCCTTTTATTTTAATAATTTTTCCAAATTAGTTTTTGTTTATATATTAAGTTTTTTTTTTGGAAGTTTAATAATTTAGTTAGTGATTCTTGTATGTAAAAAAACACTTTGTTAAATATTTTATTGTTTGTTAATTAATTTGTTTTTGTTGTTTTTTTCATCATATCTCAATTGGTCTTGGATTTTACTTTGGTTTCATTTTCAGGTCGATGAAGAGACCTCAAAATTGTTTTTCGTCAAATTATTGATAAAAAAACAATAAATCTGAGACCAATTTTCTTTTCATTTTCATTTTTGATTTTTATTCATTTTTTATTCACTTTTATCGCTTTTGGGTCGATGACGAGACCTCCGAAAATCATTACTAGTCAAACTATTGAAAAATAATGATTGATCTGAGACCGCCTTCTTTTTCTCTTTCAATATCTTCTTCATTTTCGATTTTATTCAATTTTCTCGATCTATGAAGTCTTCGATTCACGACTGTTGGTTTTCAAGGTCGATAACCTTCATTATTTCAAATCTGTAGAAAATGGTCATTTGGATCATTTTTCTATACTTTGGGATCGTGAGAGGTTTCCCTCGATTAATTAACACGAGTTTATGATTAAGACGAGATCCCATCCTTCTTTTGTCCGTGCGACACGATTAAATCAGAGAATGATTCTCAATATCATTTCTCCATCTTGTTTTTAGCACGGATATTAATTTACGCGACCTCCTATAGTTCGACTTTCATTATGAGTCGAGCTACGACGGTTTAGCGTTACATTTCACCCCGATTCAACTCATAACAAACTAACGACCAACTTTTACTTTCAGTCAAATATTCAAATGCTTTACTTTCTGTCAAATATCAACTACTTTAAATTCAGTCATTATATCTTGTCATATTATTCATAGTTGTCATATTCATATTCATTGTATTCACCCATACTCGAAAACACTTAATAAATTATCAAAATGCTAAAAGCCTAAATTGGTGGACTGTTGGATCGTTGGTCATTTTCAGGAACTCTAGCATGGAGTTGTGCCCAACTTTTGCTCAAGGCTTAGTTTAGGACACATTGCACACACACGCCTTTCTCTTGGGCTACCTGACAATGAGACCCTTTATTTCGTGCAATCCCGTGTAAATTACATGTACCCCTCTCCCATTCCGATGTATGTTTCGTATTTCTTTGATTGTGGTTTATCTTCTAGGAGCACCCACAGAGACTAGCGTAGATCAAACTATTTTTAAACTAATTCTCGATTCATCATCGAGCCATTTTCAAAAACCCTTCGTAAGTCGAGTGCTCATCTGCATTCTCCATCAACCTATTGCACACACTTCATCATGATTTTATCTTTCGGGCTCGCTCTATTCAAATCTCGATAGTCGAAACACATTCTGACCTTTCCATCCTTCTTAGGTACAGGAACGATATTAGCAACCCATGAAGAGTAGTTAGTAACAATAAGAAAACTAGCATTCAACTGCTTTTGAACTTCTTCTTTGATCTTGACTACTATATCAGGTCTGGTCCTTCTCAACTTTTTCTTTACAAGCGGATATTCTTCTCTAAGAGGTTACCGGTTGTTGCACCCCAAAATTTTCCCTCACAATACAAGACTTTGTGTTCCAAGAAGGTTCACAAGGTTCACAAAATTCACAATTGGTCAGAAGAGCTGACAATTCCCTCAGACAATGCACCTCCTAAGCAGTGCATCCAAAACTAGGGTTTTGACTTTAATCAGGCTAAATGGACTTCCAAGACTTCAAGTGAGCTTCATAACATCTTATATGTGTATAAGAACCCCCATGTCAAGTTTCAAGACTTTTCTCAAAAGTTTGCTCAGTCAGATGATCAGATAAGTCAAAAGCAGTCAATGCAGTTAAAAGGTCAAACTGAGGTCAACTGTGGTCAAACCAAAGTCAAACTTCATGATTTTTTTTTGCCAACATCAAAGAGAGGTTGGGTGAGAAATATTATCATAATAACTGTAATACCCCAAATTTTGCCCTAAGATTTGTCGTCGCATTTCATTGCATTTAATCAATTACTAACAAATTTGTGTAGTCGTTTGACTTTTTGCAGGTAAATATCATATGGCATGCATTTTTTTTCTAAAAAGTAAAAATGGCACAATTGGCAGGAGGACATGTGTAAGGAGTTATGAGTGTGAGAGGTTGAGAGTTCGAATCTCACCTTTGTCATTTTTTTTGTTTTTTATTATTTTTACTCTAAATTTTTCTATCTTTCATTAAAAAAATAACAAAAATAGTTTTTTATTATTATTTAGTTATTATTTTCGTATTTTAATTAAATCATTTTTTAAAATATTATTTTTTTCACTTTTTTCTAAATTATTCATAAAAATATCCAAAAAATCATAAAATAAAAAATATTGAAAAAAATTTTGTTCTTTTTATAATATTTTTTATTTTAGGAATCAATAGGATTATTAGTTTTTATTTTAAGTTTATTTTAATTATTTTAAATTATTTAAATTTTATTTTTTCTTAACTAATTATTTAGTTTGGGTTTTAAAATGGGCTTTAGGGACATTATTGACAATTTGGTGTTAACCCTAATTTGTTCCCTATATATACATGTGTTGCCTTGTTGAAAAAAAGGAGAGAATGAAAAAAACCTAAGAGGAGTGAGTGCCGTTTGCCGTTATTTAGTTTTCTTCTTCATCCATTACTATTGTTTCTTTTTCTTCATCGTTTACCGTTATTTCTTTTCCTTCATCTATTACTGTTGTTTCTTTTTCTTCATCTTTTACCGTTATTTCTTTTTCTTCATCTATTACCGTTATTTCTTTTTCTTTATCTATTACTGTTACGTTTATATATATATAATTTTTAAATTGTTAGAGTTTATATATATAAGATTTTTGATCGAATTATGTCGATACGATGTTTGCACATTTGTGTGCATGACGCGTGACATTTGTGTTAGTTCGATCTGGTTGCGATGATCGCATTTTTGTGTGAGCAATAATACTATTTTTTGCTTAATTTCTTTATCTTTGCGATAAATTTTGTTTCGTCCGATTTAGATCTGGTTGCAATGAGCGCATTTCTGCGTTAGCAACATTGTTGGGTTATTTGGCACATTTAAAATTCATTATTGCTTTATTATTATTATTATTATTATTATTATTATTATTATTATTATTATTATTATTATTATTATTATTATTATTATCATTATTTATTATTATTATCATTATTATCATTATTATTACCATTATTATTATTATTATTGTTATCATTAATTTATTAAAATTTGTTATAATATAAAAATCTGTTTTTTAAAATAAATAACATTAACATCTTTTCCAAATTAATGTGAAAACCTATTATTTTTAAGAAAAACTTTTTTTTAGATAAATTTAAAATAATAACTAAAATCTTTTTTTTAAAATAATAACTAGAACCGTTATTTATTTTATTTTATTATTGTTCAATTCAAATTTCATTATCATATTGTATCTGCTCCTCTCATGTAACCTCGCGAACTTAACAATCGCTCTTTAAATTCTGCCTTTAAATTTCTGCTTGCATGGTTTAAATTATGACATTATCTCTCTGTTTGCATGATTCAATTATCTCACGCGTTTACTATTATTTCTGTCACATTGCACACATCCGAAGGTTAGGTCTAACTGTTTGGCCGCCGCGCCAATAGTCCGTAAAACTTCACACATTCAATTTCAAATCCTCAAAACTACAAACTACAAACCCTAATTTTCACAAATGCCTCGCCGCAGGCAAAATTACAATTTTACCCTTAGCATTAGGTCAAAGAGCCGCCGCGCTCATTTTAGGGTTTCCCGCCGTGGAATCCCTAATTTAACCCTAATTACAACTTAACATTTCAACGTAGAGATTTGGAGTTTCTACACTCCACGTAAGCGTGTCCTTAAGATGCGTTTATTCCCCTTGAGACCTTGACCACAGTCAAGAAGTTTCTAACCTCCCTATTGAGGGGAACTACGATTACTCTGATTCCACTCCCGTAAGGATACGTAGGCACAAGATGCGATGTCTTGCCGAGTAAACTTAGAATTAACCCCCTTTATTATTTATTATTGCTTATTTATATTTTATTTATCTTTGCTATTTAATTATTTTGCTTATTATTTTGTAATTGTTTCTTGGATGTAAAGTTGTTTAATTATTTAATTATTATTATGGTTAGTAATTAGGGAGTGTAACAACATGTATGTAATATTAAAATAAATTTAGATCACTTTTAAATAAAGATAATTAAAATAAACACGTCACACACGTAAGTCGATTTTAATCGCCGTCTCACTTCCTAAGGATATCCCTCAAGTTGCCTACGAATAATGGTTAAGTGGGGTGTATAAAGCAAGTCCCTCAAATAGAAAAATCATCAAAGTCCCTTATGGTTGCCTTTACGAATCGAGTCCCTTTCGAAAAATGATGATGGTCCCTTATATGTGCTTATTACATCCCACAATGGCCTTCAAAGTCAAATTGTCCCTCACATGTCCCTTAACATCCAAAGTAAGGACTACCTACTCCATTATAGTAGGGATAGTCTTACTAAAGGAAAGAATGAAGAATAAGAAAGACCTTTAAACATTAGGGTAGGTTACTCCTAGGTGCTTGCTCACTTCAAAATTGTTTCGCACTTAAACAAATTTTCAACAAGTTTTCAAACAAGTTCTTAACACATCCTTACATGGATTATTTATTAACTATTCTGAAAATTTTCTATTCACACACTACAATTTCAAAACAATTCAAAAGTGAGCTTAAGTACCTAAGAGCCCATGGATAACCATGGATGAAAAGGATGCTAATACCTTCCCTTTTCATAACCTACCCCCCGGACCCAAAATATTCTCTAAGGTCTTTCCTGTTCTTTTATAACCTTTCCTTATGGATAAAATAAAAGTCGGTGGCGACTCTTGCTATCCGCAACATTGTTTAAAGTCAGTTCACCGGGTTACAGAACTGGCGACTCTGCTGGGGAAAAAATTTAAGAGGGGTACCCTTAGGAATTAAGATCACTTTAAATTGTTTGCCTTGTTTGCTTTATTATTATATTGTTGGGGTGCTCTTATGTGTGAAAGGTCCTAACCCGGATCTAGTGTACCTTAGGTAAATGGCAATAGACCAAGGAAACTGTACGACGTATATCGATACGGTTGATCTGGTGGCCATAGTTAGTGCGACTTCTTGGTTGGTGCTTATATTCCTTAAGTCAAGTTGAGGATAATATTGAGGCTGCCATATGTTGTCAATGCACTAACTGACTTTTAGAACCCTAGTTAACTCATCTTGGCCTTTAGAAAGTAGTGAGGTAACCGGCTTTGGTGCAGACTGAAGTTGGTTGACACTCGATACTACGCTCATTGAGATCTTAAACTTGGAGGGTTTTGGTTGGCAAGTAAGTTGCCTTCTGAACAACCACCCTTGTGAAGGATCAATGATATTGAGATCCCTTAGAACCTGGTTACTTTTGTAGGACAGGATGAACCATCTAACTTCAGGGGAGGGTACTTGCCTTTGAACCTCATGCAAGCCTTTAAACCTAGGGCTATGGTGTGACTTGTTTGTGTGTGCCACATGTTTGTGATTGAGCATGACATCATGACATCATCATGCATCATAAGCATATCATTTTCCCTAACCATTTCAAGGACCAAAGGATTTATCTTTGTTCTTTGTTGCAGGTCATGGCTTCTGCTCGTAGAAACACCATCAGGATCAACTTTGTAGGGATACCTGCTAAGCTCAAGGAGTTGGTTTCCCTAGTGCCTGATCATTCCCAGTTCAACAAGAGACATGGTCACTTATTGGATCTAGTTACTTCAGGGTTCAGTGAAGACATGATGAGTGTGCTGTTTCAGTTCTTTGACCCTAAGCACCATTGCTTTACATTTCCTGATTATCAGCTGGTTCTAACCATGGAGGAGTTCTCTAAACTTCTGGGTATACCTGTTCTTGATCAGAAGTCATTCACAGGCTTAGAGAAGGAGCTTAAACCAGAAGTTATTGCTGCAGCTCTACATCTGAAGGAGTCTGACATTGTTCTAGAGACGAGAAGTGGAGTTAAAGGTATTCTTGCCAAAGTATTAGTGGATAAAGCTCAAATGTTCTTGAAGGCTATGAGCTACGATGCTTTTGAGGAGATCTTAGCCTTATTGATTTATGGCTTAGTGTTGTTCCCCAATCCTGATCAGTTCATAGACGTTCATGCCATCAACATATTCCTGAGTCACAATCCAGTGCCTACCTTACTTGGAGACATCCTACATTCTCTTCACACCCGTACTACAAGGGCAAGAGGAACTTTGATGTGCTGCATACCTTTACTTTCTAGGTGGTTTATTTCTCACCTTCCTCGCTCAGTAATGAAGAATGAGCAAGGGTTCAGATGGTCCAAGAGGATCATGTCACTTTCTCACTCAGACATCCATTGGTGCTCCAGATCTATGGAGAATGTCACCATCATTGACCGTTGTGGGGAGTTTCCTAATGTGCCACTTCTAGGCATAAGAGGAGGCATCACCTACAACCCATCTCTAGCTTTACGACAGTTTGGTTACGCCCGGAGCGATGGTCCACATGACATGTTGATTCAGGGCATTGTGTTTGACTACGACAACGATCTTCAGGGTTACCGCCAGAGATTCATACGAGCTTGGGGAAAGGTAAACAGGATTGACAGCAAGACACTGGAGCCTAAGTACACCATTCCTATGGAGGCTTATCTCAGATGGGTACGATCTCGTGCTCAGACACTCATGATGCCATATCCTGCCGTCCTACCAGTTACCATGGAACCTGTTGCTGAAGGAGACACAGCTTATACCATCCTTCACCCAGACATGCCTACTGATATGGAAGACTTGCAGAGATCATGGATCCAACTGAAAGAGCAAAGGGATACTTTCGAGGCTCATTACAAAGCAAGCCAAGCAAGGATCCTAGAGCTAACAAAGCTACTTCATGAGGAACGAAACCTCAACTCATACCTCAACACAAAGAGGAAACGTCCATGGGAGACTTAAAACCCCATCTTTTGTACTTATTTCGTTTTCATTTTTTGTAAGCCTAAAAGGCAAAACAAGTTATTACTAATAAAAAGTTACTTTCTTGTTTGTTTAAGCAAATTTAAATCCTGCGGTCCTTGAAAACATTGCATATGCATTCCCATATCATTGCATCACAGGTTTATAATTGTGCACAGGGTTCTCATCTTCTCGCTGTTTATTTCAGCAATGGCTCTTGAACAATCAGTTAAGGATCTCCAGGCACAGAATGCACAGTTCCAAGAGCTGATCCTGAACCTATCCAAGGGGCAGGATGAATTGAAGACACTGCTGGCCAAGAAGACTAAGAAGGCTAGAAGGTCTGCTGGATTGCTCAACATGGGAAGAAGGTTCAAAGGTCCTGTCAAGACCAAGGAACATGTTGAAGACTATGAATCTGAAGAATCTGAGCAGGAGAGAGGCAGTCTCCACAACACTATGGGGGACTCTGATTCTGAGGCTAACTACTACCATGAGCCTAACGAAGACAAATTCAAGATGCTGGTGGATAGAATGGATGCTATGGAATTACAGAAATCATCTGGGCTGGATTTTGAGGATTTGAGCTTGATATCTGGGGTGGTCATACCCATTGGGTTCAAAGTTCCTACATTTGTTGTCTATGATGGGGTCTCTTGTCCCAAATTGCATCTGAGGTCTTATGTCAGAAGAATTCAACCCCACACTGCTGATAAAAAGTTGTGGATCCATTTCTTTCAAGAGAGTTTATCTGGAGCTCAGCTAGAGTGGTATTATCAGTTGGAGAGTGTCAACATCAGAGATTGGAATGACCTTGCTGAAGCTTTCTACAAGCAGTATCAATACAATGCTGACTTAGCCCCCACTCGCATGCAGCTTCAAAGCATGTCTATGGGTGCCAAAGAAAGCTTTAAGGAGTATGCTCAGAAGTGGAGAGACTTAGCTGGAAGAGTTCAACCCCCTTTGACTGATAGGGAGTTGGTTGATATGTTCATGTGTACGCTGAATGGTCCGTTTTACAGTCATCTCATTGGAAGCTCATCATCTGGCTTCACTGAGTTGATCATGACAGGAGAGCGAGTAGAGAATGGTATCAAGAGTGGTAAGATCCAAGTGGGCACTTCTTCATCAGGTGCTGCAAAGAAGCCTCCCACTGGGAAGAAAGAATCTAATGCTGTGTATGGTCAGCCTGATCGTAACAGAAGGCATCAGTCTGTTAGTGCAGTTCATATTTCAAATCCAACTCCTGCAACAACAGAGCAGCCTCAAGGCAACCAACAGAGGGCTAGAAGACAGTTCACGAAGATCAACATGTCAATGGCTCAGGCATTGCAACACTTGTTGAAGGCTGAACTTATTACCCTGAGGGAGGCTCCTCAGAATCCCAATGTTACCTCTCCCAAGTACAATCCCAATGCACGATGTGCATATCATTCAAACTGTCCAGGACATGATACTAATAACTGCTGGGTCTTGAAGAACAAAATTCAGGATATGATTGATGCTGGAGAAATTGAGTTTGATCCACCAGGTACTCCAAATGTGATTACAGCTCCAATGCCAAATCACGAGAAGACTGTCAACGCCATTGATGAAGATATTGATGAAGATCTGCATGTCTATTCAGTTATGGAGTTGAGCACACCATTGTCTGTTATCAAAAAGAGGTTAGTACAAGCTGGGATCTTTCCAGGTTGTCATGAAGATTGTCTATATTGTACCTATAAGCCGGATAGTTGCTTCATTTTGAGAGATGGGATTCAACGTCTCATGGATAAATATATTATAGTGTTTGAAAGAAGACCAGCATCTGTAGAAAGTATGGTGGATCATCTGACTCAAGGTAAGAAGATTGAAGAGGTTGACATGGTTGACAAAGTACCACTAAGAATCACTTCAAAGGGTCCCATTAAAATCACTCATCAGGGCCCAATCAAGATTACTGCTGAAGGTCCTGTGAAAGTTGTTGCTGAAGCCAGAGTAGCTCCTCTGATCAGTACCACTCCTGGTCCTATTCCTTATACATCTGACAAAGCTGTGCCTTGGCACTATGGGTCTGATGTTTACATCCATGGTGTCAAGCAGGAGCCTTTACCTGATATGCCTGTTGACATTGATAATATTGCTGGATCTAGCAAGATCACTCGTAGTGGAAGAGTCTTCTCTCCTCCAGTTGCTTCTAAGAGTGCAGTTACTCCTGCTGTTACTTCCACCACTGATGCTCGGGGCAAGGGTCCTGTTATTGAGCCTGTATCTACTGATGTGCCAGCTGCTGATGACCTCTCTAAGCAGATGGAAGAAGTATTGAAAATCATTCGCAAGAGTGATTATGATATTGTTGATCAGCTGGGGCATACTCCCTCAAAGATTTCTATGCTCTCCCTGTTATTATGTTCTGAGGCTCATGCCAAGTCATTGATCAAGTTTCTAAAGATGGCTCATGTACCCAGTGCAATTTCTGTGGACCAGTTTGAGAATTGTGTTGCTCACCTGACCTATGACAACGGGTTAGGATTTTCTGATGCTGACTTGACCCCTGCCAAGAGGGATCATAACAGGGCCTTGCATATTTCAATTGAATGCAGGGGCACTATCCTGTCTCATGTGTGTTGCACCCTAAAATTTGCCCAACCTTATTCACTTGGTTTATGTTTCAATGTCATTAGCATTTGCATATAGAGTCATGTACATAGGTTACTCATCGGCATAGCATAAGCATAGCAAGTCATACAACAGGGGGACCAATCATTATTCTCATCTCTAGAGGCCTATCAAGAGGTTATTATCCTGATTCAATCTCATTCAAGTCATCAGAAAAGAATTTGAAAGCTATCAAGTCAATGGGTCAAGCAGTTAATCTATCTCCTGGCTGAGGGTATCTGGGGATCATCAAGGAAAGTATGAGCTGTGAATTGAAGGCACGGGGAGTATCTAGACATCTTGGAGGACTTAGAAAGTCATTTGGAGAAGGAGACAAGTCATTGGTGTGATCACAAGTATTGCAGTTGAAGACAGTCAACTAGGGTTTCATCTGGGTCAACCCTGGGTCAACTCTAGGTCAATTGACTGATTGAAAGGCATTAAGGGCTATTGGAGAGATGTGGGGTTCATAATTTGACATGGAGAATAAAGATATGTTGTTATGCTAAGAAGAAATCAAGAGAAATCAAGGAGAAGAGGGGGTTCTAAATTAGGGTTTCTAGGTAAAATTCCCTGGTTTAGGTCAAACTTCCAAGCAAAATAAGTCAAAATGCAAGCTTCAAATGGATCCTTGGCCAACATGAAACTTGTAGAGTATCTCAAGACCTTTAATTTGAGTGGTGGAAGACATCAAGGAGATTTCTAGAACTCAAGTTATAGCTCTTGCAAGTTAGGGGTCACCAGATGGCACTGAAATTTGTCGGTGCAAGTTGACTGTCTTCTGACAAACTTTTGGCCCTCAAGGATAATTCAAATGGACTTTGAACAAGCAATAGAGGTGTTCCTCATTGTCTCCCCTTTCCAAAAAGGTATGGTATGCCTTCATATGATTTAGGGAACTCTACTTATGGCTTGTGCAAGACAGGGGTATTTTGGTAATTTGGTGATTACAGGTCATTCATAGCATATGCTTAAAACTCATACAAGGAAGCTTCAAATGGAAAACTTCCCAACATCAAAGTTGCTCAAAATGGGATTTTAAGGCTAGATAAGATGTTGTGAGAGTTTGAAAATGCATGGAGCATGGATATTTTAAAATGGTCAAAATGGCTTGTAAATGGCTTATAAGTTGAAAAAGTTGGAATTGAATTTTGGTTTGCGAGATCTACAAATCCAAAATGGGGCATATGATAGATGATTTTGATTGGAAACATAATTTTGAGAACAATGGTTTAGCCACATTTTTGAGTTTAGGCTTAAAAATTGGAGTTTCTTTGTAAATTTGTTATTTGCACTTTAAGGCATCAAAAGGAAAGATGAGAAAATGCTACATAAAGGTTTGTAAGACCTTATTTTCATGTCATAATACCATATGAGGAGAATTTAAGTAAGATTGCATGGTTTATCATGAGATGGCATGAGATTCACTCAAGATGACAAATTCAAAATCTCATTACGTGATACATTCTAGAAACTTCATGGAAGGTTCTACAAACTTCCACACATTTCTATTCTCATCTATATAAGCCCTAGAGTGACTCCATGCATTGGTTGGTGATTCTAAAAGCTTGCATGCTACACTTTGATTCCTTCACTCCAAAATTGCATTTTCATTCCAAACTCCATTAAAACACCATCAATCACTACAATTCTGATCATCATCATCATCTATAATCAACATTGAGCATTTGGCAAAGGAAAGGCTCAAGAATTCGTGGCTGGATTATGAGATCTCCAACTTCACTCCAACTTGCATGAAGAGTTGAATAGGTTGATTCAAGAAGATAGAACAAGAACTACTGCAACCAGAGGCTTCAACATTCATCAAAGACCATACAAAGCAATTGGCAAGGTCTGAATTGGAGGAGAACCATCATCACCATCATCACTTGCAAGGTATGCATTTTCTCATGAAACTCTCTATTTATCCATAGTTCAAGCATGTTGTTAGGAGAAATCTAATAGAGACCAATTAGGGATGTTGTATGATGAGTTTAAGGGCTGTTTGTGAGGTTTGCTTCCATGGTGTCAATTCTTTAATGATCAAGAACTCACGATTTAGTGTACTATAATCTTAGGTATTAGGCTTAGGATAATCCCCATAAGATGTAGTACATGATAGGTTAATATGAGACCATTTGATTACCATGCAAACTAAGGTGCGAAAATGGTGACCACCCCTTGTAGCCTTCGTATTTCTTTCTTGAGGGAGAGTTAGAGAATTCTAGTACCATGGCTGTGTAGAGGGAGAAGAGTAGATGAGTTTTCATCTTTGGATCGTGAAAAATGGTGGAGAAATGAGAGAGTTAGAGAGGGTGGAAGTTGCTTGCATGAGTTCTGGTTTTTAGAAACCCTAAGTGTCCAAGGTAGAAGAGATAATCTCTACCATTGATTCATGTTGGGATATTTGACTTTGTCCCTCAATCCAGCGGCCTAGATTTTATTAAACTTCAAAAATTCATAACTAAATGGAAAATGCATATTTTTAACTCATTCTTTTTTTAATATTTTCCTTAACATGTCTAGAAAATTAAAAAAATATAAAAATTGCATTTTATATTTTTTTTTTTCGCATTTTTTCCATATTTTACAAATAAATGCATATTTTGAAGGTTTTATTTCATACATGATCTTGTAGATTTTTGTTCTTACACTTAGAAATAGATTTTTTTCCCATTCTTTTTTGTGGTGATTAATATTGAATTGTAGTATTCCCAGAATTTATTACTAGATTTTTTAGAATAAAATTTGGTTAGTTTAGATAATTGAACTTAGGATATTTTAATTAGGGTTAAGTAGTATACTTGAACTTCAACATTTCATTTTTGAAAATTCATAACAAATTAGAAATTGCATATTTTTAATTCATTCTTTTTGCATTATTTTCTTTAAAGAGTCTAGAAAATTATAAAAAATAAAAATTGCATTTTATTTTTTATTTGATATTTTTCCCATATTTTCTAAATAAATAGCATTTTAAATAGTTTCATTTCATGCATGATTTTGTTAATTTTTGTTCTATTAGATGCTTTAATATTTTTTGTCCATTCTTTTTAGGTTGTTTAGTTTAGACATCAAACTTGTAGATGCAATTTAATTCCCATTTTTAGAAATTAATTGTAGGTGTTTAAGTTTAGGTGTGAACAACATGAACAAACTAGGGTTTTAGGTGATGACTTAGGAGAATCAATTCATTTCCCTTAGGACTTAGGGTTTGAATAGTTTAGCTATGGGACTATAGGGGCTATGGGTAGTTATTAGATCCCCTTAGAAAAGTCAGGATTCCCCTACTGCTATTAATGTACTGTATATATCTGATTGACTGGTGTGGTGTGCCCTCAGGGGATTATTGCTTGTATGTGCGGGTATTGGGATTGTCTGGGGATTTGAGAGAGCTGAAGACTTGAGAAGGTGAAGCCATTGGAGATCCAGAGAGAGAAGATCAACTTCCAGAGTTGAAGAGGAGTTTCTTGTTAGCAGATGCTGAGGAGACTAGGGTTTAGGAGCTAGGCAGAGCTCAAGATTAGACAGTTTGTTTCTCAAATATGGATTGCCTTGTCTGCATCCATTCTTCTCTGTGATACAGAGTCTCTCTAAGACACTCACCCCCTTCCTTTGGAAGGCTTGGTGATAGTGTCTAAGAGATAGAACTCTTGAGAGAAAATGTCTTTTGTGTTAGAAGCAGTCTGTTCACCACCTTTGGTAGTCAACTGATTGCTTAACACCCAATCCACTCTTGTGACTGATCCCTCATCCTGGAGGTTTGAGCTTGAAGAAAAGCCATTGCAGATAGAAGACTGAGGATCAAAGCCCTTATCTGAAGGCCATGAAGATGGAGATTGATGCTTGTTGAAGCCTGTAGCTGATTGGAGATTACTTGAAGCCAGATGTTGATTCAGAGCTGTTGATGCTGTTTCTTTTGCTGTATTTCATTTCTGATGTATTGATTGGTTTTCTGGACTGTATTGTTTGCTGTTTACCCTGTTGGGTTGAAAGTGAATCCTGTTCACTTTCGCCTATTGTTTTCTAGGTTCGAGGTCGAGTAGGACTCCCTTGCCTCGCTTGTACTGTTGCATCCATGCATTTTACTGCTTTATTATATCTGTTATTGTTTCTGTTTCTGCCTATCCCGTAGGATCTCTGTTTCCCTCTGTGCAAGAGAGGAGCATGATAGACATTAGGTCTTAACCCATGCATGATAACATTAGGTTAGTTTGTTTCCCTTCGCAACCGTAGGTTAGAGTTCTGTCTCTTCTTCCTCAAAACAAACAGAAAAACACGTAAAGATTTCAAACTCAATAAAAGACACTTCTTCCGTAAAAGAATGTGAACTCATCAAGACGTCATTTTTGTCCTCTTGGACTGTTAATCAGAAAAACCTTTTTCATAAGGAATAAAATCAATCAAGACAGACTCGTGTCGTACGTGGCCCGAACTACGTTTGCTCTGATCTTTCATGCCGTGTGAAAGTACGTAGGCATAGGATGCGATATCCTAGCGAGCAACCTTCCCCTCCTTTCCCGTAGGTAGGCGAACTACGTTGACTCTGATTTCTCGTTCCAGACGGGAATACGTAGGCATAAAGTGCGACACTTTGCCGAGTCATTTTATTTTCATTCTCTTTTCTTCTCAACCCTTGACCTATAGTTTAGATAGAATAACAATCCATACCCGAAAACAAGCGTGGATCCCGTCGAGTACGACGGACGTGAGGGGTGCTAATACCTTCCCCTTGCGTAACCGACTCCCGAACCCCGGTTTTGGTTGCGATGACCATACCTTTCCCGTGTTGTGCGAGGTTTACTCTGAGCGTTTCCTTTCCCTCCCGTGGGATAAATAACGCGCGGTGGCGACTCTTCTGTTCAGCCGGCGCCGATTTTCGCAGTAGCGACAGCTGGCGACTCTGCTGGGGACATGCGATGGTTCCCTATTCGAGTCTTGCCTTAGGTTTTTTCCTAGCTGTTTGGGGCAATCCCCAGCAGCTGGCGACTCTGCTGGGGATCCAACGTCCCCTGGCTGCTAAGGACTGCGATGGTTCTTATGCATTTGGGATCCAACGTCCCTTAAGAGAGTCAATCCTAGCGCTTGTTTTCCCGTCGAGGATTTTGTATGGAGTTATTTTATATTTCTAACCTTCTATTTTTCAGCTTTATATATTGATTATTATTGCTGTATCTGGGGTGTGACGGGTGTTCTGATATTGAGAGATAAGCCGGACCTGGGCTTGAGTGCACCTAGAATTAGAGTAGAAATTAGTGGGCGCCCGCTTGCTTTGCTTGCTTCGGTGTCCCATGAAATCTACACTCAGACGAGGTTCCTCTGGTTGGCCTCCTGCCCCTTCCTTTGGTTGGCGTGGGTTGCTGGTTAGTTGGATTGTCGACTCTGGGGACCGATCATTTGGAAGTTGGCTAAGTGAGGCCTCTTCAGGAATTGATGATGCCACTCCTTCTGGGAATCGTATCATCAACCCTGAAAGTCTGTGACGCCGACGACCGCATAGGATGCCGTACCTTGTGCCAGTTATAGGGCCACCCACCTGTGAGGGGATTCAGGGTTATGCAGGTAACTAGACCTTCAGACCACCGGTTTGTTGATCAGGATCTTGGATATTTATGGAGGGTTCTAAGGTCTGTCAGAGACCAGTTGGTGTGTTCCGAGGTCTGTCAGAGACTATTTGGAGATGTGTTCTGAGGTCTGTCAGGGACCAGTGGGGGATATGATCTGAGGTCTGCCAGAGACCATTCAGGTTATGATTATGGGGTCTATCAGAGACCAATATTGGAGCTTTGTTTGAGGTATATCTGAGACCAGGGCTTGAGGACTTCTGGATGGTCTATCTGAGACCTTTCTTGATTGGGTTCAGGCTATTCAGCTACAACTTTGGTCCCTGTTGCATGTTACTTGCATTGCATCACTGCATATCCATTACCATTTGCATTTCACTAACGTGTGTCTGTGCTGCAGGCGCATTTGCATTTCCCTAGTTCTAGTACCCAGACTTCTGAGTGTTTGATCATGACTAGCTTAATGAGAACGGTTGCTTACAAATTGCCTACGCCTGATATTGTCCCTCTACTTGGGTTGATCTCTCTTGCTGATGAGGGTGTTCGTAGGAGCTGCCGGATGAGCTATGGTAGACTACTGAGATTGGTGTGCAAACCTACAGAGGTAGAGTTAGATGGGCTGTATGCTTTGATGCAATTCTACGACCCTGCTTTGAGGTGCTTTACGTTCTCTGACTTTATTATGGGACCAACCCTGGAGGAATACGCTGAGTATGTTGAGCTGCCCGTGCAGAACCAGGTTCCATTCATTCATTATGACGCCAAGCCCAAGCCGGAGGATTTGGCAAAAGCTTTGCATATTGATGCTTCTGAACTTGTGACTACTGTCTCCCGTGGAGTTCCAGGCTTCTCACTCCAATTCTTAGTTGGTAAAGCCCAAGAGTATGCCAAGAGCGGGTGCTGGGTTGCTTTCAATGCTGTGTTGGCCTTGTGCATTTATAGCATAGTACTGTTCCCCAATATACCGGATTTTGTGGACTTCGACGCCTTCTACTTGTTTGCCGCTGGTAATCCTGTACCTACCTTACTCGGAGATCTCTACCACTCACTGCATTACAAGAATGAGAAGGGAAGAGGGAAGAATGTTCATCTGTGTGTACCCTTGTTGAGTAGGTGGTTTGAGAGTCACCTTCCTAAGAGAAGATCTGTTGCAGAGACTACAGTCCCAGCTGGTTGGCCAGAGCGCCTGATGAGGCTATCGTCGGAAGATATAGAGTGGTTTGATCGAGACCTGTTGGGATCTGAGCTCATCTTCAGTCGTTCTGGGTACCCTAATGTGCCGTTGATAGGAAGAAAAGGGTGTATCAATTACAACCCTTCTCTATTCATTCGCCAGTTCGGATATGCACTGAAGAATCCACCTCAGGAGGAAGAAGTACAGGAATCTCTGTACTTCACAGGTGATTTGAAGGGAGAATTGCTAGCTGAGTTGCAACACGCCTGGGCACGTATTAACCGCAAGGGGAAACCACTGTTAGGTAAGAACGATTGCCAGGCCTATGCACCTTACAGGGTTTGGATTCAGGAAAGAGCTAGTCAATTGAGGATGCCATTTCCAGATGCACCAGTTCTTGATCCTATTCCGGTAGCAGAGCCAACTACTGTTTCTAGGGAAGTCTATGAGCAAGTTGTGAAAGAAAAAGAAGCCTTGATGAAGATCAATGAAGGGTTAGAGCAAGAGTTAGCCCAGGTACGCAGTGAGAAGAACAAGGCCGTATATGCTTTCCAACAACAGATCGAGCTGTTAAATAGGTTAGGGGCTGAGTTGACTGAGGAGAGGAAGAAGCGCGAACGTCTGGGGCAAGAGTTCAGAAGCTCCCATGACGTGCTGGAAGCCAAAAAGAAAGCGCTTGACGCGGCACATCGAGAAATCTCCTCTTGCAACAAGACTTGGAATGCTACACTCACCAACAATAAGAAGAGGGAAGATAAGCTGAAGCTGCAAATTTCCGACCTCGAGGAGAAGTTGAAGTCTAGCATCAAGAAGTGTGAGGAGGAAGTAATGACCCGGTACAGTGTCCAGCATGCACTGAACAAGGCAATCAAATCCAGAGATGAAGCGGTGTCTCAGAAGCGGAAGCTAGAAGATTGCTTCGGAGAAGCAACATGGGAAGAAACTACTGAAGACGTGCGCCGTGTTCTCAAGAAGAGAAACCAACTTGTTGAAGGGCTGCTTGATCGACCAAGTCACCCAGAGACCAAGAAGTTGATAGAAGAGTACCGGGCTTTTGAGAGCATTTGATTATTTCCCGTATTCGCCTGTATGCTTTATTTGCATAGTGCTGACCATCACCAGGATTGTTGGATGAGGTCATGCCTTCTCGTTGTACTCAGTGATATTGTACTCTGGGCTTATTGATTTTCCCTGCAATATATGAGGCTTTCTATGATTCAGCTCTGATATTCCTATTGTCAACACTGTCACTGCACTGGCACCTTCACACTAGAACTGGGGGAATGAATCACCCTAATGCACAGGCACACACATTGCATTGCATTCATATTCATATTGCATTATAGGTAATTATTAAATTGTATCTCATCTCCTGTATCCACCAGGTTCTCCAAGATTAGCGACCGAAGAATTCCCTGGCGTTCAACCAGAAGCAGCATCAAGGAAGTCATGAGTCAGGATCCGACTGAGATGCAAGAGGTGCACGACCACATAATGCGGCTCATACAGGTAATGGAAGCCATGGCCGAGAGTCAGAAGCAGTTGCAGGATACGGTGCAGCCTCTGATGGCACGGGCTAATGATAGAGCTGCCGGCTTTGCTCAGCTAGAGAATCAAGGTTTTCTCCCAGGCCGCATACGCCAACTTGTGGGGGTAGCCATCAAACAGGTTCAAGCAGAATTAACGGATGTTCGAGGCCAGCTGGGGCAGTTCACGAAAGATATGCAAGAGTTGCGCTCGAATCAAGAGACGCTAGAAGAAGAGAACTGCCGACTGAAGGCACAGATAGGGTTGATGGCTGAAGTATTAAGGAACGTACTCCGGAGAGAAGGAGGGCAAATGTCGGAAGACGCGGCTGGCTTATCTGTTCCTCAGGGGTCTGAAGAATCGGCACCCACGCATGATAGGCGTAAGAGACCCTCCCCACGATTCGAAGCTCAGAATTCTCCTCGTCAGCAGTCGCAATTGATTTTGCAGGATAACTCAAGAAGGTGTGGTAAGAGGATGAGGTCTTCTAACAGAGTATTTGATGAGATCCCTGTGGATTATGATCAGTTGGTGCTACTCTTGTTCCAACTTCAACTGGCTGAGCCCCGCATTTTGGTTCCACTGACAGGGCAGCCACCACCAGACTATGACCTGAACGCCCATTGTGCCTTCCACTCCGGAGCACCGGGGCATAACATTGCAAACTGCAAATCTTTTAAGCATAAGATTCAAGATTTGCTGGATGAGGAAATAATTGAGTTTGTACCGGGAGGCATAAAAGTTGCAGGGACTGATATTCCCATTTCTCCGCCAGAGGTTGCAGATGAATCGAGGTATATCCCAGAGCCACTGGAAGCTAAGTCTCCATGTCCACAACAGTTGCCAATGCCAGGGTTGAACTTAAGGATGATAACGCGTGAGCCCAAGGAATCGCCCGAGCAAAGCCAACAGCATACAAGATGCCAGTATACGACTCAGCAAAGAATTCGGGGAAAGAAGCCGAGGAGGGTGTTTGAGAAGCCTCCCTCAACGTACGCAGATTTGTTACAGACACTACTAAGATTGAACTTGGTGGAGAAAAGAACTCTGGCGCCAATAACCGGCACTCTGCCGGATGGCTATGATGCGAGCAGGCACTGTGAATTCCACTCCGGGGCTCCCGGACATGATATTGAAGGTTGCCACGCGTTCAAGCATAACGTCCAAGATTTAATCGACAACAGGGTCATTAATTTCTCTGACAGGGTTCCCAAGGCGGTGCAAGGCCATCGACAAGCGAAAACCGGGGTGATGAAAAAGTTTCCCAGATTTGATCGGGCCGGTGAAAGAAGATCGAGACAGCAGTAGACCACCCCTGATGATAGCTTCTGAGGATGGTTGACTCGCCAATAAGTCAGAGTACAGGAAGTCCAGTTCCGAGACGCCGACATTTTTCATGTTCATGTCCTCGCATTTGTAGTTTCTTTTCTGTGTAATTACAAATTTCGCTCTTAAAACTTGTTGTTTTTCAATTGATATTAATAAACGAAATGAATATGCATGTTTTGAATTAATCCAGTCGTGTTCACTCTTTGTTTTTCTTTAATGCTTAATGCTTGTTTTAGCAGGAATCTGGGGAGGATGACGAAAACAGATGACGAATAATATTCCGATCGTATGCTTTTGGATAAAGAACCTGTTGATGAGATACAGGCATTGTTTCAATCCATAAACACCGGAGATATAAGGAAGATAATCCCTTGATAACCCCTTTGAGCCAGTAGTAGGAGTTTCTTTTGAAAATGAAAAAAACCTAAATCTCAACCCGGGGCAGGGTAGGCGTCAGTTAGTTCGGCCAAGCGTTCGAATCGTGAAAGGAGTGTCCGGTTGAGGATAAATCACACTTGTATAAGTCGTGCCTAAAGAACCGCAATGGTTAAACCGTGCCGACAAAGAGTGAAACAGTCACATTACCCCACAAGAAGTCAGACAAACCAGTGTCACACGACTTGTTCAAAAAAAAAGAGAGAACGAAAAGCAAAAAGAATCAAAAGCCTGCTAAGTCAAAACTTGAAAACAAGCGACTTAAGCAAAAATTAGGGCATCCCGCTGGACTGGAAAATCAAAAGAATCTCAAAAGATACTCAGTCTAGGCAAAAGTTAGGGAATGAAAAAGAAAAAAAAACAAAACAAAAGACGGAAAGGATTGTCAAAGAAAAAGAAAAATCCTCGAAAGGGACAAAAGTCGTGTGATTCTGGGTACCCAAAGACGAAAAGCAAATGACTGTCACTCAAAAACAAAAAATGTGGTATCCTGAACCATCACTCCTATCATGCCACCTCTAATAGGTGAACGCTGAGGTCGGATTAGCTGAACATAGGATTGGAGAACATCACGAAGAATGGGTGGGTCGAAATAAATTTTGAGCCTATATCTTTCCTTGTTAACCGTGAACCTGACCACGTTACAACCCGAAAAAGTCCTAATTGAAACAGGTTTTGGTCAAGAGCATATGTCAGTAAAGATCTCGTCAATTCTGACTCCTAAAAGGGTTCCTCTTACCAGCTTTCATATTGACATCTTGATAATTGATTCATTACATGTCACAAATTTTTTTTCAGTGAACAGACTTGGACTTTGAAACTGTCATATGCATTGCGTTTAGTATATCTTTTATGCAGAACAACTTGTGTTACTTGCGAGTAAGCGCATGCCGACAGGAAAGATTCCTACAGTGGAAGGTATGACCGGGATAAAATGCAGAAATGCCCAAATGTTTCGTGAACTGGGGCAAGCTATACTGATTAATTCAGGTAGAGTCAGTCATCCTAGAATCAGTAAATCTGGGGCAGTCAGGTCAAGATGTGGCAAATCTCTCATAGCTATGGGCAGTACTCCACGACTCAGTCGATCAGAGACAAAAGGTTGTTGCAAGACCGGGGCAGGTCACCCTAGAAGCACGAAAGTTATGTTCTTGAAACACCCCTTCGAGGTCCGAAATATAGAAGCCGTCCATGTCTGGTTGTCAAGATACAAGGACTGTAGGGTCCATTCCAAAATGGTTGCAGATTCAGGGGCAAGCTATACAAAATACAGACTGGGGCATGTTAGCATCCCCGAAGCGGAGTTCTCTCTTTTCAGCAAGTGTTCTTTCCTCCCAGTGGAACTCGAAGATTAAGACTCTCCCCCAGCGGAGTCAGTTGATTTTCCCCAAGAGAATCGTCCTGTCCTCAGCGGTGTTCTCTTTTCAGCAAGTATTCTCATTCCTCCCAGTGGAACTCGAAGATTAAGACTCTCCCCGGCAGAGTTGGGTGTGTTCCAACATTTATTTTGCCGAAATACCGTGTGATATTCGTTCACTCTCCAGCAGAAGTCCAATCATACCGGGCACACCTGTTATTCCCCAACAGAGTTATATTCCCCAGCAGGGTGTTCCTTCAACAAGGTGCTTGGTTAAGTTCCCAATTTCCCAGCAGGGTTGACTTCACTCTTCCAGCATTTTTTTTGCTGGAATAATTCTGTAGCATCTGGCTATCCCCAGCGGAGTTGGCATTATCTTCAGCATTTATTTTGCTGAAGCAGTTTTTGTACTCTAGCAGTTCAGGTGGAGAGAACTCTTGCTCAAATGAACTACCGAACATTCAAGATCTCGGCATGGGACATCCAATGATAATGTCAGTTTCGGCCGTATTCTCCACAGAGTTATCAGGATAAGTTTCTCTTTATTCCCAGGCAGAGTTAGTTGTCATCAGGGGTTCCATGAATCAGAATTTCAGAGGCCACCGCCGGTTATCAGAACAGGCGTCTGGTAGTTTGGTTTCCAAATATCCCCAGTAGAGTCCGCCTCAAAGTCGCTGTCACGTCGGTGCTAAGAAGTTTGTGAGTTGGGATCAATGGAGAACTGAGTCCTGACGGGGACAAGATGTATTTTCTCAGCAGAAAAGATGTAGTCCTTACGTGGACAAATCAAGACGAAACATGGGTCCTGACGTGGATGAATCTATTCCTTACGTGGAAAAAGAGGTTTCAGTTCCTTACGTGGAAGAGCAAGTTCATTCCTTACGTGGAAAGATGGGAGTCCTTACGTGGGCAGATTAAGATTGTGTTCCTAACGTGGAAAGATGGAGATTCCTTACGTGGAAAAATTTGAGTCCTCACGCGGACATATCAAGATTGATTCCTTACGTGGAAAGATTAGAGTCCTTACGCGGACATATCAAGAGGAGATTCCTAACATGGAAAGAAGGTAGATTCCTTACGTGGAAAGTTTAGTCCTGACGTGGACAGATTCAGATCAAGATCATTCCTTACGTGGAAAGATTGGAGTCCTTACGTGGACAGATTAAGATGGTGTTCCTGACGTGGAAAGGTGGGTCCCAACGTGGACGATGTTCTCCTTACGTGGAAAGACAATGTTTCCTTACGTGGAAAGAAGATGGTTTCCTTACGTGGAAAGACGAATTTATTCCTTACGTGGAAAGAAGTTGGTATTCCTTACGTGGAAAGATTGAGTCCTTACGCAGACATATCGAGATGGATTCCTTACGGGGAGACAAGTGCATTCCTAACGTGGAAGAGTTTAGTCCTGACGCGGACAGATCCAGACGAAGTCTTATTCCTTACGTGGAAAAATGGTGATTCCGTACGTGGAAAAGAGATTGATTCCTTACGTGGAAAGTTTAGTCCTGACGCGGACAGATGGAAAAGAAGTTGATTCCTGACGTGGAAAGAGAAGGTGTTTCCTTACGTGGAAAAGTTTAGTCCTGACGTGGACAGATCAAGGTTTGATTCCTAACGTGGAAAGATCAGAGTCCTTACGTGGACATATCAAGAGCATTCCTTACATGGAAGAAAAATGGTTTCCTTACGTGGAAAGACGAGTTTATTCCTTACGTGGAAAGATTGAGTCCTCACGCGGACATATCAAGATTGATTCCTGACGTGGAAAGAAAGAGATTATTCCTGACGTGGAAGAGTTTAGTCCTGACGCGGACAGATCAAAGAAGTTATTCCTAACATGGAAGAA
The DNA here is from genome assembly GCA_963859935.3 of Lathyrus sativus. NCBI lineage: Eukaryota > Viridiplantae > Streptophyta > Magnoliopsida > Fabales > Fabaceae > Lathyrus > Lathyrus sativus. Next base: position 676,693,124 of record OZ012740.1, read on the forward strand.
GAAGATAGATTCCTTACGTGGAGAGTTTAGTCCTGACGTGGACGGAAAGAAGAAACGGTATTCCTTACGTGGAAAGAAGAAGCATTCCTAACGTGGAAAGAAAGATTGATATAGTATTCCTCACGTGGAAAGATTGGGGTTCCTTACGTGGAAAATTTGTGATTCCTAACGTGGAAAAAGAAAGAGTCCTTACATGGACAAAGCAAAAGAAGACGTATTCCTTACGTGGAAGAGTTTGACAAAGCAGAGAAAAGTCACCCCTGACGGGGAAAAGCGATGTATTCCTTACGTGGAAAGGTGAGTCCTAACGTGGACAGTATTATTCCTAACGTGGAACGGTTATTCCTTACGTGAAAAGGTGAGTCCTAACGTGGACGGTGGTATTCCTAATGTGGAAGAGTTTATTCCTAACGTGGACGATTTATCTCTGACGAGAAGGCAGACGAGCCGTCCCCAGCAAAGTTGTTGAAGTTTTTTCCGAGTTGACAGCAGATAGAGTCCTGACGTGGACAAGCAAAGGACGAAGTTTCCGATGATTCAATCTTTTTCAGGATGATGAGAAGAATCCCCAGCACGGTCGCACGAGATCAGTGGGTTGCCGTAACAGTTAAATTCAGCTGATGAATGTCGTTCCCCAAGCAGTGGCGCAGTTTATTTCTGCGGTTGGCAAATTTCTGGGTTCCTAGTATTCAACCGTCTCGTACCGCGAATGTCTGAAGGCTCCGGGCTCTTCACCCAATCGGGTCCAAGCCGCTTGAATAGGGGCAACTGTTGCACCCTAAAATTTGCCCAACCTTATTCACTTGGTTTATGTTTCAATGTCATTAGCATTTGCATATAGAGTCATGTACATAGGTTACTCATCGGCATAGCATAAGCATAGCAAGTCATACAACAGGGGGACCAATCATTATTCTCATCTCTAGAGGCCTATCAAGAGGTTATTATCCTGATTCAATCTCATTCAAGTCATCAGAAAAGAATTTGAAAGCTATCAAGTCAATGGGTCAAGCAGTTAATCTATCTCCTGGCTGAGGGTATCTGGGGATCATCAAGGAAAGTATGAGCTGTGAATTGAAGGCACGGGGAGTATCTAGACATCTTGGAGGACTTAGAAAGTCATTTGGAGAAGGAGACAAGTCATTGGTGTGATCACAAGTATTGCAGTTGAAGACAGTCAACTAGGGTTTCATCTGGGTCAACCCTGGGTCAACTCTAGGTCAATTGACTGATTGAAAGGCATTAAGGGCTATTGGAGAGATGTGGGGTTCATAATTTGACATGGAGAATAAAGATATGTTGTTATGCTAAGAAGAAATCAAGAGAAATCAAGGAGAAGAGGGGGTTCTAAATTAGGGTTTCTAGGTAAAATTCCCTGGTTTAGGTCAAACTTCCAAGCAAAATAAGTCAAAATGCAAGCTTCAAATGGATCCTTGGCCAACATGAAACTTGTAGAGTATCTCAAGACCTTTAATTTGAGTGGTGGAAGACATCAAGGAGATTTCTAGAACTCAAGTTATAGCTCTTGCAAGTTAGGGGTCACCAGATGGCACTGAAATTTGTCGGTGCAAGTTGACTGTCTTCTGACAAACTTTTGGCCCTCAAGGATAATTCAAATGGACTTTGAACAAGCAATAGAGGTGTTCCTCATTGTCTCCCCTTTCCAAAAAGGTATGGTATGCCTTCATATGATTTAGGGAACTCTACTTATGGCTTGTGCAAGACAGGGGTATTTTGGTAATTTGGTGATTACAGGTCATTCATAGCATATGCTTAAAACTCATACAAGGAAGCTTCAAATGGAAAACTTCCCAACATCAAAGTTGCTCAAAATGGGATTTTAAGGCTAGATAAGATGTTGTGAGAGTTTGAAAATGCATGGAGCATGGATATTTTAAAATGGTCAAAATGGCTTGTAAATGGCTTATAAGTTGAAAAAGTTGGAATTGAATTTTGGTTTGCGAGATCTACAAATCCAAAATGGGGCATATGATAGATGATTTTGATTGGAAACATAATTTTGAGAACAATGGTTTAGCCACATTTTTGAGTTTAGGCTTAAAAATTGGAGTTTCTTTGTAAATTTGTTATTTGCACTTTAAGGCATCAAAAGGAAAGATGAGAAAATGCTACATAAAGGTTTGTAAGACCTTATTTTCATGTCATAATACCATATGAGGAGAATTTAAGTAAGATTGCATGGTTTATCATGAGATGGCATGAGATTCACTCAAGATGACAAATTCAAAATCTCATTACGTGATACATTCTAGAAACTTCATGGAAGGTTCTACAAACTTCCACACATTTCTATTCTCATCTATATAAGCCCTAGAGTGACTCCATGCATTGGTTGGTGATTCTAAAAGCTTGCATGCTACACTTTGATTCCTTCACTCCAAAATTGCATTTTCATTCCAAACTCCATTAAAACACCATCAATCACTACAATTCTGATCATCATCATCATCTATAATCAACATTGAGCATTTGGCAAAGGAAAGGCTCAAGAATTCGTGGCTGGATTATGAGATCTCCAACTTCACTCCAACTTGCATGAAGAGTTGAATAGGTTGATTCAAGAAGATAGAACAAGAACTACTGCAACCAGAGGCTTCAACATTCATCAAAGACCATACAAAGCAATTGGCAAGGTCTGAATTGGAGGAGAACCATCATCACCATCATCACTTGCAAGGTATGCATTTTCTCATGAAACTCTCTATTTATCCATAGTTCAAGCATGTTGTTAGGAGAAATCTAATAGAGACCAATTAGGGATGTTGTATGATGAGTTTAAGGGCTGTTTGTGAGGTTTGCTTCCATGGTGTCAATTCTTTAATGATCAAGAACTCACGATTTAGTGTACTATAATCTTAGGTATTAGGCTTAGGATAATCCCCATAAGATGTAGTACATGATAGGTTAATATGAGACCATTTGATTACCATGCAAACTAAGGTGCGAAAATGGTGACCACCCCTTGTAGCCTTCGTATTTCTTTCTTGAGGGAGAGTTAGAGAATTCTAGTACCATGGCTGTGTAGAGGGAGAAGAGTAGATGAGTTTTCATCTTTGGATCGTGAAAAATGGTGGAGAAATGAGAGAGTTAGAGAGGGTGGAAGTTGCTTGCATGAGTTCTGGTTTTTAGAAACCCTAAGTGTCCAAGGTAGAAGAGATAATCTCTACCATTGATTCATGTTGGGATATTTGACTTTGTCCCTCAATCCAGCGGCCTAGATTTTATTAAACTTCAAAAATTCATAACTAAATGGAAAATGCATATTTTTAACTCATTCTTTTTTTAATATTTTCCTTAACATGTCTAGAAAATTAAAAAAATATAAAAATTGCATTTTATATTTTTTTTTTTCGCATTTTTTCCATATTTTACAAATAAATGCATATTTTGAAGGTTTTATTTCATACATGATCTTGTAGATTTTTGTTCTTACACTTAGAAATAGATTTTTTTCCCATTCTTTTTTGTGGTGATTAATATTGAATTGTAGTATTCCCAGAATTTATTACTAGATTTTTTAGAATAAAATTTGGTTAGTTTAGATAATTGAACTTAGGATATTTTAATTAGGGTTAAGTAGTATACTTGAACTTCAACATTTCATTTTTGAAAATTCATAACAAATTAGAAATTGCATATTTTTAATTCATTCTTTTTGCATTATTTTCTTTAAAGAGTCTAGAAAATTATAAAAAATAAAAATTGCATTTTATTTTTTATTTGATATTTTTCCCATATTTTCTAAATAAATAGCATTTTAAATAGTTTCATTTCATGCATGATTTTGTTAATTTTTGTTCTATTAGATGCTTTAATATTTTTTGTCCATTCTTTTTAGGTTGTTTAGTTTAGACATCAAACTTGTAGATGCAATTTAATTCCCATTTTTAGAAATTAATTGTAGGTGTTTAAGTTTAGGTGTGAACAACATGAACAAACTAGGGTTTTAGGTGATGACTTAGGAGAATCAATTCATTTCCCTTAGGACTTAGGGTTTGAATAGTTTAGCTATGGGACTATAGGGGCTATGGGTAGTTATTAGATCCCCTTAGAAAAGTCAGGATTCCCCTACTGCTATTAATGTACTGTATATATCTGATTGACTGGTGTGGTGTGCCCTCAGGGGATTATTGCTTGTATGTGCGGGTATTGGGATTGTCTGGGGATTTGAGAGAGCTGAAGACTTGAGAAGGTGAAGCCATTGGAGATCCAGAGAGAGAAGATCAACTTCCAGAGTTGAAGAGGAGTTTCTTGTTAGCAGATGCTGAGGAGACTAGGGTTTAGGAGCTAGGCAGAGCTCAAGATTAGACAGTTTGTTTCTCAAATATGGATTGCCTTGTCTGCATCCATTCTTCTCTGTGATACAGAGTCTCTCTAAGACACTCACCCCCTTCCTTTGGAAGGCTTGGTGATAGTGTCTAAGAGATAGAACTCTTGAGAGAAAATGTCTTTTGTGTTAGAAGCAGTCTGTTCACCACCTTTGGTAGTCAACTGATTGCTTAACACCCAATCCACTCTTGTGACTGATCCCTCATCCTGGAGGTTTGAGCTTGAAGAAAAGCCATTGCAGATAGAAGACTGAGGATCAAAGCCCTTATCTGAAGGCCATGAAGATGGAGATTGATGCTTGTTGAAGCCTGTAGCTGATTGGAGATTACTTGAAGCCAGATGTTGATTCAGAGCTGTTGATGCTGTTTCTTTTGCTGTATTTCATTTCTGATGTATTGATTGGTTTTCTGGACTGTATTGTTTGCTGTTTACCCTGTTGGGTTGAAAGTGAATCCTGTTCACTTTCGCCTATTGTTTTCTAGGTTCGAGGTCGAGTAGGACTCCCTTGCCTCGCTTGTACTGTTGCATCCATGCATTTTACTGCTTTATTATATCTGTTATTGTTTCTGTTTCTGCCTATCCCGTAGGATCTCTGTTTCCCTCTGTGCAAGAGAGGAGCATGATAGACATTAGGTCTTAACCCATGCATGATAACATTAGGTTAGTTTGTTTCCCTTCGCAACCGTAGGTTAGAGTTCTGTCTCTTCTTCCTCAAAACAAACAGAAAAACACGTAAAGATTTCAAACTCAATAAAAGACACTTCTTCCGTAAAAGAATGTGAACTCATCAAGACGTCATTTTTGTCCTCTTGGACTGTTAATCAGAAAAACCTTTTTCATAAGGAATAAAATCAATCAAGACAGACTCGTGTCGTACGTGGCCCGAACTACGTTTGCTCTGATCTTTCATGCCGTGTGAAAGTACGTAGGCATAGGATGCGATATCCTAGCGAGCAACCTTCCCCTCCTTTCCCGTAGGTAGGCGAACTACGTTGACTCTGATTTCTCGTTCCAGACGGGAATACGTAGGCATAAAGTGCGACACTTTGCCGAGTCATTTTATTTTCATTCTCTTTTCTTCTCAACCCTTGACCTATAGTTTAGATAGAATAACAATCCATACCCGAAAACAAGCGTGGATCCCGTCGAGTACGACGGACGTGAGGGGTGCTAATACCTTCCCCTTGCGTAACCGACTCCCGAACCCCGGTTTTGGTTGCGATGACCATACCTTTCCCGTGTTGTGCGAGGTTTACTCTGAGCGTTTCCTTTCCCTCCCGTGGGATAAATAACGCGCGGTGGCGACTCTTCTGTTCAGCCGGCGCCGATTTTCGCAGTAGCGACAATGTGCTGATAGACAATGGTTCCTCTCTGAATGTGTTGCCTAAGGAAGTCCTGAACAAGCTGAGTCCTAAAGATACGGTATTGAAGCCCAGTAATATTGTGGTAAAGGCTTTTGATGGTTCTAGAAGAGTAGTGCATGGGGAAATTGATCTTCCAATCAAGGTTGGCTATCAGGTGTTTACCGCTACATTCTATGTGATGGATATTCGTCCTTCGTACTCATGTCTGCTTGGTCGTCCCTGGATCCATGGGGCAGGTGCTGTGACCTCCACATTACATCAAAAGTTGATATATCCGGTGAATGGAAAAGTTGTTACTGTCTTTGGAGAGGAAGAATACTTTGTCAGCCATGTAAACACTTTCAAGTATCTGGAAGTAGAAGGTGAATACATTGAAACTCCATGTCAGTCATTTGAAGTGGTTCCCTGGGCTGTTAAGGATTGTGTGACTCCTCCTGCTGTGAAGAAGGTTCCTGTGGTCATCAGAAACCCTCCAACAATGGCAATGGCCTCCCTCAATGATGCAAAAGCTGTGGTGGAAGAAGGTGGTTGTACTATTTGGGGTCAGCTTCCTGATATTCCATACAAGTCTGACAAGTTTGGTTTGGGTTTCACTGCAGAGTCCCAGAAGGCTGTCCGTCGTGCCCGTGCTATTCGTATCACCAATCAAGGGGTTATCAATGCTGTGGGAGATCAAGATGAAGACTACAACTTGGAGGCATGGATTTTTCCTACTGTGGGTGCTGGACTCAATAATTGGAAAGCTGAAGATGTTATCCCTATCTCCTTTAGTCAGGAGTAAATACTATCACTGTGTTATGTTTTTAAATTTGTGATTTCTGGAACAATTAAAACTTTCAAGCCATGTGCCTTACCCGGGGCACAATGGTGTGCTTGTTACGGGTTGTCATTTCATTTGCATACTTCATTCAATAAAATCAGTGGACGTTTCGTTTTCGTAAATATTGTGTTCCTTGTCTTTCTTTTTCTTTTATTTTTGCTTTATCAGCTATGTGTTCTTACACACACCCACGTCACTAAAATGCAGATCCTCATCCACTCTGGATCCAGTTGATAACAGTTCTACTATTGCCAATTACAATTTCGAGAATCCGATCTATCAAACTGAAGACGGAAACGAGGACGATTGTGAAATACCTGTAGAGCTTGCTAGGTTGTTACAACAAGAAGAGAAAGCTATACAGCCACATGAAGAGCCAGTCGAAGTTGTGAATCTGGGAGCTGAAGAAAACAGAAAAGAGGTCAAGATAGGGGCTGATTTAGAGGACAGTGTCAAGAGCAGGTTGATTCAGATGCTACGTGACTATGTGGAGATCTTTGCTTGGTCTTATGAAGATATGCCAGGGTTGGATACGGACATTGTGGTTCACCGTTTGCCAGTGAAAGAAGATTGTCGTCCAAAGAAGCAGAAGGTTCGTCGTATGCGTCCTGAAATGTCAGAAAAGATCAAAGCAGAGGTAATGAAACAGTTCAATGCAGGGTTCTTGGCCGTAACTTCTTATCCTCAGTGGGTTGCAAATGTGGTACCAGTTCCTAAGAAAGATGGTAAGGTACGTATGTGTGTAGACTACAGAGATCTGAACAAGGCTAGCCCTAAAGACGACTTTCCACTTCCTCATATCGATATTCTGGTAGACAACACTGCTCAGCATAAGGTATTCTCTTTTATGGATGGTTTCTCTGGTTACAATCAAATCAAGATGGCACCTGAAGATATGGAGAAGACAACATTTGTGACACAGTGGGGCACCTTTTGCTATAAGGTAATGCCATTTGGTTTGAAGAATGCAGGGGCAACATATCAGCGTGCTATGGTGGCTTTGTTTCATGATATGATTCATCATGAGATAGAGGTATATGTGGATGATATGATAGCCAGATCTCAGAATGAAGAGCAACATCTTGATCATCTGCACAAGTTGTTTGAGAGGTTGAAGAAATACAAGTTAAGATTGAACCCAAACAAGTGTACTTTTGGAGTTAGATCTGGAAAGCTCCTGGGTTTCATTGTCAGTGGAAAAGGTATTGAAGTGGATCCTGCAAAAGTGAAAGCTATACGAGAGATGCCAGCTCCCCGTACTGAGAAGGAGGTTAGAGGTTTCTTGGGACGATTGAACTACATTGCAAGATTTATTTCCCAATTAACTACCATCTGTGAGCCAATCTTCAAGTTGTTGAGGAAAGATCAGGTGATGGAATGGAATGATGAGTGCCAGACTGCCTTTGATGAAATCAAGAGATATTTGCTAGAACCTCCAATTTTAATGCCACCAGTTGATGGAAGACCCTTGATTATGTATTTAACAGTATTAGACAACTCAATGGGGTGTGTATTGGGGCAACATGACGAGTCTGGTCGAAAAGAGCAGGCAATATACTACCTTAGCAAAAAGTTTACCGACTGTGAAACAAGATACTCACTGCTCGAGAAAACTTGCTGCGCTTTGGCATGGGCTGCTCGCCGACTAAGACAGTATATGTTGACCCATACTACCTTGTTGATTTCGAAGATGGATCCAATAAAGTACATATTTGAGAAACCTGCTCTCTCCGGAAGAATTGCAAGATGGCAAATGATCTTGACGGAATATGATATACAGTATACCACTCAGAAGGCCATTAAGGGGAGTGTTGTTGCTGATCATTTGGCTCATCAAGCAGTAGATGATTACCAGTCAATGAATTTTGAGTTCCCTGATGAAGACATTATGTCTGTTACCAAAGAACCTGGACAATATGACGGACCTGAACAAGGATCCCGATGGACTATGGTTTTTGATGGTGCCTCCAATGCACATGGTAATGGTGTTGGTGTTGTGATTAGTTCCCCTGAAGGTTGTCATACCCCGATTACTGCCAGACTTTGTTTCTATTGTACCAATAACATGGCTGAGTATGAGGCATGTATCATGGGTATGCAAGTTGCTATTGATATGAAGATTCAGTTCCTTGAGGTGTATGGAGATTCAGCTCTGGTAGTAAGTCAGATTAAAGGAGATTGGGATACAAAGCATGATAATCTCATTCCTTACAGAGAACATGTGTTGTCTTTGATCCCACATTTCAAAGAGATTACTTTTGGACATATTCCACGAAGAGAGAATCAGTTGGCAGACGCATTGGCCACCATGGCATCTATGTTTGAGATCAGCTGGGATGATGAAGCTCCCAAGATTACCATTGATAGATTTGAGAAGCCTGCATACTGCAATGAGATTGACACTGAAGGGGCAGAGGAGAAGCCTTGGTTCTATGAAGTGAAAAACTATCTTGAAGCTCAGGAGTTCCCTGAAGGGGCATCTGTCAAAGATAGGAAGTTCCTGAGAAGGTTTTCTGCTAAGTTCTTTCTGAGTAATGGCATTCTGTATAAGCGTAATCATGATTCAACTATGCTTCGTTGTGTGGATAAGAAGGAAGCTACAGAAATTATGGAAGAGATGCATGATGGGACCTTTGGCACTCATTCTAGTGGTCATACCATGGCAAAGAAGATTTTGAGAGCAGGTTACTATTGGTCTACCATGGAAGCTGATTGCTATCAACACTCCAGAACATGTCACAAATGTCAAATCTATGCTGATAAAGTACATGTACCTCCATCTCCATTGAATGTGTTGACTGCTCCTTGGCCCTTTGCCATGTGGGGCATTGATATGATTGGTGAGATCAAGCCTACTGCTTCTAATGGGCATCGTTTCATCCTGGTTGCTATTGATTACTTCACGAAGTGGGTAGAGGCAGCTTCATTTGCATCTGTGACTAAGAATGTTGTGGCTCGGTTCATTAAGAATAATCTCATATGTAGGTATGGTATCCCTGAAAGGATTATCACTGACAATGGCTCTAATCTGAACAACACTATGATTACTGATCTCTGTACGCAGTTCAAGATTAAGCATCACAACTCTTCTCCGTATCGTCCGAAGATGAATGGGGCAGTTGAAGCTGCTAATAAGAACATTAAGAAGATTGTACAGAAGATGACTGTTACTTACAAGGATTGGCACGAGATGTTACCATTTGCTCTGCATGGTTATCGTACTACAATACGTACTTCAACAGGGGCAACCCCATTCTCCTTAGTCTATGGTATGGAAGCAGTTCTGCCTATTGAAGTTCAGATCCCCTCCTTGAGAATTATGAAGGATGCAGGCTTGGATGAAGATGAGTGGATTCAGACTCGACTTGACCAGATAAATTTGATTGATGAGAAAAGGTTAGCAGCAGTTTGTCATGGCCAGATGTACCAGAAACGGATGATCAAAGCTTTTAACAAGAAGGTTAAGCCAAAGGTATATCAGGCTGGTGACTTGGTAATCAAGCGTATCATATTACCACAGGGTGATCCTAGGGGCAAGTGGACTCCAACATATGAGGGACCATTTGTAGTCAAGACAGTGTTCTCAGGAGGTGCCATGATACTGACTACAATGGATGGTGAAGACTTCCCACAACCTGTAAACGCAGACATAGTTAAAAAATACTACGCATAAAAAGAGACCCGCTAGGTTGACAGGCCTAGGCAAAAATAAGGGCATCCCGGCAAACCAAAAGGGTTTGGGCAAAAATTAGGGATATATATATAAAAAGATGTACACCCGGCAAGTCGAAAACCTGAAAAGGCGGCTTGGGCAAAAAAGGGTATCCCGGTGGATTGAAAACCTGAAAGGGCAATCCAGGCAAAAGTTAGGGATTAAAGCGTATGACTATGTCTCGTTTGGATCACTCATGAAACTGCAACCAGTTGTACTACTTACTCAAGCTCAAACAGATAAAGCTCAATCCAATCGTTTCCGTCTCAACAGCAAGAAGATGAGATACTTGAGTGGCAATAGTAGAATTGAAACTCAATAGGATTATTTCCCACATAGCTGATTCTTTTTGTAAAACTTCATGACAAAATTCTCTTACTAGGGTTTATGTCTCCTTGTACAAACTTACCCGTGTATGGGTCACTTTTGATATAAATAAACTCCATCTTTTGAATCCAGATTTACTTTTACCCTATTTACATAAGCGAAACGTCCATTGGTTGTGTTTGAATGTATGTATGCCTTTGAATATGATTGATGTTTACCAAAAATGCATGTATGCTTTTAATATGATTGATGTTTACCAGAAATGCATGAAAATGCAGTAATAGTATTTACTAAGGACGAACGAGGGAAGGATTTCAACGAAGCTTCGCCGGTTCATCTTTACAAGACAGTAGGACTAATCCATTTTCACAAAGTCTAATCTCCCCTGGAATTTATATCCATCTCTTTTATCCTCATACGGATATACGGGAAATTACTTTCCAATAAAGGCACGATGAACGAAGACGGGATGTTATACTTATCCTACTATCAAACGAAAACGAAGGTTATCTATACCCTACTATCCCCAACAACGGGAGGTTATCTATACCTTGTTATCCCCAACAACGGGAGGTTATCTATACCTTGTTATCCCCAGCAGACGGAGGGTTATATATTCTTCAACAACGAATCGGGATTTATTTTCCTTGGCCAGCAGTTGTTATACAAGGATATCCAGACACTTCCAGCAGTGTCATAGCATACATACATCATTTACATCATACCATAACATATATGTCTATAGTACATTACCTAAGTGCATCATGTCATACATGCATACATAAAGCATAAACTAATGTTGTTATACAGAATGCTACCTTGTTTTCAGGTTAATTATCCAACAAACAATCTTATGATCTTTGGGACTGCTTTATTGTAACCTCAGGGTTACTTTATCCTCCTGATGAGCTTCTTATTACTTTGGGACTGCTTTATTGTAACCTCAGGGTTATTTTATCCTCCTGATAGCCTCTCATGACTTCAAGACTGCTTTAGAGCTACTGATTGCTCTATCCTCCTGAAATCATCCTATTACTTCAAGACTGCTTTAGAGCTATTCATTGCTCTATCCTCATGAGGTCATATTACTACTTCAAGACTGCTTTAGAGCTATTCATTGCTCTATCCTCCTGAAGCCATCTAATTATTTCAAGACTGCTTTAGAGTTATCCATTGCTCTATCCTCCTGAAATTACATTATTATTTCAAGACTGCTTTAGAGCTATCCATTGCTCTATCCTCCTGAAATCATTACTTCAAGACTGCTTTAGAGCTATTGATTGCTCTATCCTCCTGAAGACATATCACATTATTATTTCAAGACTGCTTTAGAGCTGTTGATTGCTCTATCCTACTGAAGCCATTCTATTACTACAAGACTGCTTTAGAGCTATTGATTGCTCTATCCTCCTGAAGCCATTATTACTTCAAGACTGCTTTAGAGCTATTGATTGCTCTATCCTCCTGAGGTCAGATTTATCACTTCAAGACTGATTTAGGGTTATCATTATTGATTGCTCTATCCTCATGAAGACATGCTGTTACATCAGTATTACTCCAGACTCCTGACAGTTCTCATTATACTACTGAAGAACTTTCCCCTAGTGGCATCTTTAAGCCCACTCAATCATGTTCAACCAACCATCAATATCACTCCATGCACTGGTGAGTGCAAATTTTTGGGCTTTTGTGTTCAATCCCCTTCAACCTTCCAGGTTACGACTGGCAAATATACCAATCTAACCCCTCAGGTTTCAGAAAATTGAACAGGGGCAGCTGTTGCACCCCAAAATTTGCCCTCACAATACAAGACTTTGTGTTCCAAGAAGGTTCACAAGGTTCACAAAATTCACAATTGGTCAGAAGAGTTGACAATTCCCTCAGACAATGCACCTCCTAAGCAGTGCATCCAAAACTAGGGTTTTGACTTTAATCAGGCTAAATGGACTTCCAAGACTTCAAGTGAGCTTCATAACATCTTATATGTGTATAAGAACCCCCATGTCAAGTTTCAAGACTTTTCTCAAAAGTTTGCTCAGTCAGATGATCAGATAAGTCAAAAGCAGTCAATGCAGTTAAAAGGTCAAACTGAGGTCAACTGTGGTCAAACCAAAGTCAAACTTCATGATTTTTTTTTGCCAACATCAAAGAGAGGTTGGGTGAGAAATATTATCATAATAACTGTAATACCCCAAATTTTTCCCTAAGATTTGTCGTCGCATTTCATTGCATTTAATCAATTACTAACAAATTTGTGTAGTCGTTTGACTTTTTGCAGGTAAATATCATATGGCATGCATTTTTTTTCTAAAAAGTAAAAATGACACAATTGGCAGGAGGACATGTGTAAGGAGTTATGAGTGTGAGAGGTTGAGAGTTCGAATCTCACCTTTGTCATTTTTTTTGTTTTTTATTATTTTTACTCTAAATTTTTCTATCTTTCATTAAAAAAATAACAAAAATAGTTTTTTATTATTATTTAGTTATTATTTTCGTATTTTAATTAAATCATTTTTTAAAATATTATTTTTTTCACTTTTTTCTAAATTATTCATAAAAATATCCAAAGAATCATAAAATAAAAAATATTGAAAAAAATTTTGTTCTTTTTATAATATTTTTTATTTTAGGAATCAATAGGATTATTAGTTTTTATTTTAAGTTTATTTTAATTATTTTAAATTATTTAAATTTTATTTTTTCTTAACTAATTATTTAGTTTGGGCTTTAAAATGGGCTTTAGGGACATTATTGACAATTTGGTGTTAACCCTAATTTGTTCCCTATATATACATGTGTTGCCTTGTTGAAAAAAAGGAGAGAATGAAAAAAACCTAAGAGGAGTGAGTGTCGTTTGCCGTTATTTAGTTTTCTTCTTCATCCATTACTATTGTTTCTTTTTCTTCATCGTTTACCGTTATTTCTTTTCCTTCATCTATTACTGTTGTTTCTTTTTCTTCATCTTTTACCGTTATTTCTTTTTCTTCATCTATTACCGTTATTTCTTTTTCTTTATCTATTACTGTTACGTTTATATATATATAATTTTTAAATTGTTAGAGTTTATATATATAAGATTTTTGATCGAATTATGTCGATACGATGTTTGCACATTTGTGTGCATGACGCGTGACATTTGTGTTAGTTCGATCTGGTTGCGATGATCGCATTTTTGTGTGAGCAATAATACTATTTTTTGCTTAATTTCTTTTTCTTTGCGATAAATTTTGTTTCGTCCGATTTAGATCTGGTTGCGATGAGCGCATTTCTGCGTTAGCAACATTGTTGGGTTATTTGGCACATTTAAAATTCATTATTGCTTTATTATTATTATTATTATTATTATTATTATTATTATCATTATTTATTATTATTATCATTATTATCATTATTATTACCATTATTATTATTATTGTTATCATTAATTTATTAAAATTTGTTATAATATAAAAATCTGTTTTTTAAAATAAATAACATTAACATCTTTTCCAAATTAATATGAAAACCTATTATTTTTAAGAAAAACTTTTTTTTAGATAAATTTAAAATAATAACTAAAATCTTTTTTTTAAAATAATAACTAGAACCGTTATTTATTTTATTTTATTATTGTTCAATTCAAATTTCATTATCATATTGTATCTGCTCCTCTCATGTAACCTCGCGAACTTAACAATCGCTCTTTAAATTCTGCCTTTAAATTTCTGCTTGCATGGTTTAAATTATGACATTATCTCTCTGTTTGCATGATTCAATTATCTCACGCGTTTACTATTATTTCTGTCACATTGCACACATCCGAAGGTTAGGTCTAACTGTTTGGCCGCCGCGCCAATAGTCCGTAAAACTTCACACATTCAATTTCAAATCCTCAAAACTACAAACTACAAACCCTAATTTTCACAAATGCCTCGCCGCAGGCAAAATTACAATTTTACCCTTAGCATTAGGTCAAAGAGCCGCCGCGCTCATTTTAGGGTTTCCCGCCGTGGAATCCCTAATTTAACCCTAATTACAACTTAACATTTCAACGTAGAGATTTGGAGTTTCTACACTCCACGTAAGCGTGTCCTTAAGATGCGTTTATTCCCCTTGAGACCTTGACCACAGTCAAGAAGTTTCTAACCTCCCTATTGAGGGGAACTACGATTACTCTGATTCCACTCCCGTAAGGATACGTAGGCACAAGATGCGATGTCTTGCCGAGTAAACTTAGAATTAACCCCCTTTATTATTTATTATTGCTTATTTATATTTTATTTATCTTTGCTATTTAATTATTTTGCTTATTATTTTGTAATTGTTTCTTGGATGTAAAGTTGTTTAATTATTTAATTATTATTATGGTTAGTAATTAGGGAGTGTAACAACATGTATGTAATATTAAAATAAATTTAGATCACTTTTAAATAAAGATAATTAAAATAAACACGTCACACACGTAAGTCGATTTTAATCGCCGTCTCACTTCCTAAGGATATCCCTCAAGTTGCCTACGAATAATGGTTAAGTGGGGTGTATAAAGCAAGTCCCTCAAATAGAAAAATCATCAAAGTCCCTTATGGTTGCCTTTACGAATCGAGTCCCTTTCGAAAAATGATGATGGTCCCTTATATGTGCTTATTACATCCCACAATGGCCTTCAAAGTCAAATTGTCCCTCACATGTCCCTTAACATCCAAAGTAAGGACTACCTACTCCATTATAGTAGGGATAGTCTTACTAAAGGAAAGAATGAAGAATAAGAAAGACCTTTAAACATTAGGGTAGGTTACTCCTAGGTGCTTGCTCACTTCAAAATTGTTTCGCACTTAAACAAATTTTCAACAAGTTTTCAAACAAGTTCTTAACACATCCTTACATGGATTATTTATTAACTATTCTGAAAATTTTCTATTCACACACTACAATTTCAAAACAATTCAAAAGTGAGCTTAAGTACCTAAGAGCCCATGGATAACCATGGATGAAAAGGATGCTAATACCTTCCCTTTTCATAACCTACCCCCCGGACCCAAAATATTCTCTAAGGTCTTTCCTGTTCTTTTATAACCTTTCCTTATGGATAAAATAAAAGTCGGTGGCGACTCTTGCTATCCGCAACATTGTTTAAAGTCAGTTCACCGGGTTACACCAGTGCACCACTATGTCAGTATCTAACTCTGGCATATCTTGGTAAGGCCAAGCGAAGACATCTTTGTACTCACGAAGCATCTCAACCAGCCTTCTCTTGACATCATCTTCTAGTGCAACCCCTATTCAGATCTCTTTTTTCTCCTGTTCAGTACCCAGATTAATGACTTCAATATCCTCCTGATGAGGCAAAATAACCCTTTCCTCCTACTTCAGAAGCCTGGTCAGTTCCTCAGGTAGGTCACAATCTTCCTCAACCTCTTCTTCAGCTTGATAAATGGGATTATCAAAATCATACCGAGCGATAACCAAATTAGGATTGATGGTATCTGAGATGTGCAACCTGCATGATTGATGTTTTATGTCGATTATGATATGCAAACAAACACAAAACACATTGCCATTTTACTGTTTTAATGTAAAACAAAAAGTAAAAACAGGGATCTAAATATTTGAATGCAAAAGGAGACGTCTTTTATTCATGATATAGTAAAAATGTTAAAAACAGGGCCTTACAAAATAAATCACTACGCCTTGGGCATGGCGTAGGACCAATTATAATCAAAGGCAAAAATGGGAATTACTTTTTGATGTGATGTGGATGACTTCCTCCACTGTCCAGTTGTGTAGCTTCTGCCCGGGGATAAAAGGACGAATCCATGCATCCATATCACAGTCACTATCTCATTCATAGTCGAATATGACTCCTCCGCTGGTGAAGCAAAATGGTCCTCTATACCTGGGAGGATCCTGAGAACGCACAGAAGAACTATATCCCAAACTGAACTTGTCATGCTTAGTAGATACATAAAGTACTTGGCCCCACTTCTGGAAGGGCCTATATTCCATTATAGCACGGGCTTCTTTGAATTACGACATCGAGACCTCTGGACCTTTAGCTTCTACATGAGGCTTCTCCTGAATCTGCACAGTTTCGAAAGCTTGGCAAAGTGTCTCATGCATTTCACCACCCACTTCTACATACTTAAAAAATGATAACTGACTTATCATGATGTCTTCCTCTCCACAGACAGTAACTACTTTCCCCTCCATCATATATT
This sequence comes from Lathyrus sativus, assembly GCA_963859935.3. Classification (NCBI taxonomy): domain Eukaryota; kingdom Viridiplantae; phylum Streptophyta; class Magnoliopsida; order Fabales; family Fabaceae; genus Lathyrus; species Lathyrus sativus. Next base: position 676,709,891 of record OZ012740.1, read on the forward strand.
TCAGTTTCTTATGCAACGTTGAAGTAAATGCCCCAACAGCGTGTATCCAAGGTCAGCCAAGCAGACAGTTGTATGCTAGCTGGATATCCATGATATAAAATGTTGCGTCAAAAATTTCTGGCTCCACCTGTATGGGCATAGTGATCTCACCAAACACTGATCTTTTAGAGCCGTCAAAATATCTCACAACTAAGTCACTTTGCGTGCATATCAACCCTTGAGTGTCCAGTTTCATCAGCGCCTTCTTCAAGAGTACATTAAGGGAAGATCCGGTATCAACCAGGACGTGAGATAAAAGAGACCCTCTGCACTCCATAGATATGTGTAGGGCATGATTATGGTTTCTCCGGGCAGGAGTCAAATCCAAATCTATAAAACCCAGATCATTACCGACATTCACATGAGCTACCACCCCTTCTAGCTAGTTTACTGAAATCTCTTGCGACATGAATGCCGAATTCAGAATTTTCAATAGCGTGTTCCGGTTTGCCTGAGAGCACAATAATAATGAGAGGATGGAAATATTTGATGGCGTCTGGTGCAAATGATATACAATTTTATAATCGCTTTTGTAGATAAGCCTCATGAACTCTTCAGTATCCTTTACAAAAGAATCTTTATCAACTTGTTGCTTAACATCTTCTTCTACCACAATCTTTCCTTTCCCCTTAGCACCTTTATCATCACTAGTACCAGGTGAAGAGAAAATCCTTCCGCTCCTGGTAACTCCTCCTGTTCCGACGATGTTTTCCACTAAAATACCTTCATATGATAACCCTATCAACTCTTGTTTTTGTCTATTGCAAAACACATCTGCCCCATAATTCCAGGGAATGGCCTTGGTGCTTTCATAAGGTACAGGTCCTGGAGTGGTAATAATGACCGGAGCTGGCCTTGGTGGCACTGAGATATTGATCGTCCGATAAGGGATTGAAATTGTTGAGACTTCACCCCTTTCATTACTGACCTCATCAATCAACTCTTCTCATACTACCCTGTTAAACTGTAAACTGCCTTCATTAATCAAACTATGAATACCCTTTTTCAACGAACTACAACCCTCTGGCTGCACAACACATTTGGAACAATCCTCTAAACACCCTGGAAAGATACCTCCCTTTAACAGTTTTTCTTTTACAAAGCTCAAAGGGTTCTTTAAGTCTTCAACATCAGTTATCAAGTTCAACCTTTCTCCTTCAATAACAACATTGGCCCTAGGCACCCCATGGTTCAACATCAGGTTTTGATTTACGTTCGGGCTTTCATTAGTAAAATTAATTGCCTTCAAATCGAGTAAATCTTGAACCTTATGCTTAAATGCTTTACAATTTTCGATATTATGGCTTGGAGCTCTGGAGTGGAACTCACACCTAGCATTTGCATCATAACCCGGGGGAGGCGCACCAGTGAGTGACACCAACGTTCTCTTCTGGATAAGTTATAGTTGTAATAAGTGCTGCAAAATCTAAGAATACGACATTGGTGGCGTCTCAAATTTCATGTTGGGCATTCTTCCTCGATCCTAGTAACGACGAGGTGCATTAATTTGTTGTTACGGTATAGCCGGGATGGCTATACTAGCAGTTTGTTGGTGTTGATATGGCTGCACCTAACCCTTACCTCTATAAGATGATATTGCATTTGCATCTCCCTCCCTTTTATTTTGGTTCCCATTGTACGGTTTTTTCATCCCACCAGATGAAGATCCTGATTCGCTGTGTATTTTTCCTGTCTTAATACCGTTCTCCACTCTCTCTTAGGCCATGACTAGATTTGAGAAGCTTCCAGACATACATCCAATTAGCTTTTCATAATATGTATCTAGCAAGGTATCCATGAACATATCAATCAATTCGTTCTCCATCATTGGAGACTGTACTATAGTTGCTAGTTCTTGCCACCTCTGGGCGTACTCTTTGAAACCTTCGTTGTTTCTCTATGATAGATTTTACAATTGCACTCTATTCGGCACCAATTCACTATTATACTAGTAGTGATGAACGAAGTCCTCCCCTAGCTCTCTCCAACTTCTTATATGTGTCCTTTCCAAACCCATGTAACATTCAAGAGAAGGACCAGATAGACTATCTTAAAAGAAATGCATTAGCAGCTTCTCACCATCTAAATAAGCAGACATTTTTCTGAAATAAGCTCGAAGGTGTACTCTGGGATAAGTTATCCCTTTGTACTTATCAAAATCGGTTACTTTGAACTTTGGGGGAATCCTAACCCCTGGTACAATCCCCAGATTAGACATGTCGAGTCCCACAGAGTTTTGATTCTCGAAGGCTTTCATCTTTTCTTCAATCAATTTGAATCTCCTATCAGCTTCTATAGGGACTCCCACATCCAGATCCCTCATTGAGAATATATCATCCTGATTGTCCTCTTCCCACTGGGAGCCTACAACTCCGTGTATAGTATATATGCTAACCCCAAAACCTCCTACCTGAGTTCCACGCTGATAACCTCCGCCCGGAGGATTGACAATTGTTGGAATACCGTTTCCATGAGGAATGCTACTATCAATTGGAGGAGGAATAACATCATTCCTTCCATGTAGAATACCATTACCATCTACCCATGCTATTAACGGCTGAACTAGGGTTCTCAACTGTTCTTGCCCATTGGCCACAGTTTGCATCATTTCCATAAATTGTGCCATTCTGTCCCTGACCTCTTGGAGCTCCTGTTGCACTTGATCCATAATTCTTCGTTGATTTCCTCTCGTAGAATACTTGTGGAAACCTGTATCCACAATCCTGCTAACTGTTGAAGAAAACCAAGCAGAGACATAAGATAGAAAGCTCCAGGAACACCTGTTATGCAAATGAAAATGATAATGCAAGATGCAAACATGTATATATGTTTTAGGAAGATCTCCCTCTCGATTTTGGTTTCGCAGATAATAACATAACATTAGAGATTAATGGAAGAACCATAAGCCCATCTCATAAAACAAAAGTCAATGTATACAAATCACCAACAGGAAATACAACTACATACAAGCCTATGACCTCGTCCAACGGATCTGGTGATGGTCAAAATACAAGACAAGAAAAGAGAAAAGACATCACCCAACAACTTTCAACTACTATAGGCCTTGTACCAAGTCTGAGCTTCCTCTAGCAACTCCTTTGCGTCTAGATGTTCAGGCCTAGAAATCAGTCCCTAGATGAGGAGATCTCTCCTTCAAATGACATCCTTCAAGCTCTGAACATAGTCCTCCTAAGCATCCTCTCCAAAGGAATCTTCAAGTCTTGGTCTCTTCAATTCTGCTTTCACCTTGGGCCACTCAAATGCTAACAAGGTTTCTTGTAGCTTTTGTTCACTTGCATACCTACGGGAAGATTCTGCTGAAAATTCTTTCCCTTTTACTTTAAGTTGTGCTTTTAAGTTGTCAATCTGTTTATGAAGTTCATCCTCTCTTCTTTTGTTGGCGATCACTGTAGCATTCCATTTATCATTGAACTTAGATATTTTCAAATAGGCTCTATCTAATTCTTTCTTCTTATGCTTTAAGATGCTATCAATACTTTTCAAATCCTGACCAACTCGTTCCCTTACTTAGATCTCTTCTACTAACTCTATTTCCACCTTATCCAATGTTTATGTTTTTACCTTAGCTAAGTAAACAGCTTCATTCTTGTCACATTTCAATTGACTGATCTCTCTTTTCAGCTCTTCATTTTCTTTCCGCAATTCTTCTCTCTCTCCCTGAGGCTTATCATATGTCAGAATATCAATTATGGTAGGCTCTTCAATCATCAAGGGATATCAGGGTTCTTCAACAAGAAACAACAACAATATCTTCCCAACCCTTCTCTGAATACACTCTATGTAAGGGTCGTAAGCTCTGCAGTCACATTTTCCCAAAGGAATCTTCCCCTTCCTGTGAATCTTTCCCCATGCTTCAATAATCTTGGTAAGCACATCAGGATTAGCTACACTGGTGTAGTACATAGATTCCTGTACTTCTTCATCCTTCGGAGGCCCTCTCAAAGCATATCCAAACTGCTTAATGGTGAGAGAAAGGTTATAATTAACTCCTCATTTTCTCCCCATTAGAGGTGCATTGGGAAAATTACCACAACTGAACACAATCTCCATACCAAGCAAATCCCAATTGAACCAAGTAATGTCTTTATAAATTAAACCCATAAGCCTCTGAGACCACTCATGTGTATTTCTCAGGTCAAAGAAAGCTCCGATGTGAGGAAGATGATCTATGAACCATTTATGGAACAATGGAGTACAACAAGAGACAATTTTCCCTCTTCTCCTTTCATTCTTGTAATGTATTGAATGATACAAATCTCCTAGGAAAGTGGGTATAAGATTTCTGGATGTGAAAATACTAAAAGTGTCCATATCAATCAAGTCAGGTATGTTTGGAAACATTATAATACCATAGATTCATAGAGTCAAGATAGCGCCAAAGACTACCCAACAACCTTCTTTGGTGTACTTTTGGGCTTTGTCCACCAAGAAAGACAAAGTAAAGCCAGAAACCCCATTCCTAGTAACCACATTACCTACCAACTCAGACGCGTTCAAATGAAGAGCGACTACAAGCTTCTCAAGATTAGTCTCCTCTTCTGAATGAAAGAATGGTACTTTATCCAAGATTGGGATTCCCAGGATAAAATGGAACTCCTCCAATGTAGGAACTAATACATAATTTGGGAAAGGTAAAACAACGTAGTGAAGGATCATAGAATTTCAACAAAGTAAGGATAACTTCCTGCTCGCAACTCGTGACTTTACAGACAAGGCTCGAAATTCTCCCATAGTCTCTTCTAAACACCTAAATAGTACCCAGATCAGCCATGGCAATTAGACCAAATAAAGGTCCTAGCTCTGGTGAAGGAAACTTGTACAAAGTGACTTTCTTCCTCTCTACTTCCATCTTCAAAGAAAAACCAGGACCAAAATCTGAGGAGAGATGAGGAACTTGAAACACATACACATACAATGTAAAGATGAGAATGAATTGCAAATGCATACAAGGATCAAGGTATCAAAAGTTGATGTGCTGCTGATTGAATTAGACAAGAGTTATGCTCCAAGAAGAAAACCAGAAATCCAGAATACCAAGGTAATATAATACATCCAGTATCATAAGTCCGCACTGACGAGAAAACCAGAAAACTGGGTTGGTTGTAGGTCAAAGTTTCCTGCAAAAAATCCTTCCCTCTCACATGTAGGTTCTAATCTTGAAAGGTACGATATCCTATGTAGTTCATCAGTATCATGGACTCTCAGGTCGAGTAATGATGATACGTTCACCATTTTTGGTTTGGCATCATGGTCAATCAAGAAGGTCTCAACTGACTTCCAAATGAACAGTCTCCAGAGTCGTTAGTTTTCTAATTCAACATCCCCTCAACTGCCCTAAATGCGCAGGATAGGATGTCTTCAAAGAAAACCTCGTCTAGACGTGAATTCCACACGAACTCTTGCGTGACTAAATGCCACACAAGTCCATACTACTCTCTACACTAACCTTATGTTTGTAGTCAAGCCTGGGTATTGGGGTTATTCTCACGGAACAACCCACCCAACAACACAACAACAACAGTATAACATGATAATGATAAAATGCAGATGTAGTAATGTACAACAGTACATATGCACATTCAAGTAACTACATAAAAGTAAACACCTCAAAGATATAACACAGACAAGCGTTAGGATTGACTCGCATAGGGAACCAGAGTCGCCAGCAAAGTCGCTAGCTGTCAAACTGCGAAATAAAACCGGCATAAAAAATAGAAGAGTCGCCACCGAATGTTATTTATCTCAAAGTGAGAGAAAGGAAATGGTCGAAGAAAACCTAAGAGAAAGGAGAAGACAATGTCATCGCAACCAAATCTTGGGTTTGTGAGTCGATTACGCAAGGGGAAAGTATTAGCACCCCTCACGTCCGTTGTACTCAACGGGATCCACGCTTGTTGTCTGATCATAATGGTGTGTTATCTAAAACGTTACTGCTAAACGGGGACGGGAAATAAAAACGAGACTCGATAGGACATCGCCGCCAATATGCATATGTATTCCCTCGTGCAATGGGAAAGTCAGAGTCAACGTAGTTTGGAAAACTACGAGTGATGGGGGGAAGGTTGCTCGCCAAGACACCGTCGTCTTGTGCCTACGTATCCTCATATGGTATGAGAAATCAGAGCAAACGTAGTTCGGGTAAACTAGATCACTGGTTGGTTAAATTCACATTCCAGCAGTTAGGGTCGATGCCTGTTTGCGATAGAACAGAGAGGCAATGTACTCTTTTCTGAAAATGATTTTGAGAATAATCCCGAAGGATAAAAGGTTTGAATTTGGTTTAAGAATTTTAGAGAAGTGAATTGAATTTGTTTGTGATTCACATTGCACTAAATACTATGATATAGGAGTGATGCGTCGTATATCGCCCAATGGGCATACACTAAACACTCTAGACAAGTGAGGAGAAACCCCCCATTCATTATTTCCCATATGCTTAAGGCTTGTGGCGCACAACTTTCATCATTATTTGTTAAGTGTCTTAGATTGTTTGAGATGAGAAGAGAAGACACAAAATAAACACTAAAGGGTAACCGAAAACCCTAATGTTATCATACAAAATGGTTCTAAAGTTAGGATAAAAAGGAAATATTCCTAATGTTATCATAGAAATGATGGAACTAGAGTTAGGATGAAAGGGACTATCCTAATTATTATCATGCAAAGAATTGAAAGCCTAATGTCTCTCCTACTCCCATCTTAATCAGAAATTAAGGGGGACTAGGAATCCTAAGGGATCGTGTGAACAAACACAAGTAAACACTATTCAATTCAATCACAAAAGAAAACAAGGATGAAATAAGTCTCAAAGAGAGAAAGAGAGAAGATGAAGAGGAAGGATGCATAATGAACAAAATGCAAACAAGGTGCAATCATCAACCACAAAGCAAGGGCATCAAACACAGTCATATCAATCTCATACAAGGTGAACATCAACATCATGCCAACATACCACATGAGCATTCACATGTCCAAACCACATCAAAGACTTGCAATAGGGAAAGCATATGAACATGACATGAAACCAAAGATGAAAATGCAACATCCAACATGATCAACAAGTTTGACATTCAACCATGAACACACAAGAGAGATCGTGCAAGTGGAATCACACAAGTGGGAATAAAAAACATGCCTCAAGAAGAATCAAACCCCACAACCATCCAGAAAAAGCAAACCACAATCAAGTAAGCATCAAAGTCTCAAATGACTTGAATAAAAACAGAAAGTCATCCAAACATGGACTAAAAAAAACAAAATCACATCATTTTGACAATTTTAAAATCAAATAAAACAAATACAAAAAGTAAATAAGTCCTACGGAAAGGAAAGAAATGGCTAGGGCATAAATGGGAACCCAAGAACATCATCATAGGTCAAGGACCATCATAAGATCATATGATAATTTTCTCATCACTTTAAAATGCACAAAAACAATTTTAAACTAAATAAAATCAAACAAATAAATCAAAAATCCACGAAAAATAACAAAACCATAAACAAAAATCAAAGAAAATCACTATAGGTCAAAAACTACCATTGGATCATATAATATTTTTATCACAATTTTAAATGGCTCAAAAATAACTTTAAACTAATTAAAATTAACCAAATAATCCAAAAATCCATGAAAAATAGCAAGACCAGAAATAAAAATCAAAGAAAAATCACCATAGGTTAGAAACCATCATTGGATCATATAATATTTTTCTCATAATTTTAAAATATCTAAAAACAATTTTGAACTAATTAAAATTAGCTCAAACAAATTAAAATTCAAGAAAAATAGCAAATAGAATAATAAAAATGCACAAAAATATCAGAAAGAGAAAAATAAAAGGAAATTTTAGAAAATATTTTGGTATTTTTCTAATTAAAAATGAATTTCCTATGAATTTCTGAAAATAAAATGAATTTAAAAACAAAATAGAAAAAGAAAATAAAACATAAAAAACAAGATGCGTTAGGTCTAGCTTCACTAAATGATGTGGCTGATCCAAGGGTCAGAAAGCGCGCATCCATAGTGGATCTGAGTCAACCTCATCATTTCCAACCAGCGAAGGTCAAATGCACCAGATTAAAACAAGTGGCATGATGGATGATAAAATCATCATCTTCAACCTCCACCCACTTGAAATCTGCAGAGATTTGCAGAAATTCGAAGGTCCTTCAAACCATAACCATTGGAGTTCATAGTGGTTTCATCTGATGCTTCTTTTCAAGATGATCTCAACCATATTATCGCACCATATTTCTTTAAACTACAACTCACTCGATTTGAAAAAACCCAGAAGAAATAACAAACACGAATTTGAAAATTGAACATTAAAACTCAACCAAAACTAAAATCTAACAATTCTAACAACATCAACACATCAAGAACTACATCTTAGCAACAAATTTGAGTCAAAATGGTTGAGAATTGTACTTGTTGAAGTTCAACTTTAAAGCTATGAAAGTGGAGTCCTCAAGCTTGATTCAGGCCATGATCCTTCAAGTTCTTGAGCTGGTTAGCTTTGCTGAATGTTGGTGAAGTTAACTGAATGGAGACTTTGAGTGATTAAGGTGTGGAAATGAAAATTCGAAGTTCAAGCTTAAGAGTTCAAATAGGATCTCAGCAGGATAATTTTGGCTATCAAAGCTTGTCAAAATGAGTGGAATGAGTCCCTTATTTATATGGGAAGCTTTCTGAATGCTAAGAGAAGGTGAATGATGCAATTTGAGGTGAATTTGTGCGCACCTGCATCATGAGCAAAATGTGACTTGAAAACTGTTAAAATTCACTCAAAACTTGTGTTTCAAGGCTCTAATCAACCCAGGCAAGTTTGTTAATCATGTTTAGATTGAATTTGTGGCTTAATTTGGTGATTAGAGGCTAATTCAAACAAATTCAGTTCTGATTGAAGTGGATTTTCAGCTTTGAAATTCAAATTTTGCCACTATGGTTCTCACAATGTAAGAGGCTTTTTGAGATGATTCTTCTTGCATTGAATAGAGGATGATACAATCTTTGCTATATGAAAAGAAATGATTAATTTGGCAATCTGAGTTGAGAGATATGATCGTTCAAAGTAGCTTGCATGAGAAGGTTCAAAATTGCAAAACACTTAGAAAAATTTCAAATCTTTTTAGGGACCAAAAATGACCTATAATATTTTGATAAAAACCAAAGCCTTCCATGGGTTTTTTGCTCTTCCTCATTGAATTAAAGTTGTAGAGGACGTCTTTAAGTTCATTTTAGAAAAATAATGGACTCCAAATGATGAAAATTGACCAAGTTATGACATTTTGAAGTTAACTAGAAAATCCTTTCAAAACCCAAAATAACCTATAATATCCTCAAACGTTTGATGAATTTCCAAGCATAATTGGATCCTTCCTTGCAAAGAGAACTTGTCGGGGATGATGTGAAAAGTTCATTAGAAAAAGAACCACCTCAAGATGTTAAAAATTGAAGGAGTTATGCCCATTTGATCATGGGATTCACAACTTGCTAAATTAGGTCAACCACCTTGAACCAACTTTGAATCTTTTGATTGTTTCTTGCAAATTAAATGATGAACGACATATGACCTTGAAATGATGTTTCCTTGAATTAAAATTGATGATGAGAGACCTTTGAGGATTAAGAATGCCACAAAGTCAAGTAGAAAACCTTGTTTGAGATTGAAGAAACAAGCTTTCCTTCTTGAGAATCAAACTATGATACCTTGATCCCTTGTCTAGAAACATGTTATGCATAAATGGAAATGAATATGAAATGAAACATAAGACAAAATACAAGAGGAAATATGGGTAAATTTTGGGGTGCTACATTGGATTTTGGGGAATGCTGGTTCCGGGGAGAAATCTGGTCGCGTTTGCGGATGGTCAGGGTCTCTGGCTCTGGAGGCATCTAAAGGTTCCTCTCGCGTCGGGGAGGGGGACTCCGTCGTTGCTGACGCTTTTTCCTTGGCGGAGGGGATCTTGGATGACGAGACTCTTCCAATGCTCAAATCCTCGTGTTTTGATTGAGGATTAGGAAGTTAGTTTTGCTGAGAACCTTGAGGAGGGCCGCCATGGCCGGGTTGGCGTTGGACGGAACTAGAACTGGCAGGTGCTGCGGGACAAGTGGGGCTTCATCGTAATCTGCACAAACAGGGGATGGAGAAGTTGTGGCTCCGTCCCTTTGTCGGAGAACGTCACCGCCATGAGAGGTGGTGGCTCCATCAACATCAGTCTTGCTGACGAGGAGAAAAGCAGAGTTACGAGCATCAAGATTGTTGTCATGGGTAACCATGGTCAGAAATTTGAAGAATTGTTTTGGTCTTGTGTTCTACGAAGAGAGAAAAGACGGGGAAAACAAGTTTCCCATAAACGGCACCACTGATCATATCATATGATCAGAATCTGAGATGGACCAAAGACAAGCGTTTGTGATGCTGGGCGTGAAAGAGGAGGATGAAGTGTATCTGCAAGACACTCTGATGCTAAAGTAAAAAAACGAGTAAGAGAGTGAGCAAGTATAGAATATGCGTGCTTCAAGGTGAATATTTGATACCTGACCCTCTCAAATGAGAGGGTTTTTATAATGCCCCCAGCGCTTGGCCATTGGTCCCAATTTTCGGGGCAAGATAACTGTTTCCTGAAGAATAGGTAACTGTCAGAACTAGCCGTTGGGACGGGCAGACGTGTCTATAACTAGCCGTTGAGACGCGTAGAGTTGTAGTTACGGGCACAAATGTCTTGACTGTTTCTGGATGGTGGAACCGTGCGTGACGGGCAGAGGTGTTGTGACCAAGGGTAAATAGGCTAACCTCCTTTGTTGGAGAAGCAGAAAGGTAAACTTTTCATCAAAGAGGTTGGACTTAGGCAATTGGGCCGCTCTGATAATAGAACTGGATTGAGCAATTTGAAATTTAATGAATTAAATTATTTATTTTAACTTTAAAAAATTATTTTCTGTTGTATTTTTAAAAATGATATTTTGTAAAACAAAATCAAAATACAAAAAAAATAAATAAATTATTTAAAAGACTAATTTTAACATTCAATAACATAACATAACATAAGTATATGTTATTTAAGATTAAAATATAGTGAAATATATACACTTTTCAAAAATATGTATCTTAAAAATAATGTTTAAAAAATATTCAAAATAGTTTTAAATTTAATAATTTTTTTGAAATTTTAATATTTAAAGGAAAAAGTTATAGTAAAAAAAATAAAATATCTAAAATACTATTTTAAGAAAAATTGTTCTAAATAATTTTTTATTTGAAGATTTTTTTATATATAATTCTTTGTAATTATTTTAAACAAAATATGTAATATTTATAAAAAAAATACATAGAAAATAACTCTCTACTTCTTAGACCAACTCCAACGGTGGTTTTTCAAATTGGTTTGCCAGCTTGGCATTGAAAATGTCAACAAAATGTTATTCCAGCTGTAGAACGTTACAAACATAAGCATCGGTTGGTTTATTATTAAAATAATCATTTAGCTTTATTTTATTTTTTAAACTTTTTTATTTATTATAAATATAGGTTTGTTGGAAAAAATTTATATCATTCCTATTTTCTCTCATTTTTATTCCTATTTTCTCTCCTTTTTATTTACTCTTTAATTTCAAATTTCTCTCTCACAATTTCATCATTTTATTCATAAATATTTAATTTTTTTCCAACAATTTCTTCTCATTATCATTTTATTTCAAATTTTCATCTTTTTATTTCAAATTACATTTGTTTAGGCCAAATTTTCATCTTTTTATTTCAAATTACATTTGTTTATGTGATGTTATTTATTTTTATTGTTTTTAATTATGTGATGTTATTTATTTTTATTGTTTTTAATTATGTGACATGTATTTAAATTTAATTTTAATTATTATTTTCAATTTTATGTTTAATTTTAATTTTATGTTTAATTTGTATTTATATTAATTAAAATTTAAATATTTAAATTATAATTTTAAATAAAATAAATTTAATATAAATAATATATTTTAAATAAAGTGGTGGGACCCAATATGGGTTCTTTGAAGTTGCACCATTGGAGTGAAAATTGAATGAGTTGCTTTAAAAGAGTGGGTCCCACAAAGAACCTAAAAATGGGTTGCACCATTGGAGATGCTCTTAGACCATCTCCAACGGTGGTTCTTCAAATTAGTTTGCCAACTTGGCATTGAAATTGTCAACAAAAAGTTGTTCCAGCTGGTGAACGTTCCTTGCATAAGCAATGGTTCTTCATTTTTTTTATTATTAAAATAATTATTTAACTTGTTGATTTTATTTTATTTTTTAACTTTTTATTTATTTATTATAAATATAGGTTTGTTGCAAAAATTTATAACAATCATATTTTCTCTCACTTTTATTTACTCTTTAATTTTAAATTTCTCTCTCACAATTTCATCATTTTATTCATAAATTATTATTTTCAATTTTATGTTTAATTTAAATTTTATGTTTAGTTTATATTTATAGTAATTAAAATTTAAATATTTAAATAATAATTTTAAATAAAATAAATTTAATATAAATAATATATTTAAGTAAAGTAGTGGAATCCAATATGGGTTCTTTGAAGTTGCACAATTGGAGTGAAAATTGAATAAGTTATTTTAGAAGAGTGCATCCCACAAAGAACCTAAAAATAGGTTGCACCATTGGAAATACTCTTAGATAATAACTCTTTATTATTTTTAAGTTAATGTTTTTTTTCTATAAAAAAATTCAATGAGATACGATATATTTATCACCCTATACATATTTTTTAAATTGGTAATTTATAAATATGAATAATTTATTTATATTATTACATAAATATAAAAAAAATGTTGTTTCTAAAAATGAAACTTTAAATTTTATTTAAAATTTATTTAACTCAACTAACATATATCTATTAAATTACTTCATCCATTTTATTTATCACCTTACATTATTTATTGTTTATAGTAAAAAAAAAACAACCTAATAGTGGAGTATTTCAAAGAAGTTTGGGAGTATCTATTTTGCTGTTGTATTTTGAATTTATAATGGAATTGTTTACGAGTATTTGATCTATGTATATGTTGTTGTATTCACTTGTGATGCAACTTTAACTAAGACATTCTAGAAGCCTCCATTGATATATTTTTCGGATAAGTAAACAATTTAATTCTTATGAGAGAGAGAAAGAATAGTCCTAATATTCATTTTTTCTGACACAAAATAATATTTAATTTAAAGAATGCATTATGGTGGTAAAAAAGAGACAGCATATAATTAATATTAGTGGAGTTAGGTGGGTAGGTGAGATTGAAATACACATGTTTTGGAAATTAAGAAGCATGGAGTGCGGCGGGTTAATATCCTTTTTGTATTTCTTTTAATTGAAGTTAAGACTTAAGATCTGATTTCCTTTATAGGTGGCGCATGTGATGACTCAGAATACTTCCTTAGTCAATTCAAGGATGAGTTTTTTGGATCAGAAAATAAAAACACAGTCATACATTACATTGCATCAGCGTCTTGATTTAAGATTATTATTTTTGAAAATATAAAATTCTACTTTTTCTGATAATCATATCAAAATTTAATAGCTGACAAACTCTTGACTGTGTGACTGCATCAGATTCAAATTCGAGTTTTTTTTAGTAGTTTAATGTTAAAAATTCATAGATAAAATAAATAGAAGTTAAGCAATAATCAGACTAATAAATTATTTTGTAAGTGTATTGCCAACCATTTTAAAAGAGACGATATATTTTTTAGGCATGAGATCCTCTTGTTAAAATTAACAATAGGTTAATTACTTGAATTGAATTGATCTAGTAGTATAAGGATTGATCGAGTATGTATTGATTACTAAAACATGTAATTCTTATCACATTCAGAGAAAAAATGAAATATAAAAGTATTTTCACTATTGATAGTGTCGTATCCTAAATTTTGACTCCTATATTCCATTATCATTCTATGTGCATCAAGCATGTGTTATCTAACCTTAACCTTTTTCAAGTTTGGTCTTTGTCAAGATGCAGATGAATTAGGATTTCACACTGTTAAAATCAAGAATCATGTGGATTGATCAGTCAAATTTTTGGATTGATCTTCTACAAATCAAGTCTTCATATAATCAAGAGGCTCATATCTTGCCAAGAACAAGTTCCATTTGTTACCAAAAGAATAGGAGCACTGCAGTGCAAAGCCCTGATTAGGGTTTCTTGTGGAAAAAGTCAACTGAAGTTTGACTTTTGGTCTAAATGGGTTTCCAAAGCTTGAATCATGGTTCATGGTACTCATATGACTTATTAAAGTCTCCTCAAGAAGTTTGAAAGGCTCAAAGAACCCAAAACACTGAGGATCGATCCAGAAGATTTCAACTGTTCGGTTAGTCTGTCTGAAAAGTCAACTCTTTGACTTTTAGGGTTTTGACCCCAAATTGAAGCAAACAAGTTTTCCAACATCATTTTTTGCCTAACTAGTGAGTTTGGTGGAGATTTAATCAGAGATTGATGGATAACTTGCAAATCAAGAAACCAGGGTTCATGAAAAACCCTAATTTTAAGTCAACTTGAAATGATCATAACTTCCTAACCACACATCCAAATGGAGTGATTCAAAGCTTGCTGGAAAGCTCTTGAGGGGCCCTACAAAAGTTTCCTATGGGGCTAAGGTCCATAAATGCATAAATTTTAAGTTGTGAGCTCATCAAGTTGTGAAGAATTTCAACACTTAGAAAATTTTCATGTTTCTTGACTTGTAAGTCAACTTTTACAATAAACTTCAAGAGCATTTTTGACATAGTTCCTTTTGGAATTTGAACTTTTGTAAAACATGAATGTTGTAGATCATGTTTGGGGATTTTTTTAAAATTACAAGAGAATTTTCTTAGCCCTTATGGTTAGGGAGAATCGAAGAAGTCAAGTTGAGGGTTTGTCATGTCACAAAGTCAAGTGCAGCCTTTGTAAATTGATGCATAAACCAGCCAAACCTCTTCTAATCACTTGGTTAGCTCATGTTATGATGTTTAGAGACTTAGTTGAGGGGATTACAAGATTTGGTCATAAGCAAAAACCAGATTATGGATTAAATGAATTGTTTATTCATGACAAGACAACCAAGTTAGCATGAGAGAGAAACTTTATGCAAAATCTGTCATAACTCAGCTGCTACATCAGCTACTCTCCTCCTATCACTTCTTGCCAAATATTAATAGGCTATTGGTGATGATGAATCACATTGGAAACTTGCTCATGCTCAGAAACAAGAGTGCAAGTTGGTTTTGCTCATTTTTCCCCCCAAAAGGGCAAACTTGGCAAAATGTTCCAATCTGCCCATGCCTCTCACTTGTGAAGCTTGACTATAAATAGAGAACTCTCCTTGCATCCAAACCATACCAGATTGAGCTAGAAACCAAGAAAAATCTCCATCATTCCTCTTATCACATTGTTCTTGCAGCTTGTGAAGCTTGTTCCCTTAAAGCACAAAATCTGTTTTTGCAAAACCCTTGCCAAAACCTCATACAACCATCAAACACATCTACCAACACTTCAAGCACATCACATATGATGTATTGAAGCTATTAAAACACTCACTTCCACTAGAAAACTTCTCACTCAAAAAGTCAATTGTCAATCCATAAAACTTTGATTGTCTGCACTTTTAGAGCCACAACTCTGTCCAGACCTCTTCCAACCTTTCCAACACTTCAAACACCTTCCATATAGGTTGTTTTAACTATCCAAATCATCACCATACTTCTATAACATAATTTCCTTGCATTTCACTTTGAAGTTCTTGGTGTATTCTTGCAAAAAGCACAATTCTGTCAAAGCAGCTATTTGGAGGGAGTTTGAACCACTTGAACATCCCATTTGAAGCATTTTGAGGCTGTTTGAATCATCACATCTCAACTGGACTTCTTGTTTTGTGCATTTTCTTTAAAAGGCTACAAGAGGTATGTGTTCATACTAGATACTTTTGAAACCATGTTAGATTTTGATATACATTGATGCTGAACATGTTTGATATGTATTATAAGTCATGTTTGAACCTTAGTTTGCTGTTGAACTTATATCCTCTTGATTGTCTATGTGTTCTTGCTTGTTAGCTTGCCTTAGGCTTTATTTTCACATGCAACTCATGGATTCTATTTAGGCATAGGTATGTGATGTTTGTAAACATCATTTGTATGTCTTATAGGGTGTGTTTGATCATTTGGTTGCTGCTTAAAACATGTATTCATGTCTGTCACATTTGTCTTACTTAAACTTGGCACTTTGGCCATTTCATGTGCTATCTATTGAATGAACTCATCTCTTGATGTGTGATGTTTGCAAACATCATTTATATGTTCCATATGGTGTGCTTGATCCCTTGTTTGTTTCTAAAACCATGTACACTTGACTGCCCACTTGTTCTTGCACATAATATGTCATTTTTGGTATGGCTATCAAGTTTTTCATTCAATACATGATCTTTGAAAACTACCATCACCATTGGATTCCTTGTGAAAAAAATACACAATTTCCTTTTTTATTTCACTCGTTTTGGTTGAGTTTTGAGCAAGTTATTTCAATGCATAATCATCAGAAGAATTTTGACCAACCCTTGAACAATCTAGAAATAACCACACCACTAACACTTGAGTTGACAAAACGGACAAACTGACATGTGATAGGTTAGCTCGTGGTAGACTCAGGCTTTATACAGGTTTGACCAAAAGTCTGATATATAAATAGTGTGGTATTTGGATCAAACTCTAGTGTCGACAAGGGTAGCTTCATGGTTCAAAAGGAGTTGTGCATGCTGTAATCGAAGTTTATTCGAGTATACTGTCGAAACATGTTAACTTGTAATTTAAGTTGGTGTCGAATTGGGCCCTGCTTGAAATCCCAATTGTTTAAGTTTGCTTGTTGCTCAAGTTAGCTTAGTAGTCTATAAATATGCTAGTTCTCTCGGATTGTTGAGAGAGGTTAATTGTTGGTATTCACTTGTAATCTTTGAACCCTTATTAAGAAAGTGAATAGTAAAACAGATTTAACCAATTTTGATTTTTCTTCTTCCTTCTTCTCTCCCTTTTGTAAAACCTAATAGGGTTTCTTGTGTTTTTTCCCAAGAAACTCAAGTTTTTTCTCATATTTTGGTTTGTTCTTGACGATATAAATTCATAACAAAATGGTGCGGTGGGCGTGGAGGAGAAGATGCCGTCAACAAAGTATGAGATCGAGAAATTCATCGGTGTGAATGATTTCGATTTGTGGTGCTTGAAGATGCAAGCCCTTCTTGCTCAATAGGGTTTGTTAGAAGCGTTAAAAATATCAGAGAAGAAGGATGTTGCCCTAACGGAGAAGAAGAAAATAATGATTGTCGAAAAATGCAATAGTGCCATTGTATTGAGCCTTGGTGATAAGGTTCTCTGGCAGGTTTCAACAGAAAAACTGCATCTGGTGAGTGGACAAAACTTGAAGGTTTGTACATGACAAAATTGTTGGTTAACCGTACCTGAATTAATATTTATATTCATTCAAGATGAGTGAAGACAAAGCCTTGGCTGAGCAGCTGGATATGTTCATCAAGGTGATTCTTGATCTTGAGAATATCGATGTCAATATCGATGACGAAGATCAAGCGTTGCTGCTGTTGTGCTCTTTACCTAATTCTCATGCTCACTTCAAAGAAACTCTCTTGTATGGAAGAGAGTCGTTGACCTTTGAAGATGTTGAATCTGCCTTGTACTCTAAGGATTTGGATGAACGAAAGGAGCACAAACCTTCTTCTGTTGGTGAAGGTATGTCCGTAAAGGGAAAATTCTTGAATAAATATAGTAGGTTTGAGAAGAAGAAGGATAAAGTTCTATAGAATTCTTATGGTGGTAATGCTCCTAATATTAAGTGTTATCATTATAAGAAGGAGGGTCATACAGGAAAAATATGCATCGATCAACTGAACAATCATGGTGGAAAGGATAATGGTAATGCAACCATTATGCAAGATGGTTATGAATCATCTAATGTCCTGGTAGTTTCAAGCAGTGACTATAGGAAGGAGTAAATTATGGATTCATAGTGTGTTTGGAATCTGACTCCAAATAAAGACGTGTTTGAGGAATTTTGTGATCAAGATGGTGGACCATTGCTGTTGGGAAATAGAAAAACTTGCAACATTACAGGCATTGGATATGTGAGATTCAAGCTCCACGATGAGTCAATAAGACTATTAACTGATGTTAGGTATGTACCTGATCTAAAGAGGAATATGATTTCTCTTGGTGAATTCAATAAAAAAGGACGTGTTTTCAAAGGAGAGTAAAGTATCCTAAGGAAAATGAAGGGGTCGAAGGAAGTCTTGAGAGGCGTGAATAAAAAAGGCTTGTATGCCCTTGAGGCTGAGGTTGTAAGTGGATCAACAAATGTGACATCCACAAAACCTGTGTTGAAGACTGAGATATGGCATAAGAGACTTGGTCATGTCAGTGAAAGAGACCTGGTTGAATTGTCGAAAAAAATCAGTTGGGTGGTGACAAGGTCAAAAAGCTGGAGTTTTATGAACCTTGTGTATTTGGTAAATCATGTAGAATGAAGTTTAACAAAGGTAAACAAAGAATACATGGATCCCTTGATTACATTCATGTTAATCCTTGGGGGTCTGCAAGGAATCCTTCACACTCAGGTGCAAAGTATTTTCTATCCATAGTTGATGATTACTCCAGAAAGTTATGGGTATTCATCCAGAAGACTAAGGATGAAACTTTTGAAAAGTTAAAAAGTTGGAAGACATTGGTTGAAACCAAACTGGCAGAAAGGTTAAGAGGTTGAGGACCAACAATGGGCTAGAAATTTTCAATGAGGCTTTCGACAACTATTCTGCTCTATATGGTATTGCAAGGCACAAAACTACTGCAGGGACTCCCCAACAAAATAGTTTGACTAAAAGGTTTAATCGAACCACTCTGGAAAGGGTGAGGTGCATGTTGGTAAGTGAAGGATTGAAGAAGCTGTTTTGGGAAGAAGCTGTTGCGACTGCAACATACTTGATAAATAGGTATCCGTAGACAACCTTGAGAATGAAAACACCTAAAGAAGTTTGGTCGTTAGGGGTTTCACTAAAAAAGAAGGTGTAGAATTCAATGATGTGTTCTCTCCTATTGTGAAGCACAGGTACATTCAAATGTTGCTTGCCGCAGTGGCACAGTTCAACCTTGAACTAAAATAGATGGATGTGAAGATTGTGTTCTTGTATGGTGATCTAGATGAAACAATCCTGATGAGACTGTTAGAACACAGATTGGTGTTTCGTATATGATCGCGACTTTCTATGTCTAATACAACTTAACTGCAAGTGCACAATCTATCGCGTAGTAATAAAAGATATCGATCCCACAAGGACTCGTAATCAAACTAGTGTTCTCGGGAGTTACTATGTTTAGCTAGGTAGATAATGTTTAAGGGAATAATATCTATCACTAAAGGGAATTAAAGACGTTACTTGAATTATAATTACGCGAATCGATATGCAATAATTATGTTCTTCGGGGATTTGACAAGTTACCGGTATATAAAATATTTTTCAGAATTTATTTAAGAAGAAAATAGTGATCTAAAGACTTTCGTCTCACGATGGTTGTTGACGCTAGTCGCAACTCTAAGGCGGAACGTATGCTGTCGCTATCCCGTTCGGGGTTAAAATTGCTTTTTGGAAATCTCCAAGTTCTAATCTATTTTAAAGTGCTTTCGCTGTTATTAAAACAAATGCCTAGTGTTTACTATCTGGTCTTAGCCGCAGCTGTCGCTTATTGGTTCGTACCTTAATTAATTTCCCACTGTTGTGGCAAAACTACTTTTAAATAAGTTCTCGCTGTCGCGACGAACGTATATTCAGTAAATAAGTTTAAACACTCAGGCCATAAACAACTTTTGAAAAAGAAAGTTTTCAACCGGTTATTATCAAATCCCGTCTGAATTATTATTACATATCGATTACTCTGGTTTAGCTAGACATGGATTTGGGAAAGGTAAAACATAAATAAAAGCAGAAACTTAGAACATTCATATTACTGGAAATTAAAGTTACAATTAACGAAATAATGAAAAAAAACCTGTAACGTATCCAATTGGCTTTTGCCCAAATCCCAACGATGTCGGCAGGATTATGTCTTCAAACCAATAGAGCGCACAAATGAATATTGTAGAAATGGAATACAGGAATAAGGAAAGGAAACAAAAACAACAAGAATGAAACTAAATTTTTGCTCTGGAAAATAATTTGGGCAGCACTTCGTTATCTGAATGCGGCTCCCTTTCTCAGCTCCCCTCCTTCCCCTTTTATAGAGGTAAAATTCTAACGGTTGTAATTTGAAGAAGGTGGACTTGGAGGCAGAAAAATTAGGGAGTAGTGGTCCATTATTTGAGACTTGGAACTGGTATTTGCACGTTCAATTGAAGCTATGCGTTTTTGCCTGCATGACGGTCGTCATGGTGTGTGACGGTCGTCACCCGTGTGATGGTCGTCATGGCTGTGTGATGGTCGTCACAGCAGCAAAATGCGCATTCTGTGTTTTTCATGTTGTTTTCATCTGGTTTTCGTCCATATTTCATCTGTAATTGCTTCTTTTCTTCATATTGCTTTGTTTGGACATGATCTTCAAATACCTTCAAAATATCAGACAAATAACATAGAAAAAACCCGAAATCGGATTGAAACCAGTCAAACATTAGTTGAATTATGCGTCAATATATATATACGATTTCGCGTTATCAAACTCCCCTAAGCTTGAATCTTTGCTTGTCCTCAAGTAAAACAGAAGGAATAAAAGTCGGCAAGCACGAGGCAGCTTCCTCATTCAGAGAGTTCGGAAAAACCGGGATTCTAAATAGGAACAAAACGAGTACGGTAACGACACTGGACTATAAGTCTTCGGAGGTCTCCTTTTTATGCAAATCGGTCCCAATCACGCTACTGCATCTCGGTATCAAGGTTCCCGCGTCAAGTTTACCCTGTTTGTTCTAGCGCAATCACATTAAGCCCGTTGTCCATACACTTTCATGGCAAGTCAATCTGTTAGTGAATATGATCTCATTGCTGTTTTGATCTTTTCATTGCTCATAAGCTTATACCATTGATTTTTCAATGAGTTTTTTTGTACCGTTGGGCTAAATGCTCTTGTGAGAAGCACCTAACTTAGAGGGAACATGTCTCTATACTTGGGCTATATGGCTTTCTTTTCATGATTTTTCATTTTTTTTTGGAGATCATACACTTATTTGCATTGGTCGCTCGCTTAGAAATGTTTAGGATGGTGCTGACTGCTTGTATAAACTATTTAGGGCTGAGTTTGCGTAGAAAATTGAAACTTTTGGTACACGTAGGTAGTGAAACCGACTTGCATAAATCGGAGGTCTAAGGTGTCAGGACGGTACTGGTTTTGTTAGAATTTTCGTCTCGGAGTTTCAAAACTTGGTTTGAACTTTGGCGCATTCTCGTGATGCTTTTGCTTTTGAGGAACGACTGGAAAATTTTGTTTATGTCGAATAAAGTGGGGATATTTGCGTAACGGAAGAAGATATATAAAAGAGCTTTTATTTGCTAAAATGGGAAAATGTTTGAATTGAAATTACTTAATTAAGAGTACAAGGGAATGGGAAATAAACGCTCCGCTCCCACACTATCTCAATCAGTGCCCCCACTGATTTGAAAAAATGCGAGAGGGAAATACAAGGGAAATGAAAATACAAGAAACGGAAAATATAGTAAACAAATAAGGAAAGAAAGAACTAATCACGACCTCTGCCTCGGTCGCGTCCTCTGTCTCGTCCTCTACCTCTGGCTTGGTCGACTCGGGCCTCAAAGTTCAGTGCTCCGGTGTGATAGACATAATCTCCGAGTCCTTCGAACTGCAAGGTAAGATTCGCCAAGTTCTCAGTGATGGTTTCCTGGCCAGTTTGGAGCTGTTGCATCGTGGTCCGATGCCAAGCTTCGAACTGCTCTGCTCGCTGATTCTGTTGCTGCATCATAGCGAGTATCTGGGTCTGCTGGTCGAGGGATCGGCGGAGGTCTTCTTCAGAGTAGTCTGGCTCTGGACGGCGGCGGCGGCGGTAGGATGTGCCTTCAGAAGGAAGTGGTTGCGATGCCTCCGGTTGCTCAGTTCTGTCCAACTCATCTTGCATTTCGTCACCAGAACCTTGGGTGTTGGTTTGAGTTGGGGCAGCGGTAGCAGCAGGGGCATTAAGGTCAAAAAGCCAGTTGGCACGATCCTGTGGGTGCAACCTCTGTTATAGCAGATAACAGTTTTGGACTTGTGACGGTCGTCACCCGTGTGACGGGCGTCAGGCTTCTGTGACGGTCGTCACACCAGCAAAATCTGCAGAACGCAGAATTTTGCTATAGGGTGCTCTTGTCATGGTTTCAAGGTGTAGAATTGATATGGCAATGTATTAAATCGACCAAGAAACAGATGATAACATAAAAACATAATCAAGGAATAAAGAATAAAATTGAAATAACATGTAATTAAAATGATTGTTTGTAATGTAATACATAAGGGAAATAAACAATGCAAAAATCAAAATAATTGAAAACGGACGGAAAACAGAAAAAAAATTAAACTAAACTAAAGCTAATATCTCAGTCTTTTTGTGCCTTCAATTCGTCAAACTTCCGGGCGTAGTAGTCGAGCTGGTCACAAACTAAGTCCATGAAACTGCAAGTTCGTTGTGTATGCTTGTGATGTCTTCTCTTACGGTGGTCAGAGCTGCGTCGACGTTGTCTAATCGGTTCAGAACAATATCCATTTTGTCTGCGGTTTCCTCAGGAATGGGATCAGGATAGGTGTTGTAATGCGGAGGGGTCGTAGGGTCTACCTCAGCTTCTGATACAGCATCCTCATAGTACATATAATCATGTGCTTCAGAGATGTGATCACTATCGTACATGTAATTTTGTGGTGTTGATTGAGGTGAAGGAGGTCCCATAGGCTCATCCAATTCATAAACCCAATTGTCCTTGTTATGGATACTTGTCATCTGATGATTTGGCAATGTGAATAGCTGGACAGGTTTGTCATTGATGAGGTACTCGTAAGGTCCAGGTCCCATGGTTCTTAAAATGCGCCTATTAAAGCAAAACTGGATATTCATGGGTCGGATGGTGCCAAAATTAGTGCTTGCATTTAGGTGGAATCTAAGGCCAAGCTCGTGGGCAATCATTTTCACGAGGCCTCCTATTAGAATAGGTGATTGTGGTTCCTGAGTGAGGCGTCAGAAGGATCTCATCATAAAAGGTACGACATTCACTGTACGGCCCTGAGAAGCACAGAACATGATAAATAATTCTTCTTTAGATACTGTAGTAATGTTTTCTTCTTTTTCGAAAAGGGTGTGAGCTAGGATCTTATGAAAGTATCTGAAAGCTGGGTTATGAATCTCATCATTATACATGCTGTTTGGGTCAGGGTGATAGTCGCCTGTGATTCTACCCCAAAACTGGTTTAATTCAAAATCAAGATCGTCATCTTCGGCACTGATGAACACATGTGGTCCGCTAGGAAATCCTAGGAGGTTAGCTAGTGACATCCGGCTATGAGTTTGGTCCATTCCAAACATCCTAAAGGTGATCAGCTCTGTGTTGGATCCAAAACCATAGTTGGGTAAGTACCTGAAGGAACTAAGGAATTCGTAGGTGAGGTCCTTATAGGTAGCAAAACGGGTTTTCAAAGAGGTGTTCTCCCAGACTAATTGATTAAACAGGTATTGGATGCTATCAGTAATTCCTAGTTTCTCCATGGTAGACTTATCATAATACAGTGTTAAGGCTATGTCTCTCTCAGTTAATGCTTCAAATCTTGCCTTTTGAGCTAATCCTCGAAAATGAACCTTTGTGAAGTCGTACGCGGCCATACTCGCAGGTTATTCGGAGAAAAACAGGAGGAAGGTTTGAAGGCTTTTAAAATCCTGAAAAGTTTAAAACAGAAATTTGAAGTCAGAATTTTTAGAAACAAAAGGTGGTAAAAAACAAAGTTTAAATAAAAGACAAAATAAAATAAAATAAAATAAAGTAAAAATAGTAGCAATTTTAAGTTTAGAATTTTTGTTAAAGTTTCAAAGTAGAATTTTAAATAAAAATGAGAATGAAATACAGTAAAGAGGGAAATACGGGAAAATTGGGTTGCCTCCCATTAAGCGTTGTTTTTAACGTCTAAAGCCTGACGATAGCTTGATGACAAGCTACTCGGGTGTTTGAGCAGGAAACTCGAGCAATGTTATACTGCTGACTTGGGGGCTGTTTTCGTTCTTATTATAATGTTTTAGACATTGCCCGTTTACGATAAACGATGCATTCGTTTTATCGGTAATTTCAACAGCTCCACTTTGAAGTACTTTAGTCACTTCAAAAGGTCCAGACCACCTAGATTTTAGTTTACTTGGGAAGAGTTTTAATCTTGAATTAAATAGAAGTACGATGTCTCCCACACTGAATTGTTTCTTGACTAAATGTTTATCATGCCATTTTTAGTTCGTCCTTTGTAGATACAGGCATTTTCGTAAGCGTCCAATCGAAGTTCTTCTAATTCGTGTAAGTTCAAGATTCATTTCTCTCCTGCCTCAGTGTAGTTGAAATTGAGTGTCTTAATGGCCCAGAAGGCTTTATGCTCTAATTCTACAGGGAGATGACAGGATTTACCGTAAACTAATTTGTAGGGTGTAGTACCTATTGGTGTCTTAAAAGCGGTCCTATAAGCCCATAAAGCTTCATTTAGCTTTGATGACCAATCTTTCCTTGAGGTAGCGACAGTCTTTTCCGAAATTTGTTTTATTTCTCTGTTCGAGACTTCTACTTGTCCACTAGTTTGCGGATGATAAGGTGTAGCTACTCGGTGTCGGACTCCATATTTAGAAAGAAGTTTATCAAAGATTCGCGATATGAAGTGTGATCCGCCATCACTAGTGACGAGTCTGGGTACACCGAATCTAGGAAAGATTGTGTTTTTGAAGAGTTTGATTACTACTCGTGCGTCATTTGTTGGAGCAGCTATGCCTTCTATCCATTTAGAAACATAGTCTACGGCGACGAGTATGTAGTTATTACCAAAAGAAGGTGGGAATGGTCCCATGAAATCTATTCCCCATACGTCAAAGATTTCTACCTCTAAGATTCCTTTCTGAGGCATCTCATCGCGCCGTGAGATGTTGCCAGTTCGTTGGCATCAATCGCATTTTAGCACAGCGATGTGAACGTCTTTCCAGAGGTTAGGCCAGAATAGGCCGGCTTGGAGAATCTTAGCGCACGTCTTGGATGTACTGGCATGACCACCATATGGTGCTGAATGGCATTGGGAAATGATATTTTCTATTTCTTCCTCTAGGACACAACGACGGTATATGTTGTCGGCCCCTCTCTTGAAGAGTAGAGGTTCGTTCCAATAATAGTGTTTCAGATCGTGGAAGAATTTCTTCTTTTGCTGATAAGTGAGATCCGGTGGAAGCACGCCTGCAGCTAGGTAATTAACGATGTCAGCATACCAAGGTAATGTGACTTGGGCATAGACGGCTTCTACGGCTTTTTCGAGTTCTGGATCTTCCGAGATTAAGTTAGGCATGTCACTTTCTAATTTGGCTATCAGATGTTCGTACGGAAAATCGTCATTTATCGGTACTGGTTCATGTTTAATGCCTTCTATTCGAGATAAGTGATCTGCAACAACGTTCTCGGTTCCTTTCTTATCTTTGATTTCTAAATCAAACTCTTGTAATAACAGGATCCATCTCAATAATCTTGGTTTGACATCCTTTTTGCTGTACCTGATGGCAGCGTGGTCTGTGTATATGATAATTTTTGCTCCTACTAAGTAAGAACGGAATTTGTCAAGCGCAAATATAACTGCTAGAAGTTCCTTTTCTGTTGTAGCGTAGTTCATTTGGGCAGGGTCTAAGGTTCTACTGGCATAGTAGATGGCATGGAGCTTCTTGTCCTTCCTTTGTCCTAGAACTGCGCCTACAGCATAATCACTCGCATCGCATATGATTTCGAACGGTAGTCGCCAATCAGGTGGTTGCATAATCGGTACGGTGATAAGGGCTGATTTTAATGTTTCGAATGCTTTTAGACAGTCGTCGTCAAAGACGAACTCAACATCTTTCATCAACAGGCCGGTTAAAGGTTTTGTGATTTTTGAAAAATCTTTTATAAATCTGCGGTAGAAACTGGCATGTCCTAGAAAACTTCGTATTTCTCGTACGGATTTTGGAGGTTGGAGGTCTTTTATAATCTCTATTTTAGCTTTGTCGACCTCAATTCCTTTATTTGATATGACATGTCCTAGAACTATTCCTTGTCGGACCATAAAATGGCATTTTTCCCAATTTAGGACGAGGTTCACTTTTACACAACGTTCTAATACCATTTCTAAGTTTTGTAAGCATCCTTCGAAACTTTGTCCACATACTGAGAAATCGTCCATAAATACTTCCATGATGTCGTCTATGAAATCTGCGAAGATTGCCATCATGCATCTTTGGATGGTTGCTGGAGCATTACAGAGTCCGAACGGCATTCGGCGGTAAGCAAAAGTACCATAAGGACATGTGAATGTAGTCTTTTCTTGGTCATCAGGATGAATGGGAATTTGGAAAAATCCTGAATAGCCGTCTAGATAGCAGAAATATGAATGTTTGGCTAATCTTTCCAACATTTGGTCTATGAAGGGTAAGGGGAAGTAATCTTTTCGTGTGGCTTTGTTAAGCTTTCTATAATCAATGCACATTCTGCTTCCAGTCACGACTCTTTTTGTTATTGATTCGCCTTTTTCGTTCTTAACTACTGTGACTCCTCCTTTCTTAGGTACGACATGAACTGGGCTAACCCATTCACTATCGGAGATTGGATAGATGATTCCTGCATCTAACAATTTCTTTACTTTATCTCTGACTACAGTGCTTAGGATGGGGTTCAGTCTCCTCTGATGCTCTCTAGAGGTTTTACAATCTTCCTCTATTGTAATTCGATGCATACAGATCGAAGGGCTTATACCTTTTAGATCACTTATGTTATAGCCTAACGCGGTAGGGTACTTGTTTAGGACTTCTAATAGCTTTACGGTTTCTAGTCGTCCTAAGTCGGCGTTGACTATCACTGGTCTTTTTAGTTCATCGTCTAGGAATTCATATCTAAGGTTTTTGGGTAGTGTTTTAAGTTCTAAAGATGGGTTCTTCGGACCTGGCATATGGTTTGGGGTTAGTGCTAAGCTTTCGCTTAGGCTGTCGTCTTTATACGGTTTACGCCAATCATCGTCTTCGGAAATATCAGGTATTTGAATCTTTATTATTTCTGAATACGTGGTTTCTTCATTTTCAAGTTCTCGTATGCATTCGTCAATTACATCTACTAAATAACAGGTATCGTCTATGGCTGGTGCTTGTAAGAACTTGGTGAGAATGAACTCTATCTTTTCTTCTCCCACTTCGAATGTTAGCCTTCCTTTCTTTACGTCTATAATAGCTCCGACTGTAGTTAGGAACGGTCTTCCTAGGATAATTGGGGTAACAGAGTCCTCTTTGATGTCCATGATTATGAAGTCGGTTGGGATGTAGAATTGTCCTATGCGTATTGGAACGTTTTCTAGTATTCCGACGGGATATTTTACTGATCGGTCAGCCAATTGTACGGACATTTTGGTTGGTCTAAGGTCTCCCATATTCAGCTTTTTACATATAGATAGAGGCATAACACTGATACTGGCTCCTAAATCGCATAGAGCTTTGTCTATTACGAACTTTCCTATGACGCAGGGTATGGAGAAACTACCTGGGTCTTTTAATTTAGGAGGCATGCGGTTTTGAATAATAGCGCTACACTCTGCAGTAAGTGTAACTGTTTTGTTATCCTCGATCTTTCTCTTATTTGACAGGATTTCTTTGAGGAATTTGGCGTATGACTGTAACCCGGTGAACTGACTTTAAACAATGTTGCGGATAGCAAGAGTCGCCACCGACTTTTATTTTATCCATAAGGAAAAGTTATAAAAGAACAGGAAAGACCTTAGAGAATATTTTGGGTCCGGGGGGTAAGTTATGAAAAGGGAAGGTATTAGCATCCTTTTCATCCATGGTTATCCATGGGCTCTTAGGTGCTTAAGCTCACTTTTGAATTGTTTTGAAATTGTAGTGTGTGAATAGAAAATTTTCAGAATAGTTAATAAATAATCCATGTAAGGATGTGTTAAGAACTTGTTTGAAAACTTGTTGAAAATTTGTTTAAGTGCGAAACAGTTTTGAAGTGAGCAAGCACCTAGGAGTAACCTACCCTAATGTTTAAAGGTCTTTCTTATTCTTCATTCTTTCCTTTAGTAAGACTATCCCTACTATAATGGAGTAGGTAGTCCTTACTTTGGATGTTAAGGGACATGTGAGGGACAATTGGATTTTTGAAGGCCATTGTGGGGTGTAATAAGCAAACTGGAGGGACTATCATCATTTTTCGAAAGGGACTCGATTCGTAAAGGCAACCATAAGGGACTTTGATGATTTTCTTTTTGAGGGACTTGTTTTATACACCCCACTTAACCAATATTCATAGGCAACTTGAGGGATATCCTTAGGAAGTGAGACGGCGATTAAAATCGACTTACGTGTGTGAAATGTTTAATTTAATTATCTTATATTAAAATGATCTAATTTATTTTTTAAATATCATACATATTAGCACTCCCTAATTACTAACCATAATGATAATAATAATTAAATAATTACAATTTACATCCAAGAGGCAATTACAAAAATATAATAAATAAATAAAATATAAATAAGCAATAATAAATAATAAAGGGGGTTAATTCTAAGTTTACTCGGCAAGACATCGCATCTTGTGCCTACGTATCCTTACGGGAGTGGAATCAGAGTAATCGTAGTTCCCCTCGGTAGGGAGGTTAGAAACTTCTTGACTGTGGTCAAGGTCTCAAGGGGAATAAACGCATCTTAAGGACACGCTTACGTGGAGTGTAGAAACTCCAAATCTCTACGTTGAAATGTTAAGTTGTAATTAGGGTTAAATTAGGGATTCCACGGCGGGAAACCCTAAAATGAGCGCGACGGCTCTTTGACCTAATGCTAAGGGTAAAATTGTAATTTTGCCTGCGGCGAGGCATTTGTGAAAATTAGGGTTTGTAGTTTGTAGTTTTGAGGATTTGAAATTGAATGTGTGAAGTTTTACGGACTATTGGCGCGGCGGCCAAACAGTTAGACCTAACCTTCGGATGTGTGCAATGTGACAGAAATAATAGTAAACGCGTGAGATAATTGAATCATGCAAACAGAGAGATAATGTCATAATTTAAACCATGCAAGCAGAAATTTAAAGGCAGAATTTAAAGAGCGATTGTTAAGTTCGCGAGGTTACATGAGAGGAGCAGATACAATATGATAATGAAATTTGAATTGAACAATAATAAAATAAAATAAATAACGGTTCTAGTTATTATTTTAAAAAAAAAGATTTTAGTTATTATTTTAAATTTATCTAAAAAAAAAAAAGTTTTTCTTAAAAATAATAGGTTTTCATATTAATTTGGAAAAGATGTTAATGTTATTTATTTTAAAAAACAGATTTTTATATTATAACAAATTTTAATAAATTAATGATAACAATAATAATAATAATGGTAATAATAATGATAATAATGATAATAATAATAAATAATGATAATAATAATAATAATAATAATAATAATAATAATAATAATAATAATAATAATAATAATAATAATAATAAAGCAATAATGAATTTTAAATGTGCCAAATAACCCAACAATGTTGCTAACGCAGAAATGCACTCATCGCAACCAGATCTAAATCGGACGAAACAAAATTTATCGCAAAGAAAAAAGAAATTAAGCAAAAAAATAGTATTATTGCTCACACAAAAATGCGATCATCGCAACCAGATCGAACTAACACAAATGTCACGCGTCATGCACACAAATGTGCAAACATCGTATCGACATAATTCGATCAAAAATCTTATATATATAAACTCTAACAATTTAAAAATTATATATATATAAACGTAACAGTAATAGATAAAGAAAAAGAAATAACGGTAATAGATGAAGAAAAAGAAATAACGGTAAAAGATGAAGAAAAAGAAACAACAGTAATAGATGAAGAAAAAGAAATAACGGTAAACGATGAAGAAAAAGAAACAATAGTAATGGATGAAGAAGAAAACTAAATAACGGCAAACGGCACTCACTCCTCTTAGGTTTTTTTCATTCTCTCTCTTTTTTTCAACAAGGCAACACATGTATATATAGGGAACAAATTAGGGTTAACACCAAATTGTCAATAATGTCCCTAAAGCCCATTTTAAAGCCCAAACTAAATAATTAGTTAAGAAAAAATAAAATTTAAATAATTTAAAATAATTAAAATAAACTTAAAATAAAAACTAATAATCCTATTGATTCCTAAAATAAAAAAATATTATAAAAAGAACAAAATTTTTTTCAATATTTTTTATTTTATGATTTTTTGGATATTTTTATGAATAATTTAGAAAAAAGTGAAAAAAAACAATATTTTAAAAAATGATTTAATTAAAATACGAAAATAATAATTAAATAATAATAAAAAACTATTTTTGTTATTTTTTTAATGAAAGATAGAAAAATTTAGAGTAAAAATAATAAAAAACAAAAAAAAAAGTGACAAAGGTGAGATTCGAACTCTCAACCTCTCACACTCATAACTACTTACACATGTCCTCCTGCCAATTGTGCCATTTTTACTTTTTAGAAAAAAAATGCATGCCATATGATATTTACCTGCAAAAAGTCAAACGACTACACAAATTTGTTAGTAATTGATTAAATGCAATGAAATGCGACGACAAATCTTAGGGCAAAATTTGGGGTATTACAGTTATTATGATAATATTTCTCACCCAACCTCTCTTTGATGTTGGCAAAAAAAAATCATGAAGTTTGACTTTGGTTTGACCACAGTTGACCTCAGTTTGACCTTTTAACTGCATTGACTGCTTTTGACTTATCTGATCATCTGACTGAGCAAACTTTTGAGAAAAGTCTTGAAACTTGACATGGGGGTTCTTATACACATATAAGATGTTATGAAGCTCACTTGAAGTCTTGGAAGTCCATTTAGCCTGATTAAAGTCAAAACCCTAGTTTTGGATGCACTGCTTAGGAGGTGCATTGTCTGAGGGAATTGTCAACTCTTCTGACCAATTATGAATTTTGTGAACCTTGTGAACCTTCTTGGAACACAAAGTCTTGTATTGTGAGGGCAAATTTTGGGGTGCAACAATGACGGCATTTGAGTTATCGCTTATGTAAAAGGAATAGTGATATTCAACTGTTTAAGGAGCTCTACAAATTTCTTAAATTGTCCTGAAGTTTTGGAGTTTATTAATCTTTGAGGATAAGGGATAGGTGGTTTATATGGCGCTGGAGGTGCTTGCGTTTTTTCACTTGCGATATCCTCCTTCTCGTTGTCTTCCTTCTTCTCTAACTCGGATTCCCTTTCTGCTTGTTCGGTTGGTTTTTGTTGCATGGCTGAGTTTTCGGTTCTCGGATCGATCGGTTCGTCCAATTCTTTTCCGCTTCTTAATATGACAGCATTTGCTTGTCCTTTTGGATTTTGTTCGGGTTGTCCAAGAAATGTGCCAGCGGGTGCAGCAGCAGAGGCTTGTTGTTGAGCCACTTGTGATATCTGTGTTTCTAACATTTTGTTGTGGGTGGCTAAAGCGTCTACTTTTCCGGTCAGCTGTTTAATTTGCTCGCTAGTGTGTATGTTTTGATTCAGGAATTCTTTGTTTGTTTGAGCTTGAGTAGCTATGAATTTTTCCATCATCAACTCGAGGTTTGATTTTCTAGGTGCAGTCTGAGCAGCAGCTGGTTTCTAATATCCTGGCGGAGCAGCAGGCATCTGCAATGCATTATCGCTTTTGTAAGAAAAGTTTGGATGATTTTGCCAACCTGGGTTGTAGGTATTTGCGTAAGGATTTCCTTGAGCATAATTTACTTGGTCTGGTGGGATTCCGGCCAGCAATGGACATTCGGGCGCATTATGAGTGGTGATTCCACATAACTCGCAGTTTGGAGTTACTGCAGCGACGGTTGCAGTGGGGTTAATGGTCAGACTGTCAATTTTCTGTGCTAAAGCATCTACTTTAGCGTTGAACTTTTCAAGGCTGCTGATCTCGTACATCCCACCTTTCGCTGCGGATTTCTCTGCTGGAATGCATTCACCTCCCTATTGGCAGTGGTTCTGAGACATGTTTTCGATTAGTTGATAGGCTTCGTCGTATGGCTTATCCATAAGTGCACCGCCCGCGGCGGCGTCTACCGTTAGTCTGGTGTTGTATAAAAGCCCATTATAGAAAGTATGAATCGTCACCCAGTCTTCTAGACCGTGGTGAGGACATGTTCTCATCATATTTTTGAATCGTTCCCATGCTTCGTAAAGAGATTCAGTATCTTTTTGTCGAAATCCGTTGATTTGAGCTTTAAGCATAGCAGTTTTGCTTGGCGGAAAATATCTTGCTAAGAAGACGTTCTTCAACTGTTCCCACGTCGTAACGGAGTTGGATGGTAAGGATTGTAACCATGTCCATGCTCTGTCTCTAAGAGAGAAAGGGAAAAGACGAAGTCTTATTGCATCTGGAGTTACTCCATTTGCTTTCACTGTGTCTGTGTATTGTACAAACTTCGTTAAATGTTCGTTTGGATCTTCAGTTGCATTCCCTGAGAATTGGTTTTGTTGTACAGCTGACAGCAATGACGGTTTCAGCTCAAAATCGTTTCGAGTAATAGTTGGGGCAGCAATGCTACTTCTAGGCTCCATCTGAGAGGGTGTAGCGTATGCCTTCAGCGGTTTGTTTTGAGGTCCTTCAGCCATCTTCGGTTCTTCTTCGGATTTGGGAATGTGAGTGAGAGGATCGGGAATGTTATGTTTTTGTTGGTGTTGCACCCTAAAATTTGACCAACCGATTCTCATATCTGACTCGTGGTTCAAATTCATATTCGCAAATCAGACGCATGACATTTGTGCATAGACAGAGGATATCAGGGTTACAGCTTGGTTTTCATTTACTAGATGGCAGATCCAGTCCAGATCATCAGGGTTTTATTTTCGGGAAATTGTGCACTCCTCGGTGATTCTTAGCTTGCATAGTGATTTTGGGATATTCTGATGCCCGGGGTTCTCTGTTCGATTCGATCTGGTCTCGTGCGCTCTTTTATGGTGGTCATTTGCATTTGTCTGCATTTTTAGGGTTTTAATAGCTTTTTGTGGATTTTAAATAGGCTTTAGAATCATTTTTAGGATTTAAATAGATTTTTTAGAATTTTAAATAGTTTAAATCTCTTTTTAGAATTTTATATAGATTTTTAAAATAGGTTTAGTAGTTTTTTTGTCATTTTTAGAATATGATAGATTTTTAAATAGTTTTAATTGTTTTAGGTAATATAGAAAATATTATAGATTTTTCTTTTATGTTAATAGGGATTTTAAT
This sequence comes from Lathyrus sativus, assembly GCA_963859935.3. Lineage (NCBI taxonomy): Eukaryota > Viridiplantae > Streptophyta > Magnoliopsida > Fabales > Fabaceae > Lathyrus > Lathyrus sativus. Next base: position 676,743,445 of record OZ012740.1, read on the forward strand.
AGTTTTAAATAGAAATAAATAAAATTTGTTTTAATATAGTTTTTCTTTTAAATAGATATTATAAAATGGTATAGACTTTTGTAGAATTTTAATAGAAATTAGTAGAAGTTTATTAATATAGATTAATTAGGATTTTAATCATGTTTAGGTCAATTAGGATAGTTAATCTGCATTTAGTTTAATTAGGATTAGTCATTAGTTAATTAGGTCTTAATTGGTTAATTAGGCTTAATCAGATTTAGTGTTTTAATTCAATTTTCAGGTTTTAATCAGCATTTTTCGTTGGGCCCAGGAGGCACTTTTTTTGGAGGCCCAATTTGCTCTTCAGTCCAGTTTTTGATCAGTTTTGGTCCAGAGAGTGACACTTGTCACTATAAAGGGGACCCCACGACATCAACTCAGAACTTCCCACTCACGGACACGCGTCCCACTACCCTCTCTCACTGCCACGCGTTTTCCACTCACTTTCACTCTGCCACACGTCTCACCTACAACTCTCACCCCTGCCACCTGTCGTCACCACAGACCATCACCTGAACTTCGCCGGAGAAGCCACCGGCCGGCATGCAAACCCCTTCCGGCCACCCCTAACACCGCAACCACCGCCGGAATCTGGAAAGTTACCAGAATTCTCCCTTTTCGTCTCCGATCTTCATCTTCTTCCTCTTCTTTCCTCCGATCCCCAGCCACACGCCCTCGCCGGAGAACTCATACTCGCCGGAAACTTCAAGAACAGTTCCAGAACTCATCCACCTTCATCGTGTGTCAAGAACAATTACCCAGAAATCCTCAAAGCTTCAGTGTTCTTCAATCTCTCCCCAGAACATCATCATTTCTCATCATCGATCATCAAGAACTTCGTGGATTCCCCAGAACCTTTATCAACCAGAACAAGGTTCTTCACCAAGCCGTATGATTCGCCCAGAAATCTCCAGAACGCGAAGAGGCGCCTTCATCGCAAGCCAACCGGTCCTTCAAGAACGTTACAACGCCGTTCGTCGCCCTCAACAGCTTCAAGATTTTCCAGTTCTTCATCATTCGTCAGTAGATCCAGGGTTCATCGAATCGCATCACGCCTCCAGGTTTTTGTTTCTTCCAACTCTTCTTTTAGATGTTTTGGATTACGAGTCTGTTAGGAGTTGTGTTGGCATTTAGGTTTAGAGGTTCTTGATAGTTTAAACGAAGGGGATTTTGGTGAGATCTGGATTTGAGGTTAGGTTTTAGCTGAGGTTTTTTTATGAGAATGTGCGTGAGGTTGAGAGAGTTCAGAGAGGATGAAAGGTTGAAGACGACGGCTAGGTTAGTTTGGGTGAACAGTGTTTAGGGTTGGGGAAAGGGAGATAGGTTTTGTTCGTTGGTTAATTGGGTTAGGGTTAGGGTTTGGGTAAGGCCCAAACGCGTTTACTGATGCTACTCCCAGTTTACTCATCCCCCCCCTGAGCGTGAAAGAAGAGTGGAAACGAGGATTGGGCTTGGGCCCTTACTGCTATTCGCACCCCCCTGGTGCGTGAGCCCAATAAAAATGAACTGGAAAACCTGCTAACTGCACCCCCTGCGTTTTTCTTCTTTTTTATTTTTTAGTGGATTTCTGATGGCATTGGGCCTGCGCCTTTTGCTAGGCGCACCCCCCCATTCAGGCCCAACTTGGGATTTTAACTGAAAGCATGCTGTTTGAACCCCCCTCCCATTTTTATTTCAATTTTGTTTTCTGTTAATATTTTCTTGCATATTGAAAAATTCATAATAAAATGAAAACAATTGATTTTTGAGTTCTTGTTTTTTCTACCACCTCACATAAATGTCTAGAAAATTGTATAAAAATAAAAATGCCATTTTATTTTTGTTTACTATTTTTGGTATATTTTCCATTTAAATGACCTTTTTAATATTTTTTAGTGCATGCATATTATTAGAAAATTCATAAAAAATAGTAGGTTTAATCAAATAATTCCATTCTTTTTTCTGTAGACTCTTAATTCAATTTAGAATTTTATAGTACAAAAACATTAGCTTAATCATGCATTTTCATTTTAATTGCATTTTTGCATTGTTATTGATATTGAATAATTGGTTTGTGGATATGTCTGCTTTGTTGATTTTAGTTCTTTCATCTGGTAATGAATTTTGTTTTGATTTTTTAGTATGTTGTACTAGACTAATGTAGGTTTCCCCTAGATTTTTGATAGATTTTTGTAGGGTGTTCTGATTGTTTTAGTCTGAGCTGGAGGATAGGAGAAGTCTTGATGGCTTCTGACTTTGAAGTTCAACTGTGGTTGAACTTCAGAGATAGTTTCTTGTGGTTTGAGGATCTGTGGTTTCTTCTTGAAGATGGAGGCTGGATGAAGTCCTGTTGGAGCTTGCAAGGATGCATTGGATTGAGGCTTAGTCTAGGAGCTTGTTCTCTGTTTGTGAGGTTCGAGATCCTGAAGTTTGAAGGGAGTTTATGGTACTTTCCTGAGGAAGGCACTATGAATGACTTTCATTCTTTCTTCTCGCCTCTTTCTTAAGTATCCAATGATGTTGGAGCCAACTTGTGAGTTTAGTTTCTCCTGAGGAGGAATGTAAACTGATCACAGTTGTTGAGCCACATAGGATACGACTCCTAAGTGTCAGCCTCCTAGTACTTTCTTGAGGAAGGTCCTATGGGTCTGCTCACTTAGTTCCTCTAGTTTATCTAGGATTTCTTAAGTATCCAATGATGTTGGAGCCAACTTGTGAGTTTAATTTCTCCTGAGGAGGAATGTAAACTGATCACAGTTGTTGAGCCACATAGGATACGATTCCTAAGTGGAAGCCTCCTAGTACTTTCCTGAGGAAGGTCCTATGGGTCTGCTCACTTAGTTCCCTTAGTCCATATAGGCTTTCTCAAGTATCCAATGATGCTGGAGCCTTCATGTGAGTTTAGTTTCTCCTGAGGAGGAATGTAAACTGATCACAGTTGTCGAGCCGCATAGGATATGACTCCTGAGTGGTAACCTCCTGGTACTTTCCTGAGGAAGGCACTATGAGTTTGTCTGCTTAGCTCCCTTTCTTTGGTAAGCTTGTTCTGAAGCTTGGAGACTGGGGATTGATTCCTCTTGCTTAGGGTTTTGATTAGAGTTTTTGCTTAGATCTTTGCTTAAGGTGTTGCATAGGGTTTTGTTTAGAGATAGATTAGAAGTTTGTTTGTTAGGGGTCTTGCTCAGGGTTTTTGTTTAAGCTTTGGATAGAAGTTTGTCAGGTTAGCTAGCCTTCTCTTTGTGTTGTTTGACTTGTGTGGTGTTGTGTTGCATTAGACTTAGGTATTCATCTAGATAGTTCTGAGATAAGTGCATTTTAGAAATAGGCTTTGTGTGCATGAGAAGTCGAGGTGGTCCTCCTTCTGCTTGTTTGTTATTGAGTGGCTTTGCTTGTTGGTATTTGGTAGAGCTGAGCTCCCTTACCTCTGTGGTTTGCGGCCTTTGCGCCTTGTTTGTTTAGTTGTTGTATTCATGCATATTTCTAGTATTTCTTTACTTTGTAGTATTTCCCGTTTGTTGTTTAGTCCTGTTGCCATGATCCCTTAGGAGCTCTGACTTCTCCGCTGCGGAGTTGTTATGATAGACATTAGGATGGTCAACCAGGCGTGATAGCAGTAGGTAGATTCCCCTTTTTCAGCTATAGTTTTAGGGTGTCTTTTCCCTTTCCTTTCAGTAGGAGCTTTTGAGTAGCTTGTGTCGTAGTTAGCCGAACTACAGCTGCTCTGATTCCTCGTACCAGATGAGGATATGTAGGCATAGGATGCGATATCCTAGCGAGCACACTAATAACTAACCCTTTGTTCTCTCGCGGCTGTGCGATCGAGACTCTCCCGCTGACGACTAATTGTTACCCCTTTCTCTTGCCCGAGCGCATTTGAGACCAGATCGTAGTTGTAGGTCCCCGAGCCTTTCAGAACCAGTTTATCTTCTCATTGCTGTGTGAGAGCCCCCTGTTTAGCCGTAGTTAGTCGAACTACGTTTGCTCTGATCTTCCATGCTGTGTGGAAGTACGTAGGCACAGGACGCGATGTCCTGGCGAGCAACCTTTTCCCTGTTTAGACGTAGGTAGTCGAACTACGTTGACTCTGACTTTCCCATTGCACGAGGGAGTACGTAGGCCCAGAACACCGTATGTTCTGTCGAGTCCTGTCCTTTTATTTTCCTTTTCAGACTGACCATTAGCGTAGATAGATAAACACACCCTTTTCCTTATAAACACCAAGCGTGGATCCCATCGAGTACGATGGACGTGAGGGGTGCTAATACCTTCCCCTTGCGTAACCGACTCCCGAATCCAGGTTTTGGTTGCGATGACCATACCTTTTCCCGTCTTTGCGAGGTTTACTTCGAGCGTTTCCTTTCCCGCTCTGAGGGATAAATAACGCACGGTGGCGACTCTCCTGTCAAGCCGGCGCCGATTTTCGCAGTAGCGACAGTTGGTACTCAATGATGCGACTTCTTAAATGTAAGAAGCGCTCTAGTTCTGCGACTGAAGGTTTTAAGATATCGCCTTGTGGGCGATTACTTGGCATACAATCGACAGAACTAGTAAAGGGAAAATAAAATTGTTAACCTAGTCTATACGGCGTAACAAAAGGTTACACTATTGACTAAACGGGTCCCTGGCAACGGTACCAAAAACTTGATCGCGACTTTCTATGTCTAATACAACTTAACTGCAAGTGCACAGTCTATCGCGTAGTAATAAAAGATATTGATCCCACAAGGACTCGTAATCAAACTAGTGTTCTCGGGAGTTACTATGTTTAGCTAGGTAGATAATGTTTAAGGTAATAATATCTATCACTAAAGGGAATTAAAGACGTTACTTGAATTATAATTACGCGAATCGATATGCAATAATTATGTTCTTCGGGGATTTGACAAGTTACTGGTATATAAAATATTTTTCAGAATTTATTTAAGAAGAAAATAGTGATCTAAAGACTTTCGTCTCACGATGGTTGTTGACGCTAGTCGCAACTCTAAGGCGGAACGTATGCTGTCGCTATCCCGTTCGGGGTTAAAATCGCTTTTTGGAAATCTCCAAGTTCTAATATATTTTAAAGTGCTTTCGCTGTTATTAAAACAAATGCCTAGTGTTTACTATCTGGTCTTAGCCGCAGTTGTCGCTTGTTGGTTCGTACCTTAATTAATTTCCCACTGTCGTGGCAAAACTACTTTTAAATAAGTTCTCACTGTCGCGATGAACGTTTATTCAGTAAATAAGTTTAAACACACAGGCCATAAACAACTTTTGAAAAAGAAAGTTTTCAACCGGTTATTATCAAATCCCGTCTGAATTATTATTACATATCGATTACTCTGGTTTAGCTAGACATGGATTTGGGAAAGGTAAAACATAAATAAAAGCAGAAACTTAGAACATTCATATTACTGGGAATTAAAGTTACAATTAACGAAATAATGAAAAAAACCTGTAACGTATCCAATTGGCTTTTGCCCAAATCCCAACGATGTCGGCATGATTATGTCTTCAAACCAATAGAGCGCACAAATGAATATTGTAGAAATGGAACACAGGAATAAGGAAAGGAAACAAAAACAACAAGAATGAAACTAAATTTTTGCTCTGGAAAATAATTTGGGCAGCACTTCGTTATCTGAATGCGGCTCCCTTTCTCAGTTCCCCTCCTTCTCCTTTTATAGAGGTAAAATTCTAACGGTTGTAATTTGAAGAAGGTGGACTTGGAGGCAGAAAAATTAGGGAGTAGTGGTCCATTATTTGGGACTTGGAACTGGTATTTGCACGTTCAATTGAAGCTATGCGTTTTTGCCTGCATGACGGTCGTCATGGTGTGTGACGGTCGTCACCCGTGTGACGCTCGTCATGGCTGTGTGACGGTCGTCACAGCAGCAAAATGCGCATTTTGTGTTTTTCATGTTGTTTTCATCTGGTTTTCGTCCATATTTCATCTGTAATTGCTTCTTTTCTTCATATTGCTTTGTTTGGACATGATCTTCAAATACCTGCAAAATATCAGACAAATAACATAGAAAAAACCCGAAATCGGATTGAAACCAGTCAAACATTAGTTGAATTATGCGTCAATATATATATACGATTTCGCGTTATCAGTATATCTCTATGTTTTGATGATAACTGTTATGGAATTTTGTAGTAAGAAAACGTACACTCAAAAAATTTGTTTAAAGTATTATTGTTTCAGGTATAAAATTAAATACTCTTAAAGAAGCAAAATACATAAGTACAAAGAAACTATGCAAAGCTCTAAAGTATCAGATGCAAGACTATCAGAAGATTCTGAAGCGCTGCCAAAAGGATCTGAAGCAGAAGCTACAGAATGATCTGAAGTGTTAATGAAAGAAGTATACAAAAGCTGAAAGCTCTGATCTTATCAGACTCTGAAGTTCTTTTTACTACAAGCTCAGAGGCTTTGATAACCATACTCTTATCATTAATATTCACGCTCAAAGCACATTATTGTTGCATACTCTGATGAAGACTCTAATCAAGATTGAGACTCTGATACATTAAAGATCTGATCATCTATCACGACTCTGAACTTATCATTTATCTTAAGCTCTGATCATCTTAAAGCAATCCATACCTTTTAAGCTTACTACAAGTTTTGAAGTGCAGATTATGAAGACTTCATCTTGAAGGAAGCTTGTTGAAGAAGCTGTAAACTTGATTAGACGTGGTGCTACTTCCAAAGTAACCAACGACTAATTTGTCCAAAGAAGTGATCTGGTGCAAATCCCAAGGCTTCTACAACCATACCTTTCTGCAGAAAGCATATATCTGCCCATACTTTTGGTGATAAAAAGTCATACAATCAAATATTATATTCAGCTGCACATCACTCAAGGCATTTGAAAAAGCTATAAAAGGAGAACTACTTCAACATTTTGAGGTTGCTAATTCACTACTCACCGTTGGCTCATTGCTAGATCACTCAGAAAGAAATACACGCTTGATTCACAAAAGAGAAAATCTCACAAGATCTTACTCATTTGATCTTTCATAAAACCATATAGTTTTGTTGTACTTAATCTTAAGTGTAAACATCACAGTTGTGATACAGCTTATTAGAAGCATTCAAACACTTGTTAGTTTACATTAAATTGTAAGAAGTTCCTTAAGAAGACCAAGGTGTGGTCAGTAGTTCTTGAGAAGACTAAGACAATTGCTCTTAGTGCTTTCTATTGTAATCAGTTGACAATAGTGGATTAAGTCCTTGCAGAGAAAGGCAAATCATCTTTGATAAGGTGGACTGGAGTAGTTGAGTTCAACGAACCAGGATAAAAATCTTGAGTTGCTTTTATTGCCATATTTCTTAAAAACTCTTATTCAACCCCCCCTTCTAAGTGTTTTTCTCACCTTCAGTTGGCATCAGAGCTTCGGTTCTGTTTGTGCTATCACTTAACCGTGACCAGAAAAGATCTAGTGGGAAAAACTCTTGATACTCTTGGTTGATATACATTATGGCTGCTGAAACTCCAACACCCAAATATAAAGAAAGAGTCAGCACTAAACCTCCCATGTTTGATGGAGAGAAATTTGATTATTGGAAAGATAGACTGGAAAGTTTCTTTCTAGGATTTGATGTTGATCTTTGGGACTTAGTTATTGATGGATATGTTCATCCCACTGATGGGAATGGCAAGAAAGTTGACAGAAAATCAATGACTGAGGAGCAAAAGAAGGAATTCAGAAATCACCACAAGGCTAGAACTATATTGCTAAATGCTATATCTCATACTGAGTATGAGAAAATAACCAACAGAGAAACTGCCTTTGATATATTTGAATCCCTGAAGATGACTCATGAAGAGAACTCTCAAGTCAAAGAAACCAAGGCTCTGGCGCTGATCCAGAAGTATGAAGCTTTCAAGATGGAAGAATCTGAATCTATTGAAGCAATGTTTTACAGATTCCAGATTCTCACTGTTGGTCTAAAGGTTCTGGACAAGGGTTACTCTACAGCAGATCATGTCAAGAAAATAATCAGAAGCTTGCCAACCAGATGGAGACCCATGGTCACAGCTCTGAAGCTGGCAAAGGATCTGAACAAGATTACGCTGGAGGAACTAATCAGTTCTCTAAGGAGTCATGAGATTGAACTAGAGGAAGATGAGCCTCTAAAGAAAGGTAAGTCAATTGCGTTAAAATCTAATAAAGATGTTAAATCATTGCAGGTATTAGAAGAAAGCTCTGAAGAGTCTGCTTCTGAAGATGAAGAAGAACTATCCTTGCTATCCAGAAGAATCAATAAACTCTGGAAGAATAAGCAAAGGAAGTTCAAGAACTTTAGAAAACCAGATCAACACAAAGAATCTTCTGGGCATAGAAGATCTGGAGAACACTCTGGATACAGAAGATCTGGAGAATCCTCTGGACACAGACGATCTGGAAAAAGAGAGGTTGTATGCTATGAATGCAAAGAACCTGGGCACTATAAGAGTGATTGTCCAAAGCTTCAGAAGGAGAACCCAAAAAGAAAGTCAGATCACAAAAAGAAAGCTCTGATGGCTACCTGGGATGACTCAGATGCATCTGATTCGTCATTAGAGTCAGAAGAGGAATGTGCAAATGTAGCATTCATGGCTGACATTGAGGACAGTGCTGAATCATCTGGATCAGAATCAGAATCAGAATCAGATTCTGAGGAGGTATTTGCTGAACTTTCTAGACAGGAACTTGTTGAAAGTTTATCTGATATTCTTGAAAACTATAGTAAAGTTAAACTCAAATACAAAACGCTTCTAAAGCATATTGAATTTGAGAGTAACAAGTTTGAATCAAAAATAGCTGAACTAAAAGCTGAAAATCTTCAATTGAAAAATAATTTAGAAACTGCTCAACTAAACTCTGATTCAAAATCTGAATCATGCTCTAAAAATATTTTACAAGAGTATGACTATAGTTTCAGGAAGTTTCTAAATAAAAGCCTAGATAGAAGCAAAATGGCTTCAATGATCTATGGTATTAGCAGAAACTATAGAAAAGGTGTTGGATATAAATCTTTCTCTTATGAAGATTCAAATCCAAAATCTGTAGATAAACTGGATATCAAGTATCCTCCCTTATATTCTCAGTTTACATTTGGTCACTTAAATGATATTAAACACACAAGTTCTAATCAGAACAAATCTGTGTTTAATAAACCTAAAGCTAATCAGAACAAGTCTTATGTTGAAAGACAGAAGTTCAGAAAAAGCTTTAAGGCAACTAACCAAAAAGGACCCAAGAAAATCTGGGTACCTAAGGATAAGATAATCTATGTTGCAGACATCCTTAGCAGCAAAGTCAAGACTCCATTCATGGTACCTGGACTCTGGATGCTCATGACATATGATGGGAAAAAGGTCTATGTTCCAAAGTCTGGAGCTTAGATCTGGAGGAGATGTCAAGTTTGGAGGAAATCAGAAGGGCAAAATAATTGGCTCTGGAACCATATGAAATGGTAAATTTCCTTCCATAACTAATGTCTTGCTTTTTGAAGGGTTAGCTCATAATCTATTGTCCATAAGTCAATTAAGTGACAATGGTTATGACATTATCTTTAATCAAAAGTGTTGCAAAGCTGTTAGTCAAAAGGATGGCTCAATCCTCTTTAATGGTAAAAGGAAAAACAACATTTATAAAATAAGTCTTTCAGAACTTAAGGTTCAGAATGTTAAATGCCTTATGTCTGTTAATGAGGAGCAATGGGTCTGGAACAGAAGATTGGGTCATATTAATATGAGACGTATATCTCAGATTAATAAGCTTAATCTGGTCAGAGAACTTCCTAATCTGAAGTTCAACTCAGATGCTCTTTGTGAAGCATGTCAGAAAGGAAAATTTTCAAAATCATCTTTTAAATCCAAAAATGTTGTTTCAACTTCAAAACCATTAGAGTTACTTCACATTGATCTGTTTGGACCAGTGAAAACTGCATCCATCAGAGGCAAGAAGTATGGATTAGTCATTGTTGATGACTATAGCAGATGGACATGGGTAAAATTCCTAAAACACAAGGATGAGTCACACTCTGTGTTATTTGACTTCTGCAAACAAGTCCAAACTGAAAAAGATTTCAAAATTGTTAAAGTCAGAAGTGATCATGGTGGTGAATTTGAAAACAAACATTTTGAAAAATATTTTAATGAAAATGGCATTGCTCATGATTTCTCTTGTCCTAGAACTCCACAACAGAATGGAGTTGTAGAGAGGAAAAATAGAACTTTGCAAGAGATGGCCAGAACCATGATCAATGAGACTAACATGGCAAAACATTTTTGGGCAGAGGCAATTAACACAGCATGTTACATTCAGAACAGAGTGTCAATTAGACCTCTTCTGGAAAAGACTCCTTATGAATTGTGGAGGAATAGAAAGCCAAACATTTCTTATTTCCATCCTTTTGGATGTATTTGTTTTATACTAAACACTAAAGAGAATCTTAACAAGTTTGATTCTAAAGCACAAAAGTGTTTCATGCTTGGATATTCTGAACGCTCTAAAGGCTACAGAGTATACAATACTGAGACACAGATTGTGGAGGAATCTATACATGTTAGATTTGATGATAAGCTTGGCAATCAAAAGCCAAAGCAGATTGAAAACTCTGCAGATGGAGAAGTTATTCTCATAGAATTTGAGAAACCAGAGGTAGAGAAAGCTCAAGAAGAAGCTATGCCAGATGCAACTCCATTAGCTGCTCAGATGAATAACATGAATATTTCTGAAGAACCAACAGTTAAAGGATCATCCAGAATCAAGGCTTCTCATCCAGAAGAAATGATTATTGGGAAGAAAGATGACCCTATAAGAACAAGGTCGTTTATCAGATCATCTAGAACATCACTTCTTGGGTTGGTGTCTATTATTGAACCAACATCTGTGGATGAGGCTCTGAGTGACAATGATTGGATACTTGCAATGCAGGATGAGCTAAATCAATTTACAAGAAATGATGTGTGGGATCTGGTTCCTAGACCAAAAGGTTTCAACATTATTGAAACAAAGTGGGTATTCAGAAATAAATTAAATGAGCAAGAAGAAGTTGTTAGGAACAAGGCAAGGCTGGTAGCTCAAGGGTACAGTCAATAAGAAGGTATTAATTACACTGAAACTTATGCTCCAGTGGCAAGGTTAGAATTTATACGCCTTCTTATTTCATTTGCTGCACAACATAACATCACTCTATATCAGATGGATGTTAAGAGTGCCTTCTTAAATGGTATTATAGAAGAAGAAGTTTATGTCCATCAACCTCCTGGTTTTGAAAGTGATAAATTTCCAGATCATGTTTTCAAACTCAAAAAATCCCTTTATGGTTTGAAACAAGCTCCCAGAGCTTGGTATGAAAGATTAAGTAATTTTCTTTTGGAAAAGAACTTTATCAGAGGCAAAGTGGACACAACCCTTTTCTGTAAAACATTTAAGAAAGATTTACTAGTTTGTCAAATTTATATGGATGATATTATTTTTGGATCTACCAATATTATGCTGGGAAAGGAGTTTGCTTTGTCTATGCAGGCTGAATTTGAAATGAGCATTATGGGAGAACTTAGATTCTTTCTAGGAATCCAAGTAAATCAGACACCAGAATGCACATATATTCACCAGACTAAATATATCAAAGAGCTTCTGAAGAAATTCAATCTGAATAAAAGCAAATTAGCAAAGACTCCAATGCATCCTACAAGCACACTTGGTAAGGAAGAGGTAAGTAAGAAAGTTGATCAAAAACTTTACAGAGGTATGATTGGATCTCTCTTATATTTGACTGCTTCAAGACCTGATATTTTATTCAGTGTGTGTCTGTGTGCTAGATTCCAATCAGATCCTAGAGAATCACACTTAACAGCTGTTAAGAGGATTCTAAGGTATCTGAAAGGTACTACTAATGTGGGTCTGTGTTACAGAAGATCTGATGAGTATAAATTAGTTGGATTCTGTGATGCTGACTATGCTGGAGACAGAGTAGAACGTAAAAGTACTTCTGGAAGTTGTCAATTTCTTGGAAGTCATCTGATCTCTTGGTTCAGCAAGAAGCAACCCACAATTGCACTTTCAACAACAGAGGCAGAATATATTGCTGCTGCTAGTTGTAGCACCCAGATGCTCTGGATGAAAAGTCAACTGGAAGATTTTCAGATCTTTTAGAGTAACATTTCTATCTTCTGTGATAATACTTCTGCTATATGCTTATCTAAAAACCCTATTTTACACTCTAAAGCTAAGTATATAGAGATTAAACATCATTTCATCAGAGACTATGTTCAGAATGGAATTATCAATTTAAACTTTGTAGATACAAATCATCAGTGGGCTGATATCTTTACAAAACCCCTTGCTGAAGATAGATTTAAATTTATTCTGAAAAATATTAGTATGGACTTCTGTCCAGAATAAAATATTCATCAGATGAAATTTTTTTCCAGATGATAAATGTCTAAACTCTGAAGTATTTCTTCTGTTGAGTTCTGTGTTTATTTCTTTGTGTGTAAATCTGAACTAACAAGGCTCAGAGGATCTGAACGTTGCCTAACGTGTCATTTCTCAAAGAGTTTCAGAGGCACATGCAAGCAAACACGTGTAGCTCAAATCTGGAAAGGTAGAGTGCACCATACTGAAATGACATTTGAGGTATTGCTTTGAAAATCCAAAATCTCTTGATTTTCCCCCCTTCTGTCAGAATCTTAAATGTTTGATATGATTTTATTCCTTGTATTAATTGCTTGATTTGATTATGGTTCACTTCATTCAATGCTTATGCACGCTTGATAGTGTGTGTCTTTTTGCATGCCCTAAAATTTTTCTATAAATTCTCACAACATTTCACAAATCACACTTTACACTCGTTTCATCACTCATATGCATTTCTGCCTTCTCTATTGCTTCCATCTCATTTCAAAACCCAAAAACTCTCGTAAACCCAGACGCATCTCAAGAACTTCAATGGCTTCACCCTCTTCAACACCTGCTCAGATGAAAACTTCAATTATTGCTGTATCATCTCCAAATGCCGTTGGTTCATCCCAAACTGCTGTTGTGTACAAAGCACCTGTAAGAACTCTTCTCACTCCAATCAAAGAACTTGAAGTTCTGTGTGAGAACTTTGTGGATTTTAAATCCATCAAAGAAAATGGTTTTGATCTCCTTTCAACCATCAAAACTCAAAACTAGAAAAAGTATTTTGACAGGATGATGGGTCCTGTTTATCCAATCTTGGTAAAAGAATTCTGGATACACGCTCAAGTTTGCCCTAAGTTCATTCATTCATCTGTTCTTGGGAAGGAAATTATCATCACTGAAAAATTAATCAGACAACTACTTGAGTATAAGGAAATTGAGGGAATCACAAGTATGGCTACTGATCGTGTGGAGTTGGCTGACATTTTTCAAGAAGTTTGTGTTTCTGGAGAACCATCCAATAAGGTACGAGATCTGAAGCCTGTTTACAGAATCTGGGCTAAGATCTTCATGAGTTCAATCTTTCATAGGAAATCTTCTAACTCACCAGATTATGTAAATACATAACAAATGCACTTCATGTTCTGTATGAGTAAAGGAAAGAAGGTGGATTTACCTTATCTTCTGTTCAGTCATCTTCTGAACCATATCAAAGAAACAAGAGAAGAATTAAGGGTTAAAGCTGGAAAAATCAGAACTTGGATCCCTATGGGAAGACTGATATCAGACATTCTAATAGAGAATGGTCTTGTGAAACATCTGTTTGATGCTGGGGTGACAGAGGATCTGTCCTATGTTATAGGATCTGTCATAAATGGGAACACTCTGAAGAGAATGAAGGTCATTTCAGAGCTTGCTGGAAAACCCAAGAAATTTCACTCTGAAGACGTGAGCAGAAGGAGAATTCCTTTAGCAGATTTTCCTATGTTCACTGCTGATGAACCTAGGCACATCATTCTGACTTACATTGCTGAATGTTTAAGAGATGGTATTCCTCTGCCTGCTAACATAGTACAGAAGAAAGGAGAAGTATTGCCAAATCTTCTGAGAGAAAGGCGCAGGAAGAGAAAGGCTGAGGAAAGATCTTTTGCACAGCGCAAGAGGAAAGCCTCTGATGCTGGTGACAAACCTGAGAAGGACAAGAAGCAAAAGGAAAATCCTCCAGAAGCTACTGTGGAAGAAATCAGAGAAACAATTCGCCAGGTATTAACATTTGTTCCCAAACCATCTGTACCTTCATCTCCACCATCTCCTCCTAAACCATCTGAACCTAAATCATCTGAACCTTATTCATCTGAACCCATTTTATCTCATACACATTCTCAACCATCTTCTGTTCAAATACCATCTGAACCCCCTCAAAAAAAAACAATCTGAACCACTCTCATCTACTCAACCACCAGAAGAACCAACCATCCAAAATCCTGAACCATCTGTCCAACAACCATCTGAAGCCATTCTGGATGTATCACCACTTGCAACCATGTATGTCCTCTCTTCAACTTCATGTCATTCAACTGAATCATCTGATTCTGATGAATCTGAAGTCCCCTCACCAACTAGCTTACAAATTCCTGATCCCTATAAACCACTACCATCTGATCTACCTACATCTGAAAACCCTCTTCGCTTCAAATTCAACTTCACAGATTTTATACCATCCTCATCTGATGTTGTTACATCAACCTCCATACCTCAACTCACCATGCCACAAACATCCATACCACAACCATCTGAACATCCATCATCTGATCACTCACCTCCTAAACAAACTCAAACACCTCCTGAACCATCACAACCTGTCACCATAGAGGACTTTCTCAACCCAAAACCCAGATTAGATGTTTCTACTCTGTTCAAGAATTTCAAGAAGGAACTACATATGGGAATTGCTTCTGTGGAGAAAGAGTGCATGACTAGTTTGAATCCCGCTGAATCTGAAGCTTCTTGGAACAGATTCATATCAAAATTCAACTCTGCTGCATTTGACCTCCGAACACTTTGTGCTGATGATGCAAAGGCTAAGTTTGCTGAAATGGTCAGACAGACTCTGCTGAACATTATCACAACTCCAATGCTTCTTCTAGAAGATGCTCCTGCTGAAGATTCTGCAATGATAGAAGATACTTCTGCATCTGATATGGAGATTGATCATCCAATGGCAACGGCATCTGCTTCTGAACCTTCTGCATCTGAGATGAAGACTGAGATTCTAGATGTTGTCCAAGAAGTCAAGGAAATCAGAACATGGATGATAAAACAGGAACAGACTACTGAAGAAATCAAGACTTGGATGGCCAAGCAAGAAGAGTCCACTGCTAAGATTACAGATCTTCTGACCTTAATTGCTTCTCGCCAGCCCTAGTTTTCTTTTTTTCCTATTTTTTTTTGCATACCTGTTTTGCACTTGTTTTCTGTTTGCTCTAGTTTCTATCATCTGCTGCATGAACTTCGTTTGCTGTTGTGCTATTTTGATCTGATTGAATCTGGCTGTTTTGTCTTTTATTTATGTGTTATGTTTTTTTTTCTCTTCTTATGTTATCCTTTCTGTCTTTAAAATTCTTTTTGATTATGACAAAAAGGGGGAGAAAGATAATTTGACTGTTCAATCCATAAGCAAATACTAAAAATGAAATTCAGACATTGTTTTAATCTAACATTGAATCTTAAGACTTTTAGATCTTATTACTTCATCTAACAAAATGATCTGAAGTTACCCTGAGAATTATCCAACCAGGCTCTGATCCTTGAAAGAAAATTTTGACTCTGATTCTGGAAGATACACCAGACTCTTCATTTTGGTAGAAATTATCAGACTTTAATTCTGGAAAGCATCCAAGCTCTGATTCTTTCTCTCAACAAGGATTTCTACCAGGTTCTGAAATATACTCAAGCAAAAAGGGAAGTGTTCTCTCCTATTAGAGTATTCATTTCAGGGGGAGATTCTTAATCTCAGGGGGAGTTATTTATTTTATTCCTTTTTATTGAACAAAATTCCCTATGTTTTGTCATCATAAAAAAGGGGGGAGATTGTTAGAACACAGATTGGTGTTTCTTATATCTCTATGTTTTGATGATAACTGTTATGGAATTTTGTAGTAAGAAAACATACACTCTAAAATTTTGTTTAAAGTATTATTGTTTCAGGTATAAAATTAAATACTCTTAAAGAAGCAAAATACATAATTACAAAGAAACTATGCAAAGCTCTGAAGCATCAGATGCAAGACTATCAGAAGATTCTGAAGCGCTGCCAGAAGGATCTGAAGCAGAAGCTAAAAAATGATCTGAAGTGTTAATGAAAGAAGTATACAAAAGCTGAAAGCTCTGATCTTATCAGACTCTGAAGTTCTTTTCACTATAAACTCAGAGGCTTTGATAACCAGACTCTTATCATTAATATTCACGCTCAAAGCACATTACTGCTGCATACTCTGATGAAGACTCTAATCAAGATTGAGACTCTGATACATTAAAGATCTGATCATCTATCAAGACTCTGAACTTATCATTCATCTTAAGCTCTGATCATCTTAAAGCAATCCATACCTTTTAAGCTTACTACAAGTTCTGAAGTGAAGATTATGAAGACTTTATCTTGAAGGAAGCTTGTTGAAGAAGCTGTAAACTTGATTAGACGTGGTGCTACTTCCAAAGTAACCAATGACTAATTTGTCCAAAGAAGTGATGTGGTGCAAATCCCTAAGGCTTCTACAACCATACCTTTTTGTAGAAAGCATATCTCTGCCCATACTTTTGGTGATAAAAAGTCATACAATCAAATATTATATTCAGCTGCACATCACTCAAGGCATTTGAAAAAGCTATAAAAGGAGAACTACTTCAACATTTTGAGGTTGCTAATTCACTACTCACCGTTGGCTCATTGCTAGATCACTCAGAAAGAAATACACGCTTGATTCACAAAAGAGAAAATCTCACACGATCTTACTCATTTGATCTTTCATAAAACCATATAGTTTTGTTGTACTTAATCTTAAGTGTAAACATCACAGTTGTGATACAGCTTATTAGAAGCATTCAAACACTTGTTAGTTTACATTAAATTGTAAGAAGTTCCTTAAGAAGACCAAGGTGTGGTTAGTAGTTCTTGAGAAGACTAAGACAATTGCTCTTAGTGCTTTCTATTGTAATCAGTTGATCAATAGTGGATTAAGTCCTTGCAGAGAAAGGCAAATCATCTTTGATAAGGTGGACTGAAGTAGTTGAGTTCAACGAACCAGGATAAAAATCTTGAGTTGCTTTTATTGCCATATTTCTTAAAAACTCTTATTCAACCCCCCATTCTAAGTGTTTTTCTCACCTTCAGAGACAACCTGAAGGGTATGTCGAAAGAGGAAAGGAAGATTATGTGTGCAAGCTAAAGAGATCTTTATATGGACCGAAACAATCTCCTTGAGAGTGGAATATGAGATTCGACAAGTTCATGGCATGCATAAGTTTCATTAGAAGTCAGTTCGACCATTGTGTTTACTTCAGATTTTGACCTGGTAATTTATTTATTATTTCGTTGCTTTATGTGGATGATACTCTAATAGCAAGCAACAATGTTAAAGATGTAATGAGGGTGAAGGCTGAACTCAATAAGGAGTTCGAAATGAAGGATCTGGAAGCTGCGTCCAAAATTCTTGGGATTGACATCTAAAGAGATAGAAAGCAGTCGAAATTATGCTTATCTCAAGAGGCATACCTACGGAAGATTCTCGATAAGTTTGGTATGTTGAATTCAAAGCCTGTTGTGACTCCGACAAACCCTCAATTTAAGCTGAGTATAGATCAGTGTTCCATTATTAATGTCGAAAGAGCTTATGTGAATAGTATTCCATATGCTTATATAGTGGGTTCTTTGATGTATGATATGGTATGTACTAGACCCGACATAGCATATGCAGTAAGTCTTGTAAGCAGGTACATGGTGAATTCTGGAAAGGCTCACTAGCAAGCATTAAAGTGGATTCTAAGGTACATATACGGGTCTCTAAATAGAGTCCTAATTTATGATGGAGCCTTGGATGAAGATGATAAAGCAGCAATCGAAGGATATGTCGGCTCTGGTTATGCAGATTGTATGGATTCCAAAAAATCTATTTTTGGATATGTGTTAGCTATGTTTGGAACAACAATTAGTTGGAAAGTAACATTTCAGAAGGTTGTTTTCTTATCAACCACTGAAGTAGAATATATTGCCTTCACTGAAGCTGTGGAAGAAGCATTGTGGCTTGAAAGTTTT